>CM020048.1:0-600000 GCA_009769605.1 Bucorvus abyssinicus
TGAAGCCATTCCTATGTAAGCCATACAGGTCTGTCTGTGGAATTGTGGTGCATTTATGGTTGGTGGAAGAGGCAAACAGTGAACTATGTTGTTTCAGAGAGATTTGTTGAATGCATGGGGATGTCTGAAGATATTTAGCAAGGCACATAATGTAAATAGTACCTTGAGCTAACACGAGTAGTCTACTGCACAGTAAATGAAAAACAAATCCAGGAATGAAAAAAAAACCCCAGCATGATTATTTTGATAGTCTTCTGTCATTCTAAATCTGTGACTTATCTTGTGAGTTTTCTTTGTCTCTTTGAATCTGTCCTTTTAATAAGGGGTTAATACGTTGTTGGTCAAGGTGAGTGAATTCCTGAAGAAGTAGGTGAATTGAGAGGCCTATCAGACACATCATCACTTCCTCAGGTTGTCCGAGTTCTGTGTATTAGTTCTCAGAAGAGTGAACTTTTCTGGAAGGAGCTGCCTGGTATTACTTTCCCTGCTGTTTTTGGTTTTTTTGGGTTTTTTTTTGGCAGCAACAATGGAGGGAGAACTCTTCCCTGCCCTCCCTCCCCCCCGCCTTATGTCCCATTGTGTTATTGGAAGGCTGCACGGTTGTAATGGGTGTTCACCACATGTGAAACCTCAGCACCCTGTCCTCGCAGTGACATCTTCCTTATCAGATTGCATATATTTACTTGTTTTCTATATTGGACTACTGCATTCCTGTTCGGTTTTATGCGTATGTTTGTATCTTATGGGTGGTACTTGCAGTGCAGGGGAAAGGCTGGATCTTGTGCTGGTTTAAACTGAGCTGCAGCCATCTGTCTCTGCTCTTGTTTACTGATGCTCTTTAGATGACTGGGAAGCCTCCTGGCAGTTGCAATTTTTGGAGAAGGAAACAAAGGGGCAAAAATAACAAAGGTTGATAAAGCTTGAGGATAAATTCAGCTTTCAGAAAGGCAATAGATAATTTTCATTTTAAATAATTTAGCTGGGACACAGTGATAAAATAAATGGGCTGCTGAAAAGTCAGAACAGTTAAAATTCCTGACTGCGCTGGAAAGCTTTGTGTCTTGTTCCTAAGGATGACCACACAATTGCAGGCAAGGACAGAATGTAACTGATCCACCTTCTGCTTTCTGCAGCATAGAGGGTAATGTGGCAAGCTTAGCAGGAACCTTCACCAGATGGCTAATCATTACTGTCTTGCACAGTAGCTGGTGGCAACTTTTTACTTAACCAAAAGAGCTTACGCCTTCAGGAGGACTGTGTTTCTGATTAATTCCTACTGAGCATCATTTTATATAAATCTGCTTTCTTTCTTTCCTGATTAGGAAGAATTTTGATTCGAAACCAATTGGCAGAACCTCTTTTTCATAAAACAAACAAAAGGCACGAGGGTTCACTGTGTGTGATTAGCTGGCTGGCTACCATTCCCAACTAGCATGCTCTGATGCAGACCCTTCTGTGTCACCACATGGTATGAAAGCAGTTCACAGATCCAGACAGCTTTTCCGGCACCTGTGGTTCAGTCACTGGTTCTGCCTGCCTTCCCTGAAGTTTTGCTTGAACAGAGAGTGCAACTTTGACTCACAGCAGGTTCTGGCTAGCCTTAATGTTAATTAGCATCAAGTGAGGTTTGTTCCAATAGTATTTGGCTTCTTTGTGCATTCAGATTTTGTGTGCTTGCTGGCTTTGCTTTTCATGACTCTGACCATAATAATGCTGGATGTGGTATGGGCAGGTGTGATGTGAACTTTCTGTCTGGATCTGCTATCCCAGTCCATCTCGAGCTTGGCCAGTGGACACATGTAGTTTTGTCCAAATTCTTTCCTGAGTTCACAACTGATGGATAATTTTCTATTTTTATATTACAAAAAAGGACTAGAAGGAGGTCACCTAACTCTCAAGTGAATGGGATCCAAGCCAAAATTTGAATCTGGGTTCTTGGAGATGGGTTATCAAAAACCTTACGTCAGACCAAGGTAGTAGGCTTTCAGTTTTTTCCAGGGAGAAAAGCGAGAGCTTCAGGGTTGAGATGTGGTAATAACTGTACTTTCTATTAAATTTACTTAATTAATCCTAACATAAATATCTTTGCCTGGGCTCCATTATGTATCATTAATTTCCTGTAGTGGGAATAGGGAAGAAAAAAAAATTGCATCTTAATTCTGCATTAAGCTTAAATATTTTTTACTGATTGTGGAGGAAAAACAAGTTTTATAAAATTCTGTCTACTGTTAGTTGCAGAGACAGGCACAAGAGAAGCCACCTGTTGTGCTTTTCTGCTTCTAATCAAAGGGAGAGGTGCATAATGCTTTACAGAGTGATGAGGCCTTGCAATGGCCTCAGTTGGCTCAGTTTTTTAATGAGTAACAGTTTGTTAGTTGAGGAGCATACTGGAGTTGTTTCTTGGCTTTATAGCGTGCTTCCTAAGATCAGTGCATGCTCTGTCGTAGCTCTGTGCCTAACAACATGGAAATTCTATCTGGCATCCACATAGATATTTACCTGCAAAGCTGCTTCCTTAGAGGTGCCCCAGTAGTGACTTGAGAGTAGTACTTGAGAGGACTTGATAATGCTCTTCAGAGAGTTCTGCAAGGCTCGCTCTCTCTAGAAAGCTACTGACAGCTATAGTGCTGAATTTAAGATCACTTTGGAGATATGAGTTATTTAATTCCATTGGGAGTAAAGTTTTACTTATTTTAGCCTCTACTAAGTGTAGGTGTGCTGAATGCCCCCTTCTGAAGAGCGTGGAGTGTTTTCTATATTTTTAGTGAGTTTGATGTAGACAGAGGAAAGAGTGCTGGAATTTATTTATACATGTGAACGGCAAGACTCAAAATCCCTGTTATCTCAGCTGAGCAGAATGCCATTTTAAAGTGCATGCTTACTTGGAGCTGTAGATTCTTCAGTTTTTCTATGCCTTAAATGCCTGACCAGATAGGCGAGCATCTGAATTTCTTGCTTTTAAGGTAATCCTTGACAGTACTTAATTTTAAAGCCCAAAGAAAGCATGTGATAATGTGTTCGTGGAAGGACAATGTTCTGTACCAGTTTCTACAAGGGTCTGTTCCGGAGTTACTTGTCTGAGATCTTGAACAAGTTTCTTAATTCTGCACTTCTTGCACCCAGTATTATCTTCTGTGGATTTTACAAGATATAGTTTGAACGGGGCTTTGCAATGTTTTAGTGGTACAAAGGTGACTAATGAGGGAATATGCCAGTGCTGCTGCTGTTCAGAAACATACCTTCCATTTGAGCAACTGAGGCAGACTTCATTCCGCTGTGCAGTGATTCTTCCTTCTGAGGATCTGAAATTTAGGAACTTGAATGTGCAGCTCGCTTGTTAATTTCAAGGGCTGCTGGCCACAGGTCCTGCTTGTCAGTCTGGGACTTACATTGGGTCAAGAATGAGGCTTAAATTTTCTATGGAACTTGTTTAGTTTATTTTGCTATTTTTAATCCTTTGCTGTGAGGATCAGTGCATTTCCTAGGAGCACTGATGACAAGATGCTGTTTAAATGCCACCCCCACCTCCCCCCTGCTTTCCAGTGGCTTTTGAGATTATCAAGCTGCTTGTGCTGCCACTCCCCATTTCTTAGTCTGGAGGAGTGAAGAGTTCCCTCCCTTTCTTCCTCTGCCAGATTTCTTTTTCTCTTTAGCTGGGTTTAGTGAAATCTATGGAGCTTCTGCTTCATGTCCCAAGTGACTAGAGTGGACTCTGCAGTCCTGTTTGGTTTGTTCCTTCTTCCACAAACAGTTGCTAACCTTTACCTCAAGCCTACAATAAGTAATGGCATGCAGATAGATCTTATTTTCTTAGGTTCCCCCTAGATCCTGGATTTTCTCCCACCCCAACGTTCAGGTTCTTCTTCAATCACAAAGCACCTGCCTTTGAAATGAGAGTGTAAACCAACCCAGATAGCAGTTGTCTGATACTGAGAAGCCCTGGAGAGTGCTAATGTCACCTGATCTGTCTGTATGAAGCTCATTTTCATGGTCCATGACAGAGATATGAAAGCAGGACTGGCTTTCCTGTGGGGTAGGTAGACAGAGGGCTGTGAATTCTGCCAGTAATGGGTTAGAAGCTGCTTGTCATCCCTACATAATCACCAACAGTTTAAAAGTGGTCTGCCTGGAAGCGAAGGTGAGCCCACTTAATGCATCTGCCATTGCTGTATGAGGGCCTACCAGGCAGGCAGTGACATGTGGCTGGGGAGGTGAAATATAATAACAGTGTGCAGTTAAAGTTTGGGAGTCTTGTAGGAACTCAGGACTAGAGGACCAAGCTGCAACAGAGCCATATGGATATCCATGCAGCATCCCTGCTGTGATGACCGCAGACTAGAATGCTGTTCTGTATGCCAAAACAATTGGACCTAGGTGATTTCAGCATGGTGGTTTCACAGAGCCAGGGCCTAGAGCCCTAAAGCATTGCAGTGAATGCCACACAACAAGATGATAATGTCTTTCATTTGAGCAGGAAATCTGTAGGCAAGTGGAACCACAATATTAAGTCTGTGGCTCAGTGAGCTGCTCGTATGGTCCATGCTGACTCTGTTCAAAGTACTGAAAAAGTACTTGTTTGTGGCCAAAGCAGTTGAACTGACAGATACGTGTGAACTGTGCATCCGTCCTGCTTCACAGTTGTCAGCCTTTGTCGAAACAGTTTGAGAAGAAAAACAGAGAGATTGCTGTTTGTCCAGAACATTGATCCTGCTCTCAGAATGGCAGCGAATGTTGGGAGCATCCATGGGTATACTGCCTGCCCCAGTGCGTTACCGCCTCTAAGATGGAGGCTTCTTTCTAGGTGGCTGAAGGAACAAGAAGAGAGAAAGGAGGAGTAGAAAAACCTAATGTCTTGGTACTTTTTTGCACTGGCTTCCTTTTCTGGATTAGAAAGTGTTTCATATGTTTTTCCCTTGCAGAACCAAAGGTGAGCAAAGAGCTGATGATAGGGATGAGCATGGTAGAATTGGTTGTGGTTTGGAACTGCTGAAGGGACTGGGCATATGGAGTGAAACGAATTACTGTGCAGAGGAGTAGGCAAACAGCAGGAGGAAGGGTCTGTCTTTAGATTGGTATAAGCACTGACCATGGCATGAAGTGATTTACTTGTAGGTGAAATATAAAAGCAGTTTTAAAGCAGTGAAATATATTGGGGAATGAGATGCTTTGGTCTCCTGTGCTTGCTCTTCTCTAGCAAAGCAGTTGCACAAGTGTGTGGTTTTAATGTTGAAGGTTTTCACTGTTGAGTATAAGTATATATAAGACTATGTACAGACTGCCAGAGGTACACAACTGGAACATTTTATTTTTGATTCTCAAGCTTTCTTTGAATATTAGATGATGATGAGTGATATTAGATGAATGAAAGCACTTAGGAAAGGCGGTAGAGCAAATAAATCCACAAATTAGTAAACGCCATTCATCTACTATCTCTGGTTCGGACATTTGGATAAAATGCTAAATGCTGTGTTCAGTCACTCCTCCATTGACAGCTTTTTAGTGGCACCAGAAAGTTTCACTGAGGTGTGAACAAGGTAGTAAAATGAGTTGAGTGGAATGGTGAATAGGCATCCTGAGTCTTGAGGCGGGGAAGTAAGATTTAATTAGGAAATTTGCTAAACCTTCGAGTGTCGGTTAGCAAGTGCTCATCTGAACACGGGGCAGCACTCTACAGCTAATGACGCTGACTCTTAAAACAAGTGTTGAGGGAGGGAAGGGTGGTTTGTAGTGCAAGTTTGGCTTGGCTGGCTGGCTGAGAGATGGGCCGGCAGAGGAGACAGAAGCCTGTGAAGGTTTAGGCCCCAGTAACAGCCTGAAAACAGGTTTCTATCTTCCAGTTTAGCACTTGGCTCTTTAATGCCCTCCCTCTCTACCCAGCCTCTTGGGGATAAACAGTTACTGTACAGAGGCAAGAAGGACCTGTGTTTCAGCTTCAAGGAATTTTGGAGGTCAGTCCATAAAGGTTAATGAGGTGAGACTTGGCAAGCTGTTGGAGGAGAATTGCTCCATTTCAATTACCATAGGGAAGCATATTGCTGTTCATGAAAATCAGACTGTGAATTGGAGACGTGGCTTATCAGGAGCTTGCTTTCCCCCAGAGAAACCAAGACTAGCAGGGTTTTTTTTTTTGACAGTCTCCTCTTTGATTTGTTCTGCCCAGTCAGATAAGCTTAGAAAGAATAATAAGTACCCGATCCTGTTCTTTCCCTGGTGAAATATCATAGACTTTAGTAATCTTTTGCTGGCACATATAGGAAAAGAAATGGTGTTCTGGTACAGGATGAATGGCAACTTTGCTGTGCAGATAGAGGGGCAGACTGCAAGTGACAAGAGAAACGCTGGCATGGATTAGTTTGGGTGAGCTGCATGTGAATGAAGTACTTCCGAAACAACAATTTGAATCTCTTAAGTTACAAAACAAGTTGCTTTTGTGATTTTATCTTTAAATTATATGTAATGTGAAAGTAACCATAAACTGTAAGTAAATCTGTGAATGTTGTTCTGTCTTTATGCTGAGGCAGTTTTACAAATCCATAACATCTCTAAATTTGTTTTGAGTTGTACTGTATGTGTTTTAAACAGTACAACTCCCACATAGGACCAGTGTGGTATATTTCTGTCACAAAATCTGGTTATGGTTTGCAAATCTTTCTGTTAATAAAATAACAAAAGCATGTCTCCTTTTGTCTTCCTCCCAGCTGCCAAAATGGTATCTCAGACCCCTTAACCAGGTTATGGCTGGTGTAGTAATCAGATTATTGTAAATGTAATTGGAATCTCTGTTTCGGAGAAAGCTCTGCCCAAATGTGGCAGCTGAAGCTGTGTTAGTTGCTCATGGCTATGTGAATACATGAGGAGTATGCGTGTGAGAATCCACAATGACTGCCCCTTTAGAGTGAATAGTAAAGTTGTCAGTTGCTTTATGCTACTGAATTGTGCCTGTTGGTATTGCAGGCCCTTTGCTTAGTTGTCATCTTCGGTTATTTTTTTTTTTGGAGTCATTTCACTAATCCTTGCTGCTTCTGGGTTTTGGGTTGTGGTTTGGTGGTTTTGGTTGGTTTTTTTTTTTTTTAATATTCTGTGGACAGAGCAATTCTTTTCTAGGAAGAATAAATGCACCACAACCTTCCTTCGTTCAAAATAATACATTAAAATACCCCATCCTCTTTTGGAGCTTCTGCACAGGTTAGGTCTCACTCTGAAGTATCCAAAAGCCCAAGATTACTTGCTGATTGGCCTGTGACAACAAGGTAATAACTGTAGCAGGCTGCTGTGGATTGCACAGCATTACCTGAAATCTAAGAAGCCAGCTTTTCCAGTAGTTAATAGTGAGCAACTCGTGCGTTTGGACTGGACAGCTCCTCAGTGTTTGCCACCTGTCCTCGATGTGCGGAGAAGTGTGCTGTGCTGCCTTGGCTCACTATGTCTGTTTACTTTTTTCTTAAGGACTTCAGCGTATTCTACACTCAACACTGAAATGCAACTACTTCTCTGATGGGATATGTGCCAGCTATTATGTTAGTAGAAATTATATACTCCTTTGGCTGCAAAGCTAGGTAAGGAGTGCCTATTTCAAACCCACAATATGGGTGAGGCTAGAGCAGGCTCTAGTTGTTAGCATAGTTAAAAATCACACAAAACCCCAACAAAACCTACAGGCACATCAGTGTTTTCTTTTAAAATGGGCCAGCAGCTTCGCAGAATAATCTGTTCTGAAGAAAAATTCCTTATTCCCTGGAGCATCAGGCTTCAAATGTGTCTGCTAAAAAGGAGCTGTGATAGGTCTGTCACTAGGGAGGTGTAACATAGAAACACAGGGAACTGTATCTGCTGCAGTCTGCAATTACATGGGATGGTATGATTTTTCCCGAGAAGATAGTAATGGCCTGTCAGCCTGGCTGGACTCAGGGCTTCCCAAAAGAGATTAGATTATTGTGCTTAATATGACCCAAGACACAGAGAAGTGTGTTTCTGTGACTGTTAGCATCCAACTGCCTCAGTTCATAGCAGTCGTCATTTTTACTTCCTGCTAACCTATCTCTGTTCCTGAATTTTTTTTATAATGGTCAGCACTGACATTACCCCATGAAGTTTCAGAAAGTAATACACTGAGAAAGTGAGTTGATATCTATTGGAAAATTTCTGTGTGTTCCCCTCGTCCTTGCCCTTCACCTCTTCTACAGACTTGTTTGTTTGAATCCTTCTGGGCTGAATGTTTGAGTGGGAGTTCCCTTCCCTGGGTGTCTCGTATACTTTTGCTTTTTGCATTCTCCTGAGGTGGTCATTGGACCTCTCAGTCTGATGGGGGTGAAATCACTGTCATCACCCTAAGAAAACATAGTAGTGCCTCAGTCTTGCAATATTCTAGTATAGTCTTTGAGGAAATGATGGTATTTGGATGACTATATTTGTCTTTGCTAATTGTACCAAATACTTGAATTTGTGGATTAGTCAGCAGAGAACATACTGTTAAACTTCTATTGTAGTTCTCCTGTCTAAGCCTGATTGTGGTGGATACCAAGCCCAGCGCTTAAAGGTGCCTTGTATAGGTGGTATGCAGCCTGCACCACCGTGAACGCTTCATGTGCCGACGAGCAGCACATCTTGCAGTCTGTTCCTTGGTTTACTTTTCTTGTTTTTCTTTAATAAAAAGCTGATGAGTGAAATCTGAATTGCAAAGAGAAAAAGTCTGACAAGCTGTAGTCTTGATGAAAATACATTCTTCGGTCTTGGGACATACACCACCTCTCTAGTCCAATATTGATCATCCGTAGCTCCTGATAGGGGGTAGTGGGTATTAGGAAGAGAACGCTTTAGCCAAGTCCAGAGCATTACCTGAAACATGCTAATGGCTTCCTGACTTGCTAGAACAAATATCTCTTGGCTCACATAAGCATGTTCCTCAAAGGCCTTTAAGAGCTGCTTCTATGACAGAAAACTAGTACACAACATACATAATACATTGAGGCTAACAATCACCTGAATAATTGTTTGGTTGAACCTTTTGTTCAGGTTTTTTTCTGCTAGCTTCTTTCCTAAGGATCTTACCCACAGGAAAGAAGTATGCTGTGAATCGTGTAACTAGTTTGGGTGCTCCATTGTCTGCTGTTGCCCTTTCCTAGACCTGTGATTGTAATGAGACCAAAGGGCAGGTGTCGCTAGCAGAACTGCCTGATGAGCATGCATCTGATCAGATGGAGGTGTCTGGTGTGGGAGAAAGGAGACTATGTGTTTAGTCCTCAGGCATCTTCAGAAGACCCAGCCTGTGCTCACCTCAGCAGGGAGCCTGAGACCCACTTGCTGTCTTACACTTACATATCAGTTCCCTTTTTTCCAGTATAAGGACCTTTAGCAGAGCTGGCTGATGGTCCCCATGCTCTTTTCTCATTACAGTGATCAAGAAAATTCCCTGGTTTTCCTTTGGTGTTTCAGGTGGAGTATTGAGCTACTGGCCTGGCTGCCTTCTTGAATTGATCTGTACTGATTGACAGTAATGAGGGGCTTTTTGCAATTTTGAGATTTTTGGGTTTTTTATGTGGTCTGATGCTCTTGTCATTCAGATGAGTTCTGCTTCATATGAGTGCAGGAGCTCTAATATCTTACAAATTCAGATCAGGGCATATTGAAGAAAACTATTTTCCACTTTCCTGTATTCCTGAGTGATGTTTGAATGCATTGCCCAGAGAACGCAGACCTGTCACTGCAGCCATTTAGTCTCTAGAGAGGTACTGCCTTAATTTGATTTGCTGAGTTTCTTGAAGGTCCTCCTAAGCACAGCTGAGCAGTTACACAACCCCATAAGGCTTTCCCTTTGCAGTTGTCAAGAAACCACACTGCTTTGTATAGAAATATATCCATAGGATTTATACATCACTTTGACCCTTTCTAATCCAAATTGATTCTGCAACTTCTGCGTGCACTGAGTGAAGTGACTTTGTATTAGTAAACTGATGGTAACAATAAACTAAAGATTTGGAGCTATTGGAGTACTGGTTGTCATGAAACTGTTTCAGAAACTTCAGATTGATGCTGACCCCTCTCTACTTCGGTGTTAGGGAAGAGAAGAAGAACTTGCTTCTTCTGCAGTAGTAGCACTTGTCCATCTTACCAGGGTAGAACTGAGCAGCACCCTGAAACAGAGCTGTAGCATCTGTAAGTTTTAAGGTGGGGTGACACGTATCCAGGATGATGTAGGAGACAAAGTCTTGTTGCAGCCTCCACCTCAGAGTGAGGGGTACATCTCAGCCAATCTCATCTTGGCAAAGTTTTAATAGATGGTTGATAGTGTCATGATGTTTCTTGTAGTACCCCTCAAATCTGCAATTTGATGTTGATTTTATCTTCATACTTCTGTTTATGCTCAGTGTCTCTCACCGCTGAAAAATTTTGGGTTTTACTGAAAAGTTCCACCAGGGATGTGAATGGGTGGGATAAGGCTGAGCCCAGCAGGGAAGAAAATCTAGCACTGCCTAAAGTAAATAAAGAACTGGCTGTGCCTAGAAGCAGCAGGTGCCTGTACCTGTGCTGTGGAGGATAGGCAGGTATTGGTGCACCAAACTCAGCTTCAAAGGGAGCCCCTTGAGTACATTCACGGGAGTGCGGCACTGAAGGACACATCCAGTAAAATCCATCTGCTAGGGTGGTAAGAATACGAATTTTTAGCATGCAGTCACAGAGCTGAAGTCAACTTGCCATTACCAGAGTTTTCCTGTACTGCTGAAAGGGTCAGGGTTCTCATCAGGAAAAAATATTATCCTAATGGAAAAGAGGTAGAGTTTGGAATAACTAGCAAGGAAGGAATGGGAGAGCTTAATGATTTTTTTTTTTTTTTCTTGGATTATTGTTTTGTGTTTTATTTAATGATTGGACACACCAGTAGCTACTCTTGAGAACTGTAACAGTATCAGAAGAAAGACTTGACCCAGAACTTGCTGATGTCAGGGGATTTCTAGAGACTGTTTTGCTGTGACTGAAGCTCTGTAATACTCGCTGTATCTTTCTATATAACAACCTGAGCCAGAATTTCACAAGATATCTCGATTTTGAAGTGTGGGCTTGACCTCTGTCTTCCAAAGAGCTGATGGGGTCTTCACAGGCCTAGTTTATAAATGTTTTAAACCTTACGTGCATGCAGCTTATGCTGTCCTGTTGCAGTAGCAATACTGCAGGTGTGGTTGAGAGGTGTCTGTGAGCTGTACTGGGCAGATAATTAGAAAACATGATTCTCTTTTAAAGTTTGTCTTACTTTAAGGAGAACTGTGTTAGCTGTGCACTTGTGTTTGCCATGCCTCCTGGATGGATGCTATGGAAGCACTAATGCTGTTTGGAAAGCATTTTTACTTTAATAATTCTTACAGCGCCACAGTGCATTTGCTGTCTTAGGAGGCAAAAAGGCAAAAGAAAGTGGTAAAATGGTGTTTACATCAACACATCAGATATGCTTTTTTTTCCAGTTTGTCCAGTCCTCTGAGGTAGGACTCTGTCAAAATGAATTTTGGTTAGGTAGGGTTTTTTTAGTATGCATGGGGAGAAAAATATGTCTATTATGTTTTTAGAAAACAACAGAAGAAGAGTCTTCCCTTCAGCTGGGCGATCACGTGCAACAAACTAAAGTTCTGTTACACCATGGTGTGATCTTAGCTGTTTGAATGTGACTGACCTGTCATGTTTGTGTTTCGCAAACATGCCTTAGCCCTGACCTTGACTACCCCAAATTTATTCAGGCTTTAGCACTGACCTATACGTAATTTGCTGTGGTCTCACTGTCTGGTCAGACTAAAATACATGCTAATGTGATCTAAGCTCTGCTTTGTTTTGTGCTCGATATGTAAACATAATAAAATTTATACTGCAGATGAAGGGTTACACGTCTTTCAACAGTTAGTGCCTGTCCTCCATTTCACTACTTGTATGAGATCTCAGTATCTCCACTTAAAGCAAGGAAGGAGACTTGGCTGTTTCATAAATGCATTCTGAATACGCGTGTGCAAAAATCTGAAGAGGAACGATTTTCAAACTTAAATCTTTTATTCTCTATGTAGGTGTTTCAGACTGGTTTCAATGTATGTGCAAATATACACTGATGCAAAGATAAAAACACCCTTATAAAGTTCCACCTGAATTTTGTAACAAGCTTTTTCTTGTGATTACGTCAACAGCTGGTTATGGAAACATTCTGATGCTAAAACTGTTTTTCCCATTAATGGGCACTTGCCTTGTAGGGCTGATGCACTTTGCAAGTAGGCTCCTTTAATAGCATTTGATCGTTGGTTCTTTTGTGGTGGTGTTTTTTCTTTGTAAGGAAACCAGTCATTTGCAAATTTTTTTCCAAACACTTGAAGAATCAAAAGTGAACTCTAAAAGAAAAACAGCCTTGGGTTGATAACAAACTTTTATCTTACGTACTGATTTGCATAAATGAATTTCCAAGTTTTAACGAGGAAATATGCAGCTCAGTCTCTTGAGATGCTGTAGCTCAGGCTTCTAGCTGAATTTTGGTGAGCCCTAGTGTCCTGGAATCCAGTTTGGTGCATTTCTCCTGGACCACACTTCTTTTAGCTGGAAAATGGATTAACTTCCTCTATAGGTATGCGTATAACTTCAAAATGAAAATTCTGTAAAAAAAGAGAAAAACAAAACATGGTGAAGAAAACTTAATTCTTTTGCTGGAGGCTTCCCTTTTCACTGATTTCTCCAATTCATATACTTCCTTTCACTCTTTCTTTCTTTCTCAATTCTGTGTTCCTGTTAACTCATTCAGTTTCCCCTCTAAATAATTAAGTTCAAAATCTGGGTTGTATTTGCCTGCCTGTGGTGTGATTGGTTCTGCTTACCTGCTGATCTCTGTTTTTTCCACTTTTTACTTTTTTTGTTTATTTGTTTAAAATTTGAAGCAAGGGCTGCCTTGTTTTACAATATGTATTTGTATATGACTTCCAGTATTTTCATATTATGCCCCTTGAGGCTAAGACTTGATTTAAATTGTCTTCAGTGATAATGCTTCATGCTGTGGCATGCTGCCCTGTCAGCTGTGCCAACAACTGTTCGTTTGTAGGTTCACACTGAGATCTGGATCAGGGAATTTATCTGTGGTGTGGGTTTTTTCTTTTTTTTTTTTTTTCCTCCTCTCAAGCCAAAGGTAAACAAAAAACACAGAACTCCCCAAACCAAAATGCCAAACCCCTCTAACCATGGTTTCCCTGCATCCTCCCCACAAATGCTTGTGTTGGAGCAGCAACTGATTGGTTGGTGTTGGAGGGGAGAGAGTATAATACCTTGAAAGACAGTGTATGTTTAAACCCCCAGTGTGTTGGGACTCTGTTAATTCAGACAATGGGAACATTAATGCTGAGAAGTCATGTTTAACTTCAGCAATTTCATTTCTGATTAGCCAGCCTAAGGGCTTGCTGATGTTTGAAATGGAGTCTGATCTGTAGAATAAATCTAAGTAGAGTGCTCAGAGTGGAAATGGGAGAAAACATATATTTGCAGTCAGTATTGTTTGCAAGACAGACCAGATAACATTCTAGTCCATGTGACTGACTCCCCTTTCAGTTGCCTACGTAAGTACTTCATATTTTTAATTATTGCATCAGCAAATACATTGACTGTTCCTGGCCAGGAGAAAATGGAAGATAGAATTACTCTGTTTTACTGAGACTAAAAAAAAGTCTCTAGTTCCTGCTGGAAGATTGTTTAGGTCATAAATCATGGATCTCAGGAGAGCACAGCTTTTAGAGAAGAGTGGATCACCTTAGGTTAACTTGCATTTGGTTTCTAGGAGTGTATTTGTGAGCATTCATGGGCTAAGATTTCATATTACTTATGATGTAATTACTGTAATGAGACATCTGCAATGTTACATCTTACAACTACATAACAGGTGAATATTTTCCCTTGATGAGTGTTTTGTGGGGAGGGGAGTTTTAGAGGTTGTTGCTAGGGCCTCCTTGTGTTTGTTTGCTTTGAAACGTGGAATGTTATTGTCCTGTGCAACTAAGGCTTGTGTCAACAGGCGAGATCTGTTTTAAAAAGCGTAGTCTAGAACAAGGAGGGGGCAAGGGTCGTCAGGAGAAAATAGAGGTAGCTTATGGTACTGAAACGTCTTTACAATTTTTCTTTTCAATTTTATTTCAGGTGTTTACTTGACTCCCCGATAAGACTTTTATTTTTACCTGCAAGTGCTGACTCTCCACAGATTCGTGAGCTCTTCGGACTTAACCCTGCTAAACTCCTGCCTGTGTAGCAGCCAGGTGCTAGATTTCTGTCTTCCAGCTCCTTTTGCTCTTTCGGTTTCTGTTCAGCCCACAAACACAGGGAGTGAAAACATGCCCCCCCTGCTGACTCCTTGTGCCCAGAGCCCTCTCTGTGCTCCTGAAATAGGATTAGTGTCGGAGGCAGCTCGACCAACTCAGCAGAGATGGGTCTGGTTCTCTTCTGCCAAACCGCATGTTAAAATGGCTGGTTTCTTCTCTTTTGCCCATGAATCTCTATCAGGCCTCAGCCCCAAGGTGATTTCCTTATCTCATATTCCTTTAAAGGGCTTTTGCAACCAAGACAACTGTTGTAGAAACCAACTAGTATGTAGAATAATCCTTTTAACGGGTTTATTCTGATACTCTGTTGGGTATTTAAGTGGGTTTAACTGCATCATTTAATATGTCCTTGAAGATGATTTCAGATGAAACCTGCTGCCGTCATCTTCTGTCATACCTCTGTATGCATACCAAGTGTGCCTGGGAGACACCAGGCCGCGCCGCAGGCCGCGCCGAGGTGTTGCTACTCGTAGGGGAGAACCAGGAGTAGCAAACTACTTACGCTGTTCACCATCATGCTGTCTACAGCTTGGTCTCTCGGGTAATAATCAGAAAGTCTAGTTGCTTTGCAAGGACTTGGAAGAATTTGTTACCCTCTTAGACAGGCAAACTCATGTTCTTTTGCCTGTTCTTCTCCATCTTACGCAGTATCTAGCAGTTGACTCGTGGCTCACCCCCGGGGCAGCTGGGCTACTGTACCTATCCCTTTAGCTTGTTTGGCTTTGGGATCAAAGGCCTGCGTGAAGGCAAGTGTCAATTATTAATTCTTTGTTTTAAAAGTACGCAAAGAGACACACTTTTTCTTTTTTGATGGAAGTAGGCAGCAGTCTACTTCTTCCTGTCAGCATACCGTGCGGCCCTGTTGGAATGTCCCAAGTTTTGAGTTCTTGCAAACAAATGCATCCCACAAAGGGCTGTATTTGGCAGTGAAATAGTCAGCAAAATGCTTGGAAAAGAACATTGCAACCTTGAGCACAGCTCATTGGAATGTAGCAGGTTCCTGATAAGGCAAAATCTGGGTGGGTGAATGTTTTTCAGAGAAGCAGGCCTGTGGAAAAGAATAGTGATTAAGATATGGGGAATCCTGATTTAAAAAAAAATATGGGTTTTGTTTTAAGTATATTGAAAAATAGTTTTAGTTTATTAAAGTCTGTGTGAAACTTGTAGGGTCAGTTATTTACTTTAAAGGATAACTTGTCATTTTAACATTTCAAAGTACTCTTTTGGAGGTTGGCTTTAAAAAATGCATGTAAGCATCCTATGTCTGTCTGGGGAGTAGGGAGGAGAAAACCCCATGTAACCCTGCACAAAAGAGGAAGAATATGCACTATTAGAACTGAATTTTTCTTTCCAAATCTTCTCTTGCACTACTGTAATGATAAGGGCTTATCTGCTCTTGGGATCTGCAGGTGTTTTGGAAATATGGATAAGTTCAATTCTCAACAGCCTGTTCACCTAGGGAAGCTGAGGCTCTGATAATTCCAACTAAAGTGTTCGGGATCATCTATAGATGACAGATCTGGGATCTCGACCTTGAACTTCTGTTTTTACTGCTAGAATTTAACCTCTAAGACAGTCTCTACTACATACATCTCATCAATGTAACATCAATGCCTAATAAGCTTTTTCCTGGCTCATTGCTCTCTGTGGTGGTTACATAAGTATGGTTTAACCTTTGTTTTCACCAGTTCTGCTAGAGCCCTGCAGTGGACAGGTTGTAGAAGGTAAAGCTGGTTAAGTCCATATAACTATCTTGTCTTTCCATTATTACTGCCTTTTTGTTGGCTTATTCCATGGTTATTTACTTGAATGATAAAGAATCATACTGGTGACCACAGCTTCTTTTATTTAACTGACCAAACAGCTATTTTTCAATTACTAATGCATGTAAGTAGACTGAAGCTATAAAGTGCTTTGTGACTCGTTACCAGACTCCTCCTCACTAGGAAGCTCTTCTTTGGTTTTCTCTCCAAGCGTTTCTCTGGCACCTTGCACAGTAGAACCCAGGGGTTTGACTTTTGCTCACTTACTACAGTGCAAGTGACATTTCTGTGGCCTGTAACTGTTGGTAATTGAACGATACTTTGCAATACAGGAATTACGTGGCAGAAATTATATTTTCCCCAAGTTTGCTTAAGAAATCAACCCAGTCTCTAGCTTGCAACAATAAAGGAGACAGGAATTAGAAAAATTCCAGTTTTCCTGTGCTGTAAGATTGACTTCTAGACTAACCAGCTCTTCATATTTACATTTTTCCAAAGGCAGATCTGTGAGTTGGGTTTTTTGGAGAGGTGGATTGGTGTTTGATTTGTTGGTTTTTTTTTTTTTTTGGTGTGGTGTTTGTTTTTTAACTGCTTGCAAAGGTGCATATACAGTAAAGGTCATTTGTGTTTCAGATTGACTTACTAACCAGTAATTTCCTGCTGAACAGTACTCGCCCTAAATTTTAAAGTCTTCCAGGTAGGTCTCATTAATGTTCTCTTGCAAGATCAGTGAGAGAAGCTGGTGTACTTAGCAAAGGAATGCAACTGTATTGTGACTGTGGTATACTCATGAAGCCGAGAAACTTTCAGTATCTACCTTGTAGCAGCTCTGCCCATTTTTTCACTGCCTGGTGGCTTATTTATAATCTTTAGACCTGTTTTTGTTTTGTTTTTCTACTTGGTTATTTCCAAAGCTCCTTTACTGGGTGCTTTGCTTGTTCTACCTCTTAAGGAGAACTTTAAAACCTTAGGTTGGTAATGTTCTGAATCAGATCTCTTTAAAACAGTCTTTGTGGTGAGTCTGTTTACACTAGTATCAAGAAATAAGGTGGTACTGTTCAAAGAAAGAAGAAATACCCAGCCCTCAAGAAGTGTATCGGTCCCTGCATAGCTCTCTCGACTTTCTTCTGTATAACCCTGCAGTGTTAAGCTCTCCTGTATATGCACTGCCTGTTACTTGTCATAGGCTTTTAATCATTAGAGTATGCTCTGATGCTCAGGCATCAGTGTGATTAGGCTTCCAGAGTGGCACAGTTTGTTAGAGAGGACTAGACTCTATTTTGAGCGAGTGTTGGTAGGATTCTTGTCCTTCCTAATGCAATTGAAGGGAGAACTTGATTTCTGCATTGGGAAATTGGTTTTATCCTCAGGGTTATTTTCCCTTTTGCCCAGCTATGCAATCTGAGCTGTTACATACTTGAGCCTAGGATCTCATGATCCTTTGCTATGATTTTAGTTACCTTTTTCGTAACCACTGGGATGTGTTTGTTTTCGCAGTCCCTTAAAGTTAAGATTACTTCTTCCCTGTGCATGGAACAGAAATGTATCTTCCTCAGAAGTGTCTGCGGTCATCTTAGATGCTGACTTCCCTCTTTGTTGACAGAGTTTCTTGATTGTGGTGTTTTTCTCCCTTCTCAGTACCCTTTACCATTCCAGTCTCTCCTGGTCTCCTGTCTGTACTTGCCAGCCATGGTTCAGTTTCACATGTGATTAGTTTCCTCTTTGGTGTTGATCTCGCTATCCTGAGCCTAATTAAACCTTAATTGCTTTCTGATACTTGGGCAAGAATCTTTTCTGTGTATGATTGGCTGGTGCACAAACCCACACTTGCTCCTTAGACTAGCTTAGCCATATAATTGAGTCATACTCTCACTTGTCTTCAAAAACAAAATGCATTTTTTTTCTGAGTCTTTGTGTCCCTGTCTTAATGTCTTGCTTTTTAGTCTTTCCTTTCCCCCCATCCCCCAGCCGTCACCTGCTGCTAGTACAATGCTTTGTCACCTTTGGGCCAGTCCTGCAATGCGACTGGGAGGGAGGAGCGTGAGAAGGCTGGAACTGTAGCAGCAGCCTTGGGGAGGCTGTGCCTCATGTGAACAGGAGCCTGGGAACTGTTGGAGGGGGCTAATGGACTTGGCAGGGATGCTTTCTAGCTCCACTTCTGCTGAAATGGTTGTTGTTTATCCTTCATGGAGAGCACATGGCTTTGAGAGCCTCAGGTGACTGATGGGAGCCAGGCTGTAGTAAAGAACAATATATGAAGAGAGAGCAAATAGCTTGAGATACCTGAAAAGGTGTTAAAACAGTAAAACTGCACTTCATCTACTCAAAAGCAGTTCTATTACCCATAACCTTTGATACCCCGTGTGTTTATTGGCCCCAGGAGTCACTGTACTTCTGTAAGTTGCAGAAAAGCTGCAGCTGTACTGAGAAGCAGTATAGTTGTAGCAACTGTGCTGCATCAGAGCTACTCAGGAAGTGCAATCTTCATCGAGGTTTGTGAGACTGCTGCCAGGGAATGTATGAGCAAAGGCTTAAGGAAAGGGCAGAATTTCTGCGGATTGCATCCTTCTGAATTGTTGCCTGGACTTTTTTTTTTCTCCTTTTTTTTTTTGACTATATTTTCCTGAAAATTTGGTGCTCAGTACTGAGGTGGTGGGGAGACAGTGTCTGCAAATCAACAGCATAACGAGTATCTGGGTTGTATTGCTCTGTTTTAATCTCTAAAAATTGCAGTGGCACCATTTCTGGCTACAAGATACAGGCAGGGTTTTTCCAGAACTAGTTATTCATGATCCCAAATCGACCAGTCAGAGGGAGAGTAAGTAGCTGTCACTTCCAGGATGAATAGGTCGCCTGTCTGGTCCATCCTGAAACATCTGACCTATCAGAGCTGTCAGAATTTGGGCATGTGCTGGAAGATAAGTTATATTTATGTAACATCTTGGAGGGTGTGTGAGAAAGGTGAGCTTAAGGTGGGGGGAAAGAGGTGACATTTAATGCCTTGCTTGCTGAACTGTAAAGGTTTGCTTTGTGTTGGTCTGCTCCACTGTGCTTCCCTCCTACTTTAATGGCTGTGATGAATGACAGATGGAGGCAGATCAGTGAAAACAGGAAACATAATCCCTCAAAAAATAACTGGTGGGAAACTGAGGAAAGAAACTGTAAACAAAGGAACCCCTGCTTTCATGGGGTAGCCTCACAGAGCAGCTAGTGGCTTGTCAAGGAGGAGGAGCTGCTATTCTCCGAGTTTACCAGGGGGGTCATCTTGAACCCTGGTATGGAGAGGAGGGCTGAGAAGCAGGGGAGCTGTGGTCTGCCCTGTTTTGGTTTTGTTGTTTGTTTTGGTTTTGCTTCTTTTTTAAAACAGGATTAGGATCCCTTGCCTTGACTATAGTGTGAGTTTTGGATGGGATGTCATTTATATTCACTTACTATTTATAGGCTGCAGAGGCCCTCAGTTTTCTCTGGCTGTGAGAAGTGAGCATTGCTTTTGTATTGTCATTTAGTCATTTGAGAGTGGAAGAGGTGGAGGAGAGATGACTGTATTAGCTCTAGCTGTATAGGGAGAGAGCGATTTATGGCACTTACGGGCTGCTCAGCAGGAGCTGAGCTCAGACTACTCACTTTGCTACCTCTGGATGCTGCTCATTGATTGCTACTACATAAGGACAGAGGGAGACTCTGTTCTGTTGCACACCAGCAGAGTTACTGTTTGTGGAAGAGTGGATAGAAGGAGTTATGATGAGCACAACAGAAGCCTTTCTGCCTGTGGAACATTTTAGGAGGCATCGTGTTGCTAGTTGGCAAGGTCAAAGGCTCAAGGTTATCACAAAACTTGGTAAAGGATGCTGCATAGAGAGAGACATCCTACCAGTTCAGATGGTTTATCTTGTAATTCCTTTCATGCCATAGGTTTCAGTGGATGTTGGATGGAGTGCCTTCAGTGACAAATTCTTGAGAGAGTTGAATGAAAACGAAGAGCCAGAAAACGGAATCTCTAGGCTGCTCTTATGCCATCCATGAATAGCAGGTACTTGGATGAGTAGCTGTTGCAGCAATGAAGCCTACTTACCTAGACCTGTTCTTCTAAAGAGTACTGCAGTCCAGTCTTCCTCAGCTCCTGTCTACTGATTATCTTACTGGCGACAGTAAAAGGCAATTTGTTTTCTGACTGTGCAGAGACCTCTTGCACTGTAATACAAGAAAGTTTAAATTGAATGGGATCCTTCTAGTATGGCACGGCACAGTGGAAGAAAGTGGGACTGTTGAGGGAGGATGTGCTTTGCCTCTTTGCACTTCTATCATCTTCTTGTGGAAGGTGATGATTTCCTTTGTAAATTGATTTGAACTTTACTTAACACAAAGGGTGACCAAATCCATGCCAGAACTGCATGTGGGTGTGTCTAAACTCCACCCCATGGCAAGTGTCTTCATGAAGAAGAGCCAACAGCACTACAGAGCTCTGGCTGGGTTCGCTTTTTCTGATTAACTTTGATTTGGATGCCTCTCCTGAAGCATGCTTTTTTTGTTATTAAAATCTGTATGGGTAAGGGAGCTCCAGCAGCTGTATAGTATCTCCCCTGTAATAGCTATATGGAGAAAATAAGTTATATGGATCAGTGCTTTGAGCCTTTTGTTCTAAAGTGGAGCCCATGTTAATGGAAGAAGTGATCTCATGCCTGCATGCATGAACTGCTAGGTGAAGTTTGCTGGTTGGTAGTTGTGTGGAATGTGGCAGCAACTTGAGTGCTGCAGAGTCTGGCCTTGATAAACTGGTACAAGATGAAAAATTGAATAACTTACCTGTTTATTTCTTCTTATTATGTTTTGTTGGTGGATTATGGATCTATAGCTGTGGGTTTTTTAATTCTAATTAAGTCAGTGTTAGAGAAATTTACCTGTGTGTATTTTTAGGGAGTTTTAGCCTATTTCAGCCAACACTTATATGTTTGTAAATGTTGTAAGAGTTTGAAAAATACTGTTTGGGTGGCTTTTGCACTCTGGTCTCTGTGCAGCTCTCCTTCTGTTCTCGACTTCCTCAGAGTGCTGCTTCTTATATGTGTGCCCCATCTAATCCCTCTTAATCCAAGAGTTTAATGCTCAAACTTCTGCTGCCTGGCCTGCCTCTTGAGTTTGCAAGGGTACATGCAGAAAACAGCTGGTAGGCCAGCTGACAGCATTAAAGCACAGAAGGTGCTGTCAAAGTGGAGCTGTTGTTAATTACCTGAGTTGTGCTGCAGAGTATATCTCTGAACTTAGCTTGAAAATTGCAGGATGGGGCAGTGCCTGAGAGGAGTGTGGTGTGTTTACATTTGAGTTTCACCACTTGAGTTTTAGAGGGATAGTAGTTGTTTAGCTAAAGGAACACAGAGAACCAGAGGAAGGTGCAGAAAAAGTCCAAAAAGGTGACCACACTTTTAGAGTGTTACTTGTAAACGTGTTATCTAAGTGTGCTCCCATTGTCCCTCCCATGGTTATTATGCTAGTTTTGCTTACTATTATGTTTTAAGGACTGAACTTGGATGACTTGGCTCTCTGGGAAATTGTAGCTTCTCCTGCTGCTTAGGTTCACTTGCTGCTGCCATCACCCTCGTAGCTTGCTGCATTCGGATCCAGCTGGGGTCTGCTAAGAGGTTTTGCCTGTTCAGCTGCTGCTAGCCTACTCGTGGCTTTTTAACTTGCCACTTGTTCTGATCCACCTGTTGTCTGTGGTATGGGAGCCTGTTGCATGCCCCATTATGGTATCTGCTTGCTGACTCCTGGCAGTGGGGCAGGACTGGGATCCTTTAGCAGCATGCCAGCACTCGTATAGTGCTTGATGGCATTTTTGGTTCGTTCCAGTCGTTGGTCACCTGGATCTTGCCAAAGGCTGGCTGATGAAAGCTATGGGTTACTGTGGCTGACTAAGGTGCTCTGTCAGACAGGCTTTTCTCCTCTCCTTATCCTAGAAAGACTGTAGGCAGGCAAGGTTGTGTTGTGCTTCACTCTTTTAAGTTCTCCAGCCTTAGGTGAACTTGGAATTTCCTCAACATTAAAAATTAGCCCTCAGAATAAATAGCTGCAAGCTGAAAGGAAGAAGAGGACATCAATATATGGGCATCTGTGTGCTTGTTCCATTGCCTCACCCGTTTTCTTGAGTCCTTTCTTCCATGCTTGCTGATGTTCTCCCTGGGGGGGGTTAGGGGGGAAAACACCCTCCTCCCAGCCCCCACCCTCTCCCCTGCAGCTGCCAAATGGAGAGGCACAAAAGATATCTGTCTGCTTGCTTTGTGGGCACAGCTGATGGCTCAGCAGTGCTTCAGAAACTTGCAATCCACTACAGGTGCTGGAAAGGGAGGTAGTGGGGTGGTGGGATGAACATTCTGGTACTGTTTTCTTGGGGACTGGGGGGAATTCCTGAGTTTTTATCTGCTGCAGTGGGGAGCAACAGGAAGGCTTCTTCCTGCTGCATATTCGCTATGAAGCCTTTGGATCTTCAGTCCTTTTCTGCCCTATGTAGCAAGATGAGATTTTCTCTGACAGCTACACAGATCCCTTTGGGAAAGAACTATAGGCTGATCTTAGAGTACAAGTGCCTTTGTCAAGGTTGTTGTGTGTGTCTGGAAAGGAGGTTTGTGCCTGAAGGGGGTTGTAGTGAGGTGGGGGTTGGTCTCTTCTCCCATGTAACACACGACAGGACTAGAGGAAACGGCCTCAAGTTGTGCCAGGGGAGATTTAGGTTGGACATTAGGAACAATTTCTTCACAGGAAGGTTTGTGAAGCATTGGAACAGGCTGCCCACGGAAGTGGTGGAGTCCCTATCCCTGGAAGTGTTTAACAGATGTGTAGATGTGGCACTGAGGGACATGGTTTAGGGAGCCTGGCAGTGCAGGGTGTACGGTTGGACTCGATGATCTTGAAGATATCTTCGAACCAGATGATTCTGTGAACAAGGGTGGTTTTTTTTTTTTTTTTTTTTAAAGGCAAGGATTTGGTGGTCTAGTTTGTTTTTCACAAGTTTTGTGCGTTGTCTCAGTGGTACTGTCACTTGTAAATATTCATCACCTTTGAAGGGATTAGGCAAGGTAGTTCTGAGCCTTTCATAAGAAACCTACCCTAGAAATACATGTATTTTTAATTACATATTCTGAACAACACCGCTGTGAATTCTTCTACACAAGAAAGCCTATGTTTTTTTCCTAGAGAATAAATGTCTAGGAGGCTTCAAGTTCAGCTCTGATTAACAGCCACTTGGGTCAGTTTGGAATCTGTTGTAAATTAAAGTGTACAGGCAAGATTTTGTTCTTCCATTTTTGTTTAGATAGGGAAGGCTGGAGGGTGATGAGAAGTAGAGAGGAGTATGGAAGACAATACTGTTTCTGATAGTGATAGGGATGCAAAGAAGTTCTTTGTGTAAAGGCTGAGGTAAAGGAGCAGTCATGTTTGATAACAGGAAAACTTTGTCTGTGGTCCTGTAGTATAGTAGAGTGTATGCTATCTCCAGTTACAAGAGAGTGAGCTATGGATAGTGTAAGGTGACAGAAAATTTTCAGCTTGTATTTTAAGAAGAAAATTGTCACCTTATTACATGAATATAGTTTGGATTTATAAAGCTTGAGAAAATTACTGCTCAGATATTCATTGAAAGCTCTGAAGATGAAACAAACCTGAAATCTTCTTTTATCATGTTTGGTTTTGCTGATAAGCTTCATTCATTATCTACCAAGAAATTACTAATCACCAGGAACAGAATCATGGCTGGCTGTCCTCAGGTGCACAGCCAAATCTGTAACTTTTGCGCATCTGAAGTCAGTAGCACTCAAGGTGATGCTTAGTGTCTGTTACTACAGTTTCAGGTTTTAATTTATTTTTGTTTCATCTCCCTGGCAGAACATTAGGTAGTTCTTGCATTGGCTTGTTTCTTTCCCTCAGTTTAGTGGTAACCACACCCAGAGTTCAAGTCCCAGCACACTTTACATTCCTAATTCTTTAACTGCTGGAACACTAGCCAGAAAGTGCCAGTAAATTTGTTTGGGGGAGTATGGTTTTTCTGCATGAGTCTGAAGTATCTGGGAACGTACTACAACCTCAAAAATCTAAACGTGTCATGTATACCTATGAAATCCTGAAAAAGTTCTTCAAAGCTCTACCTGGCATGTTTGAAGCATTGTCTGGGTGAAACTCAGTGTTTTAGAAAAGCCTTCTAGTACCAGCTCTGAAATCTGTTTCATGTCTCATGTTGATTTGTGCATGTGAACATAACAGAAATAAACTAGTTTAGGCTCAAAAGAAGTTGGTCTGCAGTGTGACACTGTTTATTTGTCCGATTTCAGAATGTTTTAAAGCTAAATTGTTAAAACTGAATCAGTATGTTCCCTTACAATGATTGTTAGAGATACCCTTTTCATGGGAGACTGTCTTCTTTTAGCTTCAAAGCTGGATTTTCGTATTAAAATTAATGGAATAGCTTGATGGGAAATCTGTGTCTTTTAGTTTACTTTTCTGTAGCATTTCTTTGCCAGTCCAATCTTACGGCTTAATCAAGGTCAGACTTCATACCGAAGCTAAAAACTGGTATGAGACAAAGGTGATTTATTAAGTGAATGGACTTTGGGAAGGCTGGGTAACATGATTTGTCTCTGAGCAAGTGGCCAGACTCCTTGTGCTGGTACAGCAGAGTGATGTTCCCACAGCGCTGTCAAACTGGACTGGCAAGCTGTGACCTCTCCTGCTAGGAGCTGCTCCTTTCTGCCTTTTGGAGTCAGCTTCTCTCTGGGAATGCAGTTCTGCTGTGGTCAGAGCAAAGGCTCTTAATTCCCCATGTCAGAGAAGCAGCATGTGATGTTGCCAGTTTTCCTGTAGCGATTTGTAATCTGTGAATATGCATGGGCCTGTCAACAGGCAGGCTCTTCTTTTGAACTGGAATCCATCCTTTTTGGTCTGTGTTGCCTCTAGGGTAATCGTTTTCAGAACTATCTCTTTGCTGCCTTCATGCTCCATAGATGTCTACTTAAAGAGGCTCATTGTCCCTTCAGCTTGATGCCCTTGCTGTCACTGTGAGGTGATGTAGAGGGAAAGAGGCTTTTATCATTGCAGTAATCATCAGGCAACTGGCTCTTCTGGTGGTGAAAAACTACTTCACGCTCTCCAGGAGACTAATGTCTTAAGAATTTGTTGAGTAACTGTGTTATGACTGCAGCCGTAATACGCTATAATTGCACACAAATGCATGTACAAGTTGGTGGCTGACACCATTTTTGTGCATGCGTAATGTCCTTATCTGTTGTCTTCTGGGTAGCTGTTGCAGTCTGGTCTTGCTTGCTTTACTGTAGCAATGTTGAGAGGCTCCTTCTTTAGGAAATCTGGTTGTATAATGTTCCAAAAGCCAGACACATATATTCCATTACATATGCTATAAGAGATGTAGTTCTGATGTTACAGTTTGCTGTGCACACGTTGTTTAATTTTTTTTTGGTATCACAATGTGCGGAATATGTTGTGTTTCAGGAGTAAGGCCTTTTCTCCTCACTTTTGTGCAGTGCATGAAGCCTGAGTTCCTTCGAAACTCTTGTTTCAGGAAAAGATTTACAGTGTGATTCATTGATGCAACAATGTTTTGGCATCCAGTATTATCCATATGCATATAAGGTAAATTCGTTTGCTTAGTCAGCATAAATGCTCTAACCCTGTGAGTCTTTGGGACTGCATAGCTTTTCCTCCTTGCTAAGTGTGCAAGACTTGTGTGGAGTGGTTTGGTCACTTGGAGCATCACATCTTCCTCTGCCACAACTACCCATGGAAATGTCAAGAAGGTGAAAGTTACTTAGTCAGGGCAGTGTGTACAAAGGCTAATGTATACCTTCTCTTCTAGAGTCAGCATGAGAAGGCAAAGGCTCCTGCAGAGCTTCATGCGGGCCCTAATTTCCCTAAATATTTAATTGCATGGTGTAGGTTACCCACTGGTGTGTGGTAGTGTGGTCTTATCTGTGCGTGCTGCAGAGTGTACTGCTTGTATAGCCCCTGAGCATGCTGTGAAACATGTCAAATCTAAACCAGCTTTCAATGACTTGCCCTAGGATCACTCCTTTTCCTCACTTGAAGGGTACTTTCCTGCTTACTTTAATTACAAGTTTCTTCATTCTATTTTTAAAAATACAGTATTTTGTTTATTTTTTCTTAATTGACAGGCAGTCTTGTAGCACATTGTTGGGGGGCATTGATTAACCAAGATTTTGATTTGCTGATCTAAGTGCTTTATTTTACAGAAACATTATAAAGAATCAAAATAGGTCAAATGATCTGCAGATCCTAGCTGGGCCTGCTTGTACATACTGAGAGCATCTTGCTTTGTGGTGTTTGTGTTTCTGGAGGAGTAGTTTTGCTGTGTTTAAATTGGATTATTTTGCAAATTACTTTCTCATCTCTTAAGGAGCACATGCTCCAAAGTGCTGGAGTGTTTTGACTTTTTAGCGTTTCTTCTAGTGTTTTAGTGTGTCTTCTAGCCATATGTTCTGACATATAGTCCTACTGGCTTCATTAAAAAGAATTTTCTCAAAATGAATTACAAGAATTTTTTTAGTAACAATCTCTTTTGTATTTCTTTGTCCTGACTCACAAATATCTTAAACTTTTCATTTGGAAAGAAAAACTGTCTGAGGGAGAGACTGACCTGTAAATTTTAAAGCTCGCAGTAAGTATTTCAGGGCGTTATGTACAGGAATCACCTTGGGAGTTCAGATTATGAATCTTCTGGAATGTAGATGATCTGCTGAAGACCAGGGCTGGTGAGCATCCACAAAGGATTTGATATACCTTGAAAGTGGTGGCACAGAGAAAGTACATCAAGTACTAGGCAGCATTTTGATGAACAGAGCACATTCTTCCAGTGCGGAAACATTGTCTCAGCTGTTTGGCTAAGAATTTTCAAATGTTTGATAGTAAAGACTTGTTTTCTTGCTTCTCATTTCTGAGACCTTATTTTGCTGTAAGTCTAAAGATGGAACTCACGTTTAATAAGGGCGATTGCCATGCTGATAGCTATCTTTAGGAACATGGGAGCAACTTAGAAACATTGGAGAATTCAGCACATGAGCATAAATGAGAAGCACAGTTGCTGAAGTGAGTTTAGGAATTCAGTTAATCTGCTTGTGTATTTTTCAAAATGCTTCATTTTTTATTCCAGAGGACAAGCTTTTTGCTGGGAAGATCTGCAGGGTGACATGGGTACAAGCCAGAAAACAAAAACAAATTTAAAAGTGCATCTGTTCCATTATAATTTAAGGTGATAAGAAATCAAGACTTTACACTGCCCTGATGTTTGGAGTAGTTTCTCTGCCTGTGGGCAACAGCACAAGTGGTTAAGGTACACCAAAAAACTTTTCACATACCCTTCTTAAATCATACCATTGTATTTGGGACAAAATAAGAGGCAAGACTATGGAATTTCCTGGCATTTGTTGAACTAGAACTACAGGATATTTTAAATCCTTCCCCCCCCCCTTTTTTTTTTTTTTTTGCTCAGTCCCTCTCTGACACTTTTACTGTGGCTATCTATGCCTCCCTGCAAAGACGAGATGGCAAAGCTTTCTCACTTTTAGACTGTGGGACTTCAAATTCCTTTGTGTTAAAGGGGGCTTAATGTGGCTAAAGGCTGGCTTAAGAATCTTTGCCAGTACGTGTTTGCTCTCCAAAGACTGGTTATGCACATCAGCCAATTTGCCCTCAGTTTTGCTAGGGAGGAGAACTAATTTCTTTCCTGCAGAATTAGAAGATTTTGGTTTACCTTCCTGAGCCTAAATAATGTGCCCTGTTGCTTAAACCTTGTTAGCAAGCTCAGACTTGTGAAGAAGCATTTGCTGCTTCCAGTCCTCAATCTGTTAAGTTTTCAGATTATCCTTGCTTGTTTTCTGCTGGTAGAGACCAGGTGGGAAAATAATAAAGCTCCTGTGCTTATCGGTGGTCAGCACTGACTGAAAGCGAGGGCTTATCTCTCCTCTCCACGTGTCTTCGAGGAAGCCGGGCTGAAGCAGTGAATCCCAGTTCTTAACAACAGGAAAACCCAGAATTTGACTTAAAGGGGATGATTGATTGAAGAAAACAAACAAACAAAAGAAGCCAAATAATTGGGGTTGATGTCAAGTGGCTGAAGCTATATTGTGGTGTGCTGAGGTATGGCAGTGACCCAGCTGCCTTCCCACTGCAAATACAGAGCTCCTGGAGCAGCGGAAACTACTCAGGCTGAACCAGCAGTCTTGTCATCTGTGATGGAGGTCAAAGAGCATCATCTACAGATTTATTTTTATTTATCTATTGAAACATCATTCTGTGGAAGCATGCATAGCAGGTCTTAGCTCAGCGTAGACAGTGAGACTCCAGGTTGTCTTTATACAGCCTGTGCCTGTGAGCAGAGGGATGGTGGTGGGATATATACAGGATATATTCCTTTGTCTTTGTTGAGCTTCTTCATAGCTTCCTCATGTTGCAATACCTTGACAGTGGATGTGATGTAGAATTCCAGAGCATGATTTTAAGAGAAGTGGGGGATGTGGTGAGAGGGGATGCCCGCATACAATGACCTTCCCACCTGTAAGCTTCAGAGTAATAATGCATAAGTGTTCAAGAAGATACCAAGTCAATTACTGTATAAGCTTGTTCAAGACTGGTATCCACCAAAATTGCAGCTGAAGGGAGTGCCTAGAGGGTAAAAACTATAACATTATGAATTTTGGTCTGATGCAGTTTTATCTTCATGCTCTTGTAGAAGCTTTGATTAAAGGATTGGTAGTAGGAAAGATGAAAGAGGAATGGCGCATGGCATCCAGAGAGCTTGGTTGCAAAATAATGCATTGTGGCTGGTGATGATCGGGATATATGTAAGCTGTTGGGGTGTTGGACTTCCATAATTCTGAACTCTGCTCTTGTATGTGGCGGTGTGTTTTACTTGTTTCTATAGTAACTTTAAGCGTGTCTAATATTCCTTGTCTCAGAAAGCTATTTCTGAATGATACTTTGGAATTACCCCTCTTTGCAATTGAATAATACGGTCCTTAGCTATGTAGACTGCCATGATTACTTACCAAACCCACCTCCCATGAAAATTGATCTGGTTTGTATGTACTTTCTCGCAAGTGGCTAGCCTAAGAAAAGTTGAGTTAATGTTACCTGTAATAACTGACCTTTGCCCAACAATCTAAAAAAAAAAATTGGGGTTTTTAACCTTTACTTTAAAGTTCTGAGTATAAGTAGCTATTATGTCAGCTTAAAAGTGGAGGAAGTCAAGGCCTTGCTAGATACTAATCTGGTTCTTCCTAGAGTCTGACTGTTGTTTACTTGCAGAGCAAATACCCTGATTTCTTTAGCTCTTTCTGTCACGTGTTCTGACGGCAGTGAATAAAATAACAAACTTAATACATCTGTACATTTTAGAAAGATAAAAAGTAATTTAAAAACTTGGATGTTGGACAAACGACCATGTTTCTAAAATACTGGGGCTCATCCCTATTACATGAAAGGAATTGCTGTCCCAGAAGGCTAAACACAAAGGGATTAGATATACAGCAGGATTTTGTGCCTTGTATTGTCTTAGTAACCATGGTGCAGTGCTGTCAGAAAACTCGCAAAAGAGTTTCTAGACACTTTTCCAGTGATAGCTGTGAATCACTGACTGTAAGTTTTTTTAGTCGGACTTTGTAACATATGCAAGATACATAGAAGTCCAAGTTCATTGTGCCCATTTCTCATGAATAATGAACTGCCCAAGAGACCTGGCAGTAGTGATAGGTTTGGCCGGTTTCCAGAGCAGTCTGATTGCATGCAGAGAGCAGTAATGTGCAATCCAATTTAAGTTTACTGGAATACCTCCTAATTTCCAGCAGTCCATGGAGGCGTGGAAAGTGCTTTCTGCCTTTCACTTCCTGCATGCCAGGACTTCCTTTCCTTCTCCAGCTGGCCATTTTCAGAGAAGCCACTTTCTCTTTGCCGTTCTGTCTCTTTGGATTGAATTATTTGTTTGTCCACCAGCTCTTCTACTCTTGTTTTTCAACCTCTGTTTAAATTTCTTCCTACCCTTGCAGACAGAAGCGTACCTAAATTAAGCTTTTGTCTTCCTCATTGCAGTTCTAGCAGCAAAGCTATTCCCTGTAAGTTCGTTTATAATCCTTTGTGGTGGAATTTTGATATAATTCTTATGTTACCGGGATCATCCATCGACTACTGCCAGGAGAGGCATTAACTCACATGCACGTATAATCTATTTACAGGTGACACTAATGTGTTCCCTATGTAAGGAAGAAAAAACGTTTCAATTCCTGTAATGCAGTAAAAATCTTAGCTAGGAATTCCTTGATGCTTTGGATGAATACTGAGGGAGCAACTCAGAAAATTATTGGAATTGTTTGCTTGTGCAGAAAAAAGTTGTTGGATTTCTACTTAAAGCAACCTGCTTTTTATAACTTCTATTGCAAGCCTTTTCTTCATCTTTCTTTCCATTCTCCTGGGTAGTAAGGCAGGCGTGTCATGAGCTCCATTTTTGGCTCAAGTAAGACATCCCAACAATACCACTTCTTTTTCCATGTGCGAGCTCTTTTCATCACTGATTGAGAGCCTTGCTCTGTAGGATCACTCTCATGGGCTTTGCTATTTAAATGAATGGAAGAGTTTTTGGCACTGGATGCCATTGTGTATAAATAAATACTTCTCTTATCTGGCATGAGGACCAGAGGGAAAGACTATCACTGGGAACAGGAAAGTAGGTTTGACTAGACCTGTTATTCTGTTGTAAGTAATTAAATATAAAAAGTAAGTAGCTGTAGTAGTGGATTATGCTAGTTTTCAGTTACACTGGTGAAACTAAATGGGAACCTGTTACCATTTAAAGAAATTAAGCAGGAGGGGCTTGTCCAAGGTGGTTCCCTCCTTCCCCTCTATTGAACTCAATAACCATGGCCATGGAGAGGGAGAGATTTAAAATACCCAACAACTAAATGGGGGCATAAATCCTCACATAAAGACTTCTGTTCATGGCTTCTCCCCCCGACCTTGCGTCCCTTCAATATATGTTTTGTATAATGCATTTGGGCTTATTAGTTGAACTTGTTTTGGTAGGTTCAAAATGGGAACGTGGTGTTTTGAGGCTAGGCAACTAAACAGCAAAACTAGGTGAGCTGAATTGTATGGTGCCTAAAACTTCATGGCAGCTTTGGCCTCCCATTGTTTTGCAGGCCTCCAGATGTGGAAGGCTGTGTACATGACCCACACTGTTGCATTCTGGGGATCTCCATCTCTAATATATGGACAGCATTCAGTAGGAAAAGTGCATTATTAACGGAATTTGAAGGAGATGAGAATCTTTGCCTGGATGTTTCTCTTCAGAGTTTCTTACTTCTTAATGTCTGCTAGTGCAACATCTCTCCATGGTCCCCACTGCAAGGCACGGCATGATTGCCTGTGCTCCTGTGTGCTGGTTGTTCACCATGCAATTTCCTGGTGGAAAGTAGCATTGATCAGTAATGTCCTTGTGAGACTTGGGATCCCTTGTGGGATGCCGAGGCCGTAATGGTCTCTTGTAAACACTGGTTCCACTTGGCCATTTGCCTGCCCTGGAGTGAGGAGGGGGGACCTAAGCTCCTTGTGTTTGCGGGGTGCTCTGGGGTTCAGCACCACTCGGTGCACTGCTAGGAGCTGCAGAGTTCATACTGTCACCTGACGAGGCCCCTGTTGCAGTAACTACTTTTCCCTTACTCTCAAAGGGGATTCATCCACGGTGAGTGTATGCTGTGCTCTTCTGCCTCTGTTACCTAGTGTCTGTGTCATCCACTGACACCTTCTGCTGGAGAAGTGCCAGCATCATGTAAAGAGCCCCTCTGAGGGTGGCTGGTAGCCAGTAATCCCTTCAGAGAATCTGTGCACTGTGGGAGGTGCTGTGCTGCAGATCCTGCTCTTACTAAATGTTGTATTTCACCTTGGCTTTTTGCCAGGCTCTGTGGGGAATTTGGTTTCCAAGAAGCGGTTACAGAGGGGGAATAGTGGCTGCTCTTTGCTAGGCGACCTATCCATCGGTGCTCCATCCTTCTCTGTGGGAGAGAGGCAGCTGTGGAAGGAGGTTCGCATGTTAGGCTCAAATCCTCATCACCAAGATAACAGCAGCAGCAGGAATACTTTGTGGTGCTCAGTTAAAATTGTCCCTTGTGTGAGCATTTCAGGTCCTGGGACTCTCACCGCCTTTGCTCCTGTGACCCTTCATGCCTTTTGAGGCAGAGCAGCTGGTGTGCACGACTTCAAGTTAACTTAAGGTTCACTTTAAGATTGAATCTCCAGGCTTTGGAAGAGGGACCTGGCAGTTTTAAGGTCCTGTAGTGACTAGTAGAGAATAGTGGTAGTGACTAAGCTGAGCAACCAAATCCTTTGGTTAACATCCTGTTTATGTGATGTCCAGAGCATCATCCTGATGCCTTTTCACAAGGGTCAGCTGTGCTCCCCCCCTCCATCTTCTCCTGTTTGTTCCAACATCAAATGCAACCATAGGCAGAGGAGAAACTCTCTAATCCTGCATAGAGTTGGACAGAGTATGGATCCTCAGGCTCCTGTTGAAGAGGGGACATAGTAATCAAGGCAGGAGACCTCATCTGCTTGACATAAAACTGAGGATTGAGTACTTTAATCTTTGAGAGGTAGTTGGTGGGCACGAGTGTATGCTGACTTCACCTAGGAAGTTCTCAACCTTGCTCTCTGAATTTGGCCTTCAGCTTCATGAAAGCTTTGTGTAGATTCATTAATACACATGGATCATCAGTGCAGGTGCTTAAAAACTTGATGTTTTTTTCTTGGTGTTTACATGCAAAAAGAATGAGTTATGCTTGTTTTGTTTCTCTTCTCTCATTCCATCTGTTAAAACAAACCCATAAACAAAAATGAGGCTACTCCATCATTTTCATCTCTACCAGGCTGCTGTAAAAACAGACAGCTTGCCCTTTGCAAAAGATCTGTTGGTACTGAGCTCCGGCCATTTTTATTTTAGGATCGAAGAGGCATGTTCACTTCCTGTAGCTCCTTCTGTGTCTAGCCACTTGGAGTCCATGAGCCCTGTGTTGCTGATGTGAAAACTAACTAAAACGGTTGTCATTATTAAGAGGAAGAAGGTGCCTGAGGATATTGTCATCTCTTTTGTGTGACCTGTGTTTCTTCCATTACTGCTTGATGTCATTCTCTGTGGCATCTTTAACACCTGCTGTTTTTATAGTCTACACTTTTTTGATTAAAAGCTTCTTGGCCAAGGATCTAGGCTAAAATTTGGTCAAGTAGCATGGGTCTAAGTCTTATTTCATTAATTGCTTGGGCTTATGAGGTACCAGTGTGGTCCCAAAAATTCACACCCATGACCAGTACTTTCCCTTTTAGTTCACCTTCCCAAGATACCTTCCCTCTTTTCTACTTGTAATGTTTTGGTTTTAGGAGGAGAAATGAGTATTTGGACACAAGAGGAGCCTCTTGAAGGTGGTGGTGGTTGTTTTGTGGTAGTGATGTTCTGAAACAGCATTTCCATTGCCACATACAGCTTTTGTAATAAAATATATGTCCACAGTGCTGGGTGGGTGCATTTTATGAACGTCTAAAATCTGTGCTGTGACATGCACCACTCTGAGGAAGTAAAACAAATCCCAGGGTAAGGGTGGGTTTTGTTTGGTTGGTTTTTTTTGCCTGTCTTCCATTCTGGCCAAACTACTTTTGGGGCAGGGACCAGCTTTTCACTTATGCGAGTAGATACTCTGCTTGGCACATCAAATGGCTACTCCCATAATAGTGACTTATATGTAGAATTTCTGTCTTTAGGGTGTAATAGAATTGACAGGAATCTTATCTTGTCCCACTATTTCTTTCATTATCTAAAGCTATCAAAGCGCATGAGTCCGTCAGACAGTGTAGTTGTTTAAAAATGCTGCTGAGAATTAAGGTGAAGTATTAATCCAGGCAACGTAGCAGTGTGCAGAGGTTTAGTAGAAAACAGTTACTGTGCTGTTGAACAGTATCTGCTCTGTGCAGCTTGCAGTCTAAAACGTCAGAACTTCTATTTCAGAGCTGGGTCGAATTGCTTGAAGCTTTTTAGGGGTGGACCAAGCATCAACACAACACGTCTTCCAAGTTTCTGTAAAAGTCCTAGTAAAGCAGTATCTAAATATAGTGCTGATGTACAAGTGTTCCTTTATTTTTCCCCTGTTGTGTTTTACTTGCTCCTGGTTGTACATTTATTCTGTTTAAAGAGGGTCAGGTTTTTCTCTGAAGGTTTTCATTCAAATACTTGACTGTCTACAAACACGACATGAAAGACAAGAGATTAAAATAAATACATTTCTTATAAAAGGAGTGAAGAAAACGAGGCAGCTAAGCTTAGAGCGGCCAGCAGGCCACAGCTGTGCTGCATGGAGGAGCGCACCCATCCTTCTGGGTGTGTGCTCTGTTACTGGCACAAAGATTAGCTCTACATAAATTTTCTCAGTTCAGACTAAGTATCTGTGCCTGGCTAATCTTTTTCCCTTTCAAAAATGGTCTGGTCTGGTCAAGTCAGAAACCATGGCCTGGATCAGCCCCCTCTGATGGGGGGAGCATAACCGTGAGGATTTCTCCTGTTGTCAAGTGACTGATCCCCTTCCAGTAAGCAGTTTATCCCACCTAAGACTTTTGTCTGCTTCCGGACATGCCTCCGGACTGTGTAAGGAGTTTAGGTTGACTCCATTCCCAAATCAGTTGTCTGGGGTAGGTGGGGGTGAAACCAGCCTTCGTGCAGTAAAAGTTGATGTGAATTTGTATTTCCCCACCTCTGTTAACTTAACTGAATAAGGCCAAAGAATCGTTTGGGTCTCTATTCTTTCTAAGGTGTCTGGTCAAGACACGTGTATTTATAATGCAGTTGGACACAATTGCCCACACAAGGGGTTTTTGGAAGCTCTGTCTTGAAGATTTTTGATTTGTCTCAAAAATTGGAGGTTTTTCTCTTTGCAGCTGTAGGTGCCCTCCTTAAAGCTTCTCTTAGTGATTCTTGGATTTATGGATTCTTTTTCATGTCAAAATATAGATTTTTATGTCTTCATGCAGAGCATTTAATAGCCAGGGTTTCTCTGGGCACTATTCAGGTGCCAGTTACAGACATTCCAGCCTGCTCATTGCTTTGGCCAAGCACAGGATGCTCTTAAGCCCCTTGTGTGAGTGCTGCACGGGGCGAAGCGATGAGTGGCTCTGTGGTCCCTGACACGAGGGGAGCTGGTTCTGATCTCCACCTGCCTGCTGGGATCTGCCCGGGGCTGTTCCCAAGCAGCTGATGTGGCTGTGCTGTTGGTGGCTGATAGGTGTTCCAGCTACTCCCACTTTCCTGTTTTAAACGCTTTGTTCTCTAGCAAAATGTTGCTTGTAAAGGGGGAGGGAGGAGATTCCAGGCTATTATCTGCTAAGTAGGTCGTAATTTTGGTAAATAATTGATTTACTTTTTTCAGGCTTGCAATCTGAAGCAGTCCTTAAGTGCCTCTGTGATTATCACTCCTGGAAATTTCAGTACTTCATCTCGGGGAAACATTGTCTGGCTCTTTTGGGAGGGGGATGCCATTTGAAATAAAAGGAGAAAGTAATGCTAAAACTACATGGACAAAGTGTTTCTTTTGCTGCTATATTGTTTTTCAAGTTTTCTTGGTTTGAACTAGCTCCTCTGGGGTAAATTTAATTCTTGTGTGCTTCTGGCTTGTGTCATGCTCTGGACTAGCCGCTCAGCCTCTCTCTTTACCTGTTTTCATAAAACAATGGAATTTGGAATTGAAAGTGTTATCAGCAGCTATTACCCTCATTGGCTGTGTCTGCTTTGTGAGTGTCCATGCTGTACTGGTTCATCTTTCAGAATTCTGAAGAGATTTCCTGCTGTACAGGCTGTTCAGTAGGAGTCTGGTGAGGATTCCTTTGGTTCAGCCTGTATTTTGGCCCAGCCAAATCCTATTCTCAGATAGTTGGGTCAACTGATCAATCTTCTGCAGGGCAGTGTTGGACAGCTGTGTGTGTGTGTGTGTACATATATATATATATATATATACACACATTTGTGTGTATGTACACACACTTGGAGTAGATATTTTGTGCTTCTTGACACCTTGTGTCCAGAATGTTTCCCTAATAAGCTTCCTTCAGCACTAGGGAAACAGAAGGTCCTCGTGCCGGAAAGTGGAGTGTGTGGCAGTCACAGCTGTCTGCACAGGCCAGGCTGGGCTCTCATCCTGCCTGGGTCTGTGTGCCCCTGCATATCCACAGCTCTCCTTGAAGTATTAGAGAGCCACAAGAGCTCAGTTCTTGGCCTTGGTGCAAAGTTACTGTATGAAACTACTTTGTGACTTGCTGGGCACAAGTACTTACCATTTGCTTTGAGAGCTGCTGGCTGAGCAGAAGCTCTGCTTTGTATATACAAGTTTGGGTACAGAAGAAAGCTGTTGGGGAACACCATCATCTACATAGGTTGTTGCATCTTAATTGGGATTGGTGTGGTCCTGTTTTCCTTTGGATGAAATTCATTGACATTTTAGTGCTTCCCCTTGGCATGGCTTCAAAATCACTTGTTGGCTCCTTCATGCTGTGGGGATGGCAGGGCTTAATGAAATGGAGGTGTAACACATCTGTGTAACCAAAACAAGTTCTCTCTTATCCCATATCTTAATAAAATCTGACCAGTAATGAATCAATGCTGAAGTATAAACCAGCATTGTTGGCGTCTGATGGAGTATACCATGAGCTCAGACTGAGAGGTCTTTCCTCTGCTCCTCAGCTTCTCTGAGAACTCTGACTTTAAACTGACTGGCACAACTGTGCTGCTTGTTCTTGAATCACGTTTTTCTAAATTTATTCTGGTGGTATTGTATGTCAGGTGAGAACTTACTAGCTCAGAACAAATCTTTACATGTGACCCCAACTACTTCATCTTATCTAGTAGTTTCAAGGGAAAAGAGGTGGGGAGTAAGTAGATGGTGTTTATTAAGGCTGGTAGAGAGCTGTGTTCAGCACCTTCAGCATCTTTAATAATAAAATAAAAGTTTCTATAACTACCTTGCCATGGTTACAAATGACACAATACTGTTGTTTTTTCGTCTCCAGCCAGATGACAGGAAGACACTGAGCTTGGGCAGCAGCTGTGTTCAGAAAAGGTTGTTACTGGTGTAGGCAGAGCCATCTGCCTAGCAAGGCATTTAGCTTGGGTTGCTTGTTCTAGGCCAAGATGGTAAATCAATAGCTTATTTTTTACAGTGTAACAAGTAAGATGTCAATGGGTAGATTTACAGCGTAAACAGGAAGATGGTGGCTAGCTTTATTGGCTTCTTAGTGTCCTAGCTGCACTGGTGAGAAACAAAACAATATGGAAAAAAAAAAAGCCAAAGCAACTTACCCTGGAAAAGGTTAAAGATCTAGGAACAGAACAGTATTTTATCAGACACATTTACTGGGTTTTTTTTAATAGACTTTAATACCCCTGCTGCTTAGGACTGGCCCTCCCTTCCCTTCTCACAAAACTGTCAGTTCAATTAAACTCTTGTTTTAACAGGCACCTTCCTCTCTGCATGGCAGGACATTCGGACTGCGCCAGTTAAATACAGGAGATGGAATATGTACATCGTGGGGTTTTTTGTTAACAAATCATGCTGTGGCAATTGGCCCATTTTGTTTTCTATTAGTTTGCTAATCCATTCTACTCCTCTGGAGATGCGTTGTTGCCAAACGTTGTTTGAAGTGGCTGCAAAGCTCCGATACAACTGTGAAGAACAAAATAGTAAATAGCATGCTGATCACGATTGGGATTTTTGTCCATTCACCTGACAAATGATAAAGCCACGCTAGGTACGAGAGCAGCAGCCCTCCCACTGTAGTTGGTACATGCAGTTTCCTTTTAGGGTTTGTCACTGGGGTTTTTTTTAGAAGTGAAATGAAGGCTGTAGTTTGAGCACAGCAGTAGTGCTGACCTGCACTCACATTTGCTCCATTCCATGTCTGTGCAGTTGTGCTGATCCACTGTGTGGAGATGATCAGTGGAATGGAATAGGGAACTGCTCTGGATTATAAAGCAACACTCTTGGCAGTTATTTTTAGTTTAACCAGCTCCTGCTGTGGTTTGCAGTGCTCCCTGCAAACATGTCTGTTACGGGACCGTGGGGGAGACATGGAGGACAAAGAGTGGAGGCTGCTTGAATCCTAAAACTTTAGCTCTCATAATGCAGACCCTGATTTGTTGGGAAATAGTCTGACTCCTAGGTTGTTCTCCTTAAGACTGTGTGTAGTTCATTGTTGTTTGCTTGTTTGGTTTGACTTTGTTTTGTTTACCTTATTTTCATGGAAACCTTTTCTCTCAGTCAGCTTGGACCTCTAGTCAGCACTAAAGCTCCTGGTGCATTTTGTGCAAAGCCACGCATACTTATGAATGTATCTGCCTGTCTGTGTGTTTTATACTGAAAAAAGTCTTTAATTCTGAACAACCAGGCCTAAAATTTACTTTCTGCCTGTTAGACTTGCAGTAAATGAGAACAGCTAAACTTGGTGTACAATCCTGAGTAAGGAATGGAAAACTGAAAGGTGTTCCAGTTCGCTCCGGGATTTACTTTGCCAAGAACGTCCTGTGGCCTGTCTGCCGACATGAACGTATCATGGAAATCTTTCCAGCCTCCCTGGGAAGACATAGAACAGGAGAGGAATCTGTAGACCCTAGATGGAAACAGATTGACTTCCTGCTCGCTCCAAGGGAGGAGTCCGAGGGGTATTCCTCTGTGTTACCAGTTGTCTCATTGTGCCCTATAACTTAGTGGTAAATCTTTAGGAACAACAGTAAAAAAAAAAAAAAAAAAAAAGGAAAGAGGCAACAAGAGTTTTCACTGTTTTGGGCCCTGGCCAGCTCTGTGAGTAAAGTATTCTCACACTCTTCCTTGAATGGATAGTACTTGTGAGATTCAGGCCTGACCAGAATTTCTCAGTCTTTACCTGTTGGCGGCATATTCGCAGCCAGTCACATTTGGAACATATCTCATTCATATATGAGAGGTTTACTCACTGATGTTTAGGGCTTTAAGTGACAGCGATTAAACCTTTTAAGTGCCTTGGAGAGCACGTAGCAGCCGGTAGGACGTAGTCATTGTCAGTCGTCAAAGAGAACTGTTCAAGTCTTTCCTTCTGCAGTAACTATGGGAAGATTTCTTTCCTAATGTTAGTTACATACAGTGTGCTTACAGAATATCCTAAAATGTACAAATTGCTGTGGAGACACCCTAAATTTGGAAGGCCACATCTTTTAAACATGTAACCTATTTTCGTCCTAATCCCAGCTGTTACCATCAGTTGGACTCCTCTGTCCAGTTTGTGGTGTGCAATGGTTGGGCTCCCCTTCCAGTATTTCAGTTCGGTTGAAACTGATCCAAGTGTCAGATGACTTAGAAAGATGGGAATTTACACCTCTGCTACTCTTCCCTTGCTGACCTCTGTAGCATGTACTGTGTCAAAGCCTGTCTGAATGTCATGTGTGGGTGACAGCTTGGTCTACACTCCTTAGCATGTAGCTCTCCATGGTTGCTAAGATGGAGCGACGATGAGCAGTGGGGAAGTTGTGCTGGCTGGCAGAAGGGAAATCTTTGGAATTTGCATGCTACAGTGCAGTCTGTTTGGTGAGAGGTGGACTCTCCTAGATGATCAGGTTAGCTTCCTGTATTTTTCTTTCATGATAATGACTCTTTCAGTAGCCTTAGTGAGCAATTCTTTCTGTCCTGTGTGAGGATGCTTTAGACTTCCCTGAGGTAGAGAATGGCCTCCGTAGTCTCAGCTTTCATATCACGGCTGTATCATGGAACCTCACTCGGCGTGGGTAGTAGAACTGTGTGAATGTTAAATCTGTCCCCAGGAAAATGCAATCAATGCAAAATGGGACAGCATGTTTCAGTAGCAAACTGCTACAAACAGATCAGACTTGTCCTCTAGTCTATCTATGAATTCTTCATGGAATATACGGGCAGATTAGAGAACTCTGATCTTCTTTTTAGGTGTTTAATGATTCGGGTTTGACATGCCTAAAAGATTAAAAGTGGGCTGCAGTTAATTCATCTCCTAAAGACTTAAGGGCACTGTCTGCTACAAGGATAAAGCTCATCTGTGGTAGAGACAGAAGTTTCTCGGTGGCTGGTTAATGTCTATGGGCTGAGATCCCCCGGGGGAGGGAGGGTGCAGAGAACCACCAGCTGTCTTGACACTTCCATATGCAATGTCCATTGCTTTTCCTCCTTCCCATGTCAAAAATAGATACAGTTCTCAATCTCTACATGCATGCATACATGTGCACACACAAACGCACCCTTACCCTTAAAAAAAAAATCAGTAAAATTTACAGGTCCCAGTTACTTGTTTTCTGCAGCCACTTAATGTGCTGCAGAAAGATGACTTACTACAATGGGATAGGGGAGGATGCAAACTTGAAATGGATATTGTGATTTCAGGAGAATCTGCCAAAGCTTTGGATTCACAGAACCTCTTTTTGCTTACTGTACAAGTGTTAGTTGTCATTCCAGTGGCCAGCTATGTATTTAGAAACCTCCCTTCCTGGGGTACTGCTCCGCTTTCGTCCGATTCCCTAAACACCGTTTCTTTGCAGGTGGTCAACATACAGCACACTTCCAGAGCCTGCTTCATGGCTGTCTACAGAAGGGAACTGCAGCTTGGCTACACTGTATGAAACTGCTTGTTTAATTCTGCCACGGTTTTGTGCGCTGATGGGTGTTTCCTGTGGGTGGGCTGTGTTATGTATTTCACTGCAATTCGGATTCTGCAGCCCATGCTCCCGAACAGCTTGTTCAGCAGTGGTAAGCAAGATCATCCCCTGGGGACATCTTTCTTCTATGGCAAATGATGGGTTGCCTCGCAGGAGTCTATCAGCACTAATAGTTGGATTCTCTTCATGTGCCTAGTGCAGAAATACAGTTTGAGGCCATAGGCCGGCTTTTGTTACTTTTTGCCTTTCTGTTTTAATGCTCATCTAATACTCAAGAATGAATTTGCAAACAAATGGGATTTTTTGTTGTTAAATGAATTGGGTTTGTATTTGAGTGGGAGTTTTCAGGTTTTGCTAAACATCTTACGTGTAGATGTATTGTCTTTACATAGAGAGGAGATAGAGAGCATAAAGGAGATCGTTTGTTTTGAATCTGTTTAGCATCCTATCTGAGCCTTTTATTCATCAATCTGAAAAGAATAGTCATAGGGTTTTGACATGGCAAACATACCTTTTTTTTTTTTTCTTTTTGATACTTGATGTTTGTTCTGATATAGGCTCCTGATATAGGTAGACAACATAATTATTGTTTGTGGAGCTTGGCTTTGTGCTAAAGCCTACAAAGTATTGCGTGCACTGTTCCTGGTTTTGGAGATGATGATTCAGAAGGTGTCAAGGAAATAAGCAAGATGCTTAGTTTTACATGGTTAACTCTTCTGGTCTTTATAAGTGCTGCTGTATCCCCTAGGCAACTTCATTCACAGCCCATCCACACTGATGTACTTCTACATGTGCTTGGCACTGGACCAGAATCCCTGATCCTTCTCCAAGTAACCTGTCCAGCAGTAAGAAATAAAATGACATGATTCTGTATTGTTTCTCACCAAGCAAACAGTAGTGTGTAAAAGCTGCAGCCACGGTTGCTAAGGCATATTAATGTTGCATTCTGGTAACTTACTCAGCCTAAAGAAAACTCAAGCAGTTTTTTGCTAATATGATACTTTCAGTTGCAGTACAAGCTGTGTGTATACTTGTGCCTGAACTACCATGCATATATCCTTTTGGTTTAGATTTCTGTGCCATGAACTAGATCAGAGAGCTGATCCAGCTTAGAAGGAAAGCGTCAAAGATATTTTCTTTGAGCTGGCTGAGTTCTTTATCTGGACAATAGACAATCTGTGGGGTTGCAGAACTAAGGGGATAAGAGGGGAAAGGGCCGTGCAGTGGTTTATGGCTTGGTGGGGGAAACCTTAAGCCCCGCTTGCTGCCAGGACAATCCATTGTCAAACTATGGCCTCACATTTCCTTGACTTAGAAACACACAGTCAGAGGGTGCAAACTGCCTTAGCTCTTTTCTGCTCTGCAGCTGCAGGAATGTTTTTGGAGTGAGTATAGACATTACAAACTTGTGCTAGCCTTGGTACTGTTTACAGTGAAGCCACAGTGATGTGGGGCTTTGGAAAGAGATGCAGCTTCCCCTCCCCCTCCAGGATTCTAGGTATTTACTTAGGCGGGCAGGTCTGAGCTGCTGTGGCTTCACTGCTCTTTTAGCGGGATTAGCTGGAGCACAGCTAGCTTGGAAGCTTCTCTGCATACTGCTGTTAAGCCTCTCAAGCAGCTATGAATGTTGTGATGCTGTGGAAGTACAACACATGCGTTTGAACCATTGTGTGGCCCTGGATTAGATGCAGCTAATCTTTCTTTTTACTTAGAAGTTAACTTCTTTTTTCCTTCCTGCTTTTAAATTAGATCTATGGCTCGATTTCATATTCCCGAAGAATGAATGTGGCACCCAACAGGAAGGGTGTAGGCAACCAGATAAGGGAACAGGTCTCTGGGTGCCAGTGAATTTGTGACTAACTGTAACTTTGTTAGATTCCTCCTACCCGCCAGCCAGGTGAAATTTGAGGCAGTGAGGAAGAGGAGCAGTTTAGAAGGGGGGGAGGGGCGGAATAGAAAAGTAAAGGAAGGAATATTAAGTTGGAGAAGAAAAGAAAATTAAAAGGGACGGAAATGAGAAAGGAGGTGCGAGGATGGAAGTAGTAACTGAAGAGGGGGAATGGTGGAACAGACTCGTAAAAGCTGTAGCAAAGCAAGGCCAGGGAGGCCATTGCTGTCAGAACCAATGGTGGAAGTAAATGCTTGAGGCTTTTAGCAGAGTATGTGAATTGATGGTGAGCCTTTGTAGCCCCAGGTAGTTCACGGCACCTGAAGGTGGTGCCAGTGCAGGAGGTGGGTACTGTAAGAGTATGTCAGGGGGCCAGTGGTACAAGTAGCTACTTTTAGGTGCTGAGAGGGCTCATTTCTGTAAATCACAGCTGCTGCTCTTCTCTATGGATGAGATCTCTTACTGGTTACCCAAAGAGGAGGAGAAAGGGGCCTACTGGTGAGGTGAGAGAAGCATGACATATGTGGAGTAGTGTCCTCAGTACCTCACTCTGGTGCACTCTCAATGCAACATGTTTGAGCCCATCATCCCTGTATGCCTACCCTTTATCCTTAGTTGTCTCTTGTCAGCCGTTGTCGTTCCTGCGTTTCCTCTTGCCCTGGCTTTGATGTCTCAGTTACTGATGATTTACTGGCTGGGCCTAAAAGGAGAGTAAGAACCCTCTTAGTGCTCACTCTTCCCAAGACAAGCGCTCTTCCTTGGGCCCGCTGCTGTCTCCACTTGCCACCTACAGCAGCAGCACCCAGAGCAGCTGGAAGTGTCTGAGCAGGTGAGTTCCCGGCTCTGATCACTGCGCTCTAGTCTTTTTGCTCCCAGGTAGAGCCTGAACAGTCTGTGTTGCGTTGTGCTGGGTTTGGGAGATCTGAATAACCTAGTTTCCCTAGCAACGGTGTTCCCTTTAATCACAGAGATACAAGTCTGCCTCTGTTATTAGCGTTAAGACTTGCGTAGTGTGTCTGGCTACAGTACTACTTCAATTCTGTTGGAAAAAAGGGTGGAATAAAAGCAATAAGGTCCTTTTGCCTTGGAGATAATTAAAATCTCCATAGGTGGATTTCAGTGCTGTATGCAGCAATAATAGAAAGAAGAGGGATTATAACTACTTCTAAGCTTTTTAATGTGTGAAGGATCCCTGGAGGGTACAGAAATAAAGTTTTAAATTCTGTGTGGAGCTTTCTATGCACAGATCTCATGGCAGTCTGTGACACTGATAAATTCATTCCTTGTTAAGATGTATCGTTTTCATTTTTATGGATGGGAGACAAAGGGATTCAAAGGTAGACTGAGTCTTGTTGCAAAGCTAGGAATAAATCCCATCTGCTAAGCCCAAGTCTTTCACCTGCCCTCTCCTCCAGTTTCAGATACAGGTTTCCCTGTGCTGTAGGAGACAGAACATGTTATGGAAGGGAGAAGTATCAAGGCTGCTTTATAGGAGGAAAAAGTGAGGAAAGTAAAAATACAGTGAGTCACTGCAAGCCTTTCTGCTGATATATTTTAGTCTGCATTCACTGGAGCAAACTATAAATTTTGAAAGTGAGCATTGAGAATGAAAGAAATATTCCTGCCTTAGTTTCTGCGCAGCAACATGGTCCTTTTAACTGCATGTGTGCAGGAGAAACTGATTTGGATAAGAGTAGTTTGAAGAAACTTCTGAAGGGGAAAGAATTTTTGCTTGATCAAAGGTATGAAGCGTGCATAAGCGCTTGGATAATGTCAGTGTTAAATTGTTAGTAATATCCTGCAGGCTTCTTAGGTTAGAGAGTTGCACAAGGGACAGCTGAATGGAAAACAGGTGTCTACACTCCTCCACTGAAGTTATATGGCGCTAGGGTGGTTTGGTTTGGTTTTGGTTTTTGGTTGTGGTTTTTTTTTCTTTTATATGGCATAAATAGTGTAGGGATGCAAGGAGACAGCCATCCTCAATATTATTATAGTACTGTTTTCTGGAGTCAATACAGTCCCTTAACCTTTCAGGCAAAGAGAAGGCCATTCATCTTGTGTGTGAGGAGGCTATTTTTACTTTTCAGTGTTTCCTTGCCTGTGTAGGTAGTGCACGGTGGGAGCCATGCTGTCTTTTCTACCAAGAGCATTTGAAAATTCAATGTGAGATTTGTTTGGCTTGCAGGTGTAGTAGACATTATCTAACTTTGGGATATCTAAAACCCCTCTTTTCTGACTGAGCATCCTTATTTCAGCAACGCCCTTTCAAGACTCTGTTTGCCAAATCAACTTAATAGGGTGTCTTCTAAATGGTTGTGGAGCTCTGGAAGCCTCTAACATCTAGACAAAAGCCCCTTCCGGAGAACATGTACACACACACACAACTTTTTTTTTTTTTTTTTTTTTTTTTTTTTTTTTTGTTCCTGTGCTCTTGCACAATCTGATGAGTCTTTTGAGGAACTCTGAGAGCTTGAGCATAAGATAATGCCTCAAGCAGGCAGGTGACATAAAACTCATTGAGCTTGTTAAATAATATTGCCATGGCCCTTCAGCAGCCTAAAGACCTTGTATACAGCTGTTATTTAGCTGGGTGGTATTTGGTATGAACCAAGACAGAGGCTTACTTCTACAGTGAGTTTATTGTTGGATTTTCAGTTGGTTTGTGTAAATTCCCTGGACCAGCTCTCCCTCCTCAACAAGCCACGTGGATCAAGTTTTATTCTGTTCCATACAAAGTTCACATCCTTTACTGGAATGAGTCATGCTTCAACAGAGTTTACTGTGAGGGAGAAAAGTGGGCTTGAAAAGGTTACTCCTCCACCCTGCCTTAGTGATGTATAACAGGATTATTAATATGCTTGGCAGCTGCTCCTTATTCTTTTTGCAGAACCTGAATATTTGTGAAAACAAGTAAAAATTGATTCTATTTGTGTTTAAGTGTGAAGTTAATGCATAATTTTAAACTTACAAGACAAAAAGCTATGGGGTTTTTTTGTGGCTTTGTCTTCCATAAGGCTAGTCTGCTACTGTAAAAGTGAATCTAGCTTGTCTCTCTGTAGTTATTTTTCAGTTTTGGGAGAAGAGTGGCATTTTGTGACTTGTAACTGAAAGAGGAGGAGGAACTCTACTCTAAATTTGTGTTCAGTGGCCCATGCTGCTGTTCCTGAGAGGTCTGGAAGAGTTGTATTTCTTCCCCGATCTCTGTGTTATCTGTGATTGTTAAACTGGCAGGAGCATCTTCTGTCCTTTTTCTACAGAAAACAGCGTCTCTTACCCTAACCCACTACATTCCTAAACCCAGACTGCATAACTTTTATGGAGCCTGCAAAAGGATTTATTTTGATGGTAATGCTTTTGAAGGAAAACTTGAGGGAAGGAACTGGAATTGAATGAACACCAGTGTTCTATGTTAGAATGGAACTTACCTTTTCGGACTTAGAATGAGCAAAGTGAAGGTTTGGTGAAAACATGATTTTAATTTAATTTACACCTCCACTTGATTTAACTATGACTGACTTTGGGGTTGCTGTTAAGTAACCGTAATAGCTGGGAGACAGGCAGTGCCGTGGTTGACCAGCCTGTCTCCTGTCCAACTTGACTCTCACCAGTCAGATTTTTCTCCTGTGTTTTACAGATGTGTCATTCAGTGGCACACCACCAAGCTATGCTTATGATGCGGACCGTGCTGAAGAACAGAGGCGACATCATGATATGATGCCCTATATTGATGACTCACCATCATCCTCACCTCATCTCAGTTCCAAGAGTCGGGGCAGCCGAGACACCCTATCTTCAGGGTCTCTGGAATCTACAAAATCAGTGAGTCCCTTCCTGCTTTTTTGGAGTCAGCAAAGCCTTGTAGGTTTGCAAGGGGTAGACTGCTTTAAAAGGGGGCAAAAATAGCGACTACTAGCGCTGAAGGACAGATTACTTGTCATAATATAACAGTGCCTGATTGATATTGTATATTTAAAGCTAAGTTGAGGCTTTAGCTGATGCTAAGCCTAAACTTCAGGGATGAGTGCTGTGTGTATGATTTGTAAGCCTTGGTTTTTCACCCTTTGTGAATTTCAGTGGGGAGAATTGATGATTAATTGCTATTGAGAGGGTTTCTAAATACCAGATATTTTGGAAAGGAGACTCTGGAACAAAACATCCTACATGATGATGTTTATACCTCTGTGCATGTGGGTTGTCATTGCCTTTCACAAGGAAAATAAAGAGGTATTTTCAGGTAGATTAAAGGCTCTGATGAAGCTTCTAGAATCTAAGATCTCTTTCCTTTACCCTGTGAAAATGGAGGAATTAAAACTACCAGCCCTGAAGTATAGTGTCTTTGGTGGGAGGTGGCCACTTCTTATAATGAATTTGACTATTCACTAGATAGCTATCTATATGGTCAGTTATGGTAGATAAAAAGTTCAGAGGGGACCACCTAGCATGACCTGTGGTTGGTTGTGGAAGTTCAGGCTATCTTTATTTTTTGCTTCAGGTTCAGTAGTGTGGCTATAGCTTGGAACTTCAGGAAAACTTCTATTTTGTTTTTACAGTAGTATTGGTAGAGAGTCTGCTGCTTGCCGTGGTAAATAACTATTGACTCTGCTATCTTTACGGTCCGAAATGTCTTGGTTTCAGCTTGAATTATGCTGTTTGACTTTCAACCTTTGTTTCTTTTTATCTTCTCACTTCCTAGGTTGTAGAGCACTTCAATCCCAGGTTGCTGTTTCCTTGACTATCTTTGTCATCTGCAAACTTACGGTTTCCCCAAGTCATTCATAAAAATGCTTAATAGCTCAAAGACAACTGTCACTTCCTTCCTACTGTATTTCTGAGAAAGTGTAGCCAAACAACCTTGAATTCCCACGTTGTAATTGACACTTAGAAATCTGTCATTTAAGTGGTTTAACAAATGTGGCTTTATATTGTTCTGTCCTATTAATTAAGATGTCATGAGAGAACAAGATGGATATTTTACAGATAGCAGTGTACATATAAATCAATACATCACCTTTATCAGACAGTTTTATTTATCTTGCATCAAAATGATTTCAGGAGTCTGGCAAGCTCCACAAACCATTGCTATTTAGCATTCAGTGTATACATCCTTCTCTTAGTCTTTATTGGTTAGTGCCATATTCTATGCTTCCTTACTTTTTCAAGGATGAATGTTAAATTAAGAAGCCTACTTGAGACAGTGTTCTTGTTCTCTCTTTTATAAAAATGCATTGTCAAGACCTCTTAGAGCATTATCAAGTACACATACTCTTTTTTGCTTAGATTTTATTTTACTATAAAGTATGGAACCTAGTTAACTGCTTAAGCTTTAGTTGTTTAATTCTGAGATGCTTATTTATCTCTCAAGATGAGAATTCTTGTGGTATGTAAGAGGCTTTTGAATGAAGAAATGACCATTAGTAGATTCAAAAGCTCCAAGAATGTATTAATATTGGCTCGAGATTTCCAGGTTATGTTCCTCAGGATGAAGGAAGAATGCTATGTATCTGTATATGGCTGAGAGTTATCTTCAAAGAGCCAGTTGTCCTTGTGCTTGTGACTGGAGGCCTAATATTTAATCTTGTTCTTTTATTTGTTTGAGTATTGCCTCATAAGCATTTAACAGTAGTTAATTTCAAAGCTACCTTAATAATGCTAGAAGGCTGGCTTTTTAAAAATAATTTTTAACATAAATGGCTGCTTTCTTCTCTCTGACTATAAAAAGATGTCTTATGGTTTCCAAACGAAAGAGGTGTCCTGATACCGATTAGACTTTTAATTGTGAACCTCAACGGCTTCAGTTGATCTTGTCTGTAATTACTCCACAAATGACAATGACACTTATGAAGTATGGTCCATGACTGTAGAAGAAAGAGACTAATATATAGATGGATGCAGTATTTCCCGAACAAACTTTCTGTCATCTTGAGTTGTTAGATGGCTTGTTCTGTAGTTATGTTTTCAGCTGTGGTGGAAAAGACACCAGTAACAAAATGAAGTGTCAAATGCACTATGCTGAGTCAAGCACATAAAATGTGTTGGACTGGAAATACCAGGATGCCTTTTCGGTGTTCTTTTTCTCTACACTTGATTAGCAGAAAACATTTTCTGCTTTTATGTGTTCGCTTTTATAGTTGTCTCCTTGCCCTTTTACTTCTTTTAAGTGCTTGCAATTACTCCTGAAATTTCTAGACTCTGGTCATAATCTAAAAATCAACAGTGAACTGTATGTTAACTGCATGCACTATATACACCAGTTTGATAAAATATTAAGATTGTGACGTTGTTCAGAAGTTAAGAAATTACTATCGTTATCCAGCCATGCCTTGTGCATATAGCCTTGTCTTGAATCTTCATGATAAATTCCAAGGACACAATCATGTCCTATTTTTCCTGTGGGGCTCCTGCACTGTTCAGTGTATATAGTGAATGATACTCACTGTATTCAATATTTTATCTCTAGGGCAATGTGTACACCTTATTTACAGGACACTGTGCAAGCTCTGCTCTGAGTACAAAAGTACTCATTTCCTTTTGACATGACCATTAACTCCAAATACAGTTGGAATGCTACACACGTCTTAATTATCCTTGCAATCTTCCTGTGAGATAAGAGGATGGTACGTTCACTAACCACAGGTAATCAAGTCAGACAGATTATAGGAAAAGCATCTGCTAATTTTGGGTGCTTAATGTGAGATGCCTAATGTTCTGCAAAACCAGGTTCTGACTTTTAATGCAGTTTCCTCGCATTTAAAGTAAAGTCCCTTTAATTTCACTTGTATCCAAGAGTTGAAAACACTCCAGTCGGGCACCCAGGAAATGGAAAACACTGCAAACAATGATCTTTTAAATTTTATTTTTATTTTTAAAAATGTAATTTGTTTAGCGTCACACAGACATTGGAGCATTCTGCTGCGATGTTCGTCTGCTTTATCCATGGGTCCAGCCTGGAGTCTGTGTTGTTGCTAGCTGGATATTGAGGGCATTTTGCTTTGACTTATTTTGTTGACTTGCTCTGGGATTTGTATTTTTCTGCCATGTGTTTCACTAAGTCCTTCTATCTCTTTATAGCAGCTATAGCCTTTGGTGGGATAGTGCATTGGGGTTCTACCTGGTCTACCCATCCACCATAAAGTGCTGAGTGGCAAAAGCAGTCCCTCTTTCTAAAACAGAACGAAGGGATACCTCCTGGACTGCTTGTGGAGGGGTATTGTGTCATTCCCTCAGTGTGTACGGTGAGCACCTCCCAGCACCTCATGTCCTGTTGTCCAGGGAGTGAGGGCTGCTATTGAATTGCAGGCTTCTGGTGTTCTACAACTTGTCGTTTGGGATCTGTTTTCCAATCCCCACTACCACCTGCAGACTAAAAGATGCAGGCTGGTCTGCCTCCAAACTGTGTCACTTGAGCCACCCCTTACGCATTCGTATTCCACCTGCTGTGTCCCTTGCACAAACATCTGTTGCTATCCAAGGAGAGTGACAAGAGGTACACCAGCATTAGTTTTGTCTGTGACCCAGAGAGGACATAATCAGCATGGGTGTTAGTAGTGTGGATCTCAGCAACCCCCAACTTGTCATTTTTGTGGTAAGGAGGCCTTAACAAATGTTTGCATTGGGCAAGCTAGGTCATACACCCTCTTCCTGCTTTTCCAGAATCTCATGCTGTGCTGCTGATGCATGTCCTGGCATAAAGCCAATGCTCTTGCCAAACTTCGACTGTTGCTCTGAAGCAAGTCTACAGGTGAAAGAGGGAAAAGGAGAAATAGGTTCCACTAATGATTAAGTTGTTTGTTTATTTAACTTAAGTAATTTAATTCTCCTGAACCTTGTATTCTGTAACAGTTGAACTGTTGTGATTGAACTTTCAGAAAATCCTGGAAATCCGTCTTGGCAAATGTCAGCCCAAATGCTTGCTAAAGAAGACAGTGTTGGTAGCTTCAGAAAGTGTCAGACAGAGTTTGTAATAGGTAGTGATAATTCTCTTCAAGAAAGAGAGAATGTGTCTGTCTCCCCCATACAGCAAGGCTGAAAAGTGAAGATACCTGGACAGAGTTAGAGGAGGACAAGGGGAGAGCTTGCTATAATGTTCTTGGGGCATAGGGAAGTGTTAGGACAGCTGGAAGGTTAGTGACTGATACCCTTCACTAGAGAAGAGTTATTGCCGAGAGTTTTGGAGTGGGTAGCTTGCAGCTTAGAGGCTAAAGAGACTGACAGAGATGGGAAGCTTCAGTCATCATGATCTTATTGCTGCAACTCACCTGAGGAGAGATTATGACAATGGGAAGACTGGAAATAAGGCCTTTCAAGATTTACTCGCTAACAAAAACAAGCTCAAAGACTGGTGTGGGGCTCTGTGGAGGTGGATGCGGGGCAGCCAGTGGAAAGGCAAAGCTGGTTCCACTCCCACAGGAAATCAGGGGAGTTGCTTTTCTAGAGTTCAGAAGATTACTTTTTTGCCAAAATACATCTTGCCAATTCTTGTTTAGGTCACGCCCAGGGAAGCAGAAGGGCTAAAGTGGAGTTACGAACTCCTCCTTTCTGTTCTGTTTGGAGAGGAAATTGCCTGGTACTTAAGAGATTTCCCAGTGGAGTTTCTCTTCCCTTTTCTGCGGTGCAGTCCATGGTTGGCACAGCATTGGCAGCCATTGCCAGTCCTCAGACCAGATTCTTTTGTTCTCGTTATCTGCCAGCTATGCAGAAAGCAGGGCTGTGGCAGAGCCGGTTGTGGACTTTTCTCCTAGCTTGGTCCCAAAGGTGTCTGGAAAAACTGACCTCTGAAGCTACATCAGTAAATGGGATTACTGTTCTGCTTGGTACTACTGTTGCTAGCTTGTTCTTCCATCTCCAGCGTTTTCAAATCCTTTTCCTTTCTTCCTCTCAGTATTTGGTTTTGTTTGTTTTGTTTTACCATCACTTTCCCCTCACTACACCCAATACATGCAACTTTCCTTTTTATTATCCAACTCTTTGCTCCTTGAGGGCTCTGCCTGAATGTATGGCCCTTCCTGAGGAGAGCTGGCACACCAGTACTGGTGTTATAATAATGTTGGCTCCTCTCCCTGCACCTTCCCTCCCTGCATGGAGCATGATTGGCTTGATTACAGAATTTGCCCTGTTTAATATCACCAAGACAATGAGACACCTACAGCCTGTTTAGCGGAAGCTTTCAAAGATGTTTAGACTTTAAAAATTGAAATGAATAGTTTTTCATAGGCTGTCAGCTTCCCTATGAGATTCTGAGCTGTCCTTATGGGAAACCTCTCCTTTGAACACATTCATTGCACAGCATATGAACACTCTGTACCAAAGGAAGGTCTGAGAATTAAAGTGCCTTTTATACGCCCACTTTGAAACACTGATTCTCTTTACAGAGCTTTGCTGGCAGCAACCGCTTTGCAAAATCTTATGTGTTGTGGTTTCTAGATTCTTAATCTGCATTCTTCTAACATATGCAAGAAAACAATTATTGCTCTTAATTTAAGTAACAACCAGAAAGCCCCGAGTTCTGTTGAAAAGTCGGGAGGAGCTGAATGTCTCTAATCCTTGGAGCTGGTGAATCTCAGGCTTGCAGTAATTGAGTGCAACGTGCAATGCCAACCCCGGTTAGTAAACTAAAGTGCTTAGGCTGACAAGCTGTAAACACATTCAAAACAGCCGTGGCTTGGGCCAGTGTATACATGCTCTCTAAAATCTTCAGTGCTCACAACCACTCTTGACTGGCCTTGGTTTAGGTCGCAAGATTGCACTTATGACTGTGACTCAATCTTTTGTTTTTTAAGACTTGGAATAGCAAGAACCACCACCCAGTCAAGACGAAAACACCAGAATCTTACAGACGTGAGATACCTGTGAAAATTCCTTTATGCTGCTTTCCACGTTCCTTTCTTGTTTTGGGTTTTTTTTGATGTAGTTCATGAGGAGTGGGAGCACAGCACTGACTTCTACCTTGCTTGCTCAGAGCTGACTGGGTGTTAGGTCTTCACAGCTCCCATGGCAGACAGTCAGGAATGTTCTGGCTGCTGCCCTGTGATAGTCTTGTATCTGAATTTATTCTGAACCCGATTTATTCTGAAATGTTAGGGTAGAGAGGTAGCCAGAAGATGGAAGAGCAGTGGAGAAAGGCTAGAAATGGATGCTGGCACCAAAGAAGTAGGGACAGAATCAGAACATGAAATACTAGTCAGACTTGTACAAGTAGAAAACAGGCTAACTAGGCTGGGTAGGAAGCATGGGATGGACTGCTGACCACCTGGCACTCCCTGCAGAGTGGTTAGTTTGCCAATACGGGCTGCTTCCACATCCTGCTGGAACATCCCATCTGCAGTTCCCTTAATAGGTGTATCTTCTTTCCCTTTGCTAATGTAGCCTGGTAGATGTGGTACTAGCTCCTCCCCTTGCCATAAGCAGCTCAAAGATTTCTAACTGCTTCCTTCTTGCTGGGCAAGGGGAGAGGTGTCCTCAGCTGTGGCAGGTCTCCCTGAACCACTGGGGGAGCTTGCTACCTACGCCCAGGATGTTCCCTCTTAACTGCCCTTCTGCCTGGAGTGCAGAAGCACAGCAGTTAGTGAGCCTGTTGTGGTCACAGTGTTTGTTCTTTGTTTCCCTTTTTTGTCAGCTAGGGGCAAAGCAGAAAATGCCCTTGGCCCTGGGTGCATGGCATCTTGGCATGCTGCGAGGGGAGAGTGGAAGGGCAGTCTCGTAGTATCTCTGCCTGCCCATTGCTCTGTCTTTTGTGTGAGCAGGTGAGCCTGTTCCCAATTCTGTAAGGGAGGAGTGTTGAAATACTAAATAATAACGTGCCTCTCTTCTTCCTGTTGTTGGCACTAGCTCCCAGTGAATTTCTCAGTCCTAGAGTACGTTTCATAACAAATGTGACTTAAAAAGCACCCTGAGGCTGAAGCAGCACAGGGGCTGTTTTCCAGGTGTTCATCTAGCAGCAAGAGCTGCTGCTCAGTGCAGCCCCAGATGACATTGTCACCAAAGGCCTCCCTCAGCAGGAAACTCTTGTCAGGGCACTGGCTCTCAGAGGAAATGCAGACTGGCAGCACAGTGCAGGCAGCAGCGCCATGGTGTCATACTGATCCCTGACACAGCAGGAGATCATCTTTTCACATGTGAGGAATCTGTATGTAAATTTGAGGTAGTGCATTGGAAACCTTGTAATGTGCTGTGTGATTGTTGGATAAACTCCCCCGAGGGTTTCTTCAGCAGCTGCTGTGCTGTAACTTAAAGCAGCCAGGCTCTGCCCTGTCTGGCTGCTTCTGAGGCTGGAGTTCTGCAAGCATCACGCTTGGAAAATGTTCCTATTAACAAGGGTTAGGACAATACTGTGGACTTTGCAAAGTGACCTTGTGGTAATGGCCAGGAAGGAAGGCCCCTAGTGTGTCCTGGGAGATGTCTGTCTCTCTGAAAGCACATCTCTTTTAAAGAGAGGAAATTAACATTCAGGCAGAAAATGCTCTCTCTGTCAGCTGATGGTGCCCAGCAAGAGCTGGCTTGTATATTAAAGCTTTATTTGTGAATAGGAAAACTGTTTTCAGTGCTGTAAGGAAAACTGTTGTGCCACTGTCGTGATGGGGAAGTTTGAATCATTTAAATAACTTGTCATCGTGTGCTGGTTCTTTACAGATGTTACAGACATACCCAGCTGGTTTTAAATCTTCACCTCCTCCAAGAGAACCTGTTAAAGATAATTATAGTGCTATGTCAATATTGACCAGTTACCTCATCCTCAGCAGTGGGGACTTTAGAGCACTGTTAGTTTTTCTCAATGCTTCTTTGTGAAGCTGCATTTTTCTTTAGTAAGGGTTGTAAGGAATCTTTGGAAACCAAGAGGTATGTGTGTTTTCTTTGCATGAAGGCAATCTTTGTAAAACATCTTGTGGCTATCTGTCTTGTTCACGCGTATGTACTATGCCTTACAAAATAGTCCATGAGATGGGCATCCAGACACTACTGGTACAGAGATCATAAGGACTGGTCTATTGTGTTGCACATTTATGTTTGAGCTGTAACAGGCAGTCACACGGATGTTCTCTAGCTGAACACAACCTGTTGCAGCATTCTTTTTGCTTGTCATTTGTCACTGATGAGGTTCTGAAATCTTCTGAAACACAAGTGCTAAATTACGAATTCCTAGCTTCCTTTGAGACCCCCTTTCAAGATTGTAAAAGGCACTGTGGTTCTTACTGAACCTCACCGACGGCTGGGATGCAAGACAAGTTCTTCTTTCCGGTGAGTATCTGATGTGCGTGTAAATTTTACTCCATTTCCTTAGAACAGCTTCTGTCTGCCACTTTATTTAAGAGGTGATGGTGGTGTTTGACACCCTCACAATATGTTTTTATAAAGTAGTTGCTGCAAGATCTTTAGCCTAGAAAATAGCTTGTCAAATTTAATGAAAGTGTTCAAAAATCAGGATGGTTATTGATGAGACTGAATCCAGAAATACCTGGGAGTGTGAGGATCTGTTTGCTTCTTTATCACGCTTAGAATGTGATAGTTACTGTAAGCTTACCTGTAGCCAAGATACCTTCTCTCTATAATAAACCTCAAATATACAACTCTAGAATTCAAAGCATAGGACCCTAAACTAAATGGAGCTTTTTTGGTCAGCTATAGGGCTTTATGTTTAGGTCAATAGAGTGGAGCTTGCTGCTATGTTTCCTGATCCTCCTGCCTGCTGACATCATAGCTGAAGATTCCTCTGGATATTAAGAGGACTAGGATGGAGCCCTCAAACAACCTACCCAAAGCCCTTGAAAAGTATTACCCTTTCAGATCCAACTACCGACTCTATTCTTAGAGACATTTAACAACATAAAAGGTTGCAAGAATTGGAAAAAGCCATTTCTGTGAATGACAGAAATAAAAGGACTGGAAATAGGATTCTGCAGAAGGGGGTTGTTTCTTATTATTATAGCCTTCATTGGTTGCCACATTTTTTTTCAGAGTGTAAGCAAATACTTGATTTCACTTTATCTGGTTAAACATCTTTCAGGTAGCAGTTTTTGAGAGGAAGGGTAAATGAAATTCAGCAGAGAGGGTTATTGCTTCTCTTAACTCTTGATGTTAGTCTTCCGTTGATGTGTACATTTGCCTGTGAATAACTTCCCCCCCCCCCCCCCCCCCCCCCCCCCCCCCCCCCCCCCCCCCCCCACCCCTTTCTTCAGTTGTTCTGGTTAAGAACTCCTTTAGGAATTCCAAGCATGCTGCTTATTCCATCCTCTAACTAAAAATATGCATTGTGCAAGCTGGCACTGAAAAATAATTTAGTGAATAGTAGAGAGTGGGAGAAAGAGCAGCCGTCTTAACAGCGATGTCAGGCTGTAACCACTATCTGTTCATGCACATCTGTGTAGAGGCAGGAGAAGTGATCCTGTCTGCATAGAGCAATATAGTTGTGGATTAAGATCATAGAGAGCTCTTGTGGAGGAGGGAGTGAATTGCACATAATGAAGGGTTGCCTAAGATTTCTTTAGGAGGATGAATTCCAAATTTTTAACTTCTGTGTTTTGAATTTTGTGAAGAAGTCTGGACACCTAATTGAGGTGCCAAAGTTGGATGACTAAAGCTAACATCTGTAACTAATGTGACATCAGTTGCTGGTAAATACAAATTTCTTTAATGTTTTATGTGTGCGTGAAACAAGGACACTGAGCACAGATGGGTTTTTTTGTTTGGTTGGTTTTTTTCCAGTTTGAAAGTAAACCAAAATCTAAGTATGCTGTGGTCAGCTGAATTACATCTTTTACTCTCTATGGTCCTCTTGGTTTTTTTTTTTCCTTCTCCTCCCCCCCCAATCCCCCCTCCCTTTTTCCTTTGTTTTTTCTTTTTCTTATTCTTTTCCTCATAAAATAACTTCTTTGTAGAGTGAGCCAGACGTGGAAGAAAGGCCTGGAGATGAGAAAATGGGTCCTGGTCAGGAATCCTGGCCAGTGAGGAAACCTACTTGAGCCACCTGGAGGCTCTGCTGCTGTAAGCGATGGTGACAGATACCATTTCAACACTGGTACTTGAATTTTCACTGTTGCTTCCATCACAAGTTTCCCGGAACTTCACAAACCATGAGTTACAAGTTGCCCGGTGCAAAAGGTACCTGTTACTCCTCCAGTAGAGAAAGAGGCTTAAAGGACGGACTGTATATGGCACAACCAAAGCGTTGTTTACGGGGTAGTGTCAAGGAGCCCTGTCGTTCAGTATCCCGTGCTAACGATTAGACGTGTTGGCTGTACAGTTGGACAGAGATTAAGGATATGGACTGCAAAGGGATTTTAATGCACCATATTATCCTGGAAAATCCACCTACCAGGATGGCTGATCCCCATGAGAGACTTGTTAATGTCTGGCTTCAGGAGTTGTGTGAATGCAAGTATCACTTATTAATAGGATGAAAAACAACTCTCTTGGAGGGATGTTTTGTAATGTGGCAAGAGTGAATGGACTTGGTTTGCATGATAACCATTTCCTTTTTTCCTCATTTCAGCCTATGAAGCCTTTGAAAGCAGCTGCCACTACCTCTCAGCCTGTGCTGACTAGTCAACAGATTGAGACAATATTCTTCAAAGTGCCTGAGCTCTATGAGATCCACAAAGAATTCTATGACGGGCTCTTTCCCCGAGTGCAGCAGTGGAGTCACCAGCACGTGTAGGGGACCTTTTCAAAAGCTGGTGAGTCAGCTGCCATCGCCAAAGCTTCTGTTGTGTCTTATTCATCTCACAGGTGCTGGTATGATGCCCTTTGGTGACTATGCGTAGACCGAAGGAATGAAAGCCCATAGCTGGGTTAGATGAGAGGCTTCTAGCCTTGTTGCTGCAGTGGAGGGCCTACGGTAAAAGTGGCAGTTTCATTGCCTTTAATTAAAGACTCCAGCAAGCTGTGCTACTAATGCAAATACAACTTCACAGAAATGTTGAATCTCCAGTGTGTCTGCAGTGTCATCAGACCATTTGTTTAGAAGGAAGATGGGAGAATGGCGATGCCGGAAAGCACACCTTTTAACACCAACAGCTTGGTGTTTCTCATTATTGCTGAACTCCCTCACACATATTTCCTTCTCTCTGTGATGCTTTGCTCTATCTTGTGCTGATTTGCTCTGTTTTATGGTCATCACCTTTGGCCTTGGTCATCATCCTGGCCTTGATATTTTCCTTGCTGCTATGCCGATGGGGTCAGCCTGCTGCTGAGAATTCTCCGAGCAACCCCAACAAAATTCTCTGAGTTCAGAAAAGGACAAAGACATATCCAGCATATTGCAGAGGCTGAATTAAATTTTCTGAGTTTCTGAGCCAGATGACGAATTGTTTGCATTCTAGGAGATTCCTTTAGTCCCTTCAGCCTCTCCCCTAGCACGTGCAGAGAGCAAAGGATTAAAGGAGCTGTTTTTTCCTTTTAGATAATAAAAGAATCTCTGCATTCCAGAGGTGCCTCTGGTTCTCAGGGTAGGAGTGACATTCCAGAGAGGGGTTTATTGGATGGGGAGTGTGCCTTACCAGGGTCACTCAATTGTTAGCAGCTGTGTAGCCCAGCACCCTCCCCATCCCATATGGAGCAGGGGAGAGGGGCCTGGAAGGTGATGTTTTCAATGCATGCCAGCAGCTCAAGATCAAAATATGGGAATCTGCTCCTCACTGCCAGCATGTTTCAGCCAGGAGCAGTCAAGTTGGTGCCTTGATGAGGAGTTCATGGTATGCCATTTGAGCAACTGGTTTAGGAAGACAAAACCACCTGCTGCTGGTTGCTGAAGCAAAGATTCAGAAGGCTGCCAAAAGCAGGAAGCCTCAGAAACTGCGTTTAAAGTGTGGTGCGGTGATGAAGATACAACTGATTGAAGAAGACCTGAATGTATTCTTTACCGCTGCTGGCTGTCACGAAAGCTTTGAGTCACCATACAGCTACTTAGGCCTTTGTGTAAGACCATTTCTTGCTGATGCTGATCGCAGGTGCAGGAGTTAAGCACTTCTGGTGTTCTATCTTTATGTTACTCTGATTTTTCTGCATATGTGAGAGAATAGTTGATTTTGTTGGATTTTAGTACTCAAAGCAAGGGAGCAAATTGCCCTAGCGCAGGAAGCTTTGAGCTAGCTTAGTTTGAGTTTCTGACACTTTGGTACTGTATCAGTGGGAATTGGGAACTCTTTGCTGGATGAGTTAGAGCTAATAACTCTTGGCAGGCGGTGGGACTGGATGTATATTGAATCTTTTGGAGCAGACTGTTTACTTGTGGTCATGTCATGCAATCTGATGATAAATACTGCAATCCTCATTATTCTGAGGTCCCTGGGGACATTAATTTTCTTTAATATCACACAGAACAAAGGACTGTGGATTGAAGTTATAGATAGTGCATACAAGGAGTTTTAGAATTTCATGTGGCCTGGCAAAAAGTACAATCCATTTGCAACATCAGTAACTGTTACTCTGCCTTTTTCCCATTGAAACTAAGGAAAAGGAAAAAGATGCTAGACATGTGAGTGAAATATGTTTCTCATTTTGGGGAATGTTTTGTATGTATTTTTTATGACTGGGAAGGAAACACTTTAGAACTGTTTTTAGAAATGAAGAAATTTTTATCAAATATTATCACTGATAGTTTTCCGGAATGGAAAAAAAATTTATCAAAATCCAGTAATTTCTACCAAAGCTTGTTTCATTTTCACTGTGATCTTTTTACTTGAAAAAGAGAAAACTTAAACCAGCATGAAAACTATGTGTGAACGTTATTGGTTTGATTGGAAGCTCAGTTTCTAATGAAAAAGATGTTTTCATTATGGCATTTTTAGAGGAAGAAAACAAAAGCTTAGGAAGACTGTTCAGGAGTAGCAGGAAATGAAAGAGCCACACAGGAATGGAAAAACTTCAAAGCTTTGCCACGGTAGCTGGCACCATCCAAACCTGGATGTCACAAGCCCTGCAAATGACCAGTAATTCTGACAGCAGCTTCTTCACAGCATTGTGCCCCAGTGGCAAATACAGATTTTATTCTCTCCACACTGCTGGGGCCAGGTCATCCTGGGTACAAGTGAGCGCCGTTTCCTTTGGCTTCAGTCGTAACTGTGTTGTTTTGTATGAGGGTTGAGATTGGTTACTGATCTTCCAGTAAAATGTGCCTTAGGAGATAGCTTGCCATTTCTTAGCCTCTGTTAGCTGAAGAAATTTGTGCAGGGAATGTTGTCCTGAGGGTAGCTTTTTCCCTTCCATTGTCTCTTGCACAAAGCTCCATAGAGAATGGGGAACACAGTGATTATGGGAGAGCAGGAGAGGAAAAGAGCACTGTCTGTGGGAAAGTTAACTGCTCTGCCTGTGGCATGTCTTGGGCAGACATGTCAGGAAAGTTGCCGAAATAATAAGGAAAGTGCAAGCTCTTCTGGTAACAAACTTGTCTTTAATGGAGCCTTTTGCAGTGCTCCACTCCACATGTTGGCTCACTACTGACTGTGCACTCACAAGCATGCTTCAAGCTGCTGTGCAGCTCTGCAACACAAAACCACCCCTGCTATCCAGACAAGCTTGGAAGCTACCCAGAGATTTCCCAAGCTGGTTCTTATGTTCTCTGGCATGAATATGGCTGCAATTCCTAAGTGAGCAAATGAGATCAGTGCTAAGACTTGGAGTTAATAATGGCTTATTACTGCAGTCAGAGGCCTGCTCCATCTTCTTCTGGACCAATTGCATATTCCTTCTGCTGGAAAAACTGCCATTTTCTATCACCTAGCGCTGCAGTCACTGTCTTCCAAAGAGGTGTTGCTCAGGATGTCTCTTCTGTATTTTCAGCACTCTGCTGCCCTTGTAACAGTGTTTACTAATGCAAGTATGGGTTAATGCCTGGGTTTGATTTAGTATGTGCATCATGCAAAAGCCAATGAGTAGCTTACTGGGGTCACATTTGTGCTGTTGGACTGAATCATTCCTGTCTGATTCATATTTTCTGGCAAATAGACAGCAGCTCCAGTTACATCAATGAGATAAAATATGAATAGATACTAATCTGGCAGTTCAGAAGAGAAAAGTAGATGGCAGTAATAAGGACGTGTCATTCTTGCAGTCTTCCACATCCTTCACGCGTGAACTTGTTCAGCATAGGTAGGACTGGGTGCGTGGGAGCACCTGTGCTGGTTAAGCAGAGCTGACAGATCACAGATATCTTCCTGGGCCTGCTCAGCATTCCCTGCAATTCCTTGGTGTGAAGGAGCATGACCTAATCATTAGATACTAAGGCTGACCATCCCAAACTGTCTTCTTCCCCAACATTTACTTTGTTTTGTTTTGCTTCCTGCAGGCCAGCCAGCTGGGAGTGTACCGGGCCTTTGTGGATAACTATGAAGTTGCTATGGAGACAGCAGAGAAATGCTGCCAAGCCAATGCTCAGTTTGCTGAAATCTCTGAGGTAATGTCATGGTATTCAGACACACGAGCCGTCTGGATCTGACTAATACCCTGCGATGCCACTCCTGTCTATCCTCCAAGTCTCTTTGCAGCCCTGACTTCTGGAGCTCCCTTAAACTCACTGCTTCAGCCTACATTCTTACAGTGATTTATACTTTGGGCTAATAGAGGTTATCACATAGACAGCCTTTGTGTGCTGCGCCCACTCAGGGAATCTTGTGAAAACTGGCATTGCTTTGAACTTCGCAGCTCTGTGCCACCTTCATGCATTTCTAGAAGGGAAAGCTATATTTGAATTTCTCAAATATTTCTCTTGCTATTGATGATGCTGACTGAGGTACAAAAAGCCATCCTTATTGGCTTGCGTTATGGCTCTCAACAGAATTGCAGGCTGCCCTGGTGTGGAGAGGAGGAGGAGGAGAGGGTAGCTCTCTGTTTAAAAGGGCAAGTGTTTCAACCATCATCTATAATACTGTTCATTGGGCTGCTCTGATTTCCCCTCTTTAGGAGGAGTACCTTGTGTCAAAGCTTTTTTAATACTTTTTGATGTTTCCTAGGCCACCAGCTTTGCCTACAGTGCATGGTCTCATTGACCCTTTGTACTGCAGTGATTATATCCTGAAGAACTCAGTTGTCAAAATCACATGAACTTTGTGTGTCCTTAAAAACAAGCAGATAAACAATCAGAACTGAAAAATATTAGGAGTGTTTATTGCTCTGAAGAAAATCCCAAGTACATACAATATTGCGCGTCCCTTTAGATTTTTATGATAACGAGGTAAAATAAAACCTGTTCCCTCTATGAAATGAAGGGAACAAAGCTTGCCTTTCGGGACCTGCTGTACTACTCATCAGAGTGCAAACGTCTTCTATTCTCTTCTGATGATTTTCATCAGGTTCTAGTCCTTTGTCTGAACACTTCTGTGCTCTAGTGGTGTCAACTCATTAATAAAGTAGCTTCCCCTCTGCCTACTTTTCTCTCAGTACTAAAATGTATTTCATGGACTTTCCCGTTTATTAATAGTAATATGTGTAGATAGTGTTATGGTAGACACTGGAAGACAGAATAGAGATTAAGGCCCTCAGGTCCTGGGATCTGTGCAAATGTGATCCCTTGGTTTTGCTGTGTTCTGAAGGATAATTCTGAAATCATGCTAGCATCTACTGTATTTGGAATGATCGTGATGACACTTTTGCATTTGTGTCCTCATGAGGAGTTCACAGCTCAGCACATTAATGCATATAGCTGCAAGGTCCATGTGCAGAGTCACGGGCATTGCTCCTTTTATGCCATGAAAGAGAACTGGCTTGTCCAAGATCACCCAGCTCTGAGTACAGGTATAAGGGAGTATAACCTGGGGGTACTGAATCCCAATCCTGTACTTTATTGGTGGTGTACACATGCTGTGACAACGGCTGCACCCTTATGGACATGTCTTTCTCCTGCAGGTGACTTTTTAAAAACTCCACCATCCCTGTCACTGTAGGTGGTTCCCTGCTTTGCTGCATGTCTATTGACACATGCTGCTAAGTGAATTGATTAATATTTGAGGTGTGTGAGTGCCTGTGACATGGAAATGGTGGATTTGAGTTATGATTTTCTTCTGTTTCCTTCGCTGGCTTGCACTGTGATAGGGCATTCTTCTATTTACACTTAGGCCCTCCCTTGGAGGAGCAGATAGTCTTTTACATTCCCATGTGATATTTCAAGGTGATTGACCATCTGCTACATGTTTTTTTTTTTTTCTTTTAGAATCTAAAGGCTAGAAGCACAAAGGAATCTAAAGATCAGACGACGAAAAATTCCTTGGAAAGTGAGTGATCCATGCAGAGGAGACGGTGGTTTGTCAGAACTGTGTGGAGACTGTTGCCAAACCTCCACTCTCTCTTTTTTCTTTTTAAATGCTGGAAGGTTATGGAGTCTCTGCTGGCTCTACTTGCGAAATCAGTTCCCTTTTGCTAAGTAGCAGAGCTCATGCATAGTAAGCTGCATGCGTGCATGGGGAAGCCCCCGCCCAGCTTAAAACCTCATCTGTCCTTTTGGACAAAACCAGAGTAACCAAAGGACTGCTGTGATTTTAAGAGAACATCTGCTACCCAGTGACAGCACAAACACAGTCTTAGCAGTTGCTGTTATATGGTTTTTGTCCAGTGGTAGCATCTAGAGATCCTGGTCAAGATCAGGTTCCATGGTACTTGTCTCGATGCACACAAGTAGAAGACAACCCATGTTATAAGAAGCTTCCATACTCAGTACTATAAAAGCCAACCCCCATCCTGTTTTGGCCTCTTATCAGGATTTGGAAGCACTCCACATGTCATGCTGAACTTCAGATGGGAGGGATGCACTTGCCAGTCTTGGCATCTTTAAGAGTGCGAGGCCTGATTCTAACCTGTGGGACCAGGCAGTTACTAGGGAACTGTCGGAAGTATGCCATGCTGTGTGCAGTTGCTCTGTACTACCTTGTGTATTCCTCATCCCCTGTCTGGCAGGGCATCCTCACAAGTGAGCGTGTTTATTTCCTCTGTGTGTTTTATTGGATGTGCAGGGCATTAACCTTAGAGAATGGAATTTTCCAGTAGCTCATTAGTTAATAAACCTGTGCCTGTACATCCAGTTGCATTGGACAAGTTGCTCTGTAGGAACTGTATTTAGTAATTCTTCCTTATGTTTCTACTGTGTTTTTTTTTTTTTTCACAGCTCTATTATACAAGCCAGTGGATCGAGTGACTCGCAGCACACTTGTCTTGCATGTAAGTATCCAAAAGGTAGTTTTCAAACTTTAGGCCCCTTTCCTATTTTTTTCATCCTTCAGATTTTCCATGGTGCTGCAAGACTGCAAAAATAAACCTGTCATGATGCATAAGAGCTTCTTCCCTTTACTTTAAGGGGAGGACGTCCATAGGTAGCACCCCACTACCTCTTCAGTGGCGTTACCAAGTAGTGCAGAGTATTATCCTCTTCCTCTAGAGATAAAAGCTTGCTGTAACCTGTAAGAAGCCGGAGCATCTTGTCCTAAAACTCTAATTAGGAGGTCTCAGACCCTTCTGCTTTCTAGTGCTGCTCATGGTTTTGTTCTTTGTTTGTGTTCCTGGTGACAGGACTTGCTCAAGCACACTCCAGTGAGCCACCCTGATCATCCTCTCCTGCAGGATGCTCTGCGGATCTCACAGAACTTCCTCTCCAGCATTAATGAAGAGATCACTCCTCGTCGGCAGTCCATGACTGTAAAGAAGGGGGAGGTGTGTCTTCTTCCTTCATTATTTTCTCGGTTTCTAAATACTGGTTGTGCCTTTTCTGTAGAGATGACTGGGAAGTTACACTATTAACTTGTTTGTTGCTAAGAAACAGTTTATGCAGTGTCCTTGTTCTCTAAAGGATATGGTAGAGCTCTTCACTGTTTTCTGTTCAGAAAACACTTTGGAATCCCAGAGAAAAAATATTACTAGAGTTTTGTCCTTAGCGCGGTTAATAATCGTTTGTCATACATAGTTTCTCTAATGCATATTGCTATACACTAAATGGATTTGTATTTTACCTGCAAAGTGAAACCAAACAGGAAGCCTAGGAGGACAAAAAGGTGAGGCAACATCAGAAATCATAAAAGATTAGGAAAATCTGTTTTCTGGAATCTTCTTTCTCATGCTAAAATTTTTTTTTTTTTGCATTCTCATTTCTAAAGAAGAATGTTATAAAGGGCACTAGGAAGCAAACCAAATGGAATGGGTTGGGAAAGCTAAGGGAGGTGATTGACTCCTAAGGGTGTAATATAACTCTTCTTAGCTCTGCTTAGGAGCTAGACTATGCCCAGGAAGGTCTGAGATGTTCAGTTCCTTTACCTGCATGCACTGTTGTGCAAGGAGGGTATAGAGCTACGCATTGGTGGTGTCCTGTGTGCCCCAAGAGTCTTGATTCATGTGCCTTGTAATTTCATTAGAGAGCAATTCAGTCCTTCCTGATGAGGAAAGGCCAGGACTGACAAGTATTGAGAGAGAAGGATGTAGAAGATTGAACAAAAGAGAGACAGCCCACATAGAATACATGTAAGAGGAATTATGGCAGCATGCCAGAGACACTGGCTGATCAAAAGTGACCCAAATTACCTGTAGAAAAATATCTCTTACAAAGCAAGGAGACTGTTAAGATACCTTGAACCTTCATGATGTATTCCCAAATCCTGCCAGCTAAACATGATTGCTTTTAGCTTCTAAACTAATTTTCAGCTGACAAAGATTTGCTGGAAGCTGCAGTACTGGGAATTTGTCCTGGTACACTTTGTCCTGCAAGTCTTGCTCATTGTTTCATTTTGTCAACTGAGGAAGTCCGCAGCTGAGAAAAGAAGAGGAGGGGCTGAGCAAGTAGAGGCTGAGGTAGAAGCTCAGACATCAGTCACTAGGGCCTCAATGATAGTAGCTGGCCTCATTAAAGTGGGTGCTGATTTGAGTCGGAGTGGGAATCACGGGCTAGAATGCCCTCTCAGAGGGGAGGGAGCATTCTGTGTTCTCAAGTTGTCTGTCAGCATCTCAATGAGGGATGCAGGCTTTGAAAAGTGTCATGCAGAATCCTAATGAGGTGCCAGAGCTCAGAGAGAGTGACTGGCTCAGGAAGGATGATCCTGACGATCTCTTTCTGGAGTGGTGTATTTTGTCAGATCTTGGAAAGCAGGAGGGGCAGGCTTGTCAGTATTGGGATCAGCAGGCCTGTTTGTACTCCACTGGTCCTGTGTATAATGTTGGAGGGGAAGAAGGGGACAGAACCAAGGAGAGGGCCGTGGGTGTGCTGGAGGGGACTGGGAACCCTTTGCGCTTTCCCTCACTGTGCGTAGCTTGCGCTGAGCCCAAAGAAAATAACTTGCTTCTGATGCTTCCCAGAGTTTCCCTTTCACTCTGGGAATCTGACGGTAGATACTTTAAGTCATTTGGCACGAATATCCCACTTCTTTCAAAGCAGTATGCCCTAGTTAACACCACTTTGTGTCTAGAGAATACGAATGTTCGCTGTCTGTCTAGTAATCCAGAGACACAAGTCTGCTCCCAGCTGCTCTGCGTAGGTTAGTGATGGCTGCTTCTTCCTACAAGCTACTCAGCTTGGGGTCATAGCTGGGTTTTGTTTATGCCTGTAAATCTTTCCTTTTCGACTTAGGCTCTCCTCCTACTCATCTTGCTGCTGCTTCCCCTAGGGTGACAGGACAGTGTGCAGTTTGCATCTCCTAATTGACTGCTCTCAATGCATAATGCATTTTTTATTTTAATGAATCACCAGCTTGCTTTGATGGCTTTTTTCATTATTTGCTTTCCTCCCATTGAAATTTCCGTGGTGGAAAGAAAGGAGGGAAAACAGGCCTTTCCCCTCATGTATTGCTTAGGTGCTGATCTCAGTTATCTTTTTTTCCCAGTTCTTGCATTTTATGTGGAATATTTTTCCCTTTAGAGTGTATCATGGGGAGGAGTCAAGTCTCCTTTGCCAGCCTCTCGCTCCAGCTCTTCTTTTTCAGGATTGCTTTGAACTGGGGAAAGCAGCCAGTTGTTAATCTCCCTAGTGACAGGCTGCTGAGGAGAGGCGTGTAGGTCAGGAGAGAGAACAGGCTCATCAGGCCATTATTACTCCCTTTTGCAAAAGGCAATTCCCTGCTCCGGGAGCATCAATGCAGTCTGACCTGCCTGATGTCTGCCTGCGTGATGTCAGGTGTCCTTCCTGCACACTGGCCCCCTGATTCTGCTTGGCTCAGTAGGATTTTTTCCAGTTCTAGACTAACACGTCTAAACTGAAAGCTCTCTGTGACGTGTAGACATGGTTTAATCTGTTGCGTTGATTATTTCAGGTAGTGCAAGGAGATGGGAACAAAGGGAGTAAATCCATTCACCAGAGGGACAGATAGGGCTACAGCAGCGAAGGCACTATTTGTTGGTTTAGCCTAGAATCACATAGTTTGGTCCTTGCTGCCTGCCAGGCTGACTGTAGCTTGTCTTCTCTGCTTTGTTTGCTGAGGGCTGTGGTACAGAGGAGACAGGAGAGCACTAGCTCCAGCCTGACAACACAGTGAGCCAGGAGGGCTTATCTGGGCTTTTGGGTCTGCTTCCATTCAGCCTGATCTGCTGCGTTCTCTTGCTCCCTCCTTTCCTTCCTGTCGGAGAACGAAAATGACGGACTGCACGCACTTTATGAAAGTGATAATGCAGACCTTTATTTAGTGCCATTCCAAGCCTTATATACCTTCTCACTCTTAAGCAGTGATTTTCCACTAAAAAGCACCTTCCCTTTATCTTATCAGTTCAGCCTCTACTCCCTGTACTTCCCAGCGCTTGCCTGCTATTTTGCAGCTGTTCTGCCTGCTATTTTTTAACTCATTGTTTTCTTTCTCCCGTGTCTTCTGTAGCTGCTCACTGATCCCACGGCTTCTTGCATGATGTTTTTTCTCCCGTGTCTTCTGCAGCTCCTCACGGGTTCCACGGCAAAGCGATTATATTTTGTATTTCTGGTGATCCTTAAATTTCTGTCCATGATCGATTGCCGGCTGTTCCCACATTTCCCCCTTCTTTGTTTAGAACCAACACTGCTTGGAGTGATCTGTCCACTAGCTACTGCACACGTGACATAAAACACGGTATACAAATAAGAATACATAAAATCTTTCAACATATGCTAATTGATTTAAGGGATGTCTTCGGTCACTCTGTCTTTTCTTCAGTCCTTGTCCATCATGCCTGACACTTGTCCGTTCATGTCCATCCTTGTTTACAAATCTGACAGCAACAAGTCCTGTTGCTCTTTAAAATCTCCTACACCTTCCCATCTTTCTACTTTTGTAGTTTTACTTTCTCACTTTCTTTGATGGATTATCTGCAGGTATCCACTTTGCCAACCCTCTAAATAACCAAACAAATGCATGAAGGGAAAGGAGGTGTGAGTAGCACTGTACCTTCTGACTCAGAGTGCGAGTGGTGGAGAATCTTCCACCCCTTAGGACCATGGAGCAGGCTCCTTATTTGCTCACTGCTGATCCTTCTTCACCACTGCTCTCTTGGCTTAAATAGGGAACCTGTTTAAGGTCCTACTGGAGATGGTCCCTTGGGGAAGCAGGAAAATGAATGCTTTGAGGTGAAGGATGTGTCGCTGTTATGTGCCAGAAGGAACGGCATAATAACCTTTCTAGTCTTATTAACAGAGCAGCTATATAGCCTGCATTTTCTTTTCAACTAAGCCTGGATGCAAATAACTGTAGAGCTTGTGACAGTCCCGCCCTCTCTGAAATGTTCACACTGGTATTTGTGTGATGCCATAGTGGGATGGTGAAATGGAGCTGCCTAAAAATGAAGCATTTTTGAATTATGGGTCACTCCGACGGCTGAGTGACTTAGTGTCTGGTCTCACCAGCACCAATCCAAACACAAGAGGGCTGACAGGCAGTTCCTTCTGGAATCAAGCCCACTAGATCACATGTTGGATCAGTGTATGCTACTGTGTTCCTTCTCCCTTGCCCTGGAGAGGAGGCTGCTTGGCAACCTGCTCTACCGTGTTTCTAAATGTGGTTTTAAACTGCAGTCAATGGACTGCCGTTTATCTTAGTAAAGGCTCCCGTTTAACGTGGTAGAGACCAAGTGTGCTAAGGAAGAGAAAGGACGAAGGATGTTTGCAAGGGAGCAGAGTGCAAACTAAAGCCTTTGAAAGGTGGGAGCTAAGCTTAGATGAAGGCAGCCATGCACAGCTTGAGACCTGGTGCCTACTGATTCTGGAGGCCGTGGGCAACTATTGGCAATAGAGCACTCAAAAATGATCTCGGGTGCTGCACGCTCTGTCTTACAGCTGGAGTCAGAGATCTCCCGGTGACAGGAGCTTTGGAAAGAAAACAGAAAGGCTATTAAAATGTTCAAAGACCATCCAGTTCAGCTTACTAGGCAGAGCATCCCTTTATTCTGCGATGCTGGTCTTGGAGCGCACATGCACACACACAAGGAATAATTTTCTTCCTACACTCTGCAGAAAGCCAAACCACCTCTTCCTCACTGACATATGTCGATACCTATCTCTTGCTTTTACCCTCCTCCTCCTGCATCGCGCATGTTCCAGTCCTTCCTGGGGCTCTCTCCCACGCTAGCTGCAGTCCTCTGCTGTCACCACATTGGGTGAGCTCTTTCCTCGGGACGAAAGTGAAGAGACAGCCTTTTGTACAGCTGTGGTTCTGGATGAGTAGATTTTTAAATTCCACTTTTGTAATGTGTTTCAGACAAGCTGGTCTTCTGCCACACTTCTTGGAGTTAAACAGTACTTGACAGCAGCAGGCTTTATCATATGCAAACAGCACAAAAACACTGTAGGATGAAACAGATGATCATACAGGTAATCATGAGGTTGGTAGCAGAGGAGGGTTTGATGCTCACTGACAGAGGTAAGAGGAGGAGGACAGCAATAGCAATGCAAACACCCTATCTGAGTTATAAGAGAGAGCTCTTTTGTCCAGAGCACTGAGGTGGGTGGGAGAAAAAGCAGGTGAAAACATGCAAAGGAATGCAGGGCCTAGAAAGGAGACTTGAGACTTACACTGTACCAGTACAGGAGCTTTGCAAGAGCCACTGAAGGTAACAGTTAGCCCAGGCCCTCTTTGAGAGATTAAAGGTGATCCTAATTCACTCCATTATGATACAAAATAGGAAGTTTTCCCTCAGGCCTCCTAGAACATCTTTCTATAGCTGAGCTGAGATCCTGTGCTGGATGCTTGACAGTCTTGGGGCTGTCTGTGGAAGAGAGAGGGTCGCTCTGCCACTGTGCTGCCACTCTGATCCTGAGCTTAAGTTTTCTTGGATGTTTATTTGGTGTTTCTGTAGTCTATATGTCATTTTGGGGTATTTTAGTAAACCGTTAGCACCTTTGGTAACCTTAGCAAACAGAGTAATTTTGGAAACAAGGTAGAGAGATGTTTTCCCACACATAGGCTATTGTATGTCATGTATAGCAGGATCACCCAACTGAGAGACCTCCTGTTTCAGGAGACACGGTTTAACAGGAGGCCACCAAAGGATAGCTGTTGCTGGCCCTGGGTGGGAGGAGTTGACCTTGGTTCCCTAACTGCTCTAGAGGGCCTGCAGAGCTGAGTTGGCACAGCCATCTAACTGGCACGAGTCCTGACTGAGGGGACTGCGGGCTCCCCCAGCGTGGGGTAGGACAGGCTGACACGTGTCAGGAGGTCTGGGAAGGTGCCTTGTACTCCCTCACCATGGGATTTGGCAGGGGTCTGGTAAGCCACTTGGGAAATCCTTTTATTGTTACCCTCTGACCTGCTGAACCCTCCCAGCAGGATGAATCATTTGCAACGAAGGACGTGACTCTTTGCTGTGAAAGCACTCTTCTGCTTCACTGATGCTGAGCAGCCTGGGGCATGTCTGTTGTGCCCAGTCCTAATCAAAGTCCTGTTTTTGGATTGAAGCTGGTAGTTAGATCTAGTGTCAAGCTCTACAACTCTGTGAGGAGAGATTTCCTGACTCAATCCACAAATGCTTTCTCCTGTCCTCTTCTTCCCAGACACTTGGTTGCTTTTGTGGCAGTTTACCCCTGCTGCTTGGTGCTGGGAGACCTTCCCAACTAGCTCATGAGTGAGAAGATAGGAATAATGAAAGGTCTTGGAAGCTCAGTGTTTTCCTCTGAGTGGCTGACTGGAATACATCCCTTTCACCGCTTTACTTCTGTTTCAGTCAAACTTAGGAAATACAGCCTTGTTTTCTTCCCACCCAGCTCTGTTTCTGGAAGATCATGATGCCAAAGACTTTTTGCTGCCTGATGGTAGCACTGTGTCTCATGTCAGGCCAGGTATTTTGTACCCAGGAGTGCTAGCCAAAATAAACTCAGTGCAAATGAGTGATACCTCAGTCCCAGATGGGAAGTATGAAGGCTGTTGAATCACACCTCTGTTTTGGCATCGTAGGGCTGAGCTTTCTGCTTGGGTTTTGGGGAGATGTAGGACAGAGAGCATGGCTGCTTGGAGGAATTCTGCTTGGATGGTGACAGCCAAGAACTGTGCAGTGGCAGGTTAGGTGCAACTTCAGAAGACAGCAGAAAGGATGGCCTGGTTGGACCAGGCAGGCCATGTGGGTAGGTCTGTAGCCTCGCCGCAGGAAATACCGATGAGCTTTTCTTACTTTTTGGAGGCCTGACACAAAGGTTTCCAGTCACTGGTGCCTCTGTATGGCCTTCCTCTTTACTTGAGGACATGCTTGTCTTCAAAATGCTCTGGTCTAGATGATGGTGCTGGAATACTGCCAAAACTAGTGGGCTGATCTAGGGCTGAGCAGTAGTCCTTCACAGTCCTCCAGCATCTCTCACGGGTCTGTGCCTTCCAGCGCCTATGAAGAAACACATTGTTGGTCATTGTTGTTGGCCTGTCTCTGCCACCAGAGACATCTTCCCAGGATGGGATTCTGAGTCTGTGTTCTGGACTAGCCTGGGGTATTTTTCAGTTAGGAACTCTTGGCAGGGTGCTGCCCTGGGGTCTTGGCAGATCTTGCACACAGTACCTGGCAGAGGGGGACAGAAGGCCAGGTCAGGACTGTGCCATGGCCCTACCAGGTAGGGAACGTGCAGTGCCACATTCTGCTGGGTAGCAAAGATGAGTGAGCTGTGAGAACATCTTTACACCTACGAACAATGAGCAGAGGTTGAGCTGGCAACAAGCAGCTATTCTTGTTGCCCCGGAGGAGCTGAGCTGATTTGCAGCGTAATTAATATGCATCGGATCTAGAAACCTGAGATCAGGGTTTTGGCTTGGCTAGAAAATATCTCTCTGTGCTTCATTATTGCTCTCAAATGAAATTCTTAGCAGCTGTGGCGAGTGTTTTTGCTACAGAGACAACATACTCCCTGCTTTTTATTTATTTATTTAATTTTAAAGATCAGTGGTTTTAGTTTCCTACCTGGGGTTTGTTTGTCAGGTGGGAGGGGGAGGCATGCACAAGTGCGCATCAGCAGCAGAGGCATTAATGCAGGCAGGCGTGCTCTCCAAAACCACTGAGGAGAAGCCAGGAGGATCACGCCCACCTAAAAATAAGCATTGACATATGTACAGGCCTTTCTGAGCCTGAATCACTGCTGGATACCAGATCTGCACAGACTTCTGCCCAGAGGTGGTGCAACAGTCTGCTAGGGAGCAGCTTTGCTTCCTGGCACTGTGAGAAAGGTGCAGCTTTTGCTGCTGCTCACAGATTTCCAGGACCTTTGTGCAATGGAAGGCAGCACCAAAATGAGATGCTGCTGCTGCTGCTGTATGAGCTTTAACAGCTAGCTGTGGTGCTAGTGCAGCTGCAGGCAGGAAAATGCAGACTGTTAGTCCATGTCAGGAAGTTTAGGGTGCTGTAGAACAGAGTATGGAAACAAGAATAATACCCTTGCAGGCATTTCTTTGCCTTGGGTTCCTTGCCATGCTGCCTGCTGGGCTCAGGACTGATGTGGTTTGATTTCATTTTGGAGAGCCAAGGTGGGAAGAATGGTAGGCGGAAGGAGAGGCAGAGTGGGGGTTTGCACTCCCACACCCTCTGCAGTTAAGTGTGTTCAGGGCTTGTTAAGTCACGCAGCAAACAAAACCCATGGGACATAACCTGAGAAATGGAGGCATCAGTTCTGAATTGGATGTCCTGACGTGGCTCAGGTTAGCTGCTTTCCTGTTGCGTACTGCTGCAGAGCTGAACACAGCTGTCTCCCGGAAATGGACAGGTTTCGTGTTCGCGTTTCCCAGCGTGGGATCCCAGAGGTACTGCGGGCTGGGAGTGAGTCCTGCTGCCAAGTCCGAGCAGGGCCTTGGAGAAGGCAGACGGTGAGCAGCAGAGGGAGGTGTTGGTTAGTGCTGGACATTGCTAGCAGATCTCTCCTAGCCCCAGTCATGGTGCTCTCTAGGCGTTAGATGGTACGTGTAACATGTCACTCGCTTGTGTCAGGAGGTCTTGTAGTAAAGAAGCAGCAATGGCGTTCAGCTGTTAATGTTGACAAACCACTGTTGTGAATGGGGAGTGGAGGTGTTTGCTCCTCTCTCCCTGGTGAGGTAGCTTAAACTGAATTCACTGGCTGGGTAGGTGGCTTCTGAGAAAAGTGGTGTCTGCTGCTCTCTGCTGGTCTGTGAAGGGATGAGGGATTGTTGGTGATTCTGGCCCTTGGGTACCCAGAAGCTGGACAGTCACTCACAATAAATTACAGAGGAACAGCTGATGGAGAGAACCTGAAGTCTGACCTGGAACCAGATAATAAAGGAGTCATGAGGCCATTTCTGCCCCTGGAAGAGAGAGCCGCAGCAGGGAGCAGAGCTTATAGCAAGGAACATTTAATAGCCTTTCTGCTTTTTTCTGGATTATGCCAATTTACTTAATTGGCTCTGGTAGGAGTCGTGACTACAGAATGTGTTGCCTCAGTGCCTGGGGCTCATATTGCACTAAGTAAAACATTTTTTGTTTTTTCAACCAGCACCGGCAGCTGCTGAAGGACAGTTTCATGGTGGAGCTGGTTGAGGGGGCTCGCAAGCTTCGTCATGTCTTTCTTTTTACTGATCTGTTCCTGTGTGCCAAGCTCAAGAAGCAGATTGGAGGGTGAGTTTTCTTTATGGACTCTGTGCTGTGCACCTGAGCTTCACCAGAATCCTGGGATTAGCCAGCAATTTTAGTTGACTACAGACACCTCAGACGTGGATAACCATAATCCACAAGATGTATTTAGACAAGGAATGATCAGCAAGGTAGTACTGTTTATTGCATGAGACCTTGGCCAAGTCCTGATCCCACAGGAAAGGTTAATTCCTCCTGTCCCAAGCCTTCCTAGGAAAATAGCTGTAGCTGCTGGTATTCTGGATAAATGCCATTCATTTTTCTATTTCCCTTTCTCTTAAATGGGTGACATTCTTCACTTTCTTTTGTTACTAAGGTTATTAATTCTGTCCTTTTGTTGAAAAATGGAAAAGTTACAATAAACAGACTATGTGTCAATCCCAAAGTGCAACTATACAAACAGTGGTGTTGACATTTTTCACAAATGAGGGAGGAGGAACCTTTACCAACAAAACCTGTCTCAAACAGGGCTTCTCTTCATTTGGTGAATGTTCTGCTTGGGGAACGTCTCTCATCTTGTTGCCCTCCTCAAGCAAAATGCTGTCTCCGCCCCTTGTGAAGCATATGCTTATGAGGAATGAACCTTCAAAAGAGTGAGACGTTCCCAAGAGTGGACATTCCTCACAGTACAGATGGAGAGGGAATAAATCACATGAAACGTTAAAGTGAACTGTTTGTGCTGGTGAAATCACTGGAGAATTGCTGTAGTTTCTCTCCTCTGGTTGAATTACACAGAGGTTTATACATACTGGCTCACCTGCCCTGGTTGGCCTTCCCAGCTGAGGCAGGAGAGACCTGGGTTTAGATCACAGGTAGCAGCCAGTCAGAGGCATGGCATGGCTTTTGAACTGTGCCCCTATGGAGGCTTCGAAGGGAGAGCACATGGGACTGAAAGGGTTTGGAAAAGATTGTTGTGGTTTCTTAGGATGAAAAGAACTAGATAACAAAACAAGTTGCCTTGTTACGTGCTGTAATGGCTATCGGTCCTGCTAGGCTTTCTTGCTGGAAAGCAACCCTTTATCAGAAGTTTTCCACATGGAGTTGCACTGAAGTTGTGCCCATTTCTGTATCTTATGCACTATAGCAGGGAAGGACTAGTGGGAAGGGAGAATGGGTGTTGCCCAACACTGGTAATAGTAAAAGGTTGGACCTTCTGTCTTTCAGAAAAAGCCAGCAATATGACTGCAAATGGTACATCCCTCTCACTGACCTTAGTTTCCAAATGGTGGATGAGTCTGAGGCAGTGCCCAATATCCCACTAGTGCCTGATGAGGAGCTGGATGCCATGAAGATCAAGATATCCCAGATAAAGAATGACATCCAGCGTGAAAAGGTAAAAAGGGTCAAGTACTCTATGCCAAGTACAGACTCGATGTCTCTGCTGAGATGAGGTGCTGATAGAAGTAGCATTCCCAGAGCTGCAGAACACGGGGAGTCATGCTCAAACAGACCGTTCAAGCAGAGGCTTGTGATGCAGCTCTGTTAGCAGTGATATCCAGATGCTCTGCAGCCTGTTGTTGCTCATCCTAGTGCACAGCTTGAATGATGGTGTCCTGTGAGGAGGCAGAATCAAAAAGACCTTGTAGTTGTACTTGGTAGCTCCTCTACTTGCGTGGAACCACCTATGACTGCTATCCTTGAGCATATATGTGGAAGGTGGGGCTCTTATGCTGTGGACATGAGGACTGGGAGTGTTGCATGCTATTCATGGCTATTAAACTATGATCCTGCAAGTGATTTTAGTCAGAAGCCATGTACTAATTTTTGCAGGCTCAGTTAGGCTTTTGAAGCTTTTTCTGACTTCACTGGTGTCAAAGCACCAGCAAATATATGGAGAATACCAATTATGCTGACTGGACAGTCTGACACAGCGTCTCTGGCCCAGGCTTTTCTTTGATTGCAAGACATGTTTTCTCAGAGGTGTTAGACTCCAAACCTTCCCGGAACACAAAAGAGAAATAAGAGTTTGAAAACTGAAAGCCTGTTGGTGTATAGAGCAGGATATGTATAACATTGCTTGTGAGAAGACTATCCCCTACACTTCCAAAGAACATGCTTCTGCCTCTTTGTCCTGGTTGGCTTTCAGAGAGGGCTTCCTGGAAAAGTAAGATAGTAGGAGGATCATGATGTGCAAGGTGCTGCAGGTGTCCAGGATACACGCTTTGGTGCATCAGTGCCAAACAATATACATGACTGGGTTTTATCCAAGAAAAACGTTGAGTTTAAGCGACTGCTGTCAAAAGTGGATCAGTGGGTAGAGAGGGGGAGAGAATTTGGGCAACAGAGTTCTGGGCAGCTTCTGGAGAAGTTCCTTCCAGCTCCCTTAGTTAAGGATGCTTGTGTAGGACCTGGCAGTGCTATGGCTGCCCAGTGACATGATGCGGCTTCAGCCTCTGGAACACAGAGTACAAGTTATAGCTGAGACAGTGGCCGTACACCTCTGCACCTTCTTCTGGGGCAGCTGGACTTGGGGAACAGAGTCAAGTCTGAGTGTAGAGATACTGCAGGTAAAAGCTTCCTGAGCAGCTGGAAGCCCTGTGGATCCTGTTGACAGCATTTCTCCTGTCTGGCCGTTTGGCTACTCACAGAGGGAAGGGACTGTGGATCTTCAAATGTCTGTCAGTGTAAATGGGGGGCAGGCATTGGAGAATGACGTGTGTCCTCTGTCTTCCTCTCTCCTGCACTGTTCAGAGGGCAAATAAAGCCAGCAAGGTCATCGAGAGGTTGAAAAAGAAGCTCTCGGAGCAGGAATCCCTCTTACTGCTGATGTCTCCCAGCATGGCTTTCCGGGTGCACAATCGCAATGGCAAGGTGAGTAGCTCTTCTGGCCTCCTACAGTGTACAAGACAGAGATCAAGGAGGGTGTGTTTGTTTGTATACGCTGTTGTACAAGGTCCTCATGCTCTCTACTGTCTGCCCTGAGAGCACTTTCCAAGCAGCAGTCACTTAACCCTGTTACACTTGAAGGTTATGATGACATCTTGCAAGGCTATGTCTAGTTTGTTTGCAACACTGGCATTGAAAATATAACATTAGAAATTAATCTGCTAGCTTAGCACCTGCCCTGACATAGCAATAGAAATGGCTCTCTTCACCTAAGATAAAGCTCTGCAGCAGCTGCCTTCTAGACTCCCTTTCAAGTTCAAGGCTTAGCACACCCAGGGCTGTCTCCTCAGGGCTGTAGGCTGCACTTGGCACCAGGGATGCTGAATGGTTGTGAACAATCTCCTTTAGCACTGTGGGATGCTCAGTGTTCCAGAGGTATCACCTGCTCTGGCAGTGCTGTAACCTGTCACTGTGGCCTTCCCATGCACATGGCAAAGGATTCTCACAAGATCTTGTTACTGCTCATTGAAAATCCACAGGCTAGTCACTGCTTTCTCAGCTTGCGTCAGTGTCTAGGCCTGTACTGGAGGCTTTTGTGTTTCCTCATGCAACTGTTGTGAGGAGTAGCCCAGAGCTGCCATGGACCTTGTGCTGTCAGGGATGCAGCTGCTGTTTGCAGGGCGAGGCGCTATGAGAGCTCTGACTGCAGGAGTCCATGTTGGTACCACTGGCACATTGCTGAGAAGGCATGTTGCCAAAGTCCTGCCTGTCACTGACAAAACTTTGAGTTAGGGCAACTGGCAGGAGTCCTAGAAGGACAGTATTTCTACTGGAGGAGGGTGGGAGGCAGGCAGGCCTGCTCCCAGTGGTTGTTCAGACTAATGCATACACCGTTTTCTTCCGTTTTCCTGGGTAGAGTTACACGTTCCTCATTTCATCGGATTATGAAAGGGCAGAGTGGAGGGAGAACATCCGGGAGCAGCAGAAGAAATGTGAGTGTCCCTCAGCTGGATGTTGGTACAAATACTATGAGGTTATTAGAGAGCAGAGTTCCAGAGGATGAGGTGTGGGGCAGGGTTCCCCCCTGTGTCTTGAAATCCACAGCGCAACACATATGTCTTCTACCTCTGCGCATCTGAGCCTGTCTGGGGACTTTTGCTTGCAGCAACACATAGGGAATGTGTAGAGAGAGCGCTCAGTGTGTGGAAGGGTTCTCCCATTTACCCTAGAGACCCGAGCTCTGCGCTGTTCCAGGTACAGGGTACAGCTGCACCCTTTTACCTGTCTCCAGTCCAAAGAAACTTTTTTGGCATGGGTGGTTTTTGGCTTTGCGAAAAAATAAGAGCTCCCCTTGTTTCCTGCGAACCATCCTGAGACTTTTTACTCCAAAGAGTAACTAAATGTGCCTTTAGTGGAGCTGGGCTGCAGCAGCAGTACAGCCCTGAGCACCACAGTACTGTTGCTGAGTATTGCCCAGGGAGCAGCTATCCCATGTCTGTCCAGACTGAGGGAGCATGCACCCAGCCTCTGCTCTGAATTTGAATTCTTCCCTCTTTGAATCTCCTTGACAGGCTTTAAAAGCTTCTCACTCACATCGGTGGAGCTCCAGATGCTGACAAACTCCTGTGTGAAGCTTCAGACAGTCCACAACATTCCCCTTACTATCAATAAGGAAGGTGAGGCCTTCGGTTTATGCTGTGACGCGGTGCAGCTGCTGTGAAAACCGACCTCTGCCTGCCTTTGTGCGTTTCCCCTAGAACTGCTCTTACTGTTTCTTTTTCCTACAGGCTTCAGCCTGGTGATGAGTTACAAACTGAGAGTTCCTGTAAAACAAAAGATGAGACCATGTGTACCCAACTTGTGTAGTTTATTTGAAGTTTTTATAACATTCAAAAAGAGAGCAGCAGGAACAAGAACAATCTGTCATCCCTGTGTTACATGGTGCAACAATAAATCTACAAACTCCAAATTACTTGGCTACATCTCAATTAGTAAAACATTCCTGGGCATCCTCCAATATACATTTGTTGACTATTAAATGGTCTTTACATGCAGCCATCATGCCAGGTATTGGAGTGCCTGTTGGAGTCCTCGCCTGGGACAACTTTGAGCTGTGCCTGGGAATCTTTTGGAAGAACACTAGTTGGCCAAAATTGTGGCAGAGACCATACTAAAGTACCATTTAATCTGCTAGTATAGACTTAGCCTCTATAGTTTACTTTTTCTCCTTTGAATTTCTTTCATGCTGTCTCGCTGACCATAGAAATGTCATTGTAAAAGCCACATGTTGCCAGAAGGCATTTCAGGTGAAAACAACACTGAATGTGGAAAGTCTCCTCTTTTGCTGAAATGGCTAGATTACATGCTGCTGCCACCCTTTTCAGGGCCAGTTTACCTTCTGTTCATTAACCGGTGTAATACCATATTATAACTCTGTCTTCCACTCTTGGCTTCCCTGTGAACGTAACAAAATTCCTTGGGTCTTTTGTACAGATGATGAATCCCCAGGTCTCTATGGATTCCTGAATGTCATTGTCCACTCTGCCACAGGATTCAAGCAGAGTTCAAGTGAGTTGCTGCTCTGTAATACACAGAGAGGTATTGATAGGGGTTAAGAGTTGAGGTGCTGTGACAGCTGGGTGTGAACTGGTTTAGGATTGTATTGTCTGGGATGATGGTGAGGAGAAGAGGTGATTTGGGGAACTGGAAGTGAAATTGGGGCACTGGTGTAAATTTAGGGGAATGCAATTTGTTAATGTTACTGTTAACTCTCAGAAAGATCAGGATCAAGGATCAAGCATGCAGCATTATTTTTTAGGCCTAATCTGTTGGTGTTTTTTTTAGCAATGTTTGCTAATAATCCAGCAGTTTTAGAGACAAGTCAGCCCTTATCCTGAATTCATTCAACTGTATTTTGTTTTGCAATGAAAGAATGGGAAGCTTTCTCTGACATCCAGAATTTCTGGTGTGAAGAAAGTGGTTTTAAAATTCAGGGGAGTGATTTGACATAAGAATCAAAAAATATGAAAAAATAGAGTAAAGACACCTGTAAAAATAAACATGGTTCTCAGCCAGTGATGAGGATAGTCCAGGAAAAGCTGCAAAGCTCACCTAGCCATGTGGCCAGGGATCCTGTTCTTACCCAAGCTGCGAACACAGTCTCAGGAGGAAAGGAGTGAACTGCACGTATGTGCTTTCTGTTACCGTTGCTCCTGCTGAACCACTGGCTTCCCAGATGCAAGCTAACATAACTTATAAGTAGGGGCAAACCCACCAGATAGCACAGGATTAACCACTTTGTGAAGTAGTGAGTTTTTGACAGCTGGCCCCTAACCTGCTCTCTGAGGGATGCTATACTGATGCTGTTCTCAGTGAAATCAGTTCTGATGTGTTGATGGGGTCCAAGATCTACCTGGGGAAGTTTCATTTCTCACTGGTGTACACCACCTGCTCCTTTGTGGGTTGGTTTGGGAAATACTGGGTAATAGCACATGCCCAGTTCTTGATAGAGGCAAAGGCCTTGTCTGCACTGAGGTCACTTATACCGCTGTGCTGGTACTTCAGCTTTATAAAGACAACTCTGCTGGTTGATGCGATGATGCGATTTGTGCTGGATAGTGTTACTGGTACTAGTCCAAAGAAGTCGCAAATGAAGTGATTAATGCAAGTTAGGAGATTCTAGACATTTTCTAGAAGTTTCTGTCCCTGTCTTCCCTCCTCAGATTTGTACTGTACATTAGAGGTGGATTCTTTTGGGTATTTTGTGAACAAGGCTAAAACTAGAGTTTACAGAGACACCACGGAGCCCAACTGGAATGAGGTAGGTTGGATTTTTCTTAATGTGACTTGTGCCATGTACCAAATGTCAACGCATGATGGGCAGAACACGCGCAAATGGAAGAACTTGCAGCATGCTCAGTGCTTGGGTGGCATGTGCTGCTTCTCAGCAAACATGTTTATGCCAGGTTCATTTGGCTGTCAGGGCTTGCAGAAGTTTTTCTCTTGAATTAGCTGAAGTCAAACAACCATTTCAGTACAAATGACTCTTGTCCCCCATTTTGTCACTTAAATAGATGCATGCTTGTTTATTTTTCTAAAGACACAAGTGAAAATAGATTGAAGGAGGTGTTTTTGTTTATCTGTTGTGAAGGGGAGGAATTAGCTATAGAAATTTTGCCTGTTTACAGCCAATTCAAACCTGCTGGGGAGCCAAATTAAATACAAGGAAGGTGGGCGAGTTTATTTCTTTGACTCGCTTTGCTGAAAATCAGTGAAATCTAACTAAGGAGTCAGCCATTGTAGTCTCTGATTTGACCACCTTATATATACAAAATAGAATTTCAGTTTATTTCGAGGCTGTTAGGGAGGAGGCTTTGCTCAGTCCTTAAGTGCTCCCTCCTGATGAGTTTTAAGGAGATGATATTAAGAGGTTCGTGTCCTGCTGTGATGTATTCGTGGCTGTTTCCTTTTCTGGTGCCTTCCAGGAGTTTGAAATTGAGCTGGAAGGCTCACAAACTCTGCGGATTCTGTGCTATGAGAAGTGTTACAACAAAACCAAGCTCACCAAAGAGGATGGAGAGAGCACAGATCGCATAATGGGGAAAGGACAGATCCAGGTAAGACTGTGCTACCCTTACTTCAAAACATAACAGGTCTTTTGAACCCCGGAGTGCGCCAGAGAGGCTTTTTCTGCTTTCTGATTTTCTCAGTATTGGAGATTTTGTTCTCCAGATAGTGAGGTACACAGTGTGATTTGCAGGTGGGAAGTCAGCAGCTTTTTCCCTCTTGCCTTGTCCCCTATGCCTACTTCAGAACCCTTATGGAATAGGTGCTTTTTCATGAAAATTTACATTTTGATCTCTGATTTTCCTGTTAACCTAAAACCTTCTTGCACAGTATATAGGAACTGCACTGTCACTGAGCCCTGGGCACTGTTGAGGTTGCTCCATTCGGGACAGAAGAGGAAGCAATGAATATGTAACCCCCTCTGTAAATTACGTGGGAGAAATCCTACCTTCTGTACGTGCTGGAAGTTGATTGAGGTGATAGCAAGGCCTTGGAGGACAGGCTTAATGTCCTGATAACTGCCATGTCCAGAGTATAGTGTCCATGACAGCAGGCTGCATCTGGGAGAGATTTCCTCTGCTGAGAATCAGCGTGGGACACTTCATCTGTGTGGCAAATTTGTAATACAGTCGGGGAGATGATGAGATGACTGCAAACAGATGCTGCTCTGGAGGAGCACTAAAGCTCAGTGCAGGAAAAATCAGGCCATCAGCGGATGACAACACGGAGGACGCATGTTCTCCCTCTTCTTCCAGTTTGGTGCACCGTCTGTCCACAGCTTTAGGAGGATGTGTAAATGCTTGCTCTGAGGACGCATTCTTTGTGTTGGACTGGTGGTTGCACAGAGCAGAGGTCCTGCCCAGATACCTTTTTCTTTCTGGCACACTGAAAAATACCGCCAGTTTTCCTTCATTTACGGGTGACCCTTCATGGAAGATGGCTTTCTGCAACGTTTGAGTGATGATCAGGCAGGCCAGGGCCATTTGTGGGATTTCAGAAGCAGCTCTGCGGGCAGCCTGCAGGGTCATAACTCACTGTGCTCTAGAAGGGTGCACTGTCTCGTGATTCCATCAGGTCTGTTCCTTTCCCTCCCGCCTTGCAGCCCTGAGGCTGCTGTGCTGTTTTCAGGGAAAGCTTTTGTCACCAAACGCATCGTGGGTGTTTGAAAGAAAACCTGCGTACAAATCAATAAGTGCTAGCACAGGCTGCGTCCTGTGTGTGTCTCTCGGGCTAACCAGAGATCTGTATGTCCCTTCTGCTAACAAAAGCTTATTTTCCATGGAGCTGAGCAACTACAAAAGAGCACATTTTCAGCCTTGAAATGCCCTAGAGATTTGTGTGCTCATAATGGAGAACCCTGAAATCACTGACCCTCTAAATTTTTCAAATATTTTACATAGAAAAAAATTATATTAGAAAAAATTAGTAAAATCTTGTTAAAAATTTAACAATTTTTTTTCACAAGAGTGGGCATTTTATGCACAGCGCTTGTACATTCTGTTAAAACAATATACTTAATAAGTAAAAATACTCTTTGGTGATGCTTGAATATTAAATGGATCTTGATAGTTTTAGAGAAACCTAAACAGTGGAAAGTGTTGTGTTTTTTTTTTTTAAAAAAAACCTAACTAAAAACCACACATAAACAAAAAACCCCACAACACAACCCAATAAAACAAACAAAAAAATTTTTATTCATGTGCAGAAGTTGTTTTCTGTTGTATCATAAAAGGCAAATGCAAAAATTCTCTTGCTTTCAGTAAATCCCCCTTGCAATTTCTAAAGAAACTTGGTAAACTCTTGGAACATCTTCCTAATTCTCAATGATTTCTGTCCCATCACACAAGTTTTTAACACTATTGAATAACTGCAAAGAGAAGTGATAAGAGAGGGTCTTGTAAGATTTTTGGATTGATCAGAATTATTAAACATTTTTATTTTATTTTTAAAGCAAACACCATTTCTCTATTAAGAAAACATAACAATGCAACAACAAAAACTACAACCTGTGGCTGAAGGTTAGCCGGGTTAGTGCTGTCAGCAGCTTTTCCAGTCACTGGTTTTACCGTGATTTTTCTTTCAGGGTTTTCCCAGGTGCATTTTCATTAAGTTGTTTACTCTAGAGCTGCTAGTGTATCTAGGGCTTTCTGGTTTGTTGTTGTTGCGTTGTCATTATTCAGCCAAACTCTGTCTTGTGTAAAGGCAAGGTCTGTGAGGTTGGACGGGACTTTTTTCTCCTAAATTCCCTTTAGTTAACTCTGAAAATGTCAGGAGTTGTGTCTGCATCCTCCTGCTGATAAAAACAGGGAAACTTCTGTGTTGGCTAAACCGCAATGTATTGTTAAGCCATGTATTATTGTAAATCCGCAGCTTCCCACTACTGGGATTTCTGACTCACCACATTTGCTGAGCTGCAGTGATGAAGACAATGCATCAAGGAGACGAGGACTGTTTTGGCATGAAATGTTTGTTAAATCTCTGTATTACATAATGGCACGGGAGGAAGGAAGACTGGAAATTGGTCCATGTGGTCAGAAGCTTCCAGGAATGGGCAGCAATTTTAAGAGCTCCCATTGCTCATATTTTCTTTTCCTATGGAATTTTTTTTTTTTACCTGTTTTTATAGCCACAAGCAAGAGCTTCATTGCTTGCCAACCTGCAAGTTTTATCCCTGGAAAATAAAACCATGAGGTTTTAATATGGGAGAACCTCCTGTGAATGTAGAAGTGAAGGTCCTCATCAGACCTTCTGAGAATGGCAGCACTGGATTTGCAGTGTTTAACTAGCTGGCACACACAGTTCTGTTACAACTCAGGCAGGAGAAATACAGGAGAAGGTGCCATACCTGGGTATACTGTGAAACTGAAATCATTTGGGGGCTTGGAGGAGGAAGAAATGGTCATGATCTTAGAGGAGGAAACATGAGTCTTTGTTCAGTTGTAACTATCAGCTCCTCACATTTTGAACTCAGCGCTTGGGAGACTGACCCTTTAGCTTTCTGAATTTTGCACTTCATGTGGCAGGCACATCCACATGTTTTAAGTGTAGCAGGCTTTTGTTTGGTCCTGAGACTCTGCATCTAAGTGGGCACAGATGTCAGGAATACTGCCTTGGGAACAGACCACAGGAGTAAATGTGATACTTCATCCTGTGATCTATCTCCTCCAGTTAGTGCCTCCTAGAAATGATGTTTCCTTTGCTGTTTTTTTATTTTTTCTGCATGATCAGCTCAGGCAGACCATTTCCTTCTCCCTCACAGCAGTGCTGGAAAATTGGAGAGGATATGACCTTAGATCAGTCATTCAGTGGTAACAGAACAACACCATTACTCTGTTGCCATGCAAAACAATTGCTCTTGTCTGCTTAATTGTCTGGGATGTCTCATAGCAGTGCACATGGCTATTTCAGATGTCTAGGTTGTTTTCCATGTAAAACAGATTGTCACCTGCTGTACCTCCCAAGTGTCAACTCAGAAAGCCCTTTACACACTGGAGTTCATTTAAACAGTTTGCTCATGCATAACAGTATCCCAGCAATGAAAATAGGGTGGAAATGAAGGCAGCAATGGGTCATGTCTAAAGGGTGATGGCGGGAAAGATTAACATGTCAGTGGGGAGCTTTAAGAATAACGGGGTTATGGCTGGACCGAGAGTTTCCAGCAGCAGTGAGACTCTGATGACATGTATGTCACATTAGTTCTAAATAAAAATTGATGGACTGTAAAGTTGCCAGAGAGATTTAGTAAAGGGAGGAAGAAATGTGAATAAATAGCCTAAAACACACTAACCTTAAAATTGCCTCAGTCCTTGCTCCCAGGCATTTCATTTCCACTGACGCTTCTTTTGTTTTTTTCTCTTTCTGTATGTTTTCTTTACTAAGGGGGTGGAAAAAAAATCATCAGACTCTTTGTGGTGGTTTCCTAAAGCAGAGCACAGACACCCTTTTTCTTAGTGCCTGGCTTGCATTTGCCATTGACCAACTTGCCTTTTTCCCATGTCCTCACCACTCTGTGTTCTGCATGCTCAGCCTCCACTGACTGCTATATACTAATCATCCATCTTAATTCAATGCTAACCTGCTATGAGGGCTTGAGGCTTGCGCTCAGAGTTCCCCGTGGTACTGAGCTGCTGTTCTGTTGTGTTTTGTAAGGGATACAGAGGGGCATTTGCTTGATTCATTAGTGAATTTGAGGCTGTAGCTTGTCACTTCACATGCCACAGAACAGGCCACGGGGACTGTGGAGGTGCTGGGGGAGTACAGACAAATTGGTTTGTTTTTATTTTTCCTGTGCAGCATGTGCTTTTGGTGGGGACTGTGCAAACAAGCCCATGAGATACAGTCTTGGAGGGTTTTAGCAGGTCTGTCCTATTTGCACAGGTCATGGAAAGCACACAGTTTTTCAGTTTCAGTGGAGATAGGACAGGCCCTTTTGTGACTCAGACCAAGATATAGTTAGAAGGAAATGTTTAGAGGGGCAGTAAATTTCACTGTCAAATTCATGCAGGGGCAGCCATTTCACAGTGCCTCCCCCTGCCTGAGCTGGCAAAGTGAGCGCTATGTGCTCGCTCTCTTGGAGCCACCTCCTTTTGGCACGCTGTCTGTAAAGCGCATTCTTCTACTCAGTGTTCCTTCTTCCAGGTCATTGATCTCCAGATCAGTCCAGAAGACAGCATGACCCCATTTGTCATAGGGCCCTCTGTGCTGGAGCATCACACTCACTAACTCTCTTTGTCTTCAGTCTGCTTTGTAACCTGTCTGCTCCAGCTGCCCTTTCCCTGTCTTGCTTTTGCTGGCCTTAGGTGGTCAGTCATTGGTAGGGTCCAGGACTGAAAGCCTGCTCAAAGTCTGAATAACATCCTTAGTTTCCTGTTGACTGTTATTTCCTACTGCAACTACCAGACTGTTAGACCTGATCTTCCTGTCTCACTTAGTGTTGCTGAGAGCTTATTCAGGCTTTGCTCTTTTATTAGCTTTCATCATTTTGCTTTGTTATTTAAAAAGCACCTGGCGGGGGGGATTTTTTTTAATTGCTGCTGTTACTGCAAGTGATTTATGCGGGGTTGGCTTGGGTCAGGCAGACCCACTCCCTGGTGCCTGTTGTCCCCAGCTGTCTCCGTTCAATACAAGCTGTTCTCCAGCAGGAGTCAAACAGCCGGGGGAAGAGTGTGGGGGCCCTGCCAGCCCTGTCACAGAGTTCGCAGACAAGGGAGCAAGAGGTAGCAGCAGGTACTCTCATGGCCCTTGCTCAGCTCCAGTAGCTACCCAGCAAGGAAGAGCCTCTGTGAGCTCTCAGCTTCAGCACACTGCTTTTGCTAGTCCTTTGATGCCACATGATATTCAGTCTTAAGGCAGAATAGGACTTCGTTTGATTCATACTTTTTTAACAGCTATTTACTTGCTTTTGTTTTGTACAGTGGTAGAGTTCCCTGGTCATCACTCAGACATAACCAGTAATACCTGTTAAGTTAAATAAACTGTACGTGGAGCCTGCTGGACAATTCATTTATGTTTTTTGGCAAATATTCAAACCCTTCTTTCCCTTCAGTCTTAAGCAGTCTGTCCCTGCTATAAATAATATGCTGTCAGTGACTCCATTATAAAGCATATGGAAAACTGTTTCCGAGCTGGAGGATCGGCTGTGGCTGTGTCTTTCAGCAGGCCCTCTTGGCAGCTTAATGAGATGACTGTTTAGGCAGCTGGAGATGAAGCTTTCAGGAATACTGAGCGTGGTTGCTCTTTGTAGGAAACCAGACACTTTAGAAATGGTTTCCTCTTGATTCTGGGAAAGAATGCTGTTGTTGAAAGAAACCAAACTTCCAGCACGGAAATTCAGGGAAGAACAGCTGAGATTCTGGCTAACTTGTAGGGACCTTGGCCAGCCACACAGGCGGGGGCGGATCTGTTCCGCCAGGGTTATAAGCAAACCCTCTTGGCAAGCACTCTATTATTTGGCTTTGCTGAAGCACTGAAGCTAAGCACCATTGGCCTCCTGGACCTCTGTGCAGTCCCAAAATGTGGGAGCTACTGGTTACTGACTATTCCTTACAAGGGGTCTTCAGGAATTTCTGCCAGAGTTGCACCTACAGGAGCCGGTCCAATTCAACAGGAAAGCACGTGTGTCCTGGCAGCATCCCACTGTGGGCTCACGTCTGTAACAAAGTGCGCAGACATAAGGTTGGCCTGACTTGCTTGTCTATTGCTTCTTGGGGTCTCTGCAGCATAAGCCAACAGGGAGAAATTTTTCTCTCTGCTGGTTGTCTGTTTTGGGGAGTGGGGAAGGTTGTGGGGGTACTTGTCTCTGTAGCTGCTAGCAGCATTGGGCTAGTTTGTTGATGATTTGGAAGAGTGGGAGCATGGTTGCATCTGAGATCTCCCAGAATATATTGCTGCTGCCAGTGTTTCAACACTTACCTCTGCCTGTCAGGGAATGCTGCTTTTGCATGGGTTTCTGAGAGGGAGGAGCTGTGCTGCAGAAATAGCTCTAGTTACTGAGTGTCATCTTGTTTGCTGATGAGAGTAAACTTGCTTGCTTTGGCTGGTTCTGATTGCTGATAGAAGTCCCCATGCAAAGCTCTTTTTTCTCTCTTGCTAGTCTAGCTTGAGCTGAGTGCTGCTGTTCAGCCGTTCAGATGTGTTTGGACTCTCCCAGGCAGTATTGGAATTGCTAGGTGATGTTTGAGTACTCAAGTCAGCTGCTCCCCAGCCTCACAACTGACCTCTCAAAAGAGAATAAGCAAAGGTGAAAATGGGAGACAAAGGCTTTGCTTCAGAACTTGTTTGTGCTTAATGAATTCTTGCAGTAGCAGGGCCAGGTGTTCTTCCTGCCTCCATGCTCCAGTTGATATGAAAAGAAATAGGCAGGTTGAAGTAGGACAACTTTCCACAATTTCTGGGCTGATTTTTCTCAGTTTCTCCTTTGTCAGATCATGACAGAGGTTTGGTTTGTTTAAAGTTACTCGTCTCTGTATGGATCACTTCATATTTCTCTCACTTGATTTCACTGTTAGGGATCTTATGTCTTTCGAATTCAGTGGAACATGATCCTTCTTGGAAGCTATTAGCTTTGTAGCCAAGAGCTATGAAGTTCTCCAACCTGGCTTTTTATTTCAGTGCCGTAATTTCACACTTATCCAACCTCACCTGACTCTAGAAAACTGCAAAGGAAACAGTTTCCTCTAGTTCAGATCAGTTATTTTAGACATCTCCCATTTTCTGACTCCTAGCCCTGTGAGATGGGACAAATCTGACTAGCTGTTAATGTGCCTGTTGTGCTACAGCAATGAGCGCAGGCTCTCTTTCTCTGGTAGCTGAGGTTATTGGCTTTCAAACGTCGATTTTGCTCACTGAGATTGCCTTTGGTATTGAGTGGACACTGCACACACGTTGCTGGATTTTCACTCGTGTATGAGTCCTCATCAGCCCTGCTTAGAGAACCTGAATGTTCCGTTACCTGAAACCTGGGAAACTTTGGAATGTGTGTTTTCCTATGGAAAAGAAATAACATGTTGAAAGTGGCAGTGTTCTCCTCACTTATCAGCTAGCTTGAACAGCTCCTGTTTGTCTGAAGTCTGTTCCTGGCTCATGGGTAACTTCTGTTTTTCAGCTGGACCCACAGGCATTGCAGGACAAAGATTGGCAACGCACAGTCATCTCAATGAATGGGGTAAGTTCAGAAAACAGAAGCTAGCACTGCTTCTGTACCTCTTATGTGCTTTATTTCTTTGCTATTCATTGCAGCATAGAAAAAAAAATGTTTAAAAAGTAACAGCTGTTCTCTTTTATTCAGGTTGAAGTGAAGCTGTCGGTGAAGTTCACCAGCCGGGAGTTTAGCCTGAAAAGGATGCCGTCCCGGAAGCAGACTGGGGTTTTTGGGGTCAAGATTGCTATTGTCACCAAGTGAGCTGATGGGTCACCTTTCTCCCCACTGTTTTTTATAGAGCCAGCTGGCCAGGGGTGTGCACCTGTCTCCACCCCACTGAGGGGTTCATCAGTCCAGCCTGCCCCACTTGGCAGTGGTATAGATGGCTGTGGCTGCAGAAAGGAGATGCTGTTCATTCTGTGAGCTTCATTGTTTTCTCAGGGGAAAAAACCCAGTGTGAACAAAGGCTTTGAAACCCAGGGTGTTTATTTAACAGTATATCACTCTTCTGAATTCTGGCAATACCCCTTGCTCCTATAGTTAGCTGACTTGGTGATAAGTTTCCAGAGCCACAGAACAGTGATGTTTCCTTTCCATAATCGGAAATGTTCAAGTTCTTTGGATCCTATTGTATTATTTTAACCCCTGATCTTTTGTCATGAATCATTTGCCAGAAGAAACCTGTTTGTTCTGTGTTATAGTTTGGGAAGCGTGGTATTTCCTCCCTATGGAATTACATTAATTGGAAAGGAACGGTGTTGCTATGCACCAAGGCCTGTTTGGGAATCCTCTGATTACCTGTGTGGAGTCGCAGACTCTAGGGGCACTGGGATGTGGCCTGAAGGTCAAGTGCTCAGGACAGTTGCAGAACAGCTGAAGCCAGACTGAGACACCCAGAAAATCCTCTCCAGTTTTAAAAGGAGTTTTTTAGCTTAGTCCTCATGGGTTCCTCAGACTTTCTCCCACCCCATTTTCCAGAAGAGGTTTGCACAGCAAAATGAAGTGGGGTGATTTTAGCCAGCCTGCCTGGCTGGGGTAACAAGCCTTGAGGGCATGGGCTGTACTGAACTATTCTACCTGGCTTTCTTAAGGAGAGAGAGATCGAAGGTGCCTTACATAGTGCGCCAGTGCGTGGAGGAGATAGAGCGGCGTGGAATGGAGGAGGTGGGCATCTACCGTGTCTCTGGGGTTGCAACCGACATCCAAGCTTTGAAAGCTGCCTTTGATGTCAGTAAGTATTTGTGTGCGATGTTTTCCTTTGCACTGTGAGAACCTGCGTGAGCTCCCTGTCAGGTGGCTATGCCATTTTTAATCTTCCCTTCCCCAGGAAGCATTAAGAGGTAGAGATTCTTGCACAAGGAGAATCATTTTAACCCTGGCTGCATGTTTTATTAATATTCTTGAGCTACAGATACAACCCAAGATATACAATGGGGTGGATCCTTATACCAAATAATGCAGTTGTTATTCTTACCAGCAGATGGGAGTTTGCCTGACTTGCCAAACCTTTGTAAATGGCAGACACCTTCTTCAGGGGAAGCAGCAGCAGCAGTCAGAAGCCATAATTTCCTTACTGTTGTTAGGTCTCTGAGTTAGTAGAAGTCCTTGAAATTAAGAATGTTTTGTGAAAGGAAGCCAGCAAAAAAAATGTTCTAAAGCTGACTAGGAAGAGTGTCCACGAAACTGGAGTTGGGTGGTCAGAGCTCCTGAGTTCCCAGCTCTGTCTGGATGTGTGCAGATTGTAAAATCACCTAATTTTGACCCACCTTTGTAAAGCTCTCTTTGATCTTGAGCAGAAAAGGGCTCCTTACTGATGCTCCATTGAAAAGAATGGCATGTGTGTCCCAAAAGGCATCCAAGATAAAGTAGATAAAACATCACCAAATTGCTGAGGTACAGTGAAATTCTGCCCTACTTCCAGCCCCTTCCACATGATGGTCCAAGGGCCACTCTTGAGCTCCCTTTTGATGCAAGCAGTCATGAGGCCTGTGCCAGCTGCCCAAATTCACACTCCCTGCACTACTACTTCACTTATTTTGTGAATTTACTTCCTTCTAGTATTTTCTTTTCAATCCCACTAAGCTACCAAAACTATTGATTTATGAATCTTCACTAGTGTGAGTAAGGGTGTTTGACATTTGGAAAACCAACTTTGTTCATTTTATTAAATGCTGCTTTATACTAAGCTTCATGAAACCAACACTGGCTCTGCTGGTTGGTCTGTTTGTTTTAGGGAAAGGGGGTGGTTTTCTTGTTCCTAATAGTTACAAAACTGAAATGTGAGCCCTCAATTGCCTGTGTACTTTAGCTACACTCAGTGGGGAGTTAGCTTCAGAGTTTCTCATTCTAAGCTGTTAAAGGCAGGGAATCGGAATAACAACTGTTGTCACTAACAAAAGTTAAAATGCTTATAAATACAGTCAAGTGGGGCTTGTTCCAGATTAGGCTGAGGTCGCTGGCACAGCGTAACTAACGCTGGGGTAGTGCGAGGTTCCCCCTACTTGATTTAAAGCTATGAACTGTTTGCAGTCATTTGTGCAGCTTTCCTCAGTTGTCAGAATGTAGCTCGTTTAATCTGGAGAAATGTAAACAGGAAAACTCCACTATTTGGGTAAAGACAAAGGATAAACAAAGAGAGTCAAAGAAGGAAAAAGAATGAATATGAGGCCAGCAGCTTCTTTACCCAGCTTCCCCTCTTCCCTCTTTCAGATAACAAAGACGTATCAGTGATGATGAGCGAGATGGATGTTAATGCCATTGCAGGCACCTTGAAACTATACTTCCGGGAGCTGCCTGAACCCCTCTTTACAGACGAACTGTACCCCAACTTTGCTGAGGGCATTGGTACGTAGTAGCAGAGACAACCCTTGATAACTGAAACTCTTCTGTAGGAGGCTGCTCCTAAAGCAATACACGCCCCGTATTTATAGTGTTGGGCAGAAGCCTGGGACAAGCTGTTAGGGAAGTGAAATGGATCTCAGAAATGAGCATTGGCATGACACCATGTTCCTATGAGCCTGAATTGCTCTGCTTTCTGTAAGATACAAATGTCGAGGTTTCAGAAGGATGGGTTCAGAACAGAATGACGGCCTCCTCGTCGGGCTGCGCATGCTCTCTGCCCTGTGCAGCCTTCCAGGGAAGCCCTCTTGGGTGGGGCGGGGGCTATACCTTGGCTTACCTTGATGCAGGGGAAATACATCTTAACGGCTGGAAGTTTGAAAGCACTTGAACTGCTTGAGAAAAAAGTATTCTCTATGCATCTGTGAGATAAAGGAAAGAGATTCTGCGGGCTATTGATGTGGAACTCTGACCTTCCAACCTGTGATGTAATTACAGTCCATTCAGGACCATCTGTATTTGTTGCTTTGGGAAATTATGCAGTCAGCCAGATTTTCATTCTCTGCCTATGGTGATGTGTTACTATTTTCTATCTTGTAGCACTTTCAGATCCTGTTGCAAAGGAAAGCTGTATGTTGAATCTATTGTTATCACTTCCAGAACCCAACCTTGTGACATTCCTTTTCCTTTTGGACCATTTAAAAAGGTAATATGTGGATCCTTTAGACATGTCTTTAATGTGTAAAGTGTCATTATTTTGAAAAGGAGCCTTTTCCTTGAATTCATGCTGAATCACACAAATGAAGAAGCATTTGCTGATTTGTTGTGAATGCACATAACTATTGTCTCATGCTCACTTAGTGAGACACTGAATCCTCAATTCCATTCCCACTCACACTAAAAGGTATTAGAACTGGAGGAAAGGGCTAACGAAAATCTCAGGGTTTATCTACTTCAAATGCCAATTCCTGTTGGAATATCACTGCAAAACTGCACCTGCATCTGGATACAAAGACTGGGAAAGGTGTTAGTATAAACTGTGAAGCTTTGGCTGTGTTTCAGGACCTGTGAGCCCTGACTCAGGAGGTGTCTGCAATCGAACATGACATATTTTAAAAAATCCCAGCACTTGTGCAAACTGGACTTGTCAGTCCCTTGCTTAGGCTAGTCTTTCTGATCTTTGTAATGTCTTTGTAATATGGTTGTAACTGAAAAAGTATTTCCATGTGTTTGATATTAGTGCAATAAGCCAGCTTAATACATGCCCAATGTGTTAATGTACATATGTATTTTGTACATGGCAGAGACTGTCACTGGAGAGATGAAAGATAAATCTTGTGACTGAGCTTCTGGATTAAAATCCAGGAAATCTAGGTTTTACTTGCGTTTCTGCTGCAGACTTTTCTGTCCTTGGGTAATTTTTTTTAACCTTTGAGCCTCGGTTTCTCATTTATAAAACTGGGATGAGAAACTCCAGTATTCCTCTCCCACTTCTGGCCTGTCCAGACAGTAAGCAGCAGTCCCTTTCCCAAGCTTATGCTGTGTCTGTGGAGTGCCTGGAGACTGTGGTTGTGTCAGATCAAGGTATTTGCTTATATGTAAAGTTCATTTAGACACACATGGAGAGAGAATGGTTGGTTGATTGAATGTATATAAAATGTCTTATTAAAGGAATAGATATGGCTTCTTACTTCCAAACTCAGATATTTATAAAGAACTGCCTTGTTCATTGTTTCTTCTCCCAGGGTTGCTGAGAGGGAAAGCGCTAACAAGATGTCCCTGCATAATCTCGCAACTGTCTTTGGACCAACGCTGCTCAGGCCTTCAGAGAAGGACAGTAAAATCCCCGCTAACCCAACCCAGCCTATCACAATGACTGATAGCTGGTCACTAGAAGTCATGTCCCAGGTAAAACCTTACACGTGCTATTGAATCTTGTGAAGGTGGTATCTGGGAGGCTGCAGTCCTCCAGCAGGGCCTGGTTCAGCCATCCTGCTATGTTTTCATGACTTTTCTCTGTGAAACACAACGAACTTCCACCCTCACGCAGACATTTTATACTGTTTGAAGAACTGTGTTTCTTCAGGCAGTTCAGTTTGCCTCTGGACTAATCCAGCTTTTCGTGGAAAAGCATCGGTAGGCATCAATCCTGCGAACTTTCTGTTGGTGCACAGTGAGACTAGTTGAGGGCTGTCTCTCCGCCCCATATTGACAGCCTGGGATAAAAGGACTGTCAGTGTTTTCCTGCGACGCTCCTCAATACTAAAACTGTCTTCAGTGATGCAGAACAAAATTCTTTGCTAAATTCAGATTTCTTTGGCCACTCCTGCCCTTTGAAGGTGATGCAGAGAATTTGAATGTAGAGGCTGCGTTAGCTGATCAGGTTGTTTTGTACTTTCCTGATTGAATAATGGCAAATTATAGATGAGATTTTTTCCAGTGCAGTGGAACACCAACACCATTTTTATACTCTGGAAGCTGAAGAATGTCTCTCAAGCACTGCAAGTTTTAATATTCCTGTTATTATACACTGTATTAAAAAAAAATAAGTAATTGCAGGATGCTCCTGTGGAGACAGCTCTAGGCATGTCTGCGAACCCTCAAACAGCCAGTATGAGAATGAGTTAACAGAGCTTTTTTTATTACCTCTTTCTTTCTTTCTTTCTCCTTCCAGGTTCAAGTTCTTCTGTACTTCCTGCAGCTAGAGACTATCCCCACCCCAGACAGCAAGAGGCAAAGCATTCTGTTTTCCACAGAGGTGTAGGTGTGTGTGATACCAATGGGACATGAAAAACTGCTTTTGTCAGAAACCTGCCACACCTCAGAAAAAGAAGACTGCTGTTTCCTCAGACTTTACTGGTGTTTCCTCAGACTTTACTGGTGTTTCCTCAGACTTTACTGGCCTGTTCCTGTCCTGGGGAGCAATGGCCCTCAATACTTCTGCGCTGACAAGCAGAATAGAAAGGAGAAAAATCTCTACTCTGGATTGGTAGGACCAGAACTGAACTGGAGATGGAGCTGTGCAGAATCTCCACTAGAAGGAGCAATGGACACTTGAACAAATGCACCACGGAGTGTGGCTATTATTCTTGTTGGGAATGTGACAGAAGGTATTCCTCATTTTATGGATTTAATTTATCATAAAGAAACTTCAAGATTTCTACTGGACCACTTGATCGAGTACCCCTTTTTGGGTGAGGGGGAGTTAAAGGCTATGTCACAACTGTGTCTTGAATAACTGCTGTTTTTTAAAGTACTGTTCTAGGCCTCAAAAATAGCATTGCTTTGCAAGAGGAGAGAAGGGAAGGGTCTGGGATCTAAGATGCCCTCCTCAGAAATTCAAATCTTGATTTGAACAGGGTTCTAAAGAAATGAAACAGTTTTGCGGAAAACTAGAACTGTTGGTTTGTTTGGCATTTGGTTTGTTGGGGGGTTTTTTGTTTGTTTGTTTTTTCTCTGTTTCACCCACAACTTCTCTTGCCAATGTTGATACAGCTCTAGGGAAGGAGATGCCCCACTCTTGCTTATGTTGCTCTTCTGATGAGTTTTTTTGGAGTAAGGGAGCCAGACCCAGCGATCTTACACTATATATAAATACAGCAAATCAAAGAGAGGCAAGGAAGATTAGAGTCAGTGACTGTTTGTGAATCTGCTCTTTGTTTGCATACAAAAGCAGGGGCAATATTATCTAGGCAGGATTGCTAAATTCCTTAGACCTCACCAAACTTAATGAAAATTCATTGGGAAGACTGTTAATTTCCAACACTCAAAAGAAAAGATGTTACCACTGCAAAAACAACTGAAGCATTTGTGGACAAAAAAAAATACCAATGGCGATTAGTTTGGCTGGCTGCTTACTCCAAACTTTTATCAGAACTTTTTTTTTTTATACTTGAATTTCTGGAGGCTTTGTACATTGCTTCTACAAGAGTCTTTTTCTGATAGATACAAATACTTTGATAAAATGTGTCAGAATGTACTTTATGGACAATCTAGCAAGTAGCCTGCATTGCATGTTCTCCAGAAATTCCAACCCTGTTCTGAATAAGAGCAGTGAAAAAATTTCTATGAAACTACATAGAGCAGTACAAACGGTGTACGCAAATGCCAGCATTGTGTTTCCCTGCCCAAGCCAGTGAAAGTCACTGAAGTTACGTAGGCATAAAGGGCAGCAGTACTTGTCCAGGGAATTGAAAGCGTTAATCTAATTGCTGGTACCCAGAGCAAAGTATTCTGGTGATGAAGCAGTTGTGCCAAACGTCTTGCGGGGGGGTGGAAGGAATTCCATTTTCATAAACTACTCCAGCCCCCTTTACTTCCTACACAGTTATGCAGCATCCATTTAGTGGCATCCATCCATCATCATCCTGGTGAGAAGAAAAGTACAGCTTGAAGACAAGGGAAGGAATCGGCATGAGAAGGGGAGGGAGGAACAGATGCCAAACAACTGGCAGATTTGGGTTGTCAACATCATTTGAGGGGAAATGCGACAAAGCAACCCCTGTTATGCTGAATTTCACATTTTCTGATGGGTGATCTACAAACTCTCAAAAAAAAAACCAAAACCCAAAACCAAACCAATGAGCCTTTCAAACAAATGAATGAAAAAATTGAAGGGAAATAATTTTGTAGTCACTGTAATTCTGACTGCTGCATAATACTAGAAATTATTGTACTGTGGAGTTGCTAATTCAAACAGGAAGAACTATAAATTTCGGTTTTGTGAGTATATCAATATTTTGCATGCTTTGTAAAGGATCCTTATAGGAATTTAATATTGCTTAGTATCCCTCCCTCCTTAGGTCTGGGAGCAAACCTCTTTGTAATGTAATGTACAACTAGAAATTCCTTCTCTCTTGTATGTATTTCCACTGCATTCCAACTTCTGAGCCCGTAAAACAGAAAAAGCGTAGGAGGTGCTTTTTTGGGGAAGGGAGGGAATGAAGGCAAGGAAACGTTGAAGGCTTAAGATTTAGATTTAGATTTTTTGGAATTTTTTGCCTTTTTGAAGGTGAAAATTAGTCACAGTCCTGAAAAAGATTGACTTAGAAGTCATACAGAGCAGTAAACCACACTCTGTGGTTTTGGTGTTATGTGTTTGTTCTCATTTTTACATGGTGGTTCTCTAGCAATCCTTTTCCTGCCAGCTCACACCTCCCATTCCAAGCTGTCGTTTGATGTGCCGGAGGCAGGAGCACTGCTGGTGACTTCATTTACACACAAGAAAAAACCCAAAACAGTTGGGTGATAACCTTTTCCTTCTGGTGTTTGGAATCTGTGGCTGCTCTTTGCAGTGTTCAAACTGGAAAGCAATACCATGACGACTGTGCCAATTTACTTTTGCCCAACTTTTAAATTTTTATTTATATAGGAAGTTATTTTTAATATTAAATTACTGATCTATAGTATGTAACCATGAGAAAATTGCTTTTGCTTTGGTTACTGTTACAGGTTGTTGCTTTTAGTCTCTCATTGCAATGCTCAGTTCTAATGTAACATTATCTAACATGCAGGCATGTGGATCAGGGAAAAAAAGTTAATTTAACTTAACCCGTTAATTATTTCTGTTAAGTATGAATATGTTTTCCCCAAAGCTGGTAATTTTGGGCTGGAAAAGATAGCGCATCTTATTGCTGATGATGGAATCATGGACTGATTTGAAATAAGAGAATTGATTTCTTGAATTTCCTTTAATTTTGCAATTAATTTTTTTCAAAATAGTCTTATGTTTTCAGAAATTAAGTATTTCCAAAAGGCTTTTATGTTCTTCTTCCAGGGATGTTGGTTGGTCTTTTTTGGTTTTTTTCTACTTTGTTGGGTTTTTTTTTTAATAAGCCTTATCATACTTAAAAAGAGAACTGTAAAGCTTGGCTTTAGAGAAGGCCTTCTGATTTCTGCTCTTATATATTCCCTTGCAGGTTGTGTCAGAAAACCTAACCTTCCATTTTCTATATCGTAGAGGTACAATATAAACAATGTAAGAGCAAATTAGCAAAAAATTACCCTTTAAGTGTGCACTGGGAGTTTATACTCTTTCAGTTTCTAGTGTATTGGAGAGACCTCTCTAAAAATGTAGCTTTCAGTCAGGGGCACTGGTTTTGTTAACACTTTCAACTAGAGAAATTCAGGTGATTAGGATAGTCTGTGTATCTCTAGCTTAAAGAGAGGAATAAACATCAGTTTCCTGGCATTTAGAAACAATTTTTAAATTCTCATGGATTTGTTTCTAACACTGATTAGGTTTTTAAGTAAAATTTTAAAAATTAAGGAAACTATGGGAGAAGTTTTCAAAGGTGGACAAGAAGTAACAGTTACTAGATCAGTTTCAGCTTTATGTTTGTGTGTGCTCTGGGAGGGGAGTGTCTGAAACCAGATGAAAACACATCCATTAAAATGCTGCTGGTGTTCTTCATTCTTGCACAATTTTAACAAGTTGAGGTAGTAGCTAAGCTGTTTCAGGCTGTATTTTAATGCTGCTATTTTTCAGTGTATCAGCTAAGGGCAAAATACAACATTGTGGTGAGTGCCTTTGCTGCTGCCCACTGCCTTGCCCACCTCTGACCTTCAGTTGCTAATACCAGGCAATCAGCACGCACCATATGAAGCAAAACTCCAACTTGTTTTGTTGGCTACAAGGTGGTAGAACCACAGAGTATGTTTATAGTAGATACAGTATTTTACAGTTTAGTCCTTTTACCTGTTTAAAAATCTAGTTGTTTATGTTGGTTTTCTGTGAGTTTATTTAAACAAATGTACTGTTCCTTAAAGCATACACGGATCTCCAAATTTGTTTGTCACCCTTGTAACACTGGATGGCGTCGCAATGTGTTCATTTATTTTATCGTGCCATTCTTTCAAGTATGTATAAAATGTAAATTGACCAACATGGCTTTCAAAAATGTTTAAAATCTAATGGCAAAAAACCAACCCTCTCCAATTCCTCACTGGTTAATCCTTTTGTTTCAGTGCTTGGTCATCTGGTGGGATAACATTATCAGATATGGCATTCTTACTGTGGAAATTTTAGTAAGAAATGGGAAATGTTTTAAGAAAACCCCCTACCCTTTCTTTTCTTACTTTAATTCAAGAAGACAGGGACTTGTAATAACAGAAGACCGATACATTGATGCTAGATTTAAGGGATTTGCTTCTGTTCTGTGAAGAAGAAATATCTGAAAGTACAATTCCTAAGTAGATATGATCAAATTAATCGAATGCTTGGTGCAGTTACTAAGTCACTCGTTTATTCCCTCTTAAATTTGTAGTCTAGGTATGATTTTCTTTGTAAACTTTGCTAACATTGTCATAGTAGTGTTAACGGAAAAATAAATCTGGTACCATAGACTTTAACACAGGGTACGTGCAACTGAGCTACTGGAGCTTAGCTTAGTATTAGCAGTTCTCCATTCTGAACTAGAATGAAATGAATGTTCGTATGTATTCTATGAGATTTCCCACCAAATAGAATTAAATACATGGATTGCCCCTAAAACCAACAGAAGCCCAAAAGGAAGCACCTACAGTTAATGATTATTCCTTAGCAAGGTTATAGGGAGGAAAAGTAATGCAAATGGAATAGAGAAGCATAATTAGGAATCAGCCAGACCACATGGTCTGGAACTAGAAAGAAGTCCTCATTTCACATTACAGAAGGCAGCTTATGCCCTAAACAACTGTGAGCAAAGACTGTCTTGCCAGTAAATAAACCTTATTAGAGGAACACCAGGAATTTAGCTGCGGAAGCCCCCCCAGTTCTGATGTGCTGCAACCCCTCTTTCTTGCTTCTGAAAATTCACAGTTCCATGCTAAGAAAGCAAAGCTTACCACTTGTTCTCTGGCTTTTTTTTTTTTTTTTCCCCCTGTGGCATTAGATAAGGAAGAGCAATAAAATCTGTGTGTTACCACAGGTGAAACGCCACAGCAAAGAAGGAAAAAGCTAATGGAACCAGAAAGTTAAAACTATTGTTTAAACTTAAAGTCTGTTTCTGGGCTGCAAGGATAAAGTGCCACAACGTGCTACAATGGTGAAATGGTTGAAACAGTAGGAGCAAAGCAATCCTGAGTGTACACATTATCTTAATTCTCCTCCTTCTGTGACTATATCACTAGATTTAGGCTTTGCAGGTCAAGCAAATACATGAATACTATTGCCAGGAAGTAAAAATTTACTAAGTACCCTAGTTTGCTTCCACTGTTGCTTCTTTGTGCTACTGCCTTATAGTGAAATTGCTGGAGACCATTCTAAAAACATGCCGGTGAACTGTGCAAGTACTTCCCACGTCATTTATTTCTACTGTCTTGTTTCACCTTGCAGACCCCTCCTTTTCCAACAGAAACCACATCATTCTGCACTGCAGAAACCACCACACCAGGAGGTTCAATTTGTAGCAGAGCTATCTCTGGAGATAACTAAAATATTTTCAGTCTTCTGGTACAGAATGGACCGGGTACTGCTAAAGCTCTGGGCTTCTGTAGGCCTATTTTGCAAGTTCAGCAAAATTCGATTTACACCTGAGGAATTTGGGAATATTTGGGAATTAATACGATTAGAGTCCCCAAGCCCAGCAGAAGTGTTTGCTCTACTGCTTTGCCCTAACTGCAGTCATGGTCAAATCATCTTGTCAAAAATGGTTCATCAGAATGAAGAAAAATTTTTTTTTTTTCTACTAAAGCTTTTGTTTGTGCAACTGTCACGGTCTTTTTCCCTGGTGATAAGATGTTCTGAGAACCCAATAGATTCTACAGATGAACCATTTCTCTAAACTGCAGAATGATTTATGTGACACGGTCGTGTTGTGTCCCTGTGGATGTACGAAAGGGCAGCCTTGTGTACAAACCAGCTTCCCGCCCGGAAGGAGAATACAGCAGCTTTCTGCAGATGACACAAAACAAGGATCATAATGGGTAGAGCTCACCGGTGAGCAGATGGCTTTGGTCCTTAGATGCTGCCATCTCCCCTGAGCCAGTCTGAGTGAAGTCCAGAAGGCAGTCATGGGAAGAGACTCATCCCGCTCCTTCTTACTGTGCCTAAAGGAATGATCAAATGACAGTCTTCATAGAGTAGCTCAAATTTCCTCCATTTTAGTTCCATTTCGGGAGAAGTTGGGACTACACAGACTCTAGGTACAACACAGATAGTCCGCTGAAAACTGATTCATATCTAAAAACTATTTCAAATACAGTAGGTGGTAATGTAAAAGCTGCTTTTGCCATCAAAAGGATGTTTCTTCACAGCAGCCTCTTCTAATGCCTTCGTTACTGCTTCTCACAGCCTCAGAGAAATTTTGTTCTGGGCTTCACAGTTACGTAATGGTGATGCATTTGGAATCCTGGATAAAACTTACCTGCGTAGGGACAGATGTTTCAAGAGATGGGATATCAGTACTAACCAAGGCAGGAAAAAGAGGGTAAGGAATTGTTGTGTTGGATGACTGAGAAGCACCACAATGAAACAGTGAATTTAAAAATGCACTCACAGCAGGACACTGAAATGTCCTTTCTGTGTCTGTCCAGCGAAAAAGAAAAAAATAAAACTAAGCCTTCTTTTGCCTATGGAAGTTGTGTAGTTTGTTCTTTTCTCTAGTATTACACGTGTTTATAATCCGTGAAGAATTCCAAGGAAAGGAGTTAAGACTATTTATTTAAATATAAATACAATTAAGTTATATAATTAGTGCTAAATTATCAGGTGTAGAAGAGAAACAACTTGTTACGGTTTGGATAATGTTGGGTTTCATCAGACTTAATATTGTTGGCATTAACACTACCATGTTAGGGAGACAGTTTTTGACATTTTATACTGCTGTTGGTAGTGCTTCTGTATCTGATAGTGCTCTCTTTTTAGAAAAGAAAATAAAATAATCCTAATAGTTTAATGCTGAAAGCTGTTGGAACTGTACTGCTGAACATCTCTCAGTTTAGGCCCAAAAAGATGGGGAAAAAAGGAATGGGAAAAATGAGGGGAAAATTCATCATTCTGGATTTTTTTTTTTTTTTAATTTTCTGAGAAAAGTGGTATGAAAAAAGGATCAAAAAACTGTATTGGGGGGGAAAAAAAAGGCATTTGTAGCCTTTTTTTTGTACACAATGTTAAATAAAATCTCCTGTATCTATGTTTGTCAGGTTCTTTTGGTCTTATTTAACAAAAAAATGGGCCTACGTTAAACTGAATATGTGACTGGCATTCAGTTGGGTGTGCTAGAGGTATGGAATTCAACAATGGTGTTTCGAAATAACAGCTATTTCATGCTTTACAAGGTAAAAGCTCTATCACTTAAACTCTAAAGGTTAGTACAGGGTTATTGCTGGAACAACTATAACGTGTGGAAATAGTTTACCTGTAAGGTAGAGAAGTAGCTGAGCAAACCAGTCCATTTTCAGGTGTGTATTAATCCATTTGTAGGAGTACTGCTGCAAAATGCAGGCAGCCCCACGCCCTGTAACCTTTACACCTCCGTGCAGAGCACTTCAGCTTAATTACGTATTTGCTAAGAATTCACCTCTGGCCTCCAGCTCTTCAAACGCTGCTTGAAATTAGTGGATTTTGTAGGAATCAGTGTGGAAATTGAATGAATTATTTAAATCAAATTCTCTTGGTGCTTTACTTAAATCAAGTATTATTTAAATTATTAATGTAATTAAAGTACATTAACATTTTAACATAGTCCAACTTTAATATAATATATAAACCTCTCTATAATAAAATGATACCTGCTTGAAAGCTCTCTTGCTGATTTCCATTCAGTGTGGAACACAAAGATGACATGTCTCAATGGCAATAGCCAAAGTAAAGAAAAGTGTAGCTGACTGTGCAGTGTTAAAACTACATGGAAATGAGATGTATCATGCTTACCCCTGAACTGGGAAAAGAAGGGGAAACTCAGTGACTATTATTGATAGTTCCTACAGGTAGTCTATCTGTGTAATATAAAATAGTTTCCAGATAGCTTCAATGTGGAATATTCTGCCTAATGGTTCTTGCTCCATTAGAAAGTGTACCTTTGTAGTGACTCCACACTGGATGGTACTGGATGCCCCTGAGTGAGCCTTGAAGGTGCCATGTCCTAGACCAGGCACTGGCTCCTACCCAGAGCTCTGCTCACGCAGCCATGCTCCTACCCTCTCAAGCTCTTCGCTGGCACTTCTGAGCCTCTTCTCTCAGCCTCTTTCCTGCCCTTGAAGACCCTGGGTGAACAACACTGCTGCTGGCTTGAGATGGGTTGCAGAGTGCAAGGTGCTGCAAACTCAGACAGTACGTGCAAACGGTATGTGATTTCCCTGGAATGAGAAAGAAGAAACAAAACTTCAGACTGGAGCAGTATGAGAACAAACATGAGTGCAAAATAACCATGGATGTTCCCTGCAAATCACTGCACCCAGGCAGCTGTCTTTTCATTTTCCAGGCAGCCCTGGCACTGCTTCCTGAGGCTTTGAGCAGGTTGCCCTGAAGTGGCTGCTGCCCAGAAGCCCTGCAGGACACAGCTCTCAGTCTGAGACAGGATTAGCTGTACCTGCCCCGCTCTGGGAGACGTTTGTCTGCTCTTTGTTAGACGCCTCCAGTGACACAGGTCCTGTAACCCTCTCAGGCAGTCTAATCCAGGACATAACCATAGTGAGAAAGTTTTCCTGGTACACAGTTGAACCACTCTTGCTCACATTAGAGGATATAACACTGCAATATTACACAGTTTTTTTCAGTAACCTAAGTTCCTGAATTAGGATACCAGCCAGCTGCACTGTCAGCTAGCAGCTCATTCTCTCATTGACTGAGCTGAACAAACCACGTTCTGTTTCCTGCTAGAAAGCAGAGCCTCTTTGTGCGCTACCGTGAGAAAAACATGGTACAAAACAAATGCAGACATTTTTCATATACCTAACACAGAAGTAATGCTACTGATTATCATTTAAATGCCATTTTTTAAACTGATAAATAATTTAAAAATCAACCCACAATTAGAAATATGGAACAACATTTTGTCAAACGTATCATGGATCAGAAAACCTAGTGGAAAGGCATTGGTCATATGGTTAGAAAACAAACATAAAAAATAGTACTCAAGTATAAAGGAGCCTTTCGATGTCGAATAAGTACGTGGTGTCTGTGCTGCAGCCTTGCAGGGGAATCCTGCCAGCTAAGAACAGGCAGGCTGATGGAGAAATGGATTGGGAAAGACATCTAAATAAAATGCCTGACTTTGTAAGACACGTAAATGGGGAATTTTTCCCACAATGAAAATCAAACTATGTTGTAACATCTAGAAGCATACATCCTCTTTTTTAAAGGGAATTCTGATGAAATACTGATGTCATGTACTTTGATTTACAATATTAAAAATTAAATTTCACCCAAGATAACAAGGGGACTTGCCCTTACCAATCTGCAATCCTATGAATTCTAGGAAGGAACATACCTCAAGGGAGAGGCTGCAGTGCAGTCTTACACTGAAGTGTTCCTTTTGATGAAACAGCTGAATTGCTCTCGTGAGAGAGATTTTAACCCGTGGCTGAGCTAGACAGAAACCCTGATGGGGAAACTTTCACAGGGGTATGTCAAATCAGCACATTTTCTTAGTTACTGTGTTCATAGCCCTTTCCAACCAATGCCTGTAAATACAGGCTCTGCTATACGTCCCACTAAAGCACCAACACTGTCATTTGGGTTTATTAACTGCAGTTGCTTGCTATTCATGACAACAGTCATACATCCGGCATAACAATGATGGGCTAAAAAGCTTAGCTTAGTGCAGTCCTTCAAAAGGAGCTAAAAGTACAGAAGCTTGTGTTCATACTCAGTTCTTATAACCTAACAAGACAAAGCTATTCTCAACATTTAAACATTTACTTCTCGCTGAAATGTAAGATGAGTGAAAACTCCCTTTTTACAAAGAATCGTGTGAAAAAGATGAGGAACGGGCACAAGTTACTTCTGGCGAGATTCTGATTAGACATAAGAAGAAAATTTTTCACAAGAACAATCAGCCGCTGAAATAATCTTCGCAGGGAAGAGGTGGATTCCCCAGCACTGGACACTTCTAAGATTTGGTTGGACAGGGTGCTGGGCCATCTTGTCTAGACTGTGCTTTTGCCAAGAGAGGTTGGTCCAGAAGATCCTTGGGGTCTCTTCCTGGTATTCTATGATTCTGTAATTAATCTAATACCGTACTGTAAGGCACACGCACACCTTTAGGAGCTTCTCCACCCCCATCTCGGCCAGGTTGCACTACCTGCCTTGCACGTGCCCCGCGCTGGAGCAGCGCCCGCCCGGCCTTCTGCTGCGGGCCCTGCTGGGAGCCGTTCGCACATCCTGGCTGTAAGGCCGACACGAGGCCGCCACCACCGCGCCTTCGCCCGAGCTTTGTCGCACACTGGCGGGTTCCCTCCTCAAGGTTTCTCTGAAGCTTAAAATCTACGGGTTTATTCCAGAATTTTTTTTTTTTTTTTTTTTACCTCGGCAAGACCCAGGCCTTAGGCCGGGGCTATCGCTCCGCCCCACAGGCCAGCCACAGCCGAGGGGCAAGGCAGCCCCTCAGCGCCGGACCGCCGCTGCAGCCACGGCGGGTAGATTCCCCGCGTCGCCTCGCCGGCGGCTTCCCGGGCACCATCCCCGTAGGCAGTGCCTGGGCGCCGAGGGAGCCCTAGCCGGCTGCCGCTCCCGCCCCCCGGGCCAGCTTCCTCAGACTCGTCACCGCCCTCTCGCCCTCAGGTGCGATGCGGCGGGAGGCGCCTCCCCCAACGGCGCCCCCTGCCGGAGGAGAGCTCCAGGCGGGTAGAGACGGCGCATGCGCCACCAGTGACAGCACCGCCCCACTTCTCCGGTGCGGGTATGGCCCACACGGGGGCTAGCGCCTGCGCAGTGCGGTGGTACCGCCCGCGAGGGGCGGGGTGCAGGCGGAGGCGGGCGGAGGGGTCCCTGCCATCCCCGCGAGCCCCTCCGCGCCCCCTCCCCCTCCGGCGCTCGCGGCCCGACCCGACCCGACCCAGAGCGGTGCCCCGAGACTCGGGACGCGCAGCGAAGAAGCGGGAAGGAGGTGGCTGCCCGGTAAGCGCCGAGCGCCGGCTAGCCCAGCCCCGACCCCTGCCCGCCCTCCCGGACGCCGAGGGGTCGCCCGCGGCCGCGCAGGCCCCAGCAGGGCCTGTCTGTTCCGGGCTTCTGTCGTTCGCCTCGCTCCCGCCGGCCGCAGCGCCTCCCCGCCGCGGGGAGCCCTTTCCCGCGCCGCCCGTCTCGGGGCTCGCGCTCCTGCTCTCCGCCGCCGCCCCCTGTGCCCTCAGGGGCCTCCAGCCGCGCTGACACCCCCGCCACGCCGCTCCCCCTCGGCCGTCCGCGGCGGTGACAGCGGTCCCGCTCCCGCTGTAGCTCTGTTTGCCCCGCGGCGTGATCCTCCTCCTTTCCCTCGCGGACTGAGCGTCTTGCGTCGTCCCTGTCACCCATTTTGTGACTGTACCTTCGAGGCGCTGCTGGCCAGGGTCGCCCCGGGCTGCTCCGGGAGAGGCCGGCTCGTCCGTCTAGCTGGGAGGCGGTGAGGTAACGGAGGGCTTCGCCGTTCCCGGCTAGCGGGGCAAGCCCAGGTTTGCCCGGGTTTGCATCCCACGGTGCAATGATTTGTTTCACGCTGCTGGGTTGTTTCTGTGGAGAGAGATGGTGGTGGTGCGTGTGGGAGCTTTCTAAGGAGAAAGGTAGACAGCCTGCACTTCAACACCTCGGTAGCTGGGTTTTGGTATGGTGGGGAGCACCTTTGTCTGGCGTCTGGTCTTGCGCTTGTCTGCAGTGCCGATTTTCTGCATTTTTATAGTTGGAAGATCCTGCAAATTCCAGTTTTTTGCCTGTTGTCTGCCTTCCTATGCCTTACAGTATTCCTTCTTTGCCAGCCTTACAAGACCTGGTAGTGCCGGGGTGGAGGAGAGCAGGTTCCTATAGCTGGGCCAAAATCACAGAGTCCCCAGCCTGTTCTAAAAGTCTTCTGTATTGTGTCCTCAGAGAGGAAAACAATGCTATGCTGATGCTCAGCAGCCTGCATGCTGCTCTCCCAACAGCATCTCACCGTTTGTGATTGCATGAAGTCTGTCCCTGCTCGGGTCAGTAAGACAGCTCTCTTGTAGCAGATTTGTCTCGTAAATGGTTCCACTGGATAAAAAGTATCCTGAAGAGCTGTAGGTTCTGTCGAAGGACGTAGCCTATGCAAGCTCTGCTCACTCCAAAAGCAAACATAAACCTTCTGTTGCTGCTTCCTGATTAGTTAAAGGTGTGGACTTTGGCTGATGAAATGCAGTGGCTGCTTTTAACACTGTGGATCTGCAGTACCTCCGAAGTACGATTTCTCCTCCAGCCTAACTGATTGTCATCTTTTACTAACAAAAATGAAAAGAGCATTGTAAACAGTCTGAAATTAAAATTGAGAAACTGAGATGGGAGTAGTCTCTTGTAACACCACCACTTAATTTTCATGGATTAATTTTAATGGAAAAAATCAGATTCTAGGCTGGTGGACTATGTGAAATAAGAGAAAAGAAAACCTGATTTTTCAGATGTTTTTCTATGTCTGAAGACCCATGTTCCTTTTTCTACTTTTTTTGACTACAGTATGTAATCGTGGGGGACAAAACATCTCAAATCTCTTTAAAATACTGTACTGTTTCTGTCAAATACTGTGCCATCTAGATAAACACTGCAGTTCCCATTTCCCAGTTATTTTATCTGTTCAAGTTGAAGAGCCATTTGTTGACATGAGTTTTGGTGTGATCATTGATAAATATCTGTGTTCTCTCTTTAGTAGTGTGAAGGTCTGTTTTATTAAAATTTGATGACAGTGGAGTGTCGCAGTGGACAAATCTCTGTGCAGGGATTTCCAGTTCTCATGGACTGTACTTTTTACTGTGTTTTGCAGCTTACCAGCTCTGTGGTATTTTCCCTTTCCCACTGTGTTCTAACGCAGTGTGATCTCTGTGGCCTTCTCGGCATGCTACCGAAGGTGTCTTCTGCATCAGGCTTGAGGCGAGGCTTGAGCTCCCTTAAAAGAGCATGTGTCCATAGTAGCAAATCAAAGAACACTTGTTAGACTGAGATCTGGCATGTGATTGTTCACGCTAGTAAATTGTCATCATGGTCACTAGCATGGCTTAGCTAGGCCACTTAGCATCTTCCTCAGCCATACCTGAGCATCACTCAAAGGTGAGAAATGCCAGGACTTCTTCAAACAGACATGGGCCACGGCCACCCTTTCTGGATGGGGGAGAGAAGAAAGCGATTTTGGCTGTAGAGTCACAAATCAAGCAGTGCAGGTTTGTCCCCGGACTGCAGAACAATCTCTGGCTTGTGTTAGTTACTAGTATAAGGTGTAGCCAATGAGTTTTAGAAGTTTCTGTCTAAGTGCACGTTGGAATAGTTATTTTATGCTGCAGAGATTTCATTGTACAGAGTAGATGAGGTGATGTACAGTTAACATTTTAGGAATTAATAAATACATACTTGCAAGTAACATGGTGAAGGGAAATAGTTTGAGCTATTTTTGCTTTACTGTTAGTATGAAAGAGGAAAATATATTCCCAGAAGGTGGTGGTAGCATGTGATGGAAACTCACTAACGTACTTCAGAAGTTCTTTTTTTCTTGCTTTGATCTTGTGATGTTGAAGCCTATCTTGCCAACTAGGATCAAGTTCTAGAAGTGTATAATGCTGTTAATGTGACTGAATCTCTATTGCTCAGTGGGAAAAACAGCATAAGAAATGTTATGCTTGTACTTCCTGGCTTCAAATATCACCCTGTTTGATCTTATTTTTAGTCTTTATACTGGAAAAGGGAGAAATAAACGGGGGTGCTAGCAGCTGAGTTATATACTTAATCGTAGCCTTAAGTGACTAGTCACAAGGAACATATTATTTGTTTCTTTTGAGCTTGTTCCAACAGAAATGATCAGAGAAGGCACCATTTGGAGCACCAAACAGCTTAATGCAGCCTGCAAGTAATCATAGGATACTATCTTTTAACATCTGAATAATTCATCATAAGAGTTTTCACACACACATGCATGATTTTCTTTGAGAAAGAGGACTTCTTTACTGTAAAGGCACTGTAACTTTCCATCTTCATCTTTGTAAGTAAATGTCTCAGGATACCTTCATTTTGCAAAGAACTGCCACTCTTTGCAAATAAGTGGCAGAACTAGTAGCTTCCCAAGCTGCAGAAAAGAGTAATACAAGAATAAATTATGAAGTTAGGCAAAAGGAGACTTTTTAAAAAGGGATCAATCAGTAAGGTTTCAGTACAACAAAAAAAATTTTAGAACTAGCCGTTTGTTACATCTTAAAGGGTGGTAAAGCCACTCAAGCAGAATTTCAATAGAGAAAATAACTCATTTTTACTTACTTCAAGACTTCACTTAACATTTATGAAAGATAAGTCTTGCATGACCCTCAGGTAATTTTATTTTCCAGGACTGTTTGCCAGAATGAAGCCAAGCAAATGATCGCCTGCAACTAACTGGTATATATGTAGTTTTATTCAGGAAAACTGAGCATCTGACATCAAGTATTTAAATAGTATTAGAAGAGAATAAAGGTAGTATTGAAGTAGTCGAGTGATGTATTTAATGACATCAGCCTGAAAGCGTTGGCATTTTTCCGATGCTAGAAACATTTCCTTGACTTTGGTCATTTAGCCCATGTAGAATACGTGTTCTGCAAAGGTACATCCAGTGAGTAATGATTTCCTCTGGGATATACGTTTGGGGGCATTGGTGGAAAGCTGGACCAAGACACTGGTGTTCTTAACACTCCTTGAAACTTTCTATCTTCTTCTTGATACATTTCTGTACATGTTCTTAATTAAAAGCACACATCAGTTTTGGCAGATGGAGCGTTCTTGAAACTTCAGCTGCAGAATTTCCTTGCTGTGAAGAGGAGTGGTCCTGGAGAGGCTTCTTCCACATATTTCACTGTTCATTGCTAAAATGTTGGCAGTCTTAACTGACATGGACAATTTTATAAAAATGATCTATTAGACCTTGACTTTCTCTGTTTAGCCATAGGATTTTTAAATGTTGGGTTTTTTTTTTACTTTTTACTGAGTTGCCAAATTGTTCTGAGCTTGGAGTTTCTTTTATTTAGCAAGCTAAATGACAAAGGCATTTGCTAACAAGCATGCATTTAAAGTAGCATCTGTTGTGCAGTGAAAAATCTTTCTTTGCAAACAACGGTCTTGTCTGTTTCAGTTTGCTTTTCCTGAAGAAGTAACCAGCATTATAAGTAGTCGATGGCAAATATTTCCTTCAAGTTCCTGAAGGAATATGGGCTTTTCTGGAGGAAAAGAGGAAAAAAAAAAAATTTAAACTGTTCTTTGTAGACACGATTCCTACCACAAGTATCTGAGTAACTCTGCTCACTTGAAGCTCTAGTTTTGCTTTTATTTTTTCCTGTGACAAAAAAGACCTTTTTTTCCTAGCACTGACAGAATCATGCAAAGCTACTTTTTGTCTGCACGTATATCAGCTGGACAGTTACACATCTCTTCTGAAAATGATGAACTTCTTAAATAGGTACAGTTGCTGGAAGTTGTCGTCATCAAGTTATTCTTGACTTATGATTTGTGAATATGAGATCCTTGAATGTGGCAATATCACGGGGTTTGTCTATCCTGAGAACTTTTCATCAAGAATTAAGTTGACACTTTCTAACGTGAACTTTTCCCCCACAACTGTTGCTATTCTTACTTCTTGCCTTACACAAAACTGCAGCAGAGGGTTTCCTCAGCCTCTAAGTATGGGTGTCACTATGACGTTGAGAAAGTTTAAGGGTGCTGTCATGCTGTTCTCCAAAAGTTTTGATAGTTTGCTATGACAGATATTACTGTGATTTAGAGCCAAGCTCAGGCACGAGGAGCTGGGTATCGCAAAGCCATAGAGGAAGATGGGCAGATGTAGGAATAGAACCCAGAATCCTGGTTTAATAGAGAAGTATTCTCGTTTCATAGTAGATTCAGCATGAATCTGTGTAATTGAGTGAGCATTATGGATTTTCAAGGATGGCCTATCCGCCTTTTCAGTGCTGTGGTCTCTGGTTGTCACCTGTTTCCAGATGCAGTCAGAACTGTAGGTAACACACTAAGGCCAATGGAGAGTGAAGCTGCTGGAGGTCCCTGTGCCTTATGCTGTTCCACAGTGCTGCCAGCCCTTCATTCGTGTGGGAGTCTAGTCCTATATCTTTGGATCACTATCTTTTCATATATCTTGGATGACTTTCCTAATTTCCTTTTGTTTCCCACTTATAAATTTATCAGCACTTTTATCCTTAAAAGCTTGTTATTAATGGCAGGAATTGATTTGTTGTATTTATGCATCAGTTGTCACAAAGAAACGAAACCTGCTGTTTATACCATGTTCCCCTAAGCTCTGTGTTATGCTTTCAAGGTTTGAACATCTACATGCCAATATTCTAGGCTTTGTAACTGTTTCCTTTTGATTCTAACTCTGTGTCTGATTAAAATATACCTAACAAATTTCAAATTAATATTCTGTTTGTGAAAGCTCACTCAGAAAAAATATTAAAAACATTTTAAATATAGTTCCAAGTATGCACATGAGATTTTATTCTACTTGCATTTCACATTCAGAAGTAAACTTGATATATTTTTAAAACTTATATATATTATAAGCATTTCTTGACAGTTTTCTGAAAATGTTTCTGATACGTACCTGTAAAAAATAAGTAGTATTTATCTACAGAAGAAAATTCCATCAGGTTTGTAACTTCTGGACATTAGTGTTGTAAGTAAAGGATACTTGAAGGAAAAGGTAACCATAAAGACTTCAGTATAGCTTTTTTAGCAGAAAACCTACATTTCTCTGGAGAGCATGAGAAAACTGTGCTGATGCCTTCAGCCAAACATCAAAGGCTCATCATGAAACCTGGAGGCACAGGAGCTTCTTCAAGAAATGCCATAGAAGTGTTTCACAATGGAAAGTGCTAAAGCATTTGGCACTTGTCATTCCATGGTGATAAGAGCACATCAGCAGTCACATCAGTTAGGGGTGCTGTACTGGTTCTGAGCTTTTAGTGCTTTCCCAGGCTCCATCCCAGACAGAGTCCTGAATTGCTTCAACAACCAAACTGTCCAAGGAAACAGGGGCTGTATCAACTGGTTAGTGATTCACCATTTTCTGGAAGGCTCAGAATAAAAATGTGGAAGAGAAACAGTATCTTATGCTTTTTCCTGGGGGAGGGATAAAAAGAAAATAGTGGCTGCAGATGGGAGAGACTCCATTCTGTCACAAAGACTTTTCTCCTGTGTGACTTAAAAGTGTGTCTTTTGGGGTAGGTGAATGCTCCTCCTTTAGTGATACCAGGGTATTTAGGAAAGATTTGCATGAGGTTCTGTATCTTCTGTCTGCCAAGCCTGAAGGATTTTAAACTAAGTAATGAGTGTGCTGCTGACAGGTCTTGGAGGTGAAGGAAGATGTGGGTCAGAGCACAGAATTCAAACCCATATAGCCAATCCTCAGACCCTCTGCAGTGGTCAGCATCCTGTTTTGTCTTGTGTTGATTCCTTAAAAATAACACAGTTCAGCTGTTGCCTCATCTGTCTTAACATGTGGCTCCACAGAATAGTGTGGCTTGGAAAATGGTGATGGTTGGGAAGCAGTAAGAGATTCATTGAATTCAGCGCTGTTGTTGAGTGTCCAATAGCCTGAGACGGAGTTAATAATTTTGGGGCTACACTGTCTCTGAAAGGGTGAGCCTTCCTTCTTGTTCCCAGTCCTGCTGCTGCTTTCGCATAGTATCTAGCAATTATAGGGTGAGTCAGATCAGTCCTGATCTGACTAAAAGACCAACTCGTCAAAAAACGAGCTGTGATTGCTAGAATTGAAAGAAGGGAGAGGACTGAGGAAGGGGTGGGACTGCCTCTTTTGGTGGCAGGGTACAATTAAATTACTTTCATGACTAGCTTAAGCAGTCCCCGTCGAGCACTTCCCTCCCCCAGCCTTAGCAAGGCTGGCTTGTGGATGAGACATTCCTATCCAGTCTGTTTCCTTGGTCCAGCTAAGACCAGGAGAGTCCTTCTGGGGCTGGGAATCCAGAGCCGTAAGCCCTTGCAGGCTGGGAAGGTCCTCAGGGGATGTATCTCTGTATGCTTCTCCTGTTCTCTATTTTTTGGTGTAATGCCTTCAGGAATGTTGCTAGATGAGGTCGAAGGTGAAGCGGACATAGTGAGTACCAGGTTACCTCCCAGTTTCAGAAATCCTGGCAATAGAAAGTCCTCAAGTTGAGAATAAATATGTTAGTCAACAACCAGTAAGAACAGATTTGTCATTGTAACCATGCTGGAAACAGGATTTGGGTTTTTGGGGTCCTTCATGAACTGAAGATGATGGAGTGTTTTGGATGAACATTTTTACCTGTAACATGCGTGTGCTGGGAGCTGCTGGTCTAGCTCCTGAAATAGCACATGGCATGTCCTTTCTCTGTCCCCCTTTTTCTGATGGTAGCTAGGCTACAGTTTCTTCTCTGTGAACTTCCTGCAGCAGAAACCTTTGCTGCAGTTGATCCAAGAGTTCAGCTGACAACATTTTCAGTGGACAAAAGGGAAAAGGTCACGCCTGGTCACCTACCCTAGCCAGCACTTTTGGGAACACAGCAATGAAATGTTACCTACTGAGCTGTGCACAGAAGGAAGCTGCTGGGTTAGTTGTGCACCTTTTGTTGAGCTATTCTGCCAAGTGCCCTGGTCTTTAAATTGTACATTGCTGGTTTTGAAAGTACATTCCTGGCAGTGTAAGGAAAATTTCTGTGTTCAGGGGAATCTGATTGTTGGTTAAGGAATACAATATATACTTAGGGTTATATGACATTAAATACACCTTTGTAACTGGAAGGTTATTGATTTTTTTTTTCTTTTTTTTTTAATAATCCTTTACAACATGCTTGGAATGCTGGTAGGTAACGCTTTCAGTTAACGTGGTTAACTGACCAAGTATCACTTCCTAGACTAGCTGCTTTTCTATTTAAAACTGGCCAGTCATTTGGCCTGGAAGTTCATTGTGTTAGAGAATTTTTTTGCCCAGAAAACCTGCAGTGTCAAAATATGAGTCGGTTGCATTTTATTGGGATATAAACCTAAGGGTTTTACAGAGAAGGATGGTATTTCTGCTAAGTTTGTTTAAGCCTTTAACATCTGACATAGAGATGTAATAACTCTCCAGGAAATAGGCATATGTTACATCTCCTGTTAGTGTAGGGCTTAAAATTTGGATACAACCATGAAAGTCACCAAAAAGTGTGAAAAATGGCGCAATAGCCAAAACAAAGTTTTAGTGTCCCCCCATGTTTTTGTACTAATATTTTACATGTTTGATACCCTCTTCTGTTTCCTTTTTCATGTTCTTCTGGTTGAGGTTTGTCTCAGCTTGCACTGTAAAGGACATGCAGACTGCTTTCAGATATAAGGACACTTTTCACCAAGATACAGATTTACCTGGTCTTTTGTTCTGATTTCCAAAATTGTAATTAAAACCAAAAAGCTTCTGAAGGTGCAGTCAATGTAGGAGTTAGTGCTGAGTTACAGACTGTGCTCCACTTCCTTGTGAAACAGATTCCCCACGCTAGGAAGAATCAGTTGGATTTAGTTGATTAATAGTTGTTATTTCTCAGCAGCTGTTTGAAAAAGCAGTTGTTTAAAGTAGGGGCTTGAAAACAAGACTACATTATTTAATTTTGTTATGAAAAGGCATTTAGAACACGGTTCATGAGTTTAGGAGTTCTTCTGTAAATGTTCCTGTCACTTGTCTGGAATGTTAAGTATTGCAACGGTTACATGCTCACAGCAGTTACAGCTCTGAAGTTTTCTCCAAAGAAGGAGTAGAGAAATTTAGGTTTATAACAGCCAATTCTTGCCCAAAGCTCTGGTCTTTCCTCCTGTTTGAAAGAGAAAAAGCAATAGCAAATGTGGCTTCAAAATAGTGGATGGATATGGTAGAATTCCTGGTTTTGTAATGCCGCAACTTGTAATGGAATTTTTAAGATAGACAGTAATAGGAAAGTTTTTCCTCTCTAAGTAACTACCTGCAGCTGTTGTTCCAAAATTGCAGCACCCATAAGTCACTGACATCTGTACATTTTCCTCACAGCATAAGAACGTAGCAGACACTGCCCTGACTGGAGCAGGGATCCATCCCACCTGGGGCTCTGCGTCCAGCCCTGGCTGTGAGCAGTGCCTCAGGAAAAGAAACCAAAACCAAAGGCTTCCCTCATACCCTGACTGCTTTCCCACCCTGCAATTATTTTTGGATCAGAGGAGTTTCTGAGGTGTTTTTGCTCAGCTATTTAGCACCCATTAGGGAATTTCTCTACCTTATACACGTCCAATCTCCTTTTTCAGTCACGGTTCGTGCAGCCATAGCATTCTTTCAATTTGCGTTAAAAATATGGTTCATTTTTCTTATTTTGATCCAGTCTAACTTCGTTCGTTCCTGGTTTTAGTAATGGAAGAGATGATTAACAGCCAGTTCCAGTCTGCTTTCTCGGTGCCATCCAATATTTGATAGGCTTTTGTCATGCTCCCTGTGAGATGTCTCATGGGAGCTATTATATACCTTTGATCTTATTTTTGCCTCTTGCTGAACCTTTTTCAGGTCTATAAGAAGTAGTTTTTTTTGAGGTTGAGAGACCTGAACTGCACACAAGAATTGAAGTGTGGGTAGATGGGTAAAATGTTGGTTTACTGAGTACGATGTTTGTATTTTATGATTTGTTCTCTCTTCCTTTCTTTTATAATTCCTGGAATTGCTTTGCTTTTTTTGTCTTATTCCAAACACTGTACTGATAGTTTAATGAAGCTGTGACTCAAAACACCGAAGCCTTGCTGAGCAATATTGATGAGTTGAGAGCACATATATATATATACACATATATATAAAAAGCTAAGGTTGCTTTTCCCCAAGAGATAAATTGCTTTTTGTTTGCCTACATTTAATTTTATTTGCTCTTTTTATTGTCCAGTTAGTCTCATAAAGCTCTTCTGTGATTCCATGCAGTTTCCTGTATCCTTGGTACCTTAAATAACCCTCTAGCATCAGCAAACTTTCAAGTCACTGAAACTGATGTCTGGATCCTAAGCAATAACACAAAAGCACTGCTTGCTCTGGGCTTCTGGCATCCAGTGGTTAATGGATTTTGTTTTTGGAATTCATCATGGCTTGGCTTCGTGGACGAAGATTTGGGAAGGGCTTTGCCCACGCTTATTGCAAGCGTGTTGATGGCTGAAAAGGCCAATGCGGGATAGGCAAGACCGGTTGCAAAGAGCACACCGGAGGGTCTCCTTGGGTGGTATAAATGTGAGTACACCCTTCAAGCCTGCGCGGTGGATTTTTTAGGTGAGGCGCAGCGTGCGCGAGACTGGCCCCACCCTTTACACCTGAGGTTCATCTGCCAGGGCCTAGCGAGCTTGGGCGGTGACAGCGAAGTCCTCAGGTCGTAGGTTTGGTTAGAGTATCCTTCTCTTAGATGGATGGCCTTACAGGGCTAAACGAGCTCCATCTGCCCGGGTTTGGAGTTAGAGTTGTCCTTCTCCTAGGATGGTTGCCCGAAGGCTAGTGAGCCCATCCTGCCCGTGGACACACTTTGTCTGACCCTTCAGTTGAGACCTGTCTGGCTTGGGAGACCCTACCGGAGGCATATGCCACCACCAGCATAGCTCTCAACTTCGCAAGGGCACGCAAGCTCTTTCCCCACGGCAAGGGGGTGCCCGTGAATGAGTTTTGGAATTAGTAAGCAAGAGACATCATTGTAGAGCGTGCAGCTTGCAGGCCAAAAGTTTGAGCTGTGGACACTGTAAATGTAGAGTATGTAGCTTATTTCATATCCCAGACGTTAAGCTGTTGGTGACTGTGCTGTACCTTCCTGCAGAAACTTGGGGGACTCCTGAATCTGTGTTTTACAGCGGGCAGGAGAGGCTGTATTTCATAATCTTTTCTTCACAGTTTTGCCTTTGGGGACTGTGTAAGTGACCCAAAAATGTCATTCCTTAATTATTTGGGCAAATGTTGTCAGCCTAAATATATCAAAACCAAAGAACTTGTGCAAATACAGAGTGAAAGTGTACTGACTAGTTGCTCTTAGATGTGAATATTTCTACTTTCCTCTGTATCTTGGGTATTTGATGTTTCAAAAATGCTCAATATCCTCAAATTTGAGATGTCAGTTGTTTCTATTTTTTGTAACTCTTAAAAGATACTTGTAAAATTATTTATAATTTTCTTAATTCACTATTTTCTTAATAGATGAAACTGCTTAATACCTCTTTAACTTTGTATTTCCAACCAAAGGCAGAAGCCTAATGCCTTTTCTGCTGCTTAACCCTCTCTCACCTTACAGGCACAGGAAACTGTTCTTTTTGTAATTGAGCCTTACTTTTGTGACAGCAATATTAGCACAAATAAGCATATTAAATCACAGTAAGAAATCATACACACAACCCCCACTTCAATTTTCAAGTTTCTAAAGAGTCTGTAAGAGTAACCCTGAAAGCATTTCTTGTTGGCTGGACGGATGTATCATATCAGTTTACAGTAAAGAGCAGAGCCATGCTATTGGGCAAAACACTTTTAAATTATTATTTATGGAGTTGTGTTTGCAGTTGGTATAAAATGCAGGACTGGTTTCGCATGCCTCTGCCAGAGCAAGGAGAGCTCGCTCCTGAGCAAGACTCCCTTTGGTTTCCTGTGCTATGTGTGCTGTGGAGAGAGAGACGGCTGGGAAAGGGTACAGGTTAGAGCGAACTTAGAGTTTAGTTCAGGAATGCAGTCTTTCTATCTGATATTTTGGACTTGTTTTCGCTTTTTTCCATCCTAATTAATTTCATAATTGATACTGTAGTGCTAGCAATGGTAGCATATTGTGTCCATTGATAGATGAGTATTTTGTTTAGTAGTGTGATAAGAGGGACCTTCAAAAGTCTCTCTTGACTGCCCTGTGCAGTTATGACTTTTAATTCCACTGCAACTTTTTAGTGTTAAGCTCCTACTTCACTCTTTTTTCTTCCTTCTGATTTTTTCATCTTCTTTTTTTTTTTTTTTTAGGTGGGAGGAGGTGTATGTAAAAGGAGAGGAAGTCTTCAGTAATTCTGTCTTTCTCTCTAGGGTAAAATATAAACTACAGTTTCACATGCAGTATTTGCTTTTGAGCAATAGTGAAATAATATTTTAGCTCTCATTGGAATTATTAGTGTTCAGAAAGCTTGGCTAGTGAGCATTTTGTTTCTTATTTTAAAATGTGGTGTTGGGCAGAGACAAAATTGTTGGTGGTTCCTAATACTGTGTCTTCCTAAGGAACATGGTGTTCTTTAGAAGCATAAAGATAGTCTTTATCTGTGGCATCTGCCTTTTGAGAAACTGGATGAAGTGGGGTTTTTTCCACTTACAATTCGACAACATCCATGTTTTCTGTTTTCAATGCTGAAACCCCATGCTGTTCTTCCTTCCTGGAGAAGGCGGGAAGGGGGACATTGTTGCTGAGAGGTCATAAATTCTCTTTAGGAGCCTGAGTGAGCAGCTGCTTTTAGAACCTGTAATGCTAATTAATATCTTGTCCTTATTTTAAGTTAGGTTGGAATCATTTCTATCTTTTTCTTAGTTTAAAAACTAGAATTATACAATATTTTTTCAGTAAGAAAGTAACTACTAGAGCTTAGTTTCTCTGGAATAAAAACAGGAGCAACAGTACCTAATCTTCCTTGTCCTTTAAGTATCTTTGAAGTTTCTGGAAAGGTGGTCCTACCTTTGAGTTTCAATAAATCACAAATAGTCTTTTTTCAGTGTCAATTTTATGGATATTTTAAAGTAATGCTGTGATGAAATATGAGGATTATACTTAGTTACTTTGTTTAGTTTCACTTATTTACATCCGTTTTCTATGCAGGTGCTGTTCTTGAAGCAAATACTGTTTGCTGCATGTTATCAGGAACACTTCTAAAAACTGTGGTTTTTATAAATCCATTATGGGGGAGAAACATTTGACTTCACGCAGCCTGGTCACTGATGACCTCTGTGATATATTTGTAAGGGTATAAATGGTTTATACTGTAAAAGCTCATGTTAGCCTGTATTTGGTTTTGAGACTATACATCCAGTGGGTTTCATTACTGTATTACCTGTTACAATAAGTGGATCCCAAATGTATTGATGTACTGTGCGTGTGAAGATCATGTGTGCAGTGTGCACCTGGTGTGTTGTAAGATGTGTCGGACTTGATGAATGAGCTCTGCAGACTTGGTAAATGTGTAGCTGGAGCCTCTGCTCTATCAAGATTGCCAGGCAGGGTTGTCAAGCTCTGCCCAAATGTATAATAGTCATGCCTTTGCAGTACCTTAACTGTCATTACAGCACTGGTTTACTAGCTCCATGAGCTGTCTAAAAGTCATGGTTCTGATTTATTGGGTTTGTTGCAAGAGTACAAATTTTTCTTTGAGGTAATTTTTTAAGTGTGCTTGGCTTCACAACAAGCTGTGCACTGAAATTTATTTCATTATTTCTCAAGCATGCTATGGACAACTTCTTTTTACATAGTCTGTAGAACATCAGAATACTATTCAGTAGTAATGTGCCAGTTTTGCTAAACAACTCTATCCTCTTTGGTCTTTTCAGTTTTAATTTTCAGTTGAATAAGATCAAAAGCACAAGTAAGTGTTCAAATCATAAACATGAAAAAGGCAAGAAATGTAAGTGTGACAACTTGGTCCTACCTGTAAATATTAGCATCTGCTTCTGGAATCTAGTAGGCAGCTGTACCACTTAAAATTATGTGTGTAGAGCAAACATATCATCATGGGGCTGTTCTGGTTTGGGTTTTGGTTTTCTTAGGAGTGTCTCATTTCAAATTATCTCTCAGTTTTTTAATCTGTGAAGGCGTTCTGATTGCTAGTAGCCGTATGGCAGGACCAGTGCATTTTTGACATTCTGATGATGAGACTGCAACAGCAAACAAAGTTTCTGTGTCTGTTCATGCTAACTTTCAGAGCTAAAAGGAATCTGGAAGCTATAAACAAGTATTTTCAGTGTCTTAAAATTAAACTTCCTGTTACTTCCTGTTAACAGCACTTAGGGTTCTGAGGAGGCAAAATCCTGGAGTTTTACTGACTTTTGTCACAGTCAGACTTGAAATACACTTGTATGCAGCTGAGGTGGTGGCGGGGAGGAAGGAGCGTTTGTTAACGTGTATGATGCTAATTTTGTTAGCTGGAATGATTTAGTACTCCTGATCACTGTGGTTTTGTGTTGCATGTCTCATGCGCTCTATGTTCAATCTGCTTTTTGAGCCTTTGAAATGCTCCACTCTTTTAAAAAAGATGGAAACAACTAGATGTGTTTCATGTTTCTCATCATCCTCAGGATATTGGGGTCAGAGAAACCTGATCACTTACTTCCACCCAGAAACCTGTAAGACTGAAAGGGGAGCGGAAGTTTCCTCCTCTTAATCTTTCATCCTGTGTTTTCTGACTCAGGGGAGATGAAGAAAAAAGCTGCCAGCTATCTCACTCTTGCAAGAGGGAAGACGATCCCGATGTGTCTAGTCTTTCTGGTAGTCCATGCTGCAAATTAGGGCTGTTGGCTAGTCTACCCTGTCTTAGGTTGTCTTCCAGAGTTAGCAGTTCTTGTGGTAACTTCAGCTGCTCCTGGTTTGAGTAAAGTCAGCTTTGTTTTCTGGGTTTCATTTATTTGCTTGTGGTTGGAATGACAGAATAGGCAGTTGTCTGCAGTTTGAGAACACTCTAAGGCAAGGTAAAGGTAGTGAAGTGCCCTGACTGCAGACTGTGGAACTTGTGGGTTACTCTGGTTTCTTCTCAGAGATAATCCTCGTAATCATAAATTTTGTAAAATTCCATGTGTTTATTAATGTGATTTTTGAAAAAGTAATAAATGTTTTCAGAGAACCTGAATTTTTCAACTTCTTTTGATTTTTATCAAATACTTTTCCCCTGCAACTGCTGTTACTCTCTCAGTACTTTAGTTACCAAGCTGTGGTAATCTTTTCTCAATCCAGTGGTGTTGGTAGTCAGGCTGTTGCCTGAATACTCCCCATGGTATTTTCCTTCCTACATAAGAACATTGCTGCCCTGTTAAGCCGTTCTTTTGCTGCTAATGAGTGAACTCAGCCACACGGGTCACTTATAAATCTCCTTGGTTCAGTGACATTTGTGGAAAGGGGAACTGAAAAAAAAATTATAATGTGGAGTGGAGCTGTAGGAGGTGTTAGGTTCTTCATAAAAATTCCTTTTTAAAAAAAGCAAAACCCATTGGTCAGTCACATGCAGTCGGTTTGGCTCTATTTGTGGTCTTATACAGCTATTCTGGACGTCTGGTCTTAAATAGATCAATATGAAAAAAGACATTGCTTTCATTTGTATTTTATATTAAAATTTCTTTCTTTCTGCTTGTAGATTTGTTGTAAATGCATCATAAACAGACAGTCCCAGAATGAAGAAAGCAGCAGGAGTGTTGGCTCAGTGCCCAAAGCGCCTGGAGTAAATAAAACTCAAACAACTGAAAAAAGCCAAACCAGAAAACGGCTCCTCAGTGTCTGCAGTAACAAAACTCTCCAAAACCGGAACATCAGCATCTCTTTTGAAGGTAATAACCAAGAGAAAGCTCTATTTATTTCAATTTTTTACAATAAAGCTTTAAAAAGAGTAGAATTCTAAGGCATGTCTTTAATGCAGCTTAGACTAGAGGTTTGTTATACGGGTAACTGAAGGGCAGTTGTGTAGTTACACAGCACTGGGTAGGTGATAGGACCTTGTGTGGCATTCACGCTGTATTTTTCATGCTGCGTGTGTGATGTGATGCAAAGCAATACACTTTGCAGAACTTGGCTGTTCTGCAAAAGGAGCAGAATGGAAGTTGCATTCTGATGAATGTTATTAGTAGTGTCATGTGTTATGCTTGAATGGTATGTCGGTGACTAATGGGATTTGATAAGAGTTATTTACTAATGCTGAAAAAAGAACTAATGAGATATCTAACATGAGAAAGTCTGGGTCGGGTCAGTGCCGCTGCATTCTTCTAGCCCCTTCGGCCTTTGCTCTGTGTGAAGTACTGCTTGAGCTGAATTTTCACAAGTTGTTTCTTGCTCCTAGAACAAGTTCAAAGGTAGAGGTTTTCTCTTATATTAGCAAAGCAGGGCAGTAGATTAGGAGTTATATGGTTTTCAACAACCAAGAACAAAAAGACATACGGGGATCTGCTGGTGTGGAGTTTTACCTGGCAGCGAACGCACCAGGGTTGGATGGGTGTATGAGCCTGCCTGGTCTGCCTTCCTCTCCTGGCACGGACACATGGCTGGACACACCTGCTTTTGCCTTTCTGCAGCCCAGTACACAGAGCTGTGGCGCTGCTGCTGCTCTGGAGCAAGTGAACAGCACGAGGAAAAGGGCTGGTGTCTGCAGCTGGGACATGAACCACTGTCACCTACAGGAAGACAGATGGGCCATTTAACTGGCAAATAAAGACCTAAAATTAAAGAAGTGGTAAGGGTTGAGGTCTCTTTGTAATAGCTGGTGCAGGATTACTGAACTCAAAAGGTGTGTTCCCCTTCTCTCTTCTTGCTTTTCTTTTGTGGAAGAATGGTTTAATACTTTTGCTGATGAACTTGCAAGCCAGGTTTCAGCTAGATTTCTCCTGGTCCCCCCACCCCTTTACTCTGCCGCCCCAACCTATCTTGCAGTTTCTTGACTTTAAATCTTTTGATGCTTGTTGACACTACTTACCTTGTACTTCTAGAAACCTCTCAAAGAATATGGAAACAAAAGAAATTTGACCCAGCGTGCTTTCACAATTTTGCTTATATTAGTAACACTTCTGGCTATGTTGGGTGTAGGATTAGAATTTATGACAATCATATGTTTGAAAATTTTTCTCTTAATTACTAAGACTTATCTCAGCTTTGTGTTACAGCCAGGCTACTCATACAGTTGGATGTCTTTTACTTGTTAAGCTGCTGTTGTGCCAACTATGTGACTTAATAATGGGCGGATCTTATCTTCTTTGAGTGTTCCAGACTTATACAACAAAGTTAGTTGTATTTTTTTGACTTACTGATACTGGCAAATCACATTATAAATTACTGGCTAGAAAGAAGTATTGATAACAAGTTTGGGTATTTTTAAAGGAATTTTTTGTATAGTTTATATTTGATCTTGGTGGTGTAGCATTTGGCACATTGTTTTCCTCACAGGGGTTGTAGGGTATTCTTTGAGACTTCATGAATTGATGTGTGTATTGTGAATTTCATTTAATATTCCTTGACAGCACTCCCCCCTGCCCCCCAAAAAGCCAGCATTAAATAACTTAATTGCAACAGCTTACTAATTATTTGGTCCTCAAGTAGTGTGCATATAGATAGAGAAAAACTTGGGATATTGAATTAAAGGTCACTGTTAGGTACTAGAAGTACACACAGTACTGACCAGTTTTAATTCAGTCAGTAATAATGTTGCAAAGTGGAAAAATACTTTGTATTGTAGTATTTTATTTTTTTTCTTCCTATTCTCTTTGTCAGAATAGCCCAGGCTGGTGTTCAGCTTTGGGGTGGGCTTCTTTCACTATGCGTTGTTCCATAGATGTGTCCTTTTTTGTGGAGTTTTGAAGTGTGTGACAATGAGCACAGAAAGAAACATTTGTAAATGTTCAGCACCCACACCACCACCCCACTCACATTATTACAGCAGGTTAACTGCCAGCCACTTCTGGTTTTTAATCATCCAAAAAATACTCTTATTTTTAAGATTGTTGGGGTTTGACTTCTGTAGCTAATGGGCTTGTGATCACGCTAACATTCAACCTGTAATTAGATGCAGCTGTACTTCACGCAAAGGAATTGCAAAATCCAGTGTCCCCGAAAAGCCAAGACACCAATACTTTAATATTAATATTAATATTACATATATATATTATATTATATTAATATTTAATATTAAATTAAAATTAGAATATGTTTTCAGTATTCATGTGTCTAGGCTTCAGTAGTCTGTTTGCAAAATGCAGTAACTTAATTACAGATTGTTGTTTGAAGCACTCAAATGCAGCAACAACAAGCATCAAAGAAAATCCTGGGTAGATTTAATTAAATATATATATATAAAGGGATTTGAATGAGGTGCAGTGAATAGGATATACATGTTGAGAATCTAAGGTTAGATGAATTGTAGAGGTGATCATTCAAATTTCATTGCACTGAATGAAAGATGTGAGGGAAAACAGAATATGAATTGTGTAATTATAACATTTTTTATATAGAAGTCAAAATAGGTCTGGATGAGCCTTTCTAATTACAATATTTTCTAGTTTTTCATATTTTAATGTAGGGGTTTTAATGCTAAGCAGGATCACACTGTTCTCAGCAAATGGGAGAAACTGTTCTTCCTTGAGGAAAAAGGTGTTTAATAATACAACATTAATTTTGCTTCCATTAAAAGTATACACTACAAAAATACTTCGATTGCTATTGTGGAGCAGTAAGAAGAGAGCTGCTGGTTTGTAATTTTTCCAGAGCTTTGCTAAATAGTTTTCTTTGCCAAGAGTGTAGTGTTACAGTTTGGAGAAACTGTTTACTAATTGGCTGCAGAGGAGGCAGAGCCTTCCAACCCGGACTAGAAATAGTTTGCGGGTAAGCAGGAGGAAGAATGGCTGTCTTAAATTCCTGTGTTCAGCAAGGACTGGAGATGACTAATGTCAGAAAGTGTGTATTTTACGTAGCCTGTTCTGCTTTCAATCTGAGTCACATCTTGACCTATTTGGCTTGAGAACATGTAGTATGAGCGTCTATAAGTGTCTAAAACTTAATCTAATTTCCCCACTCTTTCAGCAGTGTAAAAATGCTGACAGTAATAGTCTGTGTGTACTATCATGTTTGCAGACTGTTTGCAGATTCAGTAGCAAGAGAGAAAAATCACTGTTTTGTGCCTGTTTGCAATACCTTGTTTTAGCTGATAGGTGCATCACAAGGTTGTTTCCCTCCTGCTCGACCCCCATGCCCATGAAATTAGATGAGATGAGGTAAGTGTTCTGGTTAGATTACAGGTTAATGGAGGATTGTCATGCAGTAGTAGCTTGTGCTCAGCTCTTCCCCGCCACACAAGCAGTGTGAGCTTTGTTGATTTTGTAGCCCTCCAACATTTTTATTTTCCTGTTGGTAGTTTCGTTGTCTGCTGTTTTGCGTGGCTGTGTGACATAGCAGATGGAGGAACTGATCTGGCTGCTGGGAGGAAGGAGCCCTTTGAAAAGGCGTGAGTTTACAGAGTGCAGTGTGTAAGCACATGGAGAAGAGCAGATGGAACAACGGTGCCTTTTTCATAGCAGAAAAGCCAGCTTAGATACACATCAAACTAGAGCCTCCATAATGTGTTTTCTTCCAGCCTTTTATAAACCTTTTTAGAAGGCTATACCATTTCCTACATGATTCAATAAAAGCATTCTTGATCTAGAGGATTTTACCCTTATGAGTACCCATTTCTGTCAGTAAATCATCTGTATTTCTAATGACTGCATGCAGAACAAATATGTTCTTTTCCCAAGATCTCTTTCATTTTGCAACTGCTCTTTGTAAACGGCACAAATCCCATCCATGCTCATCCCACAATTTTGTGCTTACTGTTCTTAACTGGTCTGAAATTCGTACTTGAAAAAAAGAAATGATACAGAATGGAGTGAGATGCAACTTTTTTTAAATTAAGCAAGTGTACCTTCATTCTTAATGTATGGAATCGTAATGTCTGGCATATGGTTTTTAACAGGAATATGTATGGCAGCTAGAAGTTATAAACCTTCAGAATTTGAAAGTCATAATGTAAAGCAACTGGTTAATTCCTAAGCACTGCTTGCTGGCTGAGACTTCAAATGTGTTATCTAGCTGAACAATACAGTTACTGAAGGAATGCTGCTAACACAGCTGTTTTCTTTTAATTGTTCTTGCCCTCTTAATGGGGAAAATGTTTAGTATATTTTGATTGTTTCGCCATTTGAAAAATTGCGTTTTAAAGAGTTGTCAAGTCTGCCAATTAATACTTAAGAACTTACTGTTTCTAGAGTTTGCTTTATTCTGAAAGACGTATTCTGTATTTTGGGAACCTTGTTCTTGAGACTCTTGTGCTTGCTGCCTTGTCACACTCCAGGCAGCTTTTGTGGCTAGCAGTAGTTTCAGGAATGATCATACCAGGTCAGGTGAGAAGTCCATCAAACAAGTGAGAGTGCCTAGTAAAGAGCATGAAGACAAGGCAAGGATATTTAGTGAGGGTGGCTTTTTCTGCCTCCTGCTGAATCCTGTCCCAGCCTCTAGTGATTTGTAACTTAGGTTTTTGAACTTGAAAGGGTGTTTTATTAATGGTTTATTAATTTTGTCTGAGAGAGAGAAGACTCAGTTTCTTTGTTCAATCATATGTAAGGAGCTGAAGTTCAGTTTCAACTTCCCAACTCCACACAGTGCAGTTGCATTTGTACTTTTCAGCATTCTTCTATAGACACATGACTAGTCAAATATGTACTTTTTAAACTGATGGAATCTTTAACAGAAGAAATGTTGGCTATGCAGACTTCTCAGCCAGCTGTCTTAAAGCTGTTTTTTCCCTTTCTTTCAGACTAAGAGTAATGATGACCTCTTAGCAGGGATGGCTGGTGGTGGTGGAGTGACAATGACCAATGGTGTCAAGGCAAAGAAAAGCACTTGTGTGTCAGCAGCATCTTCAGCTTCAGGAACGACCATGAATAGTCTGGAAAATAAACCCAAAACTATTGCAGGTAAATGAATATGTTGATATTGATCCTTAAAGATGGTAGTTGGGTGGCTTTTTATTTTCCTATTATGTATTGAGGATCCAGGCTGCCTAAAGAAGTAGTGAGTAAGGCTACAGGCAAATCAAACACCTCTTGTGCTCTTGTCCTGTTTTTTAATAATGTAATTGCCTTTTTGGAGCTTGCTCCTTTTAATTTTTTCGGTACTGATTATGCAACTACTATATAAAACTAGATAATATAATTAATTTAGACAATCATAGATTTGTCTAAAATCATTTAATTTATCTAAAAATATCCATACCACAAGCACTAAAACTTTAAGATGTGATCACTTGTTGCAGGCCATGTTTTGGACATTCTGTATTGCTTTATAGCAGTAAAGTCAGAGAGCTTTCAGAAACTGTTCAGAGAAGTGAAATTCTTTAGTGTGTTATCAGTACGGATGGAAACTTGTTTTCCATTGCTGTGTTTCGAATTCAGTAATGCTTGCAAAGCTGTAAGTATCTGGAAATAAAGTAGTAATAATCTATTCTTGTCTTTATGAAATGAGATGAAAATAGAAAAACTGTAACTTTAATTTTGGGAAATCATAATGTGCAAAGCTTGCATTTATATCTACTGAAAAGAGAGACCAAATCTGAGCTTGTAGGAGTAGAATTGCTGCAGTTTTTGACACAATTTATCAGAAGCTGTTGAAGACAGAAAAAAAGAAACTTTCAAATATTAAACTGTAAAGTCTAACTCATTTTTCCAAATACTGGTAAAGCACTGATTCATGATTAAGGTTGTATAAATATTTACTCTAAATGTGTTTTATGAAACATATTTACTATTGTGATTCAGAAAATCAACCACTATATTGCTGATACAAAATACAGTCTTCTCTGACAGATACTGTATTTTACATTAATGTTCCTAACTTTCAAAAACTGTATAGGTACAAGTTCCACAACTAAGCGTAGTGCTTCATCTGGAAATAAAGAGTCAAGCTCTTCTCGAGAAAGAATACGTGATCGTTCTCGTTTAAGCCAGAGCAAAAAGCTGCCTTTGACTGGACAGGGGACCAATGATACGGTGCTGGCAAAACGCTCCCGTAGTCGCGTCAATCCAGAATCGGATATTCGAATGAGCAAGTCCAAATCAGACAATCAAATCAGTGACAAAGCTGCATTAGAAGCAAAGGTGAATGATCTTTTGACACTAGCAAAATCTAAAGATGTGGAAATCCTGCATCTGAGGAATGAACTAAGGGATATGCGTGCTCAGCTGGGACTTAACGAAGATCAACTTGAAGGTGATGAAAAATCTGAAGAAAAAGAGGCCATTGTTGTCCATCAACCAACTGATGTAGAGTCTACGTTGCTACAGTTACAGGAACAAAACACTGCCATCCGAGAAGAGCTCAACCAGCTGAAGAATGAGAATCGAATGTTAAAAGACAGATTAAATGCATTAGGCTTTTCTTTGGAACAAAGGCTGGACAACTCTGAAAAACTCTTTGGCTATCAGTCTTTGAGTCCAGAGATTACAGCTGGCAACCACAGTGATGGTGGTGGTACTCTGACATCTTCAGTGGAAGGTTCTGCTCCTGGATCGATGGAAGACTTGTTAAGTCAGGATGAAAACACTTTGATGGACAACCAACATAGTAATTCCATGGACAATTTAGACAGTGAGTGCAGCGAAGTTTACCAGCCACTGACATCAAGCGATGATGCCTTAGATGCTCCATCATCTTCAGAGTCTGAAGGCGTACCAAGCATAGAAAGATCTAGGAAGGGAAGCAGTGGCAATGCAAGTGAAGTGTCTGTAGCTTGTCTGACAGAACGGATACATCAGATGGAAGAGAATCAACACAGTACAGCTGAAGAGCTCCAAGCCACACTTCAAGAGCTTGCAGATTTGCAGCAAATAACACAAGAGCTAAACAGTGAGAATGAAAGACTTGGAGAGGAAAAAGTAATCCTTATGGAATCTTTGTGCCAGCAAAGTGACAAGTTAGAACACTTCAGCCGTCAGATTGAGTATTTTCGGTCCCTTTTAGATGAACACCATATTTCGTATGTGATTGATGAAGATATGAAAAGTGGTCGCTACATGGAGTTAGAGCAACGTTATATGGACCTTGCAGAGAACGCTCGGTTTGAGCGAGAGCAGCTGTTAGGTGTACAGCAGCACTTGAGCAACACTTTGAAGATGGCAGAGCAAGACAATAAGGAGGCCCAAGAAATGATAGGGGCATTAAAAGAACGAAATCACCACATGGAACGGATTATTGAGTCAGAGCAGAAAAGCAAAACAGCGATAGCATCTACCTTAGAGGAGTACAAAGCCACAGTAGCCAGTGACCAGATTGAGATGAACAGGCTGAAAGCTCAGTTAGAGCATGAAAAGCAGAAAGTGGCTGAGTTGTATTCTATACACAACTCTGGAGATAAATCAGATATACAAGATTTGCTGGAGAGTGTCAGGCTGGATAAAGAAAAAGCAGAGACACTGGCCAGTAGTCTGCAAGAAGAGCTGGCACACACTCGCAATGATGCCAATCGATTGCAAGATGCCATTGCTAAGGTAGCGTTTACAACTGTCGTATTTTAACATCCTGTACAGCACATGATTTACTGTTGGTCGCTGCATTTCTTTTAGAAGTAAAGGATTCATTATGAGGTTAATCGGATTGCTGTAGTGTTAGGGTTAATTACTTTCTCTTATCCTTTGTTATGAAAATGACAGAAGTCTTTTTAAAAATTATATAGATACAGTCAACTCTAGGGTAACTGTTGTGTTACTTTTTTAAAATACTGATACTTAAACCACAACTTATTTCAAGGGCCAAACTTAAACAGTATTTAAGATACTGTATGGATTTTGCGTTTAAATTGCATGCCTTCTGCAAGAATTTCAAGGAGTTAATGCCAAACTGGTGGAAGAGGGATGTCTCTGAGAAAGTACTGGGAGTCAAACTCTGAAGTGATAACCCAGCTGTTGATGACTTGTGGAACCTTTCACAGGTGTTGAGAGATTATTTTGAAGTTTCGGGTTGTTTCAGTTAGAATAAACTAATGGTAAACAAAGCAGAAAAGTGTCGTCTTTCCTCAATCAAGAAATGATGAATGTTGAGGTAGACAGAGATTTAGCAAATTTAATTTAATTTGCTAACACATATTTTAGTGTTAAATGGTAAAAAAACCACAAACATTTCTATAAGCTTTTAAACAATTATTAAATACGGCAAATACACATGGGTTTTTTTACTATGTGGGAGGAAAAAAGAAAACCATTATTTTAATAATTAAACTTGGATGGTGCTATTAAAATAAATACTGAAACAGATTATTTTAAGCAGGGCGTTTTGTCTATTAAAATGTTGCCTAACTGTTGTGACCCACCGTAAGTCATGACCTAATTTCTCTGTCTTTCTGACACCTTGTTTTTGCTGTTGGGTTAATGTTACTGTGCCTCTGATCCCAGCTTATTACTTACATTGCAGTTTCACAAGGCAGGATAAAATAGCCTTGTTGCTCCTGTAAAGGGAGAAGTCTACTTCCTTTCCCTGGTTTTTTTTGTTTTGTTTTTTTAAATTCAGTTCAATAGCTTCTAATACTCCTCTGGGAGCTACTTCGACTCATACATCTCACACACAAATGTGAATCCTGCTCCTTGCTGAAGGAAATGAATCATCTCACAGGTCCACCAAGCACTGAAACTGTTGCACAGGAGAGAGCAGGCTTTTTTTGGCAAGAGAAAAAAAGGGTGAAGAGTTCCCACCCCCCTCCTCCCTTTTCCATGCAGCTAGGTGTTAAATTGGATGGGCTGCTTGTGGAATCACAGGCTTGGTACTATGGTGCTGTTACTTCACGTGAATACAGGATGCTGCTGTTAGAGTAGCTGAGGAGCGCTCATATATTCAGCTTGGGAACAAGAGAATTTAACTCGGGTTCAGGAAAGTAGTTGCACTGGAATGATACATTTGTAAAGGTTTACACTTCTTGTCCTATACTTTTTTATGGCTGCAGAAATATATTGCAAGGCTGGTAGTTAGGAAACTAAGAGTGTTTTAAAGTGCAACCAGTTTAGTTATGATAAATGTTCTTTTTCAGGTGGAAGATGAATATCGAGTGTTCCAAGAAGAGGCCAAGAAACAAATTGAGGATCTCAATGTGACTCTAGAAAAACTTCGGACTGAACTAGATGAAAAGGAGACTGAGAGAAGTGACATGAAAGAAACTATCTTTGAGCTGGAGGATGAAGTAGAGCAGCATCGTGCTGTGAAGCTTCATGACAATCTCATCATATCTGATTTGGAGAGTAAGTGTTATGATTTTCTCTTGTGAGAGAACTGATAATTTAAGAACAGCTCAAGTAGAACACTGTAATAGTGAAAATATTTTCACTTGTCTTTCGTATGCCTGAATTCAAGTCATACTCAGGTTTGCTGTACCCTTATACACCAGGGGGAAAAAAATCAAGTTGGCTTTGCTTTTCCAGTCCTGGCAGTAGTTGGTGTGGGAATGAAAGCCTGTGACTTGAAAATAAATATCACATCTGATAATGCTGTTTTCAAGTTGTTTTTCAAAGTGAAAGAACATGTAATTGCAGACTTAATAATAGCATGCTCCTTGTGTGTTTTGGAGAGTAGATGATTGATTTAGTGTTTCGGTGGTGGTTTTTTGAAGAATCCTTTCTTTCAAGTACCCAAATATTAGGAGTTACCAGGTAGCTGGAGAATGTTTATAACTGATGATTTCTCCCACCTGCAGAAAGGTGTTATTGGTGGAGAAATGGGTGAATGGAGGCCCTGAAAGTTACAAATGTTAGAGCTAACTTGGCAATATGGATGTATTATAGATCTCTTTCTGTGTAGATTTGCTCATGTCATGAAACCGATCTGTGAACCTGAAAATTACTCTGACCAACTTCAGACAAGTTAGAATAAAACTTCATCTGTTGACTCTTGCCCCGTACAAGAAATGGTTGGGACTTTTAATGAAATTCATGTTTATGCTATACTTGTCTAGTTCCCTCTCTGATCTCCAAGACCTGCTCAGACATTCCTACCACAGGCTGGTATTCTGCTATTAGTCATCAGCTAAATAAGAACTTGGGCAACTGTACCCTGGCAAGCTGTATTTCCACAGTGCTACTTACAGAATTCAAATAAATTCTTCCATGGTATGCAAAGACTAAACAAGCTAGCAAAAAACCCCCCAAACATGAAGCCTTTTAGCAGCAAAGGAAATATTCAAGAAGGGATTTTCAGTTGGTCTGCTATCAAGAAAAGGTGTCTTAAGCAAGCTAAATTGTGTATTCAACTGAAGCTCAGTGTCTTCAGACATGTGGCCGCCAGTTTGGTTTCCCAAAGCAACTCTTTGTTATCTTGAAGGACAATCACTGTTTCACTTCACTAAATTGCTTTAGGTTTTTATTCTGCAAATTTTTTTTGCTCTTTCTGTTGCAAAACCTAAGACAACTTGGGAGCAGGAGCTGAGACACGTGGTCAGTGGCTCTGACGTTGTTCCTGAAGTACTTTTGCAGCAAAGTCTTTAAAAAGTTGAACACTTTTATATTTGCATTGTTTTGTCAAATAACTGAAATACTTCATGCAGAAAACAGCGCCATAGTCAAGTAAACATTTAGGTATCTTCCCAGTAATACCTGATTACAAGGTGGCTCTAATTTTCAGATGCTTCTACTTCGGGAGCACAAACCAGCTGTCAGATATTTCACTTAAACTGGTAAAAATTCAGGCAGAGAAACCTCTGCCTGGGCAGGAATTTTCAATAAAAATTGGAACAGTCTTTGTTACTGATTGCTCTTGAAATAGTTTGGAAAATTCATTTGTACTAGCTGATGGCCTGGTGTGATCCCTTAGGGAAGAAAATAGGTGTTTTAGTTACAGGCAGGAAGGAGAGTGTCATCTAGTGGTGGTAAGAAAGGATGGCAGCCCAACAGTAGTATACACTTCAAAAAAATTGTTTTCTCTGACCACTTTAAAATGCCACTCATTGGGTTCATAACTAAACCTCATACAGGAGTTTCTTCGTGGTAGCCTCTAAAGTAGTGACAGTAAAGAGCAGCAACTACTTGGGGGTAGTGCATACAACATATAAAAGACAGAACTTTAGTAATTTGTATTAAAGTGATAAAAACACACATCTTAGCAGTAAGTTATCTTACCCTGATCAGACTTTTGGCTATTTCTGGTATTCTGTCAGCCAAATATATAATGCCTGTGCTTTTAAATGTGGAGGATTTAGTGTAGGTTTAGGTATTATAAAGCCCTAGTTAGAATACTGGTGGTTTTTCAGTCTAGATAACCCAGTGTAATAAAGATCCATAAAGATTTTCTTAATGAACTTTTATTTTAGATTTTAAAATACAAGGAAATCTAACCCACTGCAACATAAGGAGAGAATTTGCCTAACTGCAAACTTACTGGGTGAATGAAAGGGATGGCAAGACAACTGATCAGTGACAAGTGATAAGTGATGGAAAATTATCATGTAAAGAATTCACAAAAGACAGACTTTACAGTTAGGAGAAAGATGCTTCATAAATGAGGTGGTGAGTGTTTGTTCAGTTTAATGGCTAATCAACACTAAATAGTAATGCAGGAATGTGAAATGCTCTAGCACTGGTACTTAGGGCACACTTCATTGTGGACTTGCCAAGCACCAAGAAGAAGAATAACACACACATAATGAAACATTTTTCATGGTAATCTGAATATTGAACTGTCACATTTTAGCTGTAAATATGTCTGCTTTCAAAAACTGGGATCTCTTTGATGTGGACAGCAGGATGTAAATTGCATTGATAAAATGTACAGTATGTGCCTGATGTCCATCCAGCCTCTGTGGTCAGCGGCAGCTGAACTTGTTACTGGTGGAATGAGGAGTTTTAAGCATAGTGCTTCTGTATTGTATCTAGAATTCCAGGAAATATTAAAATAACCTGTGTGTTTTATGTTCTTACTAGTGTGCTGAAACAACCTGTAGTGACCCTGAGGCTGTAGGTACTGGAGTGGAGGTGAGGTACTGGGCAGGGCAGGCTGGCAGGCGGGTGTTGCGCTAGATGGCGCGATGGTTCCTCTGGGTTTCCTTCCTGACTGTGCAGAAACTTTGGTAGTCAGATAGCCAAGCTGTCACATTAGTCATCTTTTATTCCCTTAGTCATCTTTGATGACTAAGAGGGTGGAAAAAAGAAACCTGTTATTCTTCTAAGCATTTAATAATAGTTCGTGGGGGAAATCTTTCAGAGAACTTTCTCTCCTTGTTTGCTGAAAATTCCTGTTTGTAGGTTAGTTTATCAGTTGTCAGGTGTTTCTTCTGAAGCCTGCATGTTCACTTAGCACAAGATACATGTGCTAAACATGTCAGTTCTCTTAGTCCATAACTATTTAAGTCAGTAAATTTTTTAGACAGCACAGGTGAGCAAGAAGATTGATATATCTAACATTCAGTGAATAAATAGTTCTTTTGTGGAGCTGACAGTGTTATTTTTTAATTCTGTTGTATCTCATTTTGAAAAGGATCTCGACAGCAGTTGTGTAACTGCATTTTTACATTGCCGTATTTAGGCTTTTTCTACTATAGTGTTGGAAAAGTCAATTGGATGTTAATTTTTTAATTGTTAGTACTTCTTTTTTTTTTTATTTGCTAATGTGGGATCCTTAAATTCAGCTTTCTGTATAGACCTATTGTCTGACAGTGACAAGATCAAAAGCCAGATCGGAATGCAAATTGCCTGAGCTCTGGTGTATTTGTAACCAGTGTCTCTCCTTTATATAAGGAAGCTATAATTCTTAAATGAACTGTAATGCTGACACTACTCTGTGTAGATGTGATTATACTTGTTAACCATTTCTATGCTAAAAAATTGACATGCTATCCTAGTATATGGCAAACTGATATAACTAGTATAAAAACTGCAGGAATGCCCATTGTGGGCTTGCCTCTGTCAGGATTACTTGATTTAGTATTGCTTGTCAGGAATTGTAATGTCATGTTTTGAAACTATTATGCATAGCTGAATACTGTAAGTCTTTATTTCCTTTGTTTTTCTTTCTTTTTATTTCCACAGAGGCTATTGAAATTAAACAGTTGAATTGATACTCATTTTTACTTCATAGTGATAAATTCTAACTGCTAATTCTAGTCAGTAAGAGCTACGGATACAGAATACAGTGATACTTTTCCTCTGGCAGCCTTACAAAGTTCAGATGATATCTTAGTTTCTTCCTCCCACCTCCAGCCGTAATGTAATGTTTTTTTTTCTTTACCATTTGTAGTCTGCATTTCCCATAAATTATTTTTCTACCTTCTAAAAAGCAAGGCCATGTCAAACTGTGGTTTAAATCAGTATAATTTTGTAAGATGTAGACATAATTGAATCCTGCAGTAAAACACAAGCAGCTTGCTGATTTGCCATCTTTGATTATCCTATTCATTCATCAGACTGTTCTCCCTGTTCTTCACTTAGCCTAAGCAATGGTTGCTTTTCCTTTCATGTCTTTCTCGTCTACGCTCCTTAAAAGGAGGAGACTGGATAATGGTAGAAGTACCTGTCCTACCATACTGAAAATTGCAGCACGTGCAGGTGGAAAGGATTTGTTTGTGTTAGAGAAGAATTGTGGAGGTTATGAGGCTGCAGAAAGGATGGATACCAGGATACCATGAGGCAGCTGTACAGAGAATTGCTGCCTCTGTACCTATTTTGACTACTTGAATTTTCAAGCTGTCATTGGTGATACAGTGCAAAGAATGGATGGAGTTCAGGCTGTAAGAGGTGAAATCACTTACCTTAGTCTTCATTTCTCAGTACCATTTCAAAATCAGTTGCAATTTGGCAGTTCTTTTTTGTTTGTTTGTTTTTAAATCTCTTTGGGGGAGAAGACTGTTTCCAACAACTGCTGTGAAGTGCTCTGTATTGTTTATAGTAACTGGAGAATAGTCAGACCATTGTGTTTTACTTAAAAGCATAAATATACTAAAACTTAATGGTGCATTTCATATCTCACAAAAGCTCAAAACAATGGCATTACACAAGCTTTAACTCTGGATACATTTATAGTTTCTGGTTATTTTTAGATGAACTATTGCTTGCTTTTGGTAGTAGAACAACTTTATTTTTTAAAACACATTTTATTTGAACTGTTTTTAAAAGAGAAAAATGGTCATCCACTAGATTTTGTTTCAAAATGCTATTGAAAGCGCTTTAGGGCATGTTAACTTGCTGGTACTGTTGAAAGTTATCTAATTTGCAGTGGGCTTTTTTAGCGTGTATTTAAAGGAAAAAAGGGTGGGAAGGGGGAGTGACTTTTATAGCTTTGACCTAAAGCTGGCATCTCAGTGCTTACTTTAGCTCAAATGAGTTATGTATACAGAGACAAGCTAAAAATTGAAGGGTTTTGCTTAAATCCAATGGTAGCATGCGATTTGAGTGGTACACTCTCTTAGGCTTATCTTCAAAGCTTAAGTATCAGTTGGGTGCATCTTAAAATGTGCAGTCTTTTAAGGAGATAAATACAGAAATCTCTGTCTAATTTTAGTGTTTCAACTTTTCTAGGCCTGAAAGGTTATTCAGCCCAACTGAGGTTTATATTGTTCTTGTAAAGAAATAAGCTGTGGCATCGAAAGCCTGGGGCTGTTGAGGCAAAACTCAGGAACTTCTTCTGATGAAGAAACCAAAAAGAATTCCACGACTGAAAAATTGAAACATTCTTGTGAGCATAGTGGAGGCTCCTGAATGTACACATCAGCATAGATCAGCTTAAATCTGTTCTTAGTCTTTCAAATGCTTCCCGTTTTTCATTTAGTCTGCCATAGCCTCATTTTTCTTAAGAAAAGCCCTTGGACAAAAGACCAGGAGTACTCTTAAGTATAGGATTACTTGGGAAGACACTGGTAGGTATTGGCATAACAAGTGACTTTGAATAAACCTTAGTTTACTGGTTTTCCTGATACCCAAATAAAAGCACTGGAAAGTTTTTCAAGTTAGTAAATGAGAGCTGCAAAACTTTACTGTATCAGTCTGTTTGTATGAACATAAATATCTGTCTTCTGACTATGCAAACATTTATTATACAGTTCCATAAATATTTGCCACAGTTTTGTATTTTGTATTAGACACTTTCAGTCTTTTTGTGGAAAGAGCATTGCAAATATACAGCAAAAATATTTGTTTCCAGCAGATCTTGGAACAGTGAACCTGAACAAAAAAATGCATTCGGTCAGCTGACCCATCATTTTTACAGTTTGGAACTAGCAATATGATGCTAGAGAAAGAAAATCATCCTAGGATCCAAAGATCAGTGAAGTGATGCACTAATTAGAAATTTATTCTGTGTTCTTCTTAAGTAGTTGCAAGGATGGAGTAATCAATCACATTGTCCTCGTGTATTGAATAAGGTAATGAATAATAATTGCAGTAGCTGGTCTGTCAGACGCCACGTGAGGAGATGGTGGCGATCAAGCTACGTACGCTTTTGTACAGCTGCTGACGGATTGAAGGGACCATCTCTTTCGTAACATGTCTCATAGACATGGTCTCTCCTCTTGTTGTAAATATAGGTTGTTGCAACTTCAAGTAGTAACTTGATAGACAAAAACATGAGATTCTTGAGGACGTGAGTGTAGAATCTGATACCTGTTGAAGGCATGGCTGTGAGTGTTATGTCAGCTGCTTTGTGGCAGGGAGCAAACTGTGAATCAAAAGGCTTCATGTAGCTGTGGCTTGTGTTTGAAGAGGGAAAACTCCCAGACATCCATGTTTGTTAGGATCCTTCCATGTTAAATTTACTTGCTCTTTGTTATTGCTTTGTCATTTTAATATTGTGAAGGGTAGAGAAGAGACTGGGATTTATATAAGAACGGAGATTGCTTATGCTGTTCCCCTCACCAGTCAGAGAGAAGTATGTAGCTATTAACACTTTCAAATTACTCTGCAAATTATTTCAAACTATTTCTTTTCATAGTGTTTTCTTCCAGATGGCTTTGGTTATAAAAATGTATTTTCTGAGTAAGTTTTTAAAAATATTTGCAGGTTGTTTCAATTATTCTTTTTTATGTAAATAGATCCCTGACTAAGATCTTACAGATAATTTTGCTTTCTTTTCAGATACGGTTAAAAAACTTCAGGACCAAAAGCATGACATGGAAAGAGAGATAAAGAATCTTCACAGGAGACTCCGGGTAGGTTAAAACCTAAAAAACCTCAAACTGTGAACTTGGAATGACATAAGCCCTGTATATGAAATTGTGAAAAGGCAATATGATGAGATGTAATACCATTAAAATAATTATTTCTGAGACAGGCATCATATGGGAATATATTTACCAACCTACAGACACTATAAAGAACTATTTATTAACTTATGAAAAATTCTCAGTGTCACAAAGATACAGCATTGGGCTTGGGAGAATATATTCTTGTGTCTTCTGATGCCTAGTTTAATCTTTCCCCCCCCCCTCCACTTTGAGCATTTTCTTTGTTTCTAGAAAATAAATTAACGACCTTGGAAGTCTAGTTATTTCCAGCAAAACTTCTTCAATTTAACTCGTAAGTTAGGTTGTGCCTAATGCCAAAGTTGAGGGCCTTTATTCCTGTAAATTGTTTCCTGTAACAGGATTGGGAAATGATGAATTCTAAGGATAGCTTTCATTTTTAACTTCAAAATTCTTGCAGTTGCTTTGAATTTAAAGTTTTATTTGCTTACAGGAGGAGTCAGCAGAATGGCGTCAGTTCCAAGCTGACCTACAGACTGCAGTGGTTATAGCAAATGATATAAAGTCTGAGGCCCAGGAAGAGATAGGAGACCTGAAGCGCAGATTACATGAAGCTCAGGAGAAAAATGAGAAGCTTACTAAGGAGTTGGAGGAAATAAAGTCACGCAAGTATGCAAAAGACAACAGGGATATTGTCTCTTTTGTAGCGGGGGTACAATTTTGGAAATCCAGTATCTTGGCTATTACTGAGACTCTGGAAGTTCATAAATCCTCTCACTGTGACAATCTGTATTTCAACAAGCTGCTTTATGCAGGCTTTCAGGGATCGAAACAGGTAAACTTAGAAGAACAGTATTTGTTTCTTTACAGAATATTCAGTTTGATGCTTTTGCAAAACCAGGCTGAAGTGGAGAATTTTTCCTATTTAACAGCTGGACATCATTTAATTTCTCCCAGTATGAAAAATAAGCAGCATTGCCTTATCTGTACTGTCATTAATACCTCCTATTAGCAGCTAAGGCTTTTCGTGTGGTTAAAAATACAGCTGGATTTTGACCTAAGAAACCTTCATCTAAATCTACATATGTCTTGTACTGTTTTCTTTCCACTGAAAATTGTTTCTGGTAATAATTAGAGATACTTTGTGTAGGTTTGTAATAAAAAACAATTCAAACTGTGATGTATCGTAGCTTGAATTAGGTACTACAGTTATAGAAAACTGAGTTATGTGCGTTTCAGAAATATTAAAGTCCTTAAATCCATAGAATAGGAACATCTTGGACAGCAACATTTGAATCCTGACCACAGTGTCTAGGGGTTGAATACATGTGTAGCTGCGATTAGAGTAACAATGATTGTGATGTGTATATATTACACAATTTTGTTCCACGTGGATGGGTGTTTTATAGGGTACATGGCACTTAATGCAGCATCCAGCAGGATATGAGATAATGCAGGCTGTGGAACTTGGGGAAAAACTGATGGTAGGAAGAGCAGACTGGTTACGCTGAAAATGGAAAATTATCTGGATCAATGAGTGGTGCGTCTAAGGCATCTTATCTGAAGTGAAATCACCAAATTAACTAATATGAATAATTCTTACTAATACATTTGGATCAGAATTGTAATTGTTCAATTATTGTTTGCAAGTGAACCTTTGAGGTTACAGTTGCACTTTTGAAGGTAGAATTGGCTTGCTGATTGTTCTCAGCATCTTCATTATTATCTATAATAATAGACAAAGCACAAAGAGACAATAGAACGGGATTCCTTGGAAGTGGCATAGCTACTGTATTGGAGGGAATGTGGTGGGAAGGTCTGTTACAGTGTCTGAAGCAAAAATCAGTCAATATTTAATTATTGCAGACTGTAGAAAATAGTTTGCTTTAAACAATTCTTGTCTTCTGAGTAACACTGAATACAATAACCACTATAAATAATTTGTACTAAAAATCTAAATTTTTTTCAAAGCGGATTTGCATGCTGCCTAAAGGTGTATGCTAGAAATGTGTTCTCACCTCCTTAGCAGTCATTTAACTTCTTTTCTGTTTATGCAGGTGGAAAAAAAACTCTCCCCTTTGAGCTGATTATTTCTATGTGAAATGGTGAAATACTTAAGGCTCTATTTTTTTACACGCATGTGTACATGTGTGTGTTTGAGAGATAGGAGCAGAAATTAAGCTGTAAATGAAGTATTGATTTGATAGAACTTTCACCTGGCACTAAGCTCTCTTGCTGACAAGTACTAAGAATTTGCAGTGATAATTTAGGTTGATAATCTACTTCTAAATTGCAATGGAAAGAAAACTAGGTTAGTGTAGTGACCAATTTGGACCATAGATTTTAATTTGGCTTCAAATTAGTGTTGATTTTTTTAAGACTTTGCACATTAAATTGTTTTTTAAATGCATTAAATGGGCTGCATATTGATTTCAGGCAGGAAGAGGAGCGTGGCAGAGTGTACAATTACATGAATGCTGTAGAGAGAGATTTGGCAGCTCTGAGACAAGGAATGGGCCTGAGTCGGAGATCATCCACCTCCTCAGAGCCAACTCCTACTGTTAAAACACTCATCAAGTCATTTGACAGTGCCTCCCAAGGTAATTATTTTCAACGAGTGTAGTAGCTGTACCAAGTTACAATTTTGCACATGTTGACATGGACACTTCCAATGGCTTAGCTGATTGAAAGGTAAGTTGGTTTATTATACTGTCATGACCTATAACTGATGGCTGAAGCTAAACCAACCTAAACTAGACTGCACAACAGATCATTCACTGTGGTTAAGTGCAAGCATCCTTCTTTGCCTTGCCTTTATTTTTTTCTTTGCTCCTGCATTGCCAAAGACTCATATGCTAGATGGTTTGATTCATGCTCTTGTGTATTAGAAGTACATAAACACATATTACACACATGATTGTAGGCTGAAATCAGCTGTCCTTCCAGCTATTAAAATGTGAACTTAATGTGCCAAATTAAGCATTCTAAAAGCCATGTAATAGCTAGAGCTGAGTTTCTCTCTTTTAATAACTCATATTCTTATAGTCAAAGTGCTGACAAAAGTTAAAATAAAGTCCAGCCAGTATCACCTATTAAAAGATACAGGGAATAGTTTCTAAAATTAAATGGCTCTCACTGTTGAGACAATGCATTTTACTATAATTGTCGGATTGTGGAAGAGGTGCTGTTGTCCTCTACAAATGAGCAGAGTAAGGAATCCAAGTAATTATCCTGAAATGAGAAACACTCGACTTGGAGCTTTGACTGCATATGAGACTTTGTTTGGATTAAAATACTTCTCTTGGTAGGCCTTTTGGCTTTGAACTTCATTTACAATAATGTTGCAGTAACTCTCTGATGTAAAAAGGTTTGTCTGGAAGTAGACTATATTACCAGAGAGACTTAAAGCACTGTACTGTGCATGGCAAATTAATTTTAATGGCTTATAACCTAAGGTATAGAAACATCTCCAGATTATTTGGCAATTCTGTCAGTGGTTCTGATTCCACACTTGCTCTCTTTGCTTACAGGTATTAACAAATTTTTGCATTCCTAATGTTAAATTTGAAGGGGTTTTTTTAACCTGTTATTGGATAAAGGTGCTTTCTTGCCAGAGTTAGTTTGGTGAAATGATAAATCACGTCTCCCTTCTTTTTAATCTTTTATTTCAAGCTTCTGTCTGCCTTCTTCCTCAGCATTCATGTCTAATCATGCTGTTAAACAATCAGATGACTGATTCACCAACTCAGTATTTGTCTGTTTTCATACATTTCTTTACTGTAGTTTGTTTAATCCCAAAATTTCAGGACTGTCATATAATAGGTAGTACCTGTGGACTTGGACTGGACATGAGAAAGGAGAGAATGAGTGATATATATTATCTGTCTTGTCTTACTGGCAGACCCAGGAGCCTCATTAATTATCTGGAGATCAGAGAACTAGTGATGCCATGATTTACATCTGCCAGAATAATAGCATCCTGCACCTTAGCCTTGTCTACCTCCATAAACCTTATGTTCTGTTGAAGATGGAAAATGAAAGTAATTACAGAGGAGTAAATGTGTAGATATACTTTTAAATGCTTTTGCAGTCAGTTACTTACTGAAATTCTGAAAGATGTGATGTGGTAAAACTAGTAAGAACAAGGCGAGAGCTTGCTGTAAGAGTCAGTCTCCTGTTTCACTGCAGAACAGTGCAATGCTCATGATGGCTTCCTTTCTGTGTTTCTGCTAGTTCCAAGCCCTGCTGCTGCCGCAATTCCTCGCACTCCCCTAAGCCCAAGTCCCATGAAAACTCCCCCGGCTGCTGCTGTATCCCCTATGCAGGTAGGCGTTTTATGACTGCTCTTAATCCTTTGTAAAGAACAGCATGTGAAACTACAATATACAAAAAACCAGCTGGCTTTGTGGGGTCATAATGATAAAATGTTGCCTGAAGTAATTACTAAAATGTTTTGTCTAACAAAACAGTCTGTTATGCTGTAAATACAAGATTTGGCATAATTTGGAAGTTCTTGTTAAATACTCCCAACCCTTACTATTCCTGCGCTAGTGAGAAGCATGGGAGGAAAACCGGATCTGTATTTAGTTATAGAGTTGCTGTTTGTCAGTTCTTAGTCCTGTGCCTGGCATGGAAACAGCAGTAATCCCCTTCGGGCAGTGGGCTGAGATCTGCTCAGAGTCTGTCAGCCGTCGTCAGTATAAATGTATCCCATGTTGCCTGGGCTTTTGATAGCAGACCGGACCAGAGAGGAATAAAGTCATTGCTGATTATCTTTGTTCATCCTCTACTGACTGAGAGTTTGGCCAGCTGGTGATTGTACTGTGTATTTTGTGCTGTCCCTTCTGAAGCTTTTTTCAGCTGCTACAGGAGCCTAGGTATGCTGAGACTGCATCATCAGTACTCTAGTGCTCAGCTTTACAGATCACTGCTGGTTTTATCATCTCACCAGCTGCATGAAGTGAGATTTTGGCAAAAGCCAACAAGTTTAAGGACAAAGCAGATCGGACCAGATTCACAAAGAAAAATGAGAGAATATACTATATGTTTTATTCCTTTAATGTGAGTAATTGTCTTGTTGCCTTCAAGATATTACTAACCAGAAGTACCAAATCTTGATTTTTACTATACGTCAGCAAAATGTTTTGGTAATAAAACCTCTCCATGTGAACTGAAGATTCTGTATCCATATTGGCTTTTAGTGCCCTAGGAACAATACATGGAACAGACTAACTGTTCTCCTGTGCTCAGACTAGTGCGGATTTTATTCATTTAAGAGTAAATTTCATAAAACAGCCTCCAAGCAAAGAGAAAGAATTAAATGGTTTTGTAAGAGCTGCTGCTATTTCCAGTGGCTTAGTCACTCTTGACAGCAGTTTTCTAAAGTAGTTAAATGTGACAAGTTCTCTGACAGATGCTTTGCTCCTATTGATCTATCTTTTATATTTCTGTTTATTTCTGTGCTCTGTAGGAAGAGGCACACTTAATCTCGTGTTCTAAAAGGCTAGACTAGAGCTTTGGCAGACAGAAGACTTTTTGAACAAAGCCTAAGGCTTATTTCATTTCAAATTAGCCATGAACCGAAGTAATATCTTAAAGAAATGCAAACCTGCTCAGGTTTACAGCTCTTGTGTTGATGTTCTTGATCTGCCAGAATTACTTGAATTTTGAATTCTACTTGTGGTATAGAACGAGCTTGTTAACAGCTGGATACTCATTAGTGGGAAACATTGCCTGAAAAACAAAGGGGAGGATGTGTAAATGAAAATGGCTTCTATTGTCTCTTTGGAGAGAGGTGGTTTTCTTGAAAGTATTTGTAATTATCCAACTGCATTTTGTGACCTCAGTTATATAAACTGCATTTAAAGAATATTCTCTGAGCAAGAGAGAAGGGAGTTGGGTTCAAAACCAGTTTTCTTTTTCTTTATGTTACTACCTTGTTTTCTACTGTTGTATTCTATGCAATTTTTGTATATTTTTTTGTCTGTAGTTTTTACTGTTTGCAATTGAAAAACAAGATTTTAATAAGTAGTCACTATGTGAGTTGACCTATCAGTGCCTACCTTACAGAAGTCACCCATGGTTTAAGATCTGGAGTAAAGGTGGAAGGGTTGATCTCTGTGGGGCTGTTGCAGTGCTTATTATCATTAATCTCAGTTGCCTTTAAATGCTATCACAGCGAAAGTATTTACATGGGCATCCACCCAGAAACTGGCACAATTTTGATGGATTGGTTGCAATGAAGATTCTTTAAGTACAGATGCATCAACATGTGCCCTCTCCAATTTATGTGTATCACTTAATTTTTGTTTTGGACTGTATTGTGAATTCCCTCAGTCTTGGAGAGTTTTTGTCTGTATTTCTTTACAGTACTATGTGTATGTGTAAGGAGATACATTCTTGGATGCAACTCTGCAACTGAAAGCAAACTAATGCCTGTCTGGATTGAGTGGAACATAGTTCTGGATTGAGTGGAACATAGTTCTGGATTGAGTGGAACATAGTTCTGGATTGAGTGGAACATAGTTCTGGATTGAGTGGAACATAGTTCTGGATTGAGTGGAACATAGTTGTTATTTACCGTAGTGCTTAGCAATACTGCAAAACAGTTTAGGAAGAGAGATCTGAAGAGAATACTCTTCAGAATGTAAAAACAACCCTGCTGAGTTAGCCCAAAGCTTAGCTGGGCTGGTATGCCATGGAGAGTGACCAAAGCAGGTGCCTAGGGAGGAGTATAAGGAGAAGGAAGCATGTCTGCTGCTTTCCCCGAGTGCTTTCTTTTTCTGTTTCATAGCTGGAGGACTCTGAAGTAGACATAGTTTCATATTTAGTGGTCATCACTGAATGTGAAGAACTGTGTGTGTTCTGAAATTGCTGTGTGAGCAGTGTTGGCATGAACTACTTACTGATTTATGTACTGAAGTGCAAAGTGATGGGGAATCAGTGCCAGGATCGTGGTTAAGTCATGATTTCTTCCATAGCCAGCAACAGACACTGACTCAGAGTCAGAAGCAAAATATTTGGAGTTTAAGGGATTAGTTCATCCTGCCATAGTTCTTTGTCAAATTTGAAGTGTTAGCTGTTTGTTCTCCTTTACTTTTTTTATCTCACCTGTGTGCTGGTGCCTCTTCTGGAGTTGTTACTCATCTTACAAAAAAAAAAAAAAAAGAATCTGAAGAGTCCTGGGTAGCTAGCAGAAACTTTATATTCAAACTAGGAATGGATGCAAGAAAGTAACTGGTGATGACCTTAGCATCTTTACCTGTTACTGGAATTACATTATACAAAGACTACTGTGTAGAAACATGTTGTTCAACTCTGTGAACAGTTTTCTTCATACATCACAGCAAAACTGGTCCTTAAAGTTTCTAGCATTTTCTTCTGCTAGACCTCAGTGTAGGTAAGATGAATAAGAGGAGGAGCACAAATTGCAAAACATCTTTAATAATTTCTGGCCCATTAGTCACCTCCATGAATAGCCTCAAAAGCATGTGATTCTTCTGAACTTTTGATCCTTTCATTTAGCGTTGTGGAGTTTGGACACTAGTATAAAGGACAAGTGGTGTTCAGCAGTTAAGTCAGTTTTAGAATGTATTTCTAGTTGAAGAAAAAAAAAGTGTTTATAAAGAAATTGGTAGAATCCACATGTGATTCGTTGCACATCAGATGTGTTTTGAAAGTGAAATGAGGAATGGCTGATCTGCAAATTCAGCAAAGGTTCAGTCAGGCAGAAATTTCTAACATTTGTAAAACGTTTCAGAAAAAATTATTCTCCAAGAGACTTAGGCACTACTACTGCTGTGTAGATGATGCCAGGTGGAACTAGATAAATATTAGTTGGTTCATTTTCCTATAACTTGTAATGGATTCATCCCTGTGTTACTAGTGGTAGTTGAAATAGTAAGATACGTCGTAAGGAACTAGCAACTGTGAGAGTGAGCCCTGTCTGCAGTGTCAACAGCAGCAAAAAGACAAACAGTTCAGTTTATAACAAGGAGACAGGACCAGTGCACAGCAAGTTATCAGTTGAGTAATACAACCACTTTCTGGTAATATCCGTAACGGATGTTTGTTTTCAAGTGATACCCGGAAGCTGAGAAAGTGATAAAGGTACATGGTCATCCAGCACTGCGCCTGCTCTGCACACAGCTTTGTTTCCTGGCTGAAGTTCTCTACTACTCTCATTGTAATGACAATCCCAAAGCTAACCAAAATGAAGTATTTTTCTTTTAACCTCATTATCTTAGCATTGTAACTATTTACTCAGGGGGAGTGGGCAAGGGAACAAAATAGCTCTCGCTTTGGTACAGTCCTTGTCCTTTACTTAAAAACAAAACAAAATTTCCTGAGTGGGCGATTTGAACTGTAAAGGTAATGCTAGTTTGAAAAACGAGCTCTTCTGGGAAGCTGCTGTAGACATTTCTGTGCATGGCTCACAATTGCAGCTGCTTTCATCTGCACATTTAAAGGAATAATCTTTGTAGTGTCCATGCAGGACTTTTGATATGTGAAGTGATGAAATTCTTCATGCTATATCTTGGCAGTTGTTTTCTCCGTTTGATTTCTAGTACAAAAGTATACCTCTAGTTTGACTCTAAATGAGGAATAAGTGGCTGTGTATCCTTGCTGTGCTACAGGATGCTGCAAAGTATATACTGTTAAAATTTTGAATCACAGTTTTGGATTTGCCTGTCTTGCCTATGTGATTTGGCATGAGAAACATCTGACCTTTATTATTTTATGAAGATAAAAAGCTTAAGGCTTTTTTTATCTAATCTTGGGCCAGATGGAGAGCTGAAAGTTTTCAGGATAAACACATTACTGGACTGATTGTGATTAAATATTGGAATCTAGTAGAAAGGACAGGGTGAATAAAGAATGTACTGTAATTTGCAATAGGCTCTCTGAAATTATTAATTTTAAAAAATAATTGTCAGCAGTCTTCCCAGAGTCTTCAGCAACTGAGTATGAGTTCCAGTAACTGTAAGAGTTGTTACTGCATTGTACAGTTCATTTTTATGATAGTAAAATGCTTATTTCAATGATATCCAGTGTTCAAGACTTTACACATCTGTGATCATGTACTTGCACTTTACACTGCCAGAAGCTGTGTGTTGCTAAACATTTTACGTAAAACATGAACAGAAAAAATTCAATTCTTAGCTAGTTTAGAGCAGAAGAGAAATCAAAGTGACCTGAGAAAGAAAAAGTAATTATTTGTCTTTTATTACATATTTGACAAATACTTAAAGGGTCTCTCTACAGTTGTTCAGAACATTTCAGTTAAATAGGTGGTAACAAAAGTTGCTGACATCCTGAATAAAAAAATGGGAGGTTTTAGTAGGGTTTTTTAGCAAAGGGTAGTTTGTGTCACTACACCAAATACATAATTATCCTAATTTTCCAGGAAGAGCACAAAGCTATAAAGATATATGTTAATAACACAAATCAAGCACTAAAGTCTTGGCTACATACGAGGTGTTGTATTAGTTTAAATAAACACATCAAGTTTAACCAGAACAGGTTTGTACAAAGAAAATATCAACAAAGGTGAAAATTAATCCAAAAACTGCAAGGGAATTCACAACCTTAATACGCAACATTGATTTGAGGATCATTTTTCAGTTTAAAATAAACATTACAATATTAATGCATAGTGTGTGTATATATATTCAGACTGGCAAAAGCAACTGGTAAAGAGGTCGCACCCTTTTTCACTAAGTATTTTTAAAGGTTTCTTTTTTAGTTCTTTTAATTCGGTTATAATGTTGTATATGAGTATATAAAACTGATTCGGTATTCCTTGTTTGTGTTTTTTACCTTCAAATTATGTTTGACACAAGTATTTTTCCATTTCAGAGGCATTCTGTAAGTGGACCAATCTCAGCTTCAAAACCCCTTGCTACACTGACAGACAAAAGACCAAGCTATGCTGAAATCCCTGTTCAAGGTACTGATTGAAGTTCATTCAAACTTTCTTTTTAGCAATGCTATTAATATTTTTTAAATGTTGTTTAGTATCCTAAGCATTATCATATTATATACTTTGTATCAAACTATTTCCACAGAATCATAGAGTATTTCACATTCAAGTTTTTATTACTTGTGTTTCATCACACATGGTGGCATATCGTAAAGATGCTTTTTTGAATTTTCAACAAAACCATGATGGCATGCTGGTAACTCAGCATTATCCTGACAGTTTTAAATGTGTGCATAACTGAGATCACTTGCAAAATCAAGATAAGACTATTTCAGAGAGATGTCTTGCAGCTGTCTTCCAGATATTAAAAATACACACCTCTGGGGTTACATTATGTATTGTGTGCTTTGGGTTTTTTTCCCCAAAGTGACACAAGGATGATGGTTGGCCTTGCATTGCTTGTGAATAACAAACTATAAACTTACTAAGTATTGAATCTTCAGGAGCCAGATGAAAAATTGAATGGAATTGAGTGTTGATTTATCTGTTTCCCACTTTCTCTGATCTGTGAAGTTTGTTTTGTCTCTTAAAACACTGTTCACAATGTGCTCTTCCTGTGGGAATGAATGGCTATCGTATGTTGGGTGTAGCTCTCTGATTTATGACTGCTTTAGGGGTTTTTTATTTTTAAGATGTTTCTCAAGATAATCCCCATATGACTCCAAGCTGAATATTTCCTCTCAGTTTGGTATTCCTGAGGTCTGATGCTTTCTGAAGGGTTGGGGTTTTTTCTGTAGCACTTCATAATAGTCTGTATGTGCCAGATTTCCTTCTTGCTTTTGTTGAATGCATATTGAGGTTATTTGTACAATGCAGCTGGAGTTTTAATTTTAGAAACTTTGATATTTTTAGGAATATTGAAATGCCTTTCCAAGAAGATAGTTTAGGATTCTTTAATTGCTATAGAGTTCATGGGTAGACAAGCTTGAACACCAAATGAGTCGTATGCGCTACATAGTTGTTGTGGTTTTATTATAGTCAGTTAATGCAGGAGCAGGATTGCATTCCAACAGCAGTGTGCCAGACAGGATTCCTGTTGGAAACTATATATACTTTTTAAGTACTGCTGTAGCAATGTATGTTTCTTATGTCACGTTTTCAACTAATGAATGGGGATCTTGCTTTTTTTAATCCTCATTCTTCATTTTCATGGTTTTTTGTATTCAAATTACTACCTTCTAAGTGTTCCTACATAGGAGTATGTAAACCTTTTGTTTAGTCTAAAGGTTTTATATGAAGAAATATTTCTTCAATAATAGGAAATAGTTTTGATGCTACAGAAAATTAATTTTGTAGTTTGATTCGAATTGTTTGATTACTATTGGCAGTAGGCAAAACTAATCTTTCTGTACAGAATGTGAAGGCACCTTTTAGATTCCACTGCATGAAGGAGGAAAAAAGCATGGTTTTACTTAAAAAATAATAATAAAACCCCCAACAAACTGAATGAAAAAAAAATCATATGAAGGACAAAGCAATCTGCTTTACCAATCCACATTGTGAATGTTTATTGAGTATTTTTGGCCATGTGCTAAATGGGGATTCCTTGCTCAGCCTTTTGATTTAACAACGCATTTTTTTTATAGACCAGGGCAAAGGGATGAGTAAGAGGCCTCAGGGAAAAAGGATTAAGAAGGTCATGATGTTTTCATAGTGAGCTTCATTGGTGATGGCCAATTTAGGCCTTCTCTTTCATACAGATAAAATGAGTTGCTCTCACGAGAACAGCCAAGCTCAGGCACTGGTAGACATTATTCATGACTTGAATGTCTTACATTTAACTCGAATCTTCCTGACTGATGTCCTCTCTTCTTTTTGTTTGTCCAGAACATTTGTTGAGAACATCATCTACCAACAGGCCAGCATCTTTGCCAAGAGTACCTGCTATGGAAAGTGCCAAATCTATTTCTGGTAGTGTCATGTTTTTCAGACAATTACTAAAATTAGGAACTCGCATTTCAACAGTGTACATACAGATCTACTTTACTTTTTCCAGAGACAACTTTGGTCTTCAGACCATCAAGCTCTTGTGAAAAAACTGTTTGGATATTTGGAATAGCTTATTTTTCAGTGTTCAAGTTTTTTACTGAAGTATTTGGGGAATGAAACTAAAGTTCAGTGGTAAAATAATATTCCAATTTATTGCATCAAGAGTTTTCTTTTTAATCATTCGTCTAGTGACCCTGTTGTTACCTATACAGACTTGCACGTACATACCAGATGGATGAGTGTGAATCATGCATGTAACAGTTGACTTCTGTGTCATCTTTCCTTGTATTACAAATAATTGTGGTGTGCAAGATATATGTGAGGAAAAACTGTTCTGGCTGTTACCTTTTACTGCTTGAATGTAGGATTTTTTTTTTTTTTTGAGTGAGGCAGGGAAGTATAAAAACTAGACAAACTTCTAGCCATTCCGTAGGACAAAAGAATGTTTGCAATGAATCGTTTTAAACTAGTCCATTTTGTGACTGGCATAACCTACAAATATTCTGTAGTATTACTCATAGTAGTTGCTGTACATTTGATATTAACTTTGAATTTTTAAAAAAGGCTTGCTAAATAGAAGTATATGTAGAGTGTTAGGAGTGTTTATTTACTGTCAAGCTGACATCTCAGTATCAGCAAGGGCTTATAAAAATAAATCTTTAAGATTTTAAGCACAAATAGTGTGATTCTGTCAAAATTATTTTCTATTAGTTAGGCAGAACTAATTTGAGAGAAATATTTTTAAAGAACACTTATATTTGAGTAAATGGTTTCAAGAAGTAAATGTACATTTTAGATCATTTTGATTTGTCCTAGAAAAAAAAAACTCTACGCCAAAGTGTTTATTCCTAACTTCTTGTGTCTGGTATTTATAAATCAGTGTGCTTGCCGCAAGTCTTTAGAAAACACGTCTCTGATGCACGTGAAGAGTTGTATCTCTGATTTGCACAAACATAAGCAATGGAACTATTGAGGTGTAAAAGATAAACCTCATACGTTTAACTGGAAACTCTTGCATGTAGAGAAAACACAACCATTCCAAATTTGGTTTTACAGAGTATAGTGCTTGTGCTTTCATTCAAAAGAAAAATTGTTTGTCCTTTGATAAAATGAAGCAAGCTCTGTGGAATGTGGCTGAATGGTCTCAGGTCAATCTGTGATATACTTGTTGATTATATATAATTAATGTCCAGAGCATCACATACATGCCAATTCTTGATTAAAATTAAGTGGGGAAAAAAGCAGCTGTCATCTCTATAAACTGGTTTTGGTTTTCTGTTTTCTTAACTGCTTGAAGCTTAGCAACATAACTACATGGACTAGAGAAAATTAAATGGTTTGGTGTTAATATTCCTTCTCATTCATGAAATCCTTCAAATGGAAGTAGTGATATTCCATTAAGATACATTTATCAAATTTTCTTTGCTTCAAGATACAGGCTTGATCATAAATGTTGGTAGTGTGGTCTAAATCCTTGATATTTCCTAAGTGGAAAGTATCAAGAATAATGTTGAAACCTAGTATTGGATGTAGGTGTCTATGCATGGTTTCTGAACTAACACTTGTTTAAAGTGTTTGTTTGCAAATGGTAAATATATGGGCATTTTCCCACTTAGTCTCTCGAAGAAGCAGTGAAGAAATCAAGCGGGATATCACTGCAACTGATGGAGCATCTCCAGCATCTCTCATGGCAATGGGTACCACCTCACCACAGCTGTCACTCTCATCTTCTCCTACAGCATCTGTCACCCCTACAACCAGAAGTCGAATAAGGTAACCCCCCTTTTTTGTGGCGCACTGCAATGAGTTAATTTCAGAGCTATCTATCAGAATATATCCAGTATATAATGTGGGCACTAAGACTGCAGACTCTGCTGCCACCCATATGGTAACAATCTTCAGTCGTCTTTGATAGCTTCAGCAAGTGTTTTCTGCTGCTCAGTATATGTTTTAGAAGTTAGACCAGAATTTAGCCTTTTTAGTGCTTTTAAGGTTAATATCAAAACTTTATGTTCCACTAGAAAACCAAGCTAAGTCATGTCACTAAATAACAGCATCGTATCAGTTCAGAGTACCATGAAGCCAAATTCAAGAAATGAGCTTACGGCATGTTGAACAAATCTATGAGTGGCTTGGACCCAGGGTGACCACATGATAAACCTTAACTTTTATAGTCATAGCTAAAGACAAAAAAACAACACAACTAGGTCTTAATTCCAGATACTGCCTAGTCATCTAAATAGCCATGAGTGAATAGGCCTGGGTTATTTGTCCCACAGAGAAATCATAATGCACTGTTACTACCAATAGCAGGCAACCCTCCTTCTTTCTTTAGGAAGGTAATAAAAGAAGCCTGTGATAAATTTAAGATTTTTCCTGTCTGTAGTGTTATCAGTCAAAGGACTTCAAAGTATTTAAGCCTCATGTTATGCAAGTGAAGTACGTACTTATCCCTGCTTCATAGATTGGGAAGCTGGCAGATAGAGGTTAAATGACTTTCTCAAGACCATTTAACACAGAGCTTCCTGACAAAGCTTCTGTACAGCAGAAATATTAAAACTTTAATATTCTGAGACTTTTGCAGTATGTAAGAATTACATTATAGAATTGTGAAGTAATCAACAGCTGTGGGTGCTACTGAAAATTATTTCCCTGTAATCAGCTGAGGCATTCCTCAGTGCTGCTCTCCTTTCCCTGGGCAGAAACGAAGTTGAGTTTGGATCTGTGGGTACTTTAGCAGCAGCAACTAATATTATGTGTGTTAGCACCTAAATTTAATCTGAGTACATCTGGGGTGGGGGGGGTGGGAAGAAAGACTGAAACACCTGTATATAAACTTTGAACTGTTAATGTATAAAATTCCATTGACGGCAACCCACAGACTTAGCAAATAGCATAGCATTTCATTGTAAAATTGTACAGTTGTCATGATGATATCGTTCTATGCTGCCTGACCATTGATTGCAATGCTAAGCACTACAAGAAGACTTTGCAGTGGAATCTGCAGCAGTGGGTGTGCAGTGATTGACACACTCTTTGGTACTGTCCTCAGAATGTCGCTGCTGGACTTCAATTTATGTGATCAGGTTTCTTGATTTTCCCCTACCTTTTTCTGAAAGTTGTTGTAAAATAAACAGTTATTCCTATAGTTCACTAAAACAAATACTTGCAGTTTACTGTTCCCAGTTCTAGTTGGAACTTCGTTGGCTTTTTGATTTGGAATACAGTTGATCTAATATACTACTTGTAAGATTTATATGTCAAGCCATTTCTCATTGTCTCCATACAACTTACGATAATTTATCTTCTTCAGCAGTGTTTTCATAACTGTGAGCACCTGATATAAACCATGTGCTCTTATTGGAATTTGAGAACAGGCTGTACAGCTCCCTCATGGCTAAACAGTATGCTTAGCATAAAGAGAGGGAGCTTTTAATCTGAGTTCTCGAATGTTGTCCCAAATATCTGTTCTAAAGTTCCTGTAGTGTTGCATAATTGTCGCTGTAGATTGAATATGTGATCGCATTGTTACTTGTGTAATCACTGACGAAAGAATTCTAACTGGTCTGGGTTGTGAAATATGCATTTATTTAAGAACTCACAGTGCAGAATTCTGAAGCATCATTCGGTTCTGCGCTGCCTGTGGAGTTAGATACAGTAACCTATTCAGACAAATTATGTTCGTATTTAAAATACACACTTAGCAACTTTCTTGTTGTCTTACATCTCCTGAGATTAGCAGTTAGGTTTGAAGGCTCATACTGCTGTTTTTTCATGATGAAAGGACACTTACTGTTTCCTGGTTTATTGTTCTGCTGTGCATATATTTTATGGATATTTCAACACATTATCTTTTTCTAAGCAGCTTTGAGGTCTTTCCATTGATATTTCTAGTGAAGGACTGGCCAAGCAAATTGCACTACATATACTTAAGATTAGGGCCTGGAATATTTGTTGTATGTTGGCACATGTTGTCTTCTTTTATGCCTTGAGTGACAGATGCTGCTATGTGGAACAGTCTCTGGTGTTCTCTTGGTAGCACACATGCAATGAAGAAATCCACATTCCTTGGATGCTTTCTTTTCACCTAGCAGGACCTGGAGAATTGCTACCTGTAAATCTGCAGATTTGAGAGTGAATCTACACAATCTGTATGTCCTTTTGGAAAATCCATAAGGCATAACTTAGGGAATGTTGTGAGAATCTTGCCTGATATCGTATAGAACTGTTTTAGAAGATGGCAGATGAGGAAATCTTTGCAGTATGGATTCACTGATAGCTATCTCATTTTAACTTTCCAAACGGAAATTATTTAAACAATAAGACCAGCTGCTGGCACACGTTATGTCCAGTAACTAAGCTCTATAATGGTGCAATACCTAGTCCTTTTTTTCAAAGACTGTTCACTAGAGTATCTACAGAAACACTGAGACATGTTTCTAGGGCCACTACAGAAGAATTAAGCTCTATAATATAAATTTTTAAATCAAGTTACTTGAAATGTAAGGAATTGTGGGGAAAAATGGCCACTTTGGATGTGATCGTTCTTTTCTTCCCCAATCTTTCTTTAAAGAAATAATTTCACTTCCAGTCTGCAAGCTAATTGATAGTTTTTATAGTGCCAATACTTCAAGTGGCTGATTAGCGTAGTTAGAACTGCCCCTTCTTTGTTGAAAACTCCAGATCTCAGGGAAATGTTCTGTTAATAACACCATGCTGCTCATATGCAAACTTGTTGTTTCAAGGTGACATTTGTAATCAGCCATGAAATGCAAAAGTGATAGCATCAGTTTATTCTCTGCTAAATACAAAATAAAGTCACTCGAGTTAGCTTAATGGTTAGAGCTGGAACTTACCATGTTGTGAGTTGAATTTTCTAAACCCTTAGAAAAAATATCATCGAGATTGAAAGACCTAGAAAAACTTTTTAAAGGAAAAAGAAGAATGATTTGCTAATGGAAGAATTACCCCAAAATAACTCTTAAGCCTCTGCATTCTCTATTCTGTTTTTCAGTGAGTAGTGCTGTACCCTACTACTTTCATTGTGACAATAATTTGTCCTTTTTTTAAATATTTTACAATATGTATTTCAGTTGCAGATAGATACATTGCAAGCTCTAAGTTGCACTTCTGTTGTTTCTAGGGAAGAGAGGAAAGATCCCTTGTCTGCTCTAGCAAGAGAATATGGAGGATCCAAGAGAATGCTTTGCTGAAGTTGGTGCCTAGAAAAAAACAGAAGGATATCAGGTAATGTAGAGCATGTTTTAACATCGGCATGCTTCTAGCTGCAACACGTTTAGAATCTGCCAATGGCATAAACTAGGCTGCTCCACAGTTGACTGCATAGATTGCAATAGCACTGGTATGTACTGTACTCTCTTCTTGGAACACATGCTACACAAGTCCTAACCTAACCAACATTAATAGCTCTTTAGTCCCTTTGCTCCATGGTCGATAATAGCTTTTTTTCTTGAGAGGGCAGCTGACCTCCTATTGAGGGCACTTAAAACCAGCCTTTAAGGTTGCATTTTTGAAACTGTAACTGAAACTTTAGCAACTTAAGGTCTAAATGAATGTTTCCCAAATGTGGTTAGAGTACATTTCTGAGATTGCAGAGATTTTTTTTTGATAGGTGATTAGTGTAGGGGGTTTTTTTTGGATCTTTCAATGTGCTCCCATTTAGTCTCTATTTATGGACGGTTTGTTTTGTGAAGGTCGCATTGTCTTGCATTTTGAACTTGGCTTACTACTGTGTTTCCAAGTCTTTTTTTCAGTTAGTCCAAATGTTATCAGAAGCCAAAAGAACCAACAAGATAACTATCCAGAGTTCTGATTACATTATTTTTTCAAAAGAATAGTGGCTTCAGCAAACTCAACCAGGATGTGAATAGTCTGACCATGATGTATTTGTTTGGTTAACTTGTATTGGAAGTGTTTGGAGTGCACAACACAATCCTCAGTTTAAGAATTTTACTCTTTCCATGACTTGAGTCTCACAATGCAGGAGGAAGTTGAGAGCTGCATAACAGGATGATTTCCCATCCATAGGAAAAGTCATCTTTCAGTACAATGGATAGGCTTGTGATATAAGCACTCCCCCCTCTTCCTGTGGCACGTCTAGTACTAAACTGTGCTATTTCGGAGGATAAGCATCTTTGTGGAAAGAGCCTTTCTCCTTCCCCCCATTTTAAAAAAGGCAGGATGTTATATTTCCTTAATTCTCTAAAACTGAATGCAAAAATATTTTCCCATATTGTCTGGAAATGAAAGATGAATTTGACAGTTTCCTGATCTGGTTAGGAAAAGTAATAGAAAATAGTAATAGAAAAACCTTTCATTCTATAGTTGTGTGCACATGCAAGAGCATGCTTTTGTTTATATAGATGGCTGCTTATAATTACTCGATTATAAACACTGGTAGAAGCATAGGTTTTGAGACTTGCTGTACTTGCTTCAACAACTGTAATATCGTTTTCTGCTTTTGTTGCTACTGAGAAACCATAGCATATAGCATCTGTAGAACCAATGCAAGCCTTCTTTCAAAAGAGCAAGATAATATCAGCAGGTTGTATTAACTTAGTTTTTGGAGAAGAATGTCTTTTGCTTTAAGCACACTTGTTTTTCATTTCCCCGTTGTACAGAATTTGATTATTTTCAGCATCACCTGAAATTCAGTTCTGACTGAACACCAGGTTAATGGTGCTCTAATGTATTAAACAGATCTAGCATTGTATTTGTTATGAACAGTGCTTATCCAGCTTTCTGGCATTTCAACAACATTATCAATACCAGATAAGGATTTTCTTTTTCTTCCTTTTTAAATTGAAGCTTCACTTATTTTTAATTTTATTTTAAATCTATGTGGATTCAAAACTGACATGCAGTAAACAAGCATCAGAATAATGAACATCTCCCTTCCTCCTTCAGTCCTACTTAAGGTACTCTAGCTCTCTTCATTCTTCCCTGTCACCCAAATATTGACAGGGTACCTTTTCTTACCTCCAGCTCCTCCTAGTGTCTTATACTCTGCCACAGTTCCTTTTTATCCCCAGCATTTCCCATCATTATACTTCACTTTTACTCTCTGTACCACTGTTTGCTTTTTGAGTTGCCTTAGAGTCTGGCCCAAGAGCCAGCACATGCTTTTTAGAGCCACCTGCATGCTGACTGACCGGCTGTGTCTCGCTGAGCTGCTAAGTGAGCACGTTACAGACAGAGGAAAGTCCTAAATTCTCCCGCCTCTTCCACTGTGGGCACTAGATCCCACGTCTAATCCAGTCACACCATATTTGGTATCCTGTTACCCCCAATTTTAATCGATGTTCGCGTATATATTTAGTTACAAATTAGTAACAGGTTAAAGGAAAATACTTGCAGATTGAATCTGTACAAGTTCTATATAATGATCCTGGAAGAGTTTAACCCATTTATTTGGATTTGAGGAAAAGACAAAAGGAAGTCTTAAAAGGCTTTTTGTTTCAGATTCATAATAACTCTCTTGGTTAGGTGTTTGACACTATTCTTATTGCATCAGTTTAGTCAGAATTTGCTATTAGGAACAACTACCAACATTTAAGTAAAACTCAGCCCTGTAAGCCAGTATTTTTCAAAGTATGTCTTTGCCAATGTGGAAGATGGTTTCCTTCTTCATCAGTTGCCAACACACAATCACCTTTTTGGTCTTGTTTTCTGCCCACATCACCCCACCCGGAGGTGATGGTTTCACAGTTTTTTACGCATACAGTATGTGAAATATTTATACAAAATTATTTCAGCTGTTGCTGTGTAATAGAGAAGATGGAACCCTGCACCCTGAGTTAAAGGCCCATTTCTTCCCATGGAAGCTTGAAATTTTGTGAATGCTAAACAATCAAAGATGATAGTGTGGTGAAGCTCTAATTCAGCTGTTATAGTGGAAGGATTTTATTTAAAGCCCTTCACACACATTCACAGACATTTACACCAAACTGCTTTCCACCTCTGACAAATGTGTACAGAATGTATACAGAATTTTTAAAGATACCTTAACTCTTTTTTCTTTTGGGAATGCATTATGATAAACAAGCTAATACCCAAACCTGTTAAAAACTAAATTACTTCATTGTGCAGTTTTCTTTATTCAAGCAAATTTGAAATTGAATAAATTAACATATTCTTTGAAATGTAGCTGCTAAACAATATATAACTGTGTTTCAAATCTGGTATTTTTTTAAAGGATACCTCAGTAGAAAATAGAAGGTTAAAATAGCCAATAAAAACAAGAGAAATTCTTACTGATGTAAAAAAACTTGCATGGCTTTTTCTCTTACTATGTTGTTGCTTTTAATATACATGCTGTCTGAATGTTTTTGCAAGCAGTATTTCTCCTTGCAGCTTAGGTTTGGAGAGCGGTGATCTGCAGAAGGTCATTGCAGAACTAACAGCAGACAGGTTCTGTATTAACTTCTATCTAGAGCCTGTTCAGTCTAGACAGTATTGCTCTCGCTCAGTTACTGAGTGGAATTATTTTCAGGGCTGAAAGATCCCTAAGCCACAAAAGGGGACAGCTGTTCTCTTAAGATAAGGGAGGGTTTTTTAGGGCTTTTAGATTAAAGCAGGAGTGAATTACCTTTAGTTTTTAGATGAACGGGCACAAGATACTTAGAACTTGATCATGTGTTAGCTTTACTCAGGATCTGACATACCTAATTCAGAGTACAGTGCCCATGTGCTGCGTTTTCCAGAGAGAACAGAATCCTCCTAGCTCCTCTAAATATGTGCAGTGTCATTAAAACTGTAATAAATCCAAATACCTTCAAAGCATAAAGTAATCCCGTCCAGCTGTTATGGAGCATTTACCCAAGCTGGAACGCAGCTACTTTCAGTTCGAATCCACAACTAAGAAAAGTCCCAAAAAGGATGTGAGCATGCATGTTTCATGTTAAGAAGGGGACCAATAAACAGGATACACACATCCTTACCCAATCTTATCTACAGCAGTATTTCAATTTTATTTTCCATTTTTTGCCAGCACTGAGAGATAATTCACTTCCAGAAGTCTGACATCAAGAAAGCAATTGTCACAAGACAGCAGCAAAAATAGACTAAATATTTTTTTTAACCTTTCTTTAAGCTCTCCATGCTTCCTAATTATAGATACACTGGAAGACCTCCTTAATTGTAGCCTTGTAGTACCTGTCCTCTAATTCATGCAACGCTGCTTTTTTCTGGAAAACCGGCTAATTTTTACATCCTACACAGATCAAAGCTGCATGTCTTAAAAAAATTTAAAACTCATTATCTACATGGCAGCAATAACCAATAACATTGTTTAGTGATCAAGCAGCGTGATTGAGTATAAATACCAAATGAATGCGTATGTCTGCCAAATGCTATGCTGAATGCACCTTGAAATCAAGCAATGCTTTAATTTGTAGTCAAGTAGTAAGCGTAGAATAACTAAACTAAAGGCCAAAGATGGTTTGGATTGCCTTTTTTTTAAAAAAAAAAAAAAACAAACCTGTTCTTATATACACGTCTTCATCAACACTAAGCTAGATCATATTCTACTCAAAGTATTATATTGATTTTTTTTGGAACAAGCACAAGAAGAGGACAAGACTGTGTGCTTACGTACATCTATGTTCAAGTAATGATCCCAGGGTGTGCATGCTTTCCCTGGTGCTGTCCGGTTGATTCATCAAAGTAGTCAGGATGCCAGAAACACTTCTTGCCTTGGTTTAAGCTGCGATGCTTTAGCCAAAAATTGCTGACTAAGGAAGGGACATGCTTCCTTTTTGTGTTTGGCTTGGATTCTGATACAGAGAAATGTCAACTTGTTGGACTTAATTATGACAAAATTTAGAATAAATTATGAAGCTCTCTTAATCACTGTAAGTGCTTCAGATGTTAAATGTCTGACACTATTAATCGTTTTTGGGTGGGTTTTTTTGGGTTGGTTTGGTTTTTTTTTTTTTTGAGAATGACTTTCCTTTATGGTTCTTTCTTGTGCCAAAAACTGAAAATTAAGTGTCTTGGTATGGAAACAACCATTAACAGTCATATTTAAGAGTTTTTGATGGTTTATATTTGCCATTTACTGCCTTGCAGAAGCTGGGATTGAAGAAGCAGTAGTTGGGACTGCTGTTAAATCTAGTCCAGAAATACTTTTTACGTTTCTCACCTGTTGCCAGAAGTACGATAGCCTCATCCTGATGCAAAGAAGCGTGGATAGGAGTTATTTTTGTAGCTTACCTTTCTAATTTTTTAAGATACCCTTTTCTTTTGTATGTGTCTTTAAAAGCTTTTAAAGTAGTAATTTTCTGCCATGGGAAGAAGCCTAGCCAAGTTCTGTACACTGAAACCTCAAATCTTGTTTTAATGGTTTAATGTATTATAGTACAGAATCATATTAATGCTTTTGCTTTCTCAGCCCACTTATTTCATTAACTAATATAACAGAGGACACAGACACATGTTTTTATTTTCTCCATGTCCTAACTCATTGGTGAGCCAAACTGAGTTAGGATGTGGGAACCTCTCCTCTGTGCAGAGCACAATGGAGAAATAGCTTCTCGGCAGCATGCTCCTCTGCGACAAACTGTAAATCATACGTCAGGGAGATTGAAGGACAGCTGTGGATATGCCTGCTAAAGAGATAGTTAAAATAGGCTTTGTTTTTGGTTTGTAACTGTAAGTTAGAAACTGTGTTTTCTACAGTTGGGGATTTTTTTGGTGCATTATGGCTTCTTTTAGCTGTGGAGTTTTCTGCGGGGAAACAATGTTGAATCACTAGGTTATAATAGTTGATATCTCTTTCTTGCTTTTTTAAAAAAAAGGTATTTTTCACTGATTATAGAGGACCCTCAGTTTTAGGATTATTGCAGAAAGCAATAGGATACAATTTCAAAATAGCACTACACTGATTAAAAATTTTAAAATTGGGAGTTCTAGAAAAGTCATAGTTTGGAAAGACCTTAGACTGATGTTATGCAGAGCTGTGTTCAGCAGTTTAGAATGTTTTCTAGTGAGGGACATTCCTTCACTTCTCTAGGCAAGCTATTCTGGTGCTTAATTGTTTCATGGTGAAGACTTTTTTCTTATATCCAGACAGACTTTCGCTGGAAAGAAGTTGTGCCTGTTGTGTCTTGTCCTGTCACCGTGTGTCCTTGTGAAGAGAGTACCTCCATCTTCTCTTGTAACTGCCTTCAGGCATTGGGAAGACTTGATCACATCTCTCCTGAATCCTTAGGCTGAACAAACCAAATTCTTTCAAACATTCGAACCATCTAATCATCTTGGTAACTCTCTGCTGGACACTCTTTTTTAATTCTTCAGTGACTGTTTTGAACTGGGAGGACTAAAACGCTATACAGTGTTCCAGGTATAGACTGACAAGGGCCCAGTAGAGCGTCAGCCCTCGATCTGCTGGCTTACTTGTAGTGATGCAGCTCAGGATACAGTTTGCCTTCTTTACTGCAAGGACGCACTCTGATTCATGTTCTCTTTAACCACTCTTGTATTTCAGCCCAAGCTGATGGATTGTTTTGTTCCTATTGCATTTTCAACCTCATTCAGGAAGAATCTTCTTACTCTTTTTTTTCCTATATGAGCCCAAGGGAATACTCATTTTGGTGGTGACTCTGCACTTTGCAGTTTCATAGGACCCTTGAGTAATGCTTGAAAAGTTTTGTCATAGCTGTTATAATGGACTATAGAATTTCGTTCCATTTAATTGTGTAAATGCCATATTCTAATGCTCTGTCTCTAGAAAGTCTTACAGATTTTTAACTCTGTTTTTCATTCCTGGTTAGAAATATCTTCCACAGATCTTCTATGACAACAGCCTGTTGTTTAACTCCTTATGTTAGAATTGTCTTTTTATAAAAAAATCTCTCCTAAATACTAGAGGTGACCTTCACTTCCATCCTAAGTATAAACGGTAATAGACAAGGACTGATAACTCTCCTTCTAGGTCACCCTATCTCTAGAAAAGTTTATTCCACATATGACAATTATCTGAAAGTATGTCCTTCAATTGTTTTAGTACTTTGTGGTCTGCAATGGCTTGAAGAAAAATTTCGGATTAGATTACCATCAGGATTCTCTTAATAGAACCAATTACTTAATAAAAGCAGTAACAAGAAAGAAATTATGTCAGAGATTTTAGGCTGGTGCTCTGTTTACCATCAATTCTTTGAGAAATAAGAGCTTAATGCAAGATTGATTTCATTATACTGACCAAGCTTTTTCAAAAAGCCACAAGTAGTTAAGCACTTGGAAAATAAAATTGTGCTGTATTTAAATGTGCCGGTTATGTGCTCAGAAAAAAAAAAAAGCACTACATAAAAAAATTAAATTTTCAGTTTAAGTGACAATCTGTCCAGTTTATAGATTTGGTTTTATTGTCTGACCAAATATTATACTTTTTTAGTCTGAGAGGTAATAATAATTCATAATGCTTAGAGCAAATGGAAACAGAAACCAGTCCCTCTTAATTGTTCCTTCCGTTCTATTTAATTCAACTTCTCTGGATACATTAAGATTCTTGGATGATGGGTTTGTTTTCTGCTTGTTGTCTTAATAACAAAAACTGGAATCTACAGGAAGATTTAGAAAAATGGGGTAATTCCAAGTTCATTTTCAGAACCAACCAAATTGTAGGTGAACTTTCCTAAGTGGTTCTTTTTTTCCAATGTTTAAATTAAAAATTCAACATACTAGGATGCTACTAATATTTAAAGTGAAACTTTTATACAACTACAATATTTAAGGGAAGATGACTTTCTCTTGTTTTAGTTTCATTTACCATTTTCAGCACAACTTTATCCTGGTTTTCTTGCTCACATGTTGGGGTGAGGGAATATACTTATAAAACTATGAAAAAGGTCTCTAGGTTTTGGAGGAGAGCTCTCCTGGTTTTTAAATTATGTGAGGAGTTCTGTCTTCAGCCCCAGTTGTCTAGTGCATCCAGACTGTTTTGATACCTTTCACTTTCTTTATTCATATATTCTGAGCACAAGCCTTCCTTCATCCACAGGGTCAGACCTCAGGTGTGGGTTCTGATGATCTCATACACGTCACTGCAGCATCCTATTTTCTTATTTTGATGAATGCTTTCTTGCCTCTTGACGTCCATCCGAACTGTTGCAGAGAATCACTATCCCAGCTCATTGCTTTAACGGTATCGCGTTATTTACTTCTCCTTTCTCAATGCTCCCTCGTTTTCCAATACAAGCTATTGTCTCACTTTGAGGCTGTGTTCCCCTCCATACTCCTTTCGGTACGTGAGACTCATCTGTGCTTCGTGATGCTGGTGTTTAGGCTCAAACTCAACTTTTCAAATAAATATTGCAGTGCTTCCTCTGAAATGTGTGGAGCAACCTGGGAGAGAAAAAACACGTTGTAAATCTGTGAGACAAGGTACTTTCAAACTTTAATTGTACAGTGAGTGGTGACTGGCTTTAATGGACTTCTGGTCTACGGTAAACGGAGTAAATTCTGCGATAATGCAAATTCAACAGGTACTTGTTGAAACTCTATCTAGCATTAAGTCACTAGATTGGAAACTAGTGTGGTAGAAATCATTACCAGATTCAGTAATTGCTTCAGCATTCCTCCTCACTTAGTAAGGAAGTCATACCTATCCATACTAGCTAAAGCTACTGAAGAACACTAGCAATTGTTAATAGTTTGGCTCAATGCATGCTTGTACATCTGAGCAGAGATGTGTTTAACTTAACTGTGACAGAGCCAGCCTACATATTTCACTTGCCCTTCCTACATCACTTGGCCATTCTGGGGAAGGAGGAAGACTGTTTCAGCCACGGGGTGAAAACCAGGGCTGTTTTTCTCCCTCAGTAGATTGTGTAGCAAAGTTACATGATTAATCACATTTGATTTTTATAACTAGCTTGCCACAGATGGACTGTGACAAGAAACCCCTATCCCTACTTTATCCATCTTATTGATACAGATGTGATCCAAGGCATTACTGGCTACAGAGATGGGGAGAGAATTTTTCAAGAAGTAACTTTGTAAAACAGACACAAATAGGTATTTTTTGGCTTTAACAATCTGATATTTTTCCTTTCCTTTTCTTAAAGCCTTGTACTGTGTGTTACTTAAATTAGGCAAACAAATGTAACACAGCAAAAGTTCTAACCAAGCATTAATTTAAATCAAATTTCCTGTCTCTTGACAAGAAAGGAGGGAGAGCTTCATTTTATTTGTTTTTTTCTCTTTGCTTTTAAATTTTCCCACCCTGTGGCTTGAGGAAGCTGTGTGAAGAACATGTTCCCACAGACTGGGGGTCTCCAACAATGACATTTCCGTCTGCAAGCAGGCAGAGGACGGCAGGCGAGGCTCAGACCACTGCCTTGGGCATTGTGAGCCCGAGCACGTACGCTTACGCACCAGGGTTTGAACCTGCATTTGGTGGACTTTCTATAGAAAGTGCTAAAGCTGAGCAGGAAATGGAGAATTTCCCTCACATTCTCTAGAAGTTGCCTTTAGTTTTGTTTTTTTCCTCTGTTGAAGGGGATTGCAGTTGTTTTCCATTTGTAATCCAAATCATTGTTTGACAAAAAACACAACTGCCTTTGTTCCCAGCCTGCATGGACAGTATCACTGATTCTGGGTGGAGTTTCCTGCATTAGGATGACGAGTTTCAGTGTCTTGTCAAAGACAGGGGATGACAATTAAATCACTGCGGGCAAAAAGGCTGACTTGTGTCATGTGTTTCTGCAATTCCATGACTGGAGGTTATAGTTCTGCTACATTAAAATTTTCAAAACTAGGGGAGCTGATTAGCTTCTGCTTAAGCAGTTAAGGTAAGTTAGATATTAAAGCATATTTGCTATTTCTCCATAAAGGTCTAATAGATAGAACGTGAGTTGTCATTACTGGTGCTTTCTTAACTGGAGTTTGAAGTGCCTGCTCTCTACTAGGCCTCTTCACCACTGTTTGTCTGCCGACAGCCAAGGATAGTCATTTGAAAGGTCACATGAGGCATCTGTTCAGAACTCTTTTGGAGCTGGGCTGATTCTTTTTACAATAATGTGTACGGTCCCAGTGCCACTGAGTCTCCTATTGGAAGATCGAGAGTGCAGACTGCAGTTTTTCAGTTTCAATCCCAAAGAAAATGATTTGCTGCCACCCGTTAGCGTTAAAACAGTTGGAGCATCTTTATTTCCAAATGAAACCTAATGTTTTCTTTGTGATCTTGTTTGCATAAGTTCTGTATAGAAAGGTTGTTTAGAAGAGGAAATACTTGTTCCTATCAGTAGAAATTGTGTCTGGATATGAATGCAGTAGAAGCAGAAAAGTGCAGTGCTTACATTCAACGGAGTACTGGCCACGTGTCCGGTTCAGGGATTTTAGGCGTACATGTCTAACTCTCTTTTTTTCTGTTTGGTGTGTACGCTGTGTAGCAAATCTTCTAGCACAACATTTTACATCTTTCAACACATCATATTTTGCACTTTTTTGGGGAGGGCGGGGGAAGCTTTTAGATTACTGGAATTAAAATATAGATAACTGACTTTCTTATCACTACAATTTTATTGTTCTCTGTAGTAGTGTTTTTTGATAATAAAACCAAGCTCCCCAAAAACCCCACAAGTATTGGTGGATGGTAGAAATAATACTTGTTGATTATGATTTTAATATTGTTTATATTTTTTTCCCTTCAAGAATATCGACATAACAAACTTCAGCAGTAGCTGGAACAATGATGGCTTGGCTTTCTGTGCAGTCCTCCATACTTACCTCCCAGCCACTATTCCCTATCAGGAAACTAAACAGCCAGGACAAGGTTAAAAGTCCCATTGAGTTCATACATAACCTATTTATTTAAGTTATTGAAACACTTTAAACTACCTTGCTGCTATTCCTATTATAATCTTTTAATATTATGAGGTCATTGGGTTAAATGGAATGTTGGAACAAATATAAGAAAAAAAAAAAAAAAGACGTTCATAAATTTAAGGCTGAGGCATTTTATTTAACACAAATGGTTTTCTGTTTGGGTTTTGGAAGCAAGGACTGTTTAAGCTTAAAGACTTCAAATTCATCGAATTTGTATCTTGACATGTTTTATTCATATCTTTCACAAGGATGTTGTGTCATCCTACCTTATAAGTGACTGTGATACTCTTCTTAAGTGATATGTATCAAAGGTAAACTAGATGATGTCAAGACGGCAGAATAGTCTGTATATATTCTAGTGTGCTCCAGTTAATACCTACTGGTGTGCTATCTGGAGATGAATGATAATATATCCTAAATAAATGTAGTATTTCATTAACACATGAAGAGTTTTTTTTATTTACGTTTTTTAAAGAATAAATAATCTATTCTTTAGGATTTTATAACTCAGTCATTCTTCACTGACAACAATTTCTCAGCATTATCTTCTGAATGAGGAATTTAATAAAAAATTGCCATAAATTTTTGGATTATATTAAGATATGTTCATTCCTATGGGTCTTTTAAATTACTATAGTCAAATTGTAGACTCCATTTGGATCAAAAGTAGCAGTGTTACTATGAACATCCGTAACACCACTTTATTATTTGAAGTAGTATTTCCTTGGTTTGTAACGTGTTTTTTATATCTCATGCAGAGAAGAAATTTCACTTTGGCTTTTCAGGCAGCTGAAAGTGTTGGCATCAAATCTACTCTGGTAAGTTTTAAATACATACTGAATGAATTACAACCCACTTATAACAATAAAATTAGTCTATTTTGTACATTTGAAGGATTTTGATGCTTTATACTTAAAAATAGCAGCAGTTGAGACAGCTAGAGGTTATTGCTCCTGTAGCACACTTGACTGGAAAACATAAAAGATACTGCCTACCTCAATGGCTTTGTTTAGTAAACCCACTGTCATCGACAACTTAAGTTTACATGTTTTTTGCATTAAATAGTGACTGAGACACAGACCTGTAGTCCAGCAAAGGCAACAGCATAATAGCCTGAGGCAGGTAAACTCTTAAGCTGTAAAAGGAAGATTCACCAAAACTCATCTCTCAATATCATAAGAAATAATAATAATAAAGGCGATGGTTTTTTTTGGTTGTTTTTTTTTTTTTAAGGAAAAATTGAGAAACAGTTACATGATACAATCTTCAAGAATTCATTCTCTCCTGTCTCTGACCTACTTCAAATTATTTGGTTCTTTTGGAATTCTGGAAGTACAAGCTATGTAATTTGTTCTTTTGCTCAGTGTAATATGAGTCAAGAGCTACTTCAAGGTTAGACTTTTAGTTTGTTTAAATAATTGTAAGGTTTTTCCAAATAATATTATAAGCTTTATTTTACAAATTTTAGCTTAAAAGAGCTAGTTTTCAATAGTACAGTATTTACTAGGACAGGAAGATTTCTGAAGGTATGGAATTGGGAGCATCCCGAGCCCTTGTAAATAGTCACCAAAATTCAGCTAAAATTGCCAGTATCAGAAATTATACTTAGTGATACTTTTGTAACCTAAATTCTAACAAAGTTTCCATAGTTAGCAACTAATAATACAACAAAATCGGATGTTTTTAAAAATAACACTTTCCTTGATCCTTATCAGTCCTTTATCCCTCCAGCATTGTATTTGCTGACAATGGCAGTGCTGCTGTTGGACTTTTGTACTTTGACTTTGTCATTGGTTTGAAACGTGAAAGTTTCTTACCAAGTGCTGATGTAAGAACTAGATTGTGGAAAATAGCTGCAGTAATTCTTACATAATCCAGCTTTAGTCTAAATTGTTACTGTCTCTCCTTTCGTTTTGTAATGAACTTAATTTCAAAAAAATACTCTAAAAAGGCAAACTGAATGGAATTAAATCTTCTAAGTGCAAATTGTATCCGTCTAAGGATTTAGTGTCTATTTACATACCTACATTTGCAGTGTGTATGATGTGTATGTTTGTGGATTTTTTCCTTGTCCTTATTATGTGGGTGGAGGATGAATAAGGGTGTGAAAACTAGTGTATGTAAATAGTGGTGTAATGTAAGGGGAAGTTATTTGTTCCCTGAATAAGAAAGTGTTCAGCTACTTTCATGTGGAAAATTAAAAAAAAAAAAAAAAAATTACTTTATCTTTTTTGAGCTAATTGTTCCTGTACCCAAAGCTTACAAAATAGAACCTTACAGTAAAAAAAAAAAAAAACCAAAAACCAAAAAAAAAAAAGAAACTACACTGTTTTCCTTGGGTACATGTGCTGAAAAGGGTAGATCAGGCTTTGCTTACCCTGCTTATTCACTGACAATCTGGTACACTGTTCCTGGGAAACATATGCGAACTGGCCAATCAGTTAGACACAAACTGATTGCTTTGTCTCTTGAATATACGTGAATTGGTAGTAAACTTCCCTCTTCCTTTCCTCTTTACTCAGAAATACATACAAAGGAAGCTGAGGTTCAGTAGTCTACTCTTGAATGGGATTCAGTTATTTATTGATGCTTGACTCTTGCCCCGATAGGAATTTTGAACTTTAGCTTCAATCAATATCTGGGCTTTGATTCTGTGACTCACAGTTCCGAGGTAGATTGCATTGCCTTGCAAGGCTGGTGTGAACACCAAAGGCTTGATTACTGTATTAATGGTACTGAGTGGGGGACAACTCAGGCACACGCAGCATTAGACATTACGATCTGAAGTCAACAGAATAACTATCTACAGATAGGCTATTCATAGCAGTTTACATTTTGTAAGTAATACAAAGATACATGGAAGAAAACAGAACTTTGATCATCAATGCTTTAGATTGTGAAAACTTTACAGATTTACCACTCCCAGGAATATGCAAAAACACTGCCAAACGTGTGGGTTTGTCATTCTGGATTTTGACCAATCTGTTTTCTGTGACAGGACATCAATGAAATGGTGCGAACTGAGCGTCCAGACTGGCAGAATGTCATGCTGTATGTTACAGCAATTTACAAATACTTTGAAACCTGAAACCCTAATAATTCAACAGATCCACGGGATAGAGCCAACATGAGCTACCAGATGGAAATCTTACTGAAAAGCTAACCCCCATTTCAGTGACAACGTCCCCTCAAACTTCAGTGACACTGTCCTGGATTGCCTCAGAGTGCTTCTGCTACTAAGCCTGGAAACAACTGTTTAAAAGCAAGAACTTGTTGCCACAGTGCTTGGAGTAACCCAAGTTAAGCTATTCAGATTAATTAAGTAGCCTAAAGAGCCTGGACTACTTATGTGCTGCCTTTCCAGCCAGACTTCCTGAAGCTTTCTTTCCTAGGAGAGTAGGAGGAATGGATCCTCTAGCACACAGGAAACAGAATGTACAGATAAAGCTTTGAGAAGGAAAAGGATAACATGGCATCATATTACTGAAATTTCTGTAGCATCTTGATACCAGAGTCTGAATATTCTACCCACAGCATATGGCACTCCAATACAGTAGAGTTTGTAATGGTAATGTAGTTACTGCCTTTTCAGCTATTTTTCCTCCTTTAAAATGTGCACAATATTCTAGGAAAACAAGCTTTTATTCCATAGTGACAAATTGAGTGGAAAAGTGCTCTCAATACCTCGAAAAATTTGGCACAGAAGAACTCTTCATTCTAAAGCTTCATTATAGCCTACCTCTGTCACAGTGATGTGGCTTCCAACTCTATCTTACAGACTGTCGAGACTAGCACATACAGCTCCTGGTTTTCAGGGTACGCTATACTTCAAGGAACCTGTCCAAACTCCCTGTGCTTCCATTATAACAGAAATGAATCAATAATCAACCCTTGTATTGCTTGTTCTTCCCTCTCTTCCTCCTTTGCCTGTATAGCACACACGGCTACCCCAGGCTTTACAGCAATACAAGCATACGTCATGGATTTCTGTGGTAGAATTGTGGAACTGGGATAGCATTTCCTCTGCAGAGATTATTTTCAATAAGATGTAATAATGAAGTAGTTGTCCAGCTTTGCCACGTTTTCTGTGTGTTTTTCATTGATGTTGCACATCCTCATCTGACTGGCAGAAGGTGAGACATTCTCTGACAAGAACTATGGAGGAACTGATGTAATGTGTATACACCCAGAGTCTTGAATGTTGTGTGGAAATGACTCACTGTCACAAGGAAGGAATTGAGAAACTTTAGTCTGCTCAACTTCTATTTTCCTAAAATGTACCTGAATTCATGCAACAGCTCTTGGGCAAAAGAGTTCAAGTAAGTGCCTTAGTGATCATCGAAGTGATACATCCTGGCACTTCAGGGCCTTGTGCAGAATGTTAATGGCTCAGCTCGATTTCGTATATCCATTTGTCATATGCTGTTTCTTGCAATCTTGTTTGTCAAATCAAGGGAAGACTTCACTCATTGCTTCTGCCACTTATTTTTTCGATTACTTATCGCAGTTGAACATCTCAATATTAAGCAGAAGCCTACTTTAGAAGTGAGTTCTCTAACAACTGCTATATATAAGCACATGCTTTTTCAACACAGTAACCCTGTTATAAAGAAAATTAATCTGCCGTTCCTATGGTGCTCTTATGACTGTTAAGGACAGTTTGAATGTCACAGATGTTAACCCAGTGCATGCAACTGTACTTGGCATCTGTGAAACTTGATGATGGTATAAAAGCACAGATTTAACTCAAAATTATTGCCAAATCAAAAAACCTGTCATCTGAATAATACAGCCCATGCGAAGAGTAATAATTCAGCATGTCTCTAGCAGCTAGCATTGTATAAAAAATACACTTACACTGATGTGTGCCTGTATGAATTATGAAAATTTGCAAAATTACTTAGTCCATGCTGAGGGCCTTTGGAGAAGTTTTCAGAGCAGCAGTGTCTGATAGATTCTTACAGTTCTTTAGAACCCTGAAAGTAGCTAGACACAGTCAGATTGTTAATTGGTGCATTTGAAGAGCCAGCCTAATCTGAAGACAATTATTGCAAGAGAGGGTTCAAGTGAAAAATCTTCATTAACAGATTATGATAAGTCTGAAGTAGGATTTCCTATCCTGTGTATTTCTTCCAAAACTTTTGTTTACTTCATTTCTTCCAATAAGTTCCATCAAGAATAGTCTTATTGGAAATACACATTATTGCTGTCTCACGATTCATCTCCTACTACTAAATTCCAGGTTTTGCCAATTTGTGGTTAAAAACCCTTCTGTTCATCCTCTGAACAGCCAACCTTATCTACGATTGTCTTATCGCCTTAGATTTTAAGAAAATATTTTTCTAATGAAAAGGATAGCATTTCTTGGTCTGAATTCACTCATGACCTGTTTTGTTAAGATAATTTGAGCTTTAAGCTGATTTTTTTTTTTTCCTGTCCAGTGGTCAACTTCATTTACCTGGAGTGTTGTATTAGTCTTTAACTGAAGTAATACTAATAGTCCGACCATTTGTAAAAGGTGGAATCACACTTTCCAGATACTTTCTGTTACAAAGATAAGCTGTTAGTCTTCAGAGAGAGAGAAAATTTATTAGTTATTATTAAAATTGCCTGTTTTGAACTTCAGAACTCTGTAAACTTCTTGGTGTGATCAGTCTGATAAACCTCTGCTGAATTCATATCTGTAAAGGAATATTGGGCTTCTTACATACAAGTTGCTGCACAGCTGCCTGCGTGGAAGTAATGAAACAGTGGAAAATCTAAAATAAACATAATGCCCTGCTGCACTCTACAACACGTTTTTCTGAAAGTTCAAACCATACTCAGTTTTTCAAGAGGAAGAATAGCTGTAGCCCTTCTGGAAAAGGATGGTCTTGTTCTGTTTGGTTCCTACGCATAGTTAATCCTGAAACAGCCTCGTTTTCCATGCATATGAAGTGCAAGTTTATGCTGATTTACTTTCTTTTTAATCCAGAAAATATTTCTGAATGTACTAAAAAAGGACAAATATTTTATCATTTATTTATATTACTGCATTTTAATATGTGCCTTGCAAATGCCTGTGCTGTAGCGTATCAGGGTCACTCATTGCCAGCTGTTGGGGTGGGGTGGGCAACAAAATGGGGCTGTCGAACATACTGATGAAGATAGAGCTACATCATCTCCTGGATCTTGTTTACTGATGAGATTCACTTCCATAGATGAGAGGTCAGTTTAGAGCCAGGTGTGGTTTGGGTTTGGCTAGTTGTTCTCCTGACGCAGGATCATTAACAATGAACTGAATTAATAGCTGTGGGGGTTTCTTTACCAAAAAAGAAGGGATGCGAGGAATAAATTAATTTTGGTTATTCAGGAAAACTGTCAGAGGGGTTTTGATATGGTGTCTCTAACAGTAACTGAACTGAGGTGGCTTCAGAATGGATTACACTTGATTTGCTTTTCAGTTGGTTTTGTCTGATCCAGTTTGATTTAAAGAGAAACACTAGTATCGCTGGTGTGAACCTCTGGCCCCCACAAAGACCTCTCATTCTCATGTCTCTGTAAAATTGAGTGACATTTTCCCTTTTAAAATTGTGGTTGTGGATGGATTATCCAGAATATAGTATTAAATTACAGAATATTCTGATTTTAAAGTAAATTTCTGTCTCTTATGCAAAATACACTCCTCAAGTTACATGTAGCATTTCTAATAATTTTTTTCCTCAAATTTTGTAAAATATTTCCATCATTTGTGTTTTTTCTGTAAAGTCCATTATCATGCTTTAGAGACCCCTTAATTTGCCAGAACTATATGAACTCAACTTTAACGTATTGGTGTAAACTCACATTAATATCACTGGCAGCAGTCATACTCTGGATTTATATGCTGTAGTGATGCAGTACAGTGGTTTAAACTCTGACCATCTGCCTTAATTTTGTAGCTGTGATGAAAAATTCTCATTTCTGTTAATGATCTCAATGTTAAGTTCTTACTTGGGGTTGTTTTTTTTTTTTCCAGTTCTCTGATTCAACATTTGGATTCTGTTCCATCTTTTGCATCATCAAAAAATTACTTTTATTCTATTTTCTGTACAGTTTTGGCTCAGGGTACAAATTTTATTATAGCCTAGTTTGAAACAAGATTATTTGGGAAGTTGGAGATCCAGAAAACTTATGGGTGTTTTTCTCACTTTCTGTGTTCTGCTTGTGACTGTTTTGGGAACCCTGTCTGTTTTTCTGGTGATATGTGACAGTAACTTGCAAAGCTGCCCTCTCTGGATGGCTGCTGTGAAGCTATGCACAGGCTCAAGTTAAGCCTTTAAAACTGTGTTTATGTGACCCACGTGGTGACTTGACTTCTTATTTGCCTCTTGCAGCTAATACCATCACAGTTTAACTGCAGGCTGCATCAAGCGGGAGCTATTAAGGGGCAGAATTCTTCTGGAATGGAATCCAGTTTTACACATTTACACTATTTTTTGCCTGTTGTGAGTAATACTCTTACTGAGGTGGCCTAAGAAAAGAGCATTTTAAAATAGTAGCGCTCATGTACAGACTGATTTAACTATGTAGTTTGTTTGTGGTCCTTCCCTTGACTTGGTAAATATTTATTTCTGGTTTTATGTTCTGCCAAGCTCTATGTCTGCAATTCTTTTCTTTAAGCTGGCAGCAGTGTGTGAATATTCAGCAATATTAACCAGTTTGAGCAATGATTTGGTGAGAAGTGGTATTAAAGTGTAGGGGTCATCCACAAGTTCTGGACATGCCACTGTGCTTTCCCAAGTTACGGTGTGGTGATTGGCAAAACATTTTAGAGCTGCTTAAGTTTACTAATCTCCCATATAGGCTACATCACCCCAGGGTGTCCATCAGGTGTTCTTGCCCCCAAATTACCATCTCCTTAGAGTTAAGTGTTCCTAGACATCTCTTAACATATTTATTTGTCCCTATTTAGAAAGTTATCTCTGATAGTGTTTCTGCTTTCGAAGAAGAGTGGCTGGATGGGTTTTAAATTACTCTCTGGCTTGCCAAGCATTCCTAGTCCTTTATTCATCTACGTTTATTGTGTTGTATTCCCTGATTTCAGTACCAGTGTTGTAATACCCCTTGTAATTGTCAAAGCCAAGATGTTAAGCATCTGGAATATGTAGCAAGTATGCTTTTGATAATTAATGCTAAATAACCTAAAATATCAAGGCTTGTACGGTTCTGAGTTCTGTTAGTGTTGACAGAAGCATCGTCTTTTCCTTATGTATTTGTGCTTGCCAGTTTTGGGGATAGAACAGGCTTGAACTGAGTTTGACAAGGCGACAGTCCTAGCCTCCTTAAATTAATTAATTCTGCAATAATAGAATTATTTCCTTACGCTGAAACTTCAGTACAACCTATGAATACCAGATGACTGACTTCCAACTGACATTAACTTTTACTTGGAATATTCCTTACCCTTAGGCCACCGTCTGCCACAGAGTTGCAAGTAAAGTTCCTATCAATTTCAGCAGGACTCATGGATGCAAAACAGGGTAAACTTTTGGCAGACCATTACAGCAGCCTGATGCAATTCAGCTGGTTTCATTTTAATCTCCTATTTTCAGGGGTAATCACTTACAAAAATCACTCACTCAAAGCTGAAACGTGGCACGTTTGTTCCCTGCTGGGAAGTATGCTTCTGTTTAATAATATTTTTATGAGATTGTATTTATGGAAACAGAAAGAAAAATGTTATGAAGCTAGTTTTGTTGCACTTTTCTAACGCTTTTGTAAGTTGCATAGAATTCTAGAATATGAACAAGTTGTTTGGGGAAGTCAAGGGTCAAAACCTACTCTGCCCTAGCACAGCAATATATGATGTGCATTTTCATTCTAGTGATATAGGTATTATTTTAATTGCATGTAACTCGTGTATTTATATGGTAGTTAGGAAGCCCAGTGGACATTTCCTGCTGGAGAGGAGCCATTGGCAGTCCTGGTTCCACAGTTCATGAACTGACCTGTTCTGACAGTAGACTGCATTTGCAATAATGCAATAGTCAATTTTTGTTTCCGAACTCTATTTCAACAAATGGGGAGAAAGAGGCTCTTCCTTTTTTGTTCCATTGTTGACATTTTTCTGGAGGCTTTTACTGGTTTCCAAGTATTGCGTATGTGCAATTAGGATGATTATTTGGGAATCAGTTCAGTAAAGAGGGCACAAGTACACATAACATACTCAAGTAATTAATCCTGGTAACTCACAGCATTTCAGTTTGTTAGAAACCTTTGTTTTTACGTGTACTGTAAGGACAATGTTACTATTTTTAAGTAGCACTTTTATATGTATCTGAAGGGGTTTTTTGAACAGAATTTTTTTTTCTGTATGTTATCTGGTGGGAAGAAAGTATAACACTACTAAATTAAGCATAGACTAGTTAACCTCCAGACTAAGTTCACTTTAGGTCAGTAATGATCAAGAGTTGTTCAATGTATATGAAATAAATCAGTGATCCCATTTAACGTTGGACAGCTCTCCAGATCAAAGTTAGAAGGGCATTAATTGGTACCCTCCAGCTCTTGGATGAGGGTACTTCAGTTTAGGTGTGAGGCAGAATTGACAGAACAGCGTGATGAATTTTGGACTTCATGAAAGAACAGAATCTAATTGATGTCTCAGTGTAACTTCAAGGCACTATACTGGACAAGGACTAACCTTGTTTCAGATGACACTACAGCCAGTAATAATATCTCCTAAAAAGCTAATTTAAAGCTCATTTTCCATGGCCTTTAAAGATTGTTAAAAAAAAAAGCGATTCTTAAAAGCTCTTCTCATCCATCCAGCTTTTCTGATTTCTATTGGTTTTATACGCTCTTGAAACACAACTGTTAGACTGACCTAACAGTACATGTATGCGTTTACTAATTCTTGTTCTAGTCAACAAGCACTTGTCTTTTTTCCAGAACCCTTTCAAATGGTTTATCAGATACACTGACACGTATGGACATTCTTCATAGAGAGGTTTTGCATAAATGTATGTATGTACCTATATATACACATGCATATATACATGTGTGTATACATATACATACATCTGCAGGTTCTTAATACTGAATATGTTTCAAGAAGTGTTTGCATCTTGAATACTTAGGGTGGTGCATTAGTGTATATATTTAAAAGGTAAGGAGGAAAAAAACCATTTTGTTTGCTTCTGGTTAGAGCTGAGAAATAGAAGTTTGAGGAAAATTTGGAAGTATGTTCAAGTAGTATTTCACCCTGTTTCTGTTTTGAAAGGCACAGGCTGTTAATCATTGGAACTTAAAAGGTCAGCAAGCCTATTTTAAGGTAAACCTTTTGGAGGACCAATATGCTTTTAGTTTGCAAGGACCACTAAAGATCTGGGCATTTACTTTCTCCATAATGTATTCTGTATGAGTATTTAGTATGTAGGCCTTCAATTTGCCGATGTTGCCATGTTTTCTTCTTAATTATTCATGAAATAAAGACTGCAAATAGCAAAATATGTGTTTATGTTTTCTTGAGTGAAGCTGCTATAAAAGACAATATTTTAACACTATTTCTGTCACGATGGTTTTTCAAGAGTAAATGTTACAGGAAGTAGTTTGTGGAGGTTTATACGCTATGGATGAGAAGTGCACGCGAATGACTTGGAATGATTTTCTGGAAGTCCTGTCTCTCTTGTTATACCAGCATACTTTAAGGTATCTACCTCCAAAGGGTTTTAGATTATAAGATGGTGAATAGCCTAGGTAAGAGGTATGTATTTAAGGTATCTGCTTAGTCTTGTCCTAATTGTGAATATGAGTAACAGAGCAGGGAATTGCAAAGACTATGTTCAATTTAGGCAACTTCTGTAATAGATTGCAGGATTAGATTTATTTAAATGTCACTTAGCCCAAGTACGGCAATGCATGGGTGCATGTGCACTTGTTTCCCCCCCGACCAAACTGGGCTGGGGAGGGATTGGGGACTTAATCTCTAGAACAGGTTCAGAATATTTAAAGCAGATGCCTAGAATAAAATCTCTAGGTGAAAATAAAGACTAGAACACCTCAAATCTCATTTAGTCTCAGTCATCCTGAAAAGGGACTCTTTTCCTGAACAGCGAATCTTTTCCTGAACAGCGACTCTTTTCCTGAACAGCACGTATTCCAAATGCTGTTTAGAGCTTTAATTTCAAGTGCTCTGGAATAAATCAGATCCGGAGGTTGGATTGAGCTCCTATTTATTGCAAACATTGTTCCTAAATGCACTGACTAGTATAGGTATTTAATTCTACCTATTTCTTACATAATTTTTTGAGATTTGTGTGGTGTTTTCTGACTGTTCAGCGATCAGAAAAGGTCTTTGTCTCAGCCATGTTATTCTGCAAGAAAATGTCTTGCTTCTGCTTTCTTGAGGTGAAATATTCATCCTGAAATTGAGTTAAGAAAACTTTTAGTTCTCAAAATGGATTTATATCCTGGTTTTAAAGCATGGATCTTCCATTTTCACACTCTTTTAAAATAAGTGTTTTAAAAGCATAGCGTAGTAAACTCATGTCAGAAAATAGATGTTTTTCATCTCTGTAGCGAGTGAATGATAGCATTGTAAAAGTGACTTGTTCTCCTGCAGCTGGCAACCTAACGTCAAGACAGAAGCAGCGAGCGGGACACAGGCCAGTTCTGAGGTAAACCAGTAGTGTCTGCACAGGCTGTAGAGTTGCAACTTTTCTTTCCCGTATCCACTGAAATAATATCCCATAACTAAAGGGGTTTTTTTCGTGGATTGTCTTCCAAGCTGTCACTAGGGTATTTTGTTAAAAGATGAAACTAGCTCCATAAGTGTGTTTAAGCTGAATATAATAAAATCAGGTTAGCTACTTGTGGAGGTCTTACTGTAATGAAAAACTGCAGCTATATGCAATAGTAAAATAAAACCCTCAGAGGAACAGCAATATAACATTCCATTGTATTAAAATCACAGAAGCTTATAATGGAGTCATGGTTGTTCTGCAGTTAAATTCTGTATAGGAACTAGTTTAGCTTTATAGACCTTTCAGCTCAAAATCTTATCATAAATGGTTTCACAATGGCTTTAATCAACAGAACAGACTTGGATTATATCATGTATGTTGCCAAGAGCTGTGTGTATGTCCACAAAGCGCATAGACAAGAGGGGCTCATGAACATATAAGTTCTTCCCATCCGAATTCCTTTAGAACAGAGAGACACTAATTTATCATAAAAGTTAACTTCCTTCTCCAGGTGGAAGTTATTAACAGCCAGCAGCTACTGTTAAGACTGGGGGGGGAAAAAAAAAAAAACCAAAACAAAACACTGAATTCTGGGGCCTTTCACATTGTTCACTCTGCCTTAACTCCCTCACTTGGTGTTTGGTCTATGGGGCTTTTCAGCACTATCTTTCCATGGGCCCAGAATTTGTGTTCCCATTTCTTAAACTGGTATGTTTTCTTTTTTGTCCTCAATACTAAAGGTTGAGCAAGGTAACAGAATTCTTGCTTTGAATTTGCTCGAAAAGTAGTGATGATATTGCGGTAAAGCTCCAATATCTTCCGTATGAATTACTGCTTGATGCTGCAACTCAACACCTTCGAAGGAGAAGTTAGTTAATTATCTATTCCTGGCAGCTCAAGATTAGAAGAGCATTTATGTCTAATTAAATGGGTTAATTGGCTTCATTCCTATTAGAAAAGTAGTTTTGAAACTTCTCATCATGCAAGTCTTTGTTTAAAAAAAATATTTATTAATTTAAATAAAATGAAAAGTCAATACAGGACTGATGCCATCAATCCTAATCCAAGTTAAGGTTTTCTCTAGTCTTTATCTGCCATTGCCATCTGTATCACCATGGTTTAACTAAACTCTGTAGAACTGAATTTCTGTATATGAAATGCCCTGTTTGAAAATAATATATCGACTTTTTTTTAGATATTCTTTGCCCTTCAGGATTTTCAGTTCTTTGGAACCTCTTTAATCTCATTATGAAAATAAGGTTGAGCACAGTAGTTATCACAGTATTTATGGCTAGACATTTGCATTGATTATATACTCTAAAGAAATATATGTGCTTCTCTCCAGTGCTGTGCACAGCTCACTCCCTTGTTTATGCTTCCTTTTCTTAAACCATTTTAGGCTCTTTCCTCAAGCCAGAAGCCTAAAAGTTAAGCTCTTAAAAATGAAAGACACTTGAGAAGGAGACATAACAGTCTGGAGACAACTTCACTGAGCTGTTGACAATATCATATTTTCAAAAATAAATATCCCACAGAGCACCGAAATGCCAAGTGTGTTGAGTTAACACTGTGTGTTTTTTGTGGGGCCACATTCAGGGTCTACCAGCTGCAATGGAGTAAGCCCAGGTAATGCCTGCGGTGCGCGTAAACCGTGCTGTCTCTGGAAAAAGACAATCACAGCATTGGAGGGTATGATCCTGAGGGACTGGCGGTTTTGCAGTTCAGGAGCTGTTGGGTGTTCAGTACTTCAAAAAAATCTTTCCCCAGAATGGCTGGTCTAACAAAATACCATAGCTGGACTATCATCCCAGAAGGGTGGAAATGTAAAGGGAAGGCAAGCTGCAGATCTCCTCTTGGCCAGAGGTACACACGTTATAACAGGCATTGGAACAGGGTGCTAAAACACTAACTTAACTTGATAAAGCTGTGACGTTCAATCATTTGGCACCGACATTTCCAGCACATGCTATTCCCTTGCAGGGAGCAGTGGGGCACAGAGTCAGTAGCTACTTCTTGTCTCCAGTTTGTGTTGTGACAGAGCTTGGTTACACACAATGCGTATTTTGTGAAGTTAAATAAAGGTTGCCCTCTCATTGCTACCTTAGAATAAAATGAGGATAGTGGTCAGTGAAGAAGAAACATCTGACTTCTGCTGGGCCTTGCAACTCCAAAAGTTCATTTATTATGTAAAGGTAACTTCTATATATTATAGCAAATAAATAGCTGTTGCTCTGCAGCTCCCACATGATGATTCATGCTACCAGTTTTTCCTCTATTAATAGTCTACAGAGAGTGCTTAAATTTAGATTGAACTCATCTCATAGTCTGTCATGCTGAACAGCATTTAGAGAAATGAAGCCACAGTCTATTTGGGCAGAGCCTTTTACAGAGACTAGTCCAACTCTTGACACGAAATTACTGAAATCCTTCCTTCTTTCCTAAGTGTGATGGCAGGATTTAAAACAGTGTGGAAATACGGTTTTCGTTTCCCTGTGAGCACAAATCTTACCTTGGCTTTAGCTTGTTTTCCTTAAGCCTAGGTAAAAGTTGGACTCTTCCTATGCTGGAATTGAACAGGTTGTGAGAAGGCTTTGGTCCTTGACACAAAGAGTGTCCTTCATTAAGTTGTTAGCCATAGGCATTTCCAGCAAATTTTGCATGTGTAACTTTGTTAAAGGGACACTCTCTTCAGAAAAACTAGCTGCTTTTTTATGTTGATCTTAAAATTGCTAACAAATATTTAATGTTTAACAATGTGAGAGAATAATTACACATATATACACATGCACGTGGACTTTTATTTATCTGTCTTTAATGGTGAAGGAGTTGCTAGTGTTTCTAAAGGACCTCGAGTAACCCTGCCTCCAATCCCTTCTCTGAGACTAACAGACATGCCTTTCACTGCTTTTCAGGAGATTCAGGCTGTATTTGTGGGAATGGGATTACGTACAAGTCAGAACACATAATTTTAAGTGTCCTGTTTAACAGCATTGCTTATGTGTGCTAATGCAATACTCAGTTTGATGCTTCTTTGCAAATATGCACCCCTTAAATGTAATTTTGCATATATCAGATGATTCTCTCTGGTTAGAAAGAAAAGTTTCACAACAGAGAAGAGGCTCCAAAACTGAGAAAGAGTAATCTCTTTCTTAAAGACAGAAATCATATTTCTATTTTAAAAAACATTAATTCTTCTACATTCTGTTCTAGACAAACTGACGATCGTTCTCAGTCCTTCACACGGAAGCCTCAATACACAGGTACTATTTTCCTGCTATCTTGCTGACCAGGGTGGCAGACTGCTTTTGGTTATAGTCATTATGAGTCCGCTTTACAGTGGCATCACTGGCGGGTCCGAGCAGACTGTCACTCACACAGTATCAGCAAAGAGAAGGGTGAGTTTCACGATAGGTCTCAAGTGTGAAGTTTTTATTACTTTGCTCTCAGCTTCTTGAAGGAAGCATTTCAAGGTTTCTTCTACACAGTCTTTCTAAAGCTTAATACTTGAGCTCAGTTTGCTAAGTCTGAGAAGTGCAAATAGTCTCAATCGCTACTTTCAGCTGCCCAAATTCAGGAGTTGGGCATCTTTAGTTAGGAGATAGTGCACAGCATTTTACTGCAACTCTGCTTTTCAGGAATGAAAAAGCCCTTCTTGGCTGTACACAGGAGAATTGGAAAACTTAATTTCTTTCCTTGCAGTCCTGGACGACTTTCAGCTCACAGCCTGAGCCAGCAGCCAGCTGTAAGCATGTGGCAGTGCCTTCCTGTGGCTGCTGAGACTGCTGGAAGCTGGTTTTTTCCAGGTAGTTTCAGCCTGCCTCTTCCCTTTGCAGAGTGTAACCTCGCTGCAAGCAGTTGTAGTAATGGTGTTTTTTCCTTCATGAGTGACTAAGAAGGGCAAGAAAGTCAGCACTCTTTTGTACTGCTGCTGCTCCATATATTATAAAAACAATGAAAAAAAGATAAAAGCTGATTGTGTTCCTACTGTCAATTTACTGTCATTGTTGGCCACTGGTAAGGGAGGGCACGAGTAGAAATATCTACAGGTAAGGACAATACACACTGAATATGCACAAAAAGAAATATGATCTGAAGAACAGTGCAGTTCTGATACTTGACAGAGACAATACCATAAAAAATAATAGAAAACCAGTTAATTTCTTACATCATAAGAAAAGCAAAAGATCTACTCAGATCTTACTGTAGTGATGAAAGCTATCGTATCCAACTGCTAAATAGGACGTAAGACAGCAGCTGCTCGTTATAAACACATTTACTTGTGCAGAAGTGAGAAATGAGCGTGCAAAAAGTAATAGAGGATCTGGTTAGTTGCTATGGAGGTGTTAATACAGATTTTAACATCTTGAAATGCTGCAGAATTCCCAGCTGCACTGAGAAAATAAGTTGGTGACTTTGAGGGCCTGATAGGCCATCCAAAATGGAATGACTGGTGAGAGAAGGAACCAGTGGTTTGGTGGTTTTGGTAGTGGTATCAGAATGGTTTTATGGGAAAAAGTCATTTCTAAGAAATGTTAGAAGCTTGTCAGGGTGCCGTTATCAGCCAGCCCTTGGAAAGCACTCAGACATTTGCTTTGGATCTTCTATGACTTGCTGATTTAAAAGAAAAATCACAGAGTCTACATCAAATAATCTTAGAACTGATTAGTTGAAAAAATCAAAGAAGAGTTATAACTGGGAAAAGAAACATCCATGAAGCATTTCTGGGGGTCTTTCAAAGATATGCTGATCAACATCTGTGACTCAGGAAGCTTGTAAGATGATGTGTTGAGAGTGGGATGGTTAGAAGAAACCAGCCTGACAGCTTAATAAAGGGAGCTGACTGCAACAACTTCTTTTTAATGTATTCAGGAACAAATCATATTTAGAAACTGCATCCCTGCTCCTTGAGAGTATTTTGATTCCCAGCTTCACTGATTTCAGTGAGAGAGAGTCCTTTGGGTGTCTCTGAGGATCTGGGCCAAAGATGAGAGGCAACCTCTATAATACAGGAAACGCTGCCCTGGAAAGGAGCAATGCCGAACACACGCAGCAGATCCTGGCAGACTGCTGATCGCTACAGCATGGCACTCACCCCCCTAGTTAATGGCACAACATAGAATTGTGAGGAGTATCAACTGGGAGAAGAGAAACACTACCCCTTGTACCGGGCAACAGTGAGACCATTACACAAACAGTGCCCAGTTCTACTGTCAGCATTTTTCAAGAAGCTCTGGGAAAACGTGTAGGCACACGGCATTTCTAAATTTATTAATGCTGCAGCATGTTTTGAAGAGAGACTTCAAATTTCTCATAGTCTCCCATTTTTGCTTTTTCTCTGGACTTGGCTAGTCTAGTATGTGGTCCTTAGAATCATTAGGTGTTAGTGTATGGTAGAATTACTCCAGCTCTTTCTGTAACTTCCTGGGAAAAGTGCCTATCTTTTTTTTTTCTCCCCTCAGGATTCCCATTGTGTCTGGAGCAGCTCTGGCCTCCACTCTGCTCTGTAATTCCTAGCTGCGGGCTGAGGCAGCCCATGCACCAACCTGCCTTCCGGTCTGGGGTAAAGAGCGGAGGGGGAGGACAGCAACAGGTGCTGGGTGCTTGCTGCTGATTTTAATTCTTAGATCTCATTAAGTTTTGAGGTTGGTGCTGAAGTGGTTGGTGCCAGTTCTGCTACTTCTTTCCTACTGTCTTGGTACACTGAAAAAACCTCAGCTTTGTTCATGCTCTTGCTGCCAGAGAAGGCTGGGTAAGCCAGTGCTGTGGGTCAGAATAATGTGCGTACACCTCTGGCAGATGTGGTGTGAGGAGAAAGCATCTCTGGAGTTAGGAATCCTGAAATAAAAACTTTTCTTGGCATGGCACAAGCATCTAAGCTGTGGCAGTTTGCAGCACAGAGGGGCCTGGCCCTGTTACCACTGAAATGAGTTGGTTTTTCATAGGCCAGGATCTGCCATAGAGTTGGTGGGAAGTGTGGAGTCATGCTGGTGGTTTTTCCTGCTTGTAATGCCCAACCATTAGGAACATGTAGATAAGTTACTTGCTAAGATGTAAAGTTGAAAAACAGAAATTAAAAAGAACCTTAGACAATACGTGGGTTCAAATTCTTGAGAGGTTCTCTCCCCTCTTCAAAATTGCTGCAAGATGAGTCATGGCTGTCGCCCAAGTCTGTTCCTGCAGAGGAACAGGAGAGGGCTGGGGACATGCGCAGCCCCAAGGGGCATGACAGCTCAGGCCTGACGCCGGCAGGAAATGCATGTCTGCACACTGGTGGGATCCACAGACAGGCCTACTCAGTGGGAAATGTGAAACTTTTGTAAAATACTTGTTATCTTTACTGAGAACTCTTAAATTAAGACTTCCACAGTAGTAATGCACAGGGTTTCCTTTCCGTTGGTGGTAGTGACAGTTGAGCCGAGAAGAGAAGAAAGTGTTAAATTTCTCTCTGCTCGCACAGTCTTTGAGGTACCTCCGTACCCTGCCACTTGGTATAGCTGTAGGCTTAACTCGGTGGGTGGGTTTTCCAGCCTGGAAAAGTAGATGCTTAAAACAATGTACGGAGAAAGCCCTCCCTTTCCTCTCCCCTTTCCTCTCCCCTTTCTCTCCCCTTTCCTCTCCCCTTCCTCTCCCCTTCCTCTCCCCTTTCCTCTCCCCTTTCCTCTCCCCTTTCCTCTCCCCTTTCCTCTCCCCTTTCCTCTCCCCTTTCCTCTCCCCTTTCCTCTCCCCTTTCCTCTCCCCTTTCCTCTCCCCTTTCCTCTCCCCTTTCCTCTCCCCTTTCCTCTCCCCTTTCCTCTCCCCTTCCTCTCCCCTTTCCTTCCTCCCCTTTCCTCTCCCCTTTCCTCTCCCCTTCCTCTCCCCTTTCCTCTCCCCTTTCCTCTCCCTTCCTCTCCCCTTTCCTCTCCCCCTTCCTCTCCCCTTTCCTCTCCCCTTTCCTCTCCCCTTTCCTCTCCCCTTTCCTCTCCCCTTTCCTCTCCCCTTTCCTCTCCCCTTTCCTCTCCCCTTTCCTCTCACCCTTTCCTCTCCCCTGTTCCTCTCCCCTTTCCTCTCCCCTTTCCTCTCCCCTTCCTCTCCCCTTTTCCTCTCCCCTTTCCTCTCCCTTTCCTCTCACCCCCTTTCCTCTCCCTTTCCTCTCCCCTTTCCCTCTCCCCTTTCCTCTCCCTTTCCTCTCCCCTTTCCTCTCCCCTTTCCTTCCCCTTTTCCTCTCCCCTTTCCTCTCCCCTTCCTTCCTCTCCCCTTTTCCTCTCCCCCTTTCCTCTCCCCTTTCCTCTCCCCTTTCACCGAATGCAGATCAAGCACAGTAAAAGCCCCTTTCTGTCACTTGCAGGTCCCTCAAGTGAAAAGCGGGAATTGTTGAAGTAAGTGGCAATATCTCCCCTTCAGCTGCTTTGCGAGATACTCGTGCGGGCTGTCCTTGTCGGTGCGGAGCCCTCCCCGCGTCGGTGCCCGGTTATCGCCGGCCACCGGGTAAAGCTGCGGGGCTGCCGGGCGCACGGCTGCAGGTACCGGCTCCTGCCGTAGCTCGCTCGACCTTGGGCACTGTTCCTGCGGCAGCGGGACGCGGCGGCAACCGTCGCCTCTCTCCCGCTGGGGCAGGGGCTGAGGCCCGGAGCCCCTGGGGGTCTCTGCGCCGCCCCGCCGCAAGCCGGCCCCGCCGCCGCTCCCGCCCCGCGCCGCGCGCGCCGCCCTCCAGGGGGAGCCGGTTGCCGCCGCTCTGTGTCCGCGGGGCTGCCGCGTCCAGCGGCGGAGGCGCCGCGGGGCGGGGACCCGAGGGGCAGCGCCCGGCGACCGGCACCGCTACCACGCCTCCCGGTGCGGCGGCGGAGGCGCGGGCGGAGAGGAGCGCGCGGATCCCCAGGTCAGGTGCGTGATGCTGGCGTCGTCGTGGCTGGGCTCTACGGTGAGGGGCGGCGGGTGGGCGGCGTGCAGGTCTCGGGGCGGAGCGGGACCTCCCGCCGGGGCGGGCTGCGGGTCTCGCCCCGCTGCCTCCTCCCGCCTAGGCGGTGCGCGCGGCCCCATGGCCCCGCTGGTGCATCCCGAGCCCGGCGGTCGCAGGTTCTGGGAGCCGCTGTGGCACCTCGACTTCCCTGGCGTCCTTCGCCGTGTTCGCGACAGCCCCGGTCCCTCTCCTGCCTCTCCCGCGAGTTTTAAAAGTGGGCCGCCCGCTGCCCTCTTCGGTACCGCCTAAACTCCTACCTCAAGACGGGGGCGATTTTTCCTTTGCCACCACTTTCCTCTGCCCCGGCTCGGATGGATTTTCGCTGTGGAGCCCCCGGTGCTCTTCACACCGTGGTGATCCCAGCTGTCAGTCCCCGACACACCCACACGTTCCGAGATGGTTGCTCCACGGATCTTCCTTCAAACGTCAAGTGCTGGGACTTTGCTCCCCTGCACCCAGCCTTCTCCTAGCCCTTCAGCTGATATTTGTGCTTGTGCTTTATGATAAAACAGTGATTCCACAGGAGCACCCTGCATCCTGTAAACTTCTCCGTAGTGTTTAACAAAGGAGATTTCCGTGCACTGTGCAATCACACTAAGGGAAAAAGGGCAGGGACTGAAGAGGTGGCATGAAACCTGTGTGCACCCGTATCCCATTCCTTGCCCCCGAAAGCCCCAACCCTGCCTCATCTGTGCCAAGCGACTGGAACAGTTTTTAAGCGGTGTCCCTTCTGCTGTGCCTGGGAGCTCACTAAGCCTTGGTACCCAGTGAGTGTGTCAGTGGAGCTGCCAGTCACAGAAGGGCTTAGTATCTGTGGGCTGGGGGGAGAGGGAAGGATGAAGGAATGGGGAGCAGGCTGCAAGGTGCCTGTTGTCTCTGGAGCTGTTGAGAAGGATGGGCAAGAAGGCTTTCTGCCCTGGTGCATGGGGCTCCAGGGCACTGCCCGGGTGACCTGCCCTCAAGGAGGTGCAGGCAGCCCATCCTGGAAGAGTGCATTAGGCAGCAGGTGTGTTCTTGCTGTGTGTGTGCTGCTGTGTGGTGCCTTCACAGGGGATGCCCCTGGGAGGAGGGTTTTCTGCGTGGTCTCTTGCATGGTCTAAGAGTCGCCCAGAAGCACCACAGTTGCTTTAATGCTGTTTTATGCCCTGCTGTAGTATGAGCTTGGGGTAGGTTTTGAGTACTAAGGGCTTGCAGGCTTTGCTATAGCTTAAGAGTCGTAAAGGTGGTCAAACACCCCCTTCAAAACTGCCTTGGGCAGAGAGCCCACAGAGGACATGGGAAGGGTTAACTTAAAGAGGACAACATGACTCACTTAGTAAATAGCAGTTAATAGAATTGCTGTAACTACTTAAAATTATTTTCCTAAGCAGATGGTCAACTATTAGATAACTCGATCTTTGGATGTATTTTTTTTTCAGGTTTCTTATCAGGCTTGTAAGTCTCAGACCTGTGTAACTCAAGAACTGTAGTATTTGATAAATTCATTCTCTTGCAGGAGCAAAACTAACAGAGAGAGCAAGCACGGCCAGCTCCTGCTCTTAGAGAGACAACCCCCAGAGCATACTGCCCAAGTGAAGTACAAAAAAAGACTAGATAAAGCGACCAACGTGGATGTAAGAAATATTTCAATTGAATTAGAACCGTGGAAGAAATACCTTATTTCCAATCTCAATAAAAAAAGTCAATATAAATGTAATTACCTATCACAAAAATACTATGAAAATGAAATCCTGTCTAATGTGGCAAATAATGTGGCAGATTAAATTCTGAATTAACCAGGGAAGCTACGGGCCTTTGAATTTGTAGAGAGAACATGTGGGTGCAAACTGCCAACATGTATGTGTGTGTATAAAATTAAAATAACCTATTCCAGGGTACAGAAAAAAAAAAAAGAGGCAAGCAGGTCTCCTTCGTAATGCTTTTCAGGTGATCGGTTTGCAATTTACACATGTACATAATCTGTCTCTCTTTCTGTATGTATTTTTATACATAAATAGAATCAGCATCATCCGGTGCCAGGTGAGTGGATGTCAGCCTAGTAATGATGTTTTTAGCCTCTGTCCTTCTGTCAGTGGGTTCAAAAGGTGCTGAAGATCTGAGCTGAAAAGCCTCCTGCAGGTCTCCCGTGTTTGTATTTCTATTTTTGCTGATACTTTAATAGGATGTTTCCGTAAGGGCTGCTGGCACTACTGCATTTGGATGTAATCAACTTCTGAAAGCTATTCATCTTTTTTGTTTAATCTTCAATAATGGATTTTATTTAGAGCCATGTGGTTAAGCCCTCTTAAGAACTACTGGGAAAAGCTCAGTCCAGCAGGAGGTTTGGAGGGACTCTTTTTGAATCTTCACTCTTCCTTTCAGTTGTGTTTCTCTGAAGGGTCCAGGCTGGCTGGCCGAGTACACACCCTTCGATCTCGAGCCTGGCAGCTTTTCCATCTGATGTGGAGGGAAGACTTCCCACTTCCTTTCTGCCTGGGTGACTAATGGCTATATGATTTCTCGTCTGTACAGGATGTTTAAGGTTTCACAGGTTTTCCACCTAAACACTTATTTTCACTATGCTTCAGCTCTTCGCGTCGGTTTGACATTTCCACCCACGTTTTCACACGTGAGATAGGACAAGGTGCAGTGTGGCTGAGCTAAGAGTTCTGTGCAGCTGTGTGTGAGGTGTTTTCCATCCAAAGGCTTGTATCAGCATCTCTCTTGGTGTCCTGCAAAGTTTGTCCTTGTCTTCAGTTTGAACAAATTTCAGCTCTTCCTTGGTCATTTTCTCTATCTGATCTGGATGGTGAATAACTTTCTAGGTCCTTCTTTACTGAGTTATTCCCTTCTATTGGGATCTGATATTTGGGACCAGGAGGCTTGGTTGCCTCACGGATCACCTTCAGGTTTTGCCTCAGTGCACCTAAACAGCCTCGGCGAGGCTACTTGAACACAATAGTATCAGTTACTTTCCTCTCGGCGCATTTTAAAAAGGCAGAGTCATCTTCTGGCAGGAGAGGCTTGTGTAGCTGGATATTGAGAGTTGGTCAGTTAGGGGCATTCTGCCTTGGGAAGACAAGCAGATCTGGGCAGATACGCAGAAGGTGATTTAACCTCTGAAGGCTTCAGTTTTCTCTCTAGAATTGGAAGATGCATCTCCCCTCACAAAGACTGCATCTGCATCAGGAATAATTATTGGTTGTATTGCACTTTTTTTTTTTCCCGAAGGACATCTGCATAGATCAGAATGGACAGATGGCACATACAACTCTCAATTATGGAAAATATCCTCAGGAGGTACTTTGAGGTCATCTAATCCATGCCTCTGCCCAAAAGCAGGATCATTTATGCTTTTGCCATTCCTGACAACTATTTCTCCATCCTGCTCCTAAAGACCTGCAGTGGAAACTTCTTACTTTTCCTGGTGTGCAGGAAACACCCTGATGTCCAGCTTAAACCTCCTCCTGACCACAGTGGGCAAGCCACAGAGGACCAGCAAATGCAAGTTATTTGGTACGTGTGAGTGAATAAAGGTGTGATCTCTTTCACTCCTCAACCTGTGCTCTGTAAGGAACAAATCATAGGGAACCTGGCTACCTTTTGTCTGGTATGGCTGGAGATCCACAGGAGCTTGGGAGGGATGGGGTAGGTAGGCTGTGCTGCAGCTCCCTATGCTGATGCAGTTGCAAAGTCAGGATCAAGTTGTTTGGATAAACACACAGCAATGAGGTTATGAAAAGAGCTAAAGAGCCACTAAGTGCTTAGGAGAGTTAGAGAAAAGCCTGAGGAAACAAGATGGCTTCTGTTGAACTTAAATGTTCAGTGTGGTCACTGCTGCTAGGCTGAAGCGTTAACAGCGCCCTGGCATGTGTTTGAGCGCAAGCTTTGTCCCTTCCTGTTCAGGGCGCCTGGGGCTTGATATGGGAGCTAAAAACAGACATCTAGTGCTATGTGAGACATCCCCATGGCAGAGGACAGGACCTGAGGGAGGTGCCGTGCCTTTCTGAAGTGACAGCAGCGGCTCAGCTGCCTGCTTTGAGCACTTTAGTCCTCCCTGTTCACTGTGTTTGAGCAGCTAACTCAAACCTTATCAGTTTAGTCTATGACTTGTTTTGGAGAAAGGATGCTTTTCATCATTGGGCCTGTGGGTTGATTATTAAAACAAGAAATTACCAGGTAGCATAAAATACAGTGTATCTTACGTAAAGTATATGCAAATGCCATTGTCGAAGGTACGCAAGAGCAGGAGTACTGGAGCCTCCTTGCCCACAGAGCAGCAATATATCTAGTGATAGGAGGGTCACACTTGAAATTTTATGTATGTTTTGGAGCTGTTGCTGATGGTTTTTTGAACTTTATTTTTTGAAAAGTTACACATTTCAAGCCTAAATAAAAAAAATATTTTGTTACAACTACATATGCAGCAGTGGAAGGCAGGGTTTGAAGAGAAATGACAGCTACAAGACAAATTGTATTTATTTTAGATGATAAGTCAGGGTTTGCATGCAGTAGGTTTATCACTGATTAACAAGATAAAGTCCAGGTGTTACACAGGGATGTGGAAAGACCTGAAACAGGAATAAAGAATACTTTAGTTAGCATTTTTAGGGAACATTTGCAAACAATGCATCTAAGACAATGGAGAAGTTAGCAGGGAGTGAAACTTTTTGCAAGGATGGTTTGAGCCAGGGACAGGGAGGGAAAGGCACACAGAGGATGAGAGAATCTTCCTGTCCCTCTCTGATACAAGTGGAAGAAAGGGGGGTTTTCCTGAAGCTTTGGAGACGTGACAAATGACATGCTGGGCTCCTGTCTCTGTGTTGATTAGCATTTGTGATTGCACTCAAATCCAGGGTGGAAGGCACTCAAGCATTCTCAGGAGGCCTCTAGTACTTGCAGATTGGGGCTGTTTTATCTGCTGGCTAGCTGAGATACAGCTTTCTCTGTCTCCCTGTCCCATGTTTATCCCAGGTGACACTCACAGCGGCGGTTGTGGCTCCTTCTTCGGCAGCTCTTCACGGAGGGCAGGAGAGAGATTGTTCACTGGTGGAGCCATTTGAAGCTCAGCTGAAACTGAGCCAGCGGCAGCTGGGGGTCCTGTCTGCATATCTCCCTGGGCAGAGTCCCTCACGCGTTTGAGTGAGTAATGCTATTGAACAGAGGGAGGTGTAATTTGGTCTCAATCTGCTCTTTTAATGCATCCCTTTGGGAGTGGTGGGGTTTGCACAGTTTTCACTGTTAGAAGTTTTTTTCCTTATTTAGTATTCAGACCTCAGAGTCTTTTCCATTTTTCTCCTGGTTTTACTTCTTCGGAGTTATTTTGTTTCAGGTTTAGACTATTGGGTTCTCTTCATTTCTTGTCTCCCCCTTCCCCCCTCCCCCCCCCCCCTTATTTTTTTCTTACTAGGGGAACACAAGTGTTTGTGCTCTCTTTGCCTGTTCTGTAATGTTTGCCTGTTACTCACATCCCCCTTCTTGTACTGGGGAAAGCCTCTATAAACTGACCTATCATTTTGGTTATTGAGATTTCCCCAGAATAAGATTGTCAGATCCTGGTATGAATCAGTTGTTGAGGTTAAGGACTTAAGGGAAGTAGACTGTTAAATATCATATTCTGTGGTGATAACAACTTTGGTTTCAGTATGCGATCCATGTGCTTGGGTAGAGACTGGGATTTTCCATAGGAAACATTTCCCAGGATAAAAGACAGCTAAGAGGTATGTGGCTCTTTAATACACTCTTCAGAAGAGAGGCACGTGATTGAAATTTATTTGAATAATTACAGTTTCCACATACGTCCGATCCACAGATCAGTGCCCAGGTTCAATGGGATGATGGAAAAATAACATCAGACTGACTTGGGCTGGCACCAGCACCATTACAGTTCCTGGAGCATGTGTGGGGAGGCACGTTGACTTTTAAAAAATTTCTTAAATGTTCTGCCGCCTGGATTTTTGGCAAAAAAAAAAGACATGCTAATGGCTACCTAGTCAGGGATTCCTCAAAATACCATGATTCCAAGTGCCTCCCTCCCAGAAATCAGGTCTCTTTAGCTGGACCTGTTAAAACTGAGGCACCTAACTTTGTCAAACACCTAAAAAACATCAGTGCTTTGGTTTATGTCATCCTGTGTTTTGCTAAATGCTGATCCACACTCTGCTTGACCATTTTGATTCATTTAGGGATGTAGTATGGAGGATTCTGGTGCACTCAATGTAGTTATGTGATTCTTTTTCTCTGGTACAACTGTGGTGTCAGCTCTTGCAGGATACAGAAAGGTAAAAAGCTGTATTCATGGGCTTAGTACTGGAAAGAGGATTCATTGACAGTTTTTTCTACCCTGTTCCTGAAGGGAAAACTTCCTTTTCCTCCATGTAGCCACAGTACAGCCTAGCTGTATGATTACAGCAAGAAATGGACACAGTCCACTTGGGAGAAAACATCATAAAGTCTTGGGGATGTCTGTTCTGAGCACCTCCCTGGCCATCCACTTCTGCTTGATGAATATCTTTTGGGTTTGGAGTCAAATGCCATAGTCCCAAAGGAACTTGCCTTGGGAGTCTTTTTTTGTTTATAGCCTTGTTCAGCAAGGTGTGAGGAATCGTGGTTGTCATGCATTTGAGAAATTGGAGGTTTCTTTACAGCTGGAGCTTCCCATGATCTCTTACTCTGCAGAAATTGTAAAATACCTCAAGTTTTCATAGGACAAAAGGGCTGCTTTCCAAGCATGGTAGAGGCATCTCTATTGTAGTGGGGTACGTGCCGCTGCTCTCCTTGCCTTTGTGCTTCCTCTAGACAAGCACGCTAACTCATAAACAGGTAGCAACTCTGGTAAAATGTTTTTCTAAAGTGATTTATGAATGGCTACTGGTTCTCCAGTGTGATGGTTTGATGTAGGAGAGAAACTGATGACTAGAAATGTTAATTTCACCGACAGTTGCATGCTGTCTCCACCCCAGACATCAGCGTCTCTGGCCTGAGCAGCCAGAGGAGGAAGCGGGCAGAGGTAGCAGGCTGTTACTTGTAAGCGGATGTGCTTTTACCACAGCGCGAGGACTTAGGAAATGAAAGAAGGACTTCATTAGAGTCCTCAGAGCACCAGCTAAACACTGAGACTTTAGGATCAGTAAGCTGGAGAGTTCTTAATAAATCGGATTACAATCAAGTACTTGAGGAAAAACCAAAAAAAAGTAACTTTGAATACCTCTGGAAAGGCTCATACTGGCATGGCTGACTGTGATAGTGAAAATGCAAGCCAGGTTCCAAGTGACAGAAGTATGGTGCAAATCAGCTAAGAGAAGAGGGAGGGATGAAGCAAGGGCATGTGGCCCTGAGACATCATCAGAGCATCAACTCCTCCTTATCCACAGAGGGTGGCAGAGTCCTAAAAATGTCTTAAATAGCTTTGAGACTGAGACAGAAACACTAACGGGATGATGAGGCATGGCACAAAGCAAATAACCATTAGCAAGTCAGGGTAAGTACCTTAAAAGGCAGGAGAGGGAAAGTTGCTGGAAACAAACTAAGGAGGCAGAACATTTGTTATTGTGGCTTTTGCCTGCTTTTGAGATGAGCACACACCACCAGCCTTGTCACTCTGTCTAAATGCTTTTTCACTAGTAGCTGATTGATAAACTGGGATGAGTTCGGTAAAACATACTGGTGCACAGGCTGGGGGTGGAAGGGGCCAGGACACACCCTGGGGCATGGGAGTAAATAGGTTTTCTTGTGTTGGCTGAAAATCAGCCAGTCCTGCAAGGCAGTGGGAGCACATGCTCGATCTCTGTGACTGAGGCAGCAGTGAACAGCCCACATAGAGCAAACAGCAGCCAGGGAGGTGGGCTGTGCAGGGGCAGGAGGATGGGCGAGCTCTGCAGGTGTTCGGACAGGCTTTGCTGCCATATCAGCGAGGCAGGCTCTGTGGAGCTGAGGCTGGGTACTGCTGCTGTACTGCTGCTTAAACTGATAAGAAAGGAAGCAAGTTGGGGAGGAAGGATGTGATGAGCTGTGTTAGCAAGCCAATGGAGGCTTGACTGCTTCTCATGCTGTGGGTGGGTATGAGTCAAACCACTTGGGTGGTAGTGGGAGCTCCATGGTGACTTCTCAGTAATAACCTTTGCTCAGAGGGGTCAACGTATGAGCCATGGATGAGCTAATGCAATGAGACAGCTTTGCTTTGGTTTAGAGGCAGGTAGAATTAGCCCATCAGAATAGGGAAGGACAGCTGGGGAATCATTTTACGTTCCATGGAGAGAGATGGAGAGTTATATTCCTTCTACTGTAGAAGATAGGACGTTGGCTTACCTGGTGGAACAGCACTCCCTGCACTAGAGTAGAGTGAGTTTTGTTTCACGGTCAGAGCTTACGCAAACACTGCTTGCAACCTGCAGAAGAACGGTGCTCGGAGGAAAGAGAGCAAGGATCACAAGGCCTGGTGGAGGGCGAACCTATAGTTCAAGAACTCAACTAGGGTTTGGGAATAACTGGATAAAAATGCAGGAGAACAAACAGATATACCCAATTCTCAACTGCCTGTCTGGAAACTTCATACAGAAATGAGAGGTGAAGTCACAGCTGAAGAGAAGGATGCTCCATTATTTTAAAATATACCAGAATGGATGCATTAGCAATATGATAAATATTTTCAGAGCAAATTCCTCCCTTGCCTGTATTCCTCAGTGGGTCACCTCTTCTTGATACCCTGTTTCCTCATTTCTCTTATTTTGTTCTTGAAGGAAATGCTCCTTACGTGTGAACACAGCTGGCTTTAGTAGGGCTACGAGGAGGCAAAGTTTGCTTTTGAGTTCTTCCCTCACACAGGAAAGGAAAACTGGCTCCTCAGAGACACTGTGGATGATACTGGCAGTAGTAACTTGTTCCTGGCCATCGTACATGGTTTTAATTAATTTTTTTTTTACATGTCTGTCTTTTGAAAGCTTATCCAAATGCTCTATTTTTTTATTTTTGGAAATGCCACTGTAGGTAAATCAACATCAGTCCTAGATATAAATGGTTTGCTCAAAAATCGAGCGTGTTTCCGTGCCTTTTGGCAATATGTCATGATGCCTGCTGCCCGGTGAGACTTTAGTGAGCACAGGGGAACCTTTTCCCTTTTGTTTGTTTGTTTTATCTGGCTTATTTAACTGCTGGTCATTCAGCCTTACTTAGTTTTGCCCTCCCTGGCTTTTTGTGACCATTAGAATGGGAATAATTACTGTGAGGTTTTTTCCTTGCTTTTAAACATTTATAACATCCACTTAGGGAAAAGAAAATGGTCAAATGTGTTCTGTTCTAGTCTTCTCTTCCGCTACTGCAATAAAAATTAATCCACTTCTAGGACTTGGAGGGCAGGAGGCAAAGCTGAAATATTGGTTTTGGATTAGCCATTCCTGTTAGCCAGCCCATCTGCATTATGACCTTTGCTTGCTGTCTGGTGGGGTTTCACTTTTTGGGCATTTTTGTTTTGTGATTTTTATATGGGCTATAAACAGGAGGAGAAGTGGGACAGGCTTGAAGGGTATGATTTTATTATGCTTTTTGTTGCTGTCACTGCTGCAGCACTGTGGGTATCTCTAGTAATTCCCTAGTTGATAAAGACTTTACACCCAGTTTCACCATGCTTGTTCTTGCCGTGAGGATAGCCTTCTTCTGTGGCCTGGACTGCAGTGGAAATGGAAACGTAAAGCAGCAATGTTGTCCCTCTTCCCTGATTCTGAACTGAGAAAGATCAGGGGCAGTAGGGATCTCTGAAGAGTCATTTCTTTTGCCTTTCACAGTACGTGGAGTGAAGGTTTTAAGTCTTGGAGGGCTGCTGCTTTCCTGTGAGAGAAGATTAGGCCAAGTTTAGCAAAGCTGAAGCCCTCATTTTACTCAGTATTTCTGGAGAATTTGCAAAGCCAATCTGGACACCTAGTTACCCCACTGTAGGGTTTACAGTGGAGGAAGATTTCACACCCCAAATGGAGACAAGCTCTGTGCTTCAAAAGATCCTTGGCTCTGCATTTTTTGCAGTCAGAGCATCAGTGGCACAGGCGATGTTTTGGATGAAGTCTGAAACAATCCCCTGAAAGGGTCAGACTGCCATGTGGAGCCCCTTGACAGAACAAGTAGTTCCAGATATCACCATGTTCTGCACTTGTATGGGTGTCCACACAAGCAGGTGTGCTGGGCACTGGGCATCTGTAACTCCAGGGGAGGTTGCAGGAACCTGCAAGTGCTCCAGGTACCAGAAAAACCAAGAGCATGGTGGTGTGCTGATAATTTTGCCTGCCTGTGTTTCACTTGTATCCTTTGTTAACAAAGAGCAGTCTAGAGGGAAATAGTCTATTATTAATATTTAATTTCCTGCTATTACAGTAAGCAGATGACCTAAAAGATCATTTAGCCAGCAGCCAATAATAAAGCAAACAGGAGAACCAGCAAAAGTATGCCTTAGTTAGATGGGTGCTGCCTCCTTCCTCCTCTCTTTCCTGCCCCACCCAGCCACATCTCCCCATCCTTCGATAAGAGGCTGGAGTGAGGATGCTCTCTGACAGCTCAAGCACACTCACTTCATGTTAGCAGTCAGGGGCGTGGGGAAGCCTCTGTTCCTGAAGTGTTCATGAAATGCCGAACTTCAGAGAGGAAACCATTGGGCAACACAGAAGAGTGCTACTGCTATCTTCCCTATCCTTCTCCTCACAAGAACAACTGGTTTTGTTAGGTTTTAGAGGCTGAGTTGTTTTGCCAATTTGTGTACTACTTGTGAGCACATTGGCTTATTTATTGTGACTTGATCCTCCAAAGAAAAGGGGAGAGACAAGATTTCTTAGAGTCTTGATTTAGAAGATAGGGAGGATTCTCTTTGAGCTGAAGAGATTGCAAAGACAGGATAAACACTGACAAGCATCTGCCCCTCCGGGCTTTGGAAAGCAGGAAACAAATGATTTAGCAGCACCATTTTTTTTCTGCTTACAGCCATGTGAGTATTCAAGGGTTTTCCCTAAGGGAGATGGGTAACCTGTGCATGGCTGGTACCTGGGAAGGGTCATGTTGACAAAAGGAGATGCTCGATTGTGATCTGTGGAATGAGCCTTGATGAAGATTCCCCCATGGCCTGTGAGCGGCCTGCTGCCTTGCTTACCCCATCCTGAAGCAGACAAAGAGAAACCAATCTTCCCTGGAGCCCAGGGAAGAGCTGAAGCCTGTCACCCACATGCCCATAGACTGTCTTGGGTGGCCTAAGGGCTGCTGATCCCCTGGAGACTTTGCTAATATCTGAGAGTAGCTGTCAAATGGAAGTGTCACACGCATTGTATATGTCAGCCTGGCACGTGGAGCAGAGGGCGGATCTTCTCTGTACCCGTATGACAGAGCATGGGGCATCCAAAACTGGGATACCTGAACTCAGCCTGAAGGGATCAAGAGGAGGAAATGAGCTTGTTTGAGGTGGGTGATTTGAACGAAGCAGTTGCCAAGGGCTTACCTCAATGCTTTTGGCACTCAGGAGAGAGAAGGGGCAACACCTTAGTCCAAAGCCAACTGGAGATGCCAAACAAAAGCTTGCTCAGGCTCCAGTGGGGAATTGCTTCATGGGAACGTCCTGTTCAGATGCTTTATTGAATTTTCAAGGAGTAGTTTCTCCTTGGGGCTGAAATATGAGAGAGAACAGAGTGTTCCAAGTCACTAAAAACGAACAGAGCAACAGTTTTACAGGTTTGAGAGTGGCAAAAAAGGTTTATTTAATAATGGGGAAAAGGCTGGAACATAGCCCAGGGTATCAAGGAGGAATTAATCCTATTAACAAAATAAGACACAGGCTTAGGAAGAAATACTAATTGTAGCTGTCCAGCAGGTTGTGTGATACACGTTATTAAGTTTCAAGAAGCCTGCAATATTGATCCCTCAAGGGCCTGAGATGTTAAATATACACTACCCCAGTGAGTAAAGCAAGGCGTTAAAATTAATTTTGTCTTGTCAAAGCTGGTTGCTGAACCTTTGCGTTTTGCATGAAGTAGGTTATTCTATAAAAAAAATTTGCATTGCCTCTGGATATATTTCTTCTTCTCTAGGTGGTCTCTATTTTCTTTTGTCCCTGTGCAGTAAATTTATAGCCATATGAGCAGAAAGACTGAGCCCGTTCCTGTTTTAAAGCAAGTTGCAAATACTTTTACAGTTAAAGACTTGTTATCATGTTGGGTGAAAGCTATAGCAGGCTGACACTGCGAGAGATTAATGAGGCGAGATGGGAACCTCCTGGGTTGTGGCACCTTCTGTAAGTAGCAGGTGAGGCCTCTGATATGCTGAGGTTGTGTGGCTAATAACTGCTTTTTCTGATGTCAGTGGCTACTGCAGAAGCCTTGGTGCTGAAGCAGACACAGAAATGTTGTTTTGTCATGGCCAGGACACCTGCTCAGCTCCAGTCATTTCTCTTTCAAGAGCTGCTGGCTCTGCAGAACTCTCTAGGTGTTTTCTGGCCCATCTGAGAGCGGAGGGTGGAAGGACATGTTGTCCTCTTCTGGCCATAACATCCAACAGGTTGCTTGGGAGTAAATGACTGGGGCTTGGGCGAAGAATCAGGCCACTGTTTGTGAAGGGGGTTGGGAAACAAGGGACTAAACAGAGATAAAAAAATTAAAATTTAACATCAGAGCATGAAACAAACAGTTGAAGTAGAAGGTTAAAAACTCTGTTGTGTCAGAAAATAGTACGTGATGTGGTCGCTGAACTTCAGATTCCAGCATCGTGCTCTTTCAGGATACATGCAGAGCTGTAGGCAAATCCACAAAGCTTTGTCTTTGTGCTGAACAGTTAATGTGTGGGGGTTCTCCGCAGTGTAGGATTGTTATTTCCCTCCATGTCCTGTTGAAAAATGAGTTTGAGATGAGCCATTGAAAGAGTCAGGTTAAACAAAATGTATCTGGAATTAATATGGATTCATAATGCTACTAAAGGAAGCTCTGAAATGGGGAAGAATATCCTAGTAATTTCACTTTGATCTTCTTCACTGAGGTGTATGTAGTATGAATATGAGGTGCAAAAGCAACATAGCAGGACTTTAAGTAAATCCTCTCAGCATCAGCAGTAACGTGACCAGTTCTCCGGCTAGCTCCTTTCAAAAAGAGGTTTCTTCAGTTGTTTTGGATTCATCTCGGTGTAGCTTGTTGGGGATGTTTATGGTGATTTTTATTTTGCAAAGCAGTAGTTTTGGCCCAAGTATGTCACAGTAATTTGTTAAATGTTTCTAAACTTGTCCTGACACTGGAGTTTGGCCATGCGCTTGACCTGCAAGGAAATGTGTGAGCATGTTAGGAAGTGGGGACAAGTATGCTTTCCCCTCCGTTGGCCGAGTATTACCCTGTTGCCGTCTCTGCTGCTGCGGTGCTAAGGGACATGGGAGCCTTCAGGCACTGCCGTGTGTCATACATCTGACAGGCACAAACTGTGTTTCTCTTACAGACCTGTTTTGCCCACTGCTTCCCTTGTTTGGTTGTTTGAATTTTTTTTCTTCTGCCACCTCTTTCCCTGTCTTTTTTTCCTCTGCCTTGCTTACACAAACACACAAAGTGCGGTTGATGTTTCACCTTGCCCTTTCTGTTTTCTCTCCCTCCAGATTTTCTTTATTTCTATCTTATATTAATTCTAATCCACTTCCCTGGAAGTCAGGCTGCAGGGGGGAGTTTTCAGTATCACTGCTTTGAAACAAACCTGTTGGGATCTGTAATGGATGATGAAGTGCTGGCCAAGCGATTTAGGCACGTATCTCTGACATCCCTGAATTCAAGAAAGTTTGAAGCAATCTTTAGGAGTGTCAGCGGAAACTGGGTTTTTTGCTAAAGGAAGATAGACAATATAGAGACTTCTTGGGGTTTTTTGATCTTTAGAAAAGATTAAATGGATGGCCTTTATTTTCCTCTTAATAGCTGGATCACAGACTAATCTCTTCTGTAGATTTCTTCCACACAAACCAAACAAAACACATAAATAAGATTGCTGAATGTGGAGAAAAAAGCTAGGTTTTGAAGCACATCAAAACCACTAAGAATCATTCAACTTTCCTTTCAAATGCAGCATAGCAATAGAGCTCTAAATCATAAAAGGTCTAAAATTAGATTATATTCCTGAGATCAGATGTGAATCACAAGTTAATCATATTTTCTTTTATTATCACTGTCTTTACCCTTTTATCCTGAAAAATTAGGTTTCTGACTTGCAAGCAGAGTGAACTGTGAAGGCATGAAACCCTACCAGCTTAGACCACACCAGATCACCTGTGGCTGGGGTCCCAAAAATCTTTTGTTTTGGAGGCTCATGTGGCATCCAGAACTGAGCTCGCATGATTTATCAGTTAGTGCTGTGTCTCTCCCCCAGCCCTCTGATGTTTCAAGTAGCTATTTTCTAAAATTAATGAGAAAATATTACTGCTAAAGCTTGCTAAGTCAGGTTTAAAGCCCACTCTGGAAGTGACAGGGTAGGACAGCAAACAATTACCTCTTGACTGTGGCTCAAAGCTCAGGGAACTGTATTCTCCATTGCTGATTTGTAGCTGAAACTGTGGTGAAATGCACCCGTGTCTGAAAGCAGAGGTACCAGGTGACCTGCAAGATTAGCATGTGAGTGAGGCATGTATGCATGTAGATGATATGTATCTGTTCGTATGAAATGGCAGCTGTAGGGACTACGTTTCCTTGCAAGAGGCACCAGTTCCAGATTTGTGTGCATGATACTGCAGGAACATGAATGTATACTTGAGAGATGACATTGGCATTGTGCCTACGTGTGTGTTTCTGGGAGAGGTGTATCTTGGTGGATGTGTTTGTGGCTGGTTGTAGTTGAATAATGATGCTGACCTGAATGCAACAAACACTCTGAATGATGCAGGTATAATGAATAAATGGTTCCCTTATAGGATAAAGAAAAAACAATGGTGTTGCAGGAGGGGAACCTACAGAGACCTTTGCAGAGATTGTGCATACTCAATGGGAAAGTCCTCAAAGATGTCGTTGTCTGACATACCTTGAACTATTTTCCCTGCTGCTGATCACGTTCCAGTATCCGTGCACTTGAAGGAAAGACTGGGTGTGGTTACTAGAGTGGTGGCCACACGTCAGCAACGTAATCCCACTATGAACGAAGGTTCGTGTCATCGCAGAGCAGCGTTTTGGTGCAGCATGCCTTTGTGGCAAAGGATGTGGGGGTGGGTGGCACGTGATGGTTCAAGTCTGGTGTTTGTGATGAGACAGGTGTATGTAAAAAGGCTCCTCCACCTTTCCTCTGTGCAGCCACAGCACTTGCCAAGGTGTAATTAGTGGGGCTCTCATGTTTCAGGGCAGACTATTGAGCAGCTGCTGAAGTGCCAGCTCACTTGGTAGCCTTGAAAACAAAACATTCCTTGTTTCTCATCACCACTGCGAAATACTGCCTTCCTGAACCTTGGGTTTGGCCCTGCAGCTTTTAGGAAAGTCAAAATGTGAGATTTTTTTTCAATGATGTATTCTTCTAGATCTGTTTAATATCCGTTATCAATTTAATGTGCCACTTCAATGAGATTTTGCTTATTCCATCTCCTCTGAGCTGATTACTTAGCATATGTGGTTTGTGGTTTTGTTTCTTTTTTTTAAAGGAAACTACCAATGAAGAAGTGGAATGTTTGCTTCAGCTGAGGAGAATATTTCCCAAGTCCTAACCGGAAAAGGTGAAAAAGAGAACTGGCGGATGTTGCTAGTAGGTATGTACCTGACAGGAAGCCATGACTAGTAGTGTGATTGTCAACAGGAAACAAAAAGTCACAGCCGATGTGATGCTGCCATACAAGACACTTTCTGTGTCATGTTGCCTGCTGGACTTTGTGGCCTGGAGAGCAGTGTATGTCTACATGAGAGATCCTCCTGTCCATTCGTCTGCTGGAGTTTGAATTATTCTGCATCTGGTTAGTCCACTTTGCTGGAGTTGGCAAGCCCTGGTTTTTTTTCTTTTTCTTGACACCTGCTACTGTAAAGATCTCGAACAGCTATGGCGAGAAAAGGGTGCGTGTGAGCAACCTTCACCAGCTGGCAGCTGAGTGCTCTTCAGACCCCAGGCAGCTTCAAGGTGTCTTGGCTGTTCAGTGCTCTGCAGATATGAACGCTGAGCTTTTCTGGCACGTTCTCACACTGGCCTTGTCGCTCTCACCATGCTAGTACATGGGAAAGAAGACTTCCTCTCAGACATAGCTTACATCATCCTGGAACTGGTCATTGCGGTGCTGGCCATCCTGGGGAACATCCTGGTCTGCTGGGCAGTCTATTTGAACAGCAACTTGCAGAACGTCACCAACTATTTTGTGGTGTCCCTGGCTGCTGCTGACATTGCCGTGGGTGTGCTGGCAATCCCCTTTGCCATCACCATCAGTACTGGCTTCTGTGCCTTCTTCTATGGCTGCCTTTTCATTGCCTGTTTCGTCCTGGTCTTGACTCAGAGTTCGATCTTCAGCCTCCTTGCTATTGCCATTGACAGAATCATTGCGATCCGCATACCCCTCAGGTAAGCGCGGGTTGGGCTGTGGGGATAGAGGGGGCTTAGGTTGCTGAGGGATGAACATCAGTAAAAACAACAGATCTGGAGATGAATCAAGGAAGGAAAAGTAAAACTTTTCTAGGTCTTGGAGGCTGTCTTGGCCACTGGATTTTCTGGTGGCTTCTTTTTCCACTTCTTCTCTGTCCTCATATGGTGTGTGCCCATGGCACTGCAACGGTGTTGCCTGGGAGCTGCCATTCCATATTTAGTCAGGATCGTGCGGAACCTCAATAACCTACTCTCTGAGCTGCGGCCAACAGCACCAGAAGGATCACTGTGGGAAAACAGAGCTAAAGCAATGCATGAGGGAGGGCAGAAAGGGCGTGAGGTCAACTTGTATCCTTCCCCATGGGGAGAATGGGAGACACCACCTGCAGCTTGTAGCAGCAGGGTTGTGGAGAGTGTAGGTGGGGGTTTTCTCTTGAGGGTCTGTTAAACGTGAAGGGAGAAGCAGCAGCAGACTAGGAAGAAATGGGCCTTAGGAAGATTTGCACTGCTTCTGGAAGCAAAGCATGTATTAGGTCAAGGCAGAGGCTTGTCCAACCCAGACCTGCAGATGGTTATTCTGTGGTCTCTGCTCTGGAGTGTAAAGGAAGAAAAGGGCATTTCAGTATTAGAGCTTGAAAGCTGAATATGTCAAGCTGCTACTTCGTGTGCCACCAGGGAGGCTAATGTTGGACAAAGGGAAGTTTTGCCATAAGCACAGAGGCTGCTACTCAGTTGTTTTCCAGAAGCACATTGTGATGGGATATATCTGACCATGGGCGTGAAGTGGCACTGTGTTTTGTGGGCTGGGTTTCAATGCTGTGTGACAATGCTTCCAAGTCATTCAATAAGCTCAAAAGAGGTAGAGAAAGCCCAAGGAGAGGCCGGTGCAGGCAGAGTGTAGGAGTCTCCCTTCTTCCCGTTCTGTCCATAGGAGGATGCAGCATGCTCTCAGGAATAGAGAGACTCGTTTCCTATCCTGAATAACAGATTTGGCTGCAAAAATGGAACAGATTTCTGATTTGTCCTCTCAAGTTTGAGTTTTTGGGCATCCTCCCTCGTGTTGAGCTTAAATCACTTGTGCTGACCTGTGCAATTTAGTTCTGTCTCTTGTGAATACTTTGGTCACCCAGCACTTACGCTGATTAACACAAATCTCCCATTCAAAACCAGAAAGCATTCTTTTCCCTAGAGATGCAGAGATTGCCTTTCCAAGTGGACCAGGGCAGCATAGTCTTTCCTGAAGCCTTGCCTCAGCAAGCTTGTGCTGCTATAACATTACTATAAATTGTTGGTTTCCAAACCTATAGTCGTACCTATTGCAGCCTCTACTTATGATGTAGTTGTAAGGAATAACTATGCCATTCCATTGCGGAGAAAACTCTGTCGATACTAGTTACATATAAATTGGACTGTCTCCACTTTTCTACGGTTCTACATATAGATGGTTTCAGTTTAGAAACCAAAATAATGATAAATGGTACAAAGAAACATATGCAGAGTAGCCTTTGGGAGCTTGCCTCTGAAATGATTTTGGGAAGGGCTAAGGGCTAATGTCTTTAACTCATCTCTCCTGAGCTAACTCTGACGACTTTTGCTGACATTTTAAGCACTCTTATTGCTAGAGGATGACTTGCCAGAAAACCCAGATTTAAAAATCTGGATTTCTGCCCATTTTTGGGGGGTATCACTATAACTATAGTTTAGGGGTATCACTATAACTATATTATCTTGAAAATTTAATTTCCTAGAATAGCCAAGGTAAAGAGTCTTTCAGAAAAATCAGACTTCATCAGTGCTGGGCACAGTAGTGTTTTTGCTGTTTTGTTTTTGAAAAAACAGAGCACACCCTCTTCCACCCCAAAAACGGTGGAGTTGATTGGATACAGAAACCCACTGGTAGATCCATGGGTTCCTCCCCCTCCTTGTCCTCTGCTGGTTTGTCCTTTCACAGAAGGAGCGAAGAACTTGTCAATTGTGTTTCCCCTTAAGAATTTATGGATGAATAAGCATTAGATTTATAGCCTCAGACATGCTGAGAAAGTGAAAGCTGATTAACTGAAGAGGGAAATGTGATATAATTCAGACTGCTCACATCCTCGGTTTTTTTTCGTTTTCTAATATCTGGTTGTCTCAAAAATGTGTCAAACAATTTGAAGGAAAGTTCTGCCACTTAAAGATGCAACGTTTTCACCCCACCCTTTAATGCCTGGGGAAGCCTCTTCTCTCCTCAGAGGACAAGAAAGGTAACACCAGGCATTCCTAATGTTTGTTAGATGAATGCTCTTAAGAAATAATAAATCAGACATCCTTCACTCTAGAAAAACCAAAAAGGCCCAAACCTATTTTTTTCTTCTTTTCTTTTTAACTGTTTAATATCTGATTTGTCTGAAGGAAGGTAACTGCATGTTGCAGTGGATACATATGTGGATGTGTATTCCCACACAAACTGTCAGTATTAAGGAGCCACGAGAGAGGGATTTCTGATATTGTTTGGGTTTGGACACCTCAGTACATAATTAGAGTTACCTTTTGATTTTTCTGTGGCTATAAGGCCCTCCCCCAAAAAATTTGCAGTGAGGAAAGACTATAGGTAAAATTTAAAACTAATAAAAACTGATTGGTGAATGTCTTGTGGGTTCTACCTGTCAAATGATTAGAACTGTGTAGAATTTTATAAACTTTCCAAAAGTTTTCAAATACTTCGCTGAATTCTGCCAGGTTTTATACGAATGTAACACTCTGCAAGTGGCAATAAAGCACTCCCAGGGAAGAGAGTTCAAGCCATTGGTCTAGGATAAAATCCGAACTGTCTCTCTAACATGGCAGGTACCTCAAAACCTGTGCTCTCTGATATAAAATCCCTCGGTGTTCTGAATGAAACTGGCTGCAAGTCCAAGCTCCAGGATGAAGTCATGGGCCAAGAATAATTGCCGCTTTCCAGGCTCTTTGGTGCCAGCAAATGCTCCGTGGGCACAGTGCCCAGCCTCATGTTCTTGTGCGGGCATTTGTGGTAAAGATACTCCCACGGTGAAGAACAGGTAGCTCTGATGCACTGGAAAGAGAGCAGAAAATTTTCTTTCTGGAGCCAAACAGAAAAGTTTTCTCCAGTCACTGCTTGCTCTGTCTGCTGTATTCAGGCATTCACTTGTGGCATAAATACTTACGCAGGTCACACAGTGTCAACTATAGTAACTTGCTGAAGTGCAGACCTTTTCCTCTGATGAAGGTTGCTTTTGGAGATGACTGTCTAAGCTGGGATGCTTCTCTGGGAAAGCATTACCATCGTGCAGCTCCCTGATGTTTGGAACATGGGGACAGATTTAGCCCCTGTAGCGGTGACTGAAACTGCAGCTTGAGTTGGCATTGGGATGCTTTTCTGCCAGAGGCTAGGGGAGCCGGACATGAAGAACTGGCTTCTCAAAGTCTGGGGCGGGAAAAATAGGGGAGATTAACACAAATGCTGAGTGAAGTATAGGACATGGAAGGCACCTTTGTACTGAGAACAGTCTGTTTCAGCAGTTGCTTTAATTCTCTAGGGTTGCCTTCTCAAATGCTCATAGATGAGCATCAGAGTTAGTGAATCAGGGATTTAATGTTTTATTGTCACTTTGAGCCATATCCCGACTTACTTCTTTCTTTGCTCACCATAACCTTTAGACTTTATTTCCTACATGTGTTCATGTTTGTGTCAAATAGATGATGGGCAGATTCAGCCTAATATGAAAGAAGACTAATTCACTTCCTCCTTTGAACAAGCATGGGCATGGCTTTGAAAGCAGGGCCAGTTGTTTATAACCTGCTGTTACCAAGGTTTTAGTCTAGAAGCTGCTCATGTCACGAGCACAAGAACGGTCCCTGCCCATTGTTACTGCTTTAGCTGTTTAGAGCCCTGTGCCCAGCTGTGGGATCCCACCCTGTCTCCATAGCACAGACAAGCACTAGTATCACTTAGCACCTGATGACAGGGGAGAAAGTTTCTTGACTGAGAGCTTTGGGAAATGGTTGTTTAGGTGGTGCCTGAGAAGGTCTGGGTTTGGTTTCTTGCTGTGCTGCAAATTTTCCTGGATGATGGGGGATTGTCGGTGTCTCTCATTTCCAGATACGCGTAATATAGGGATAGAATATCCTACTTTTGTCTTTCTCCCTATGACTGCAGCTGCCTGAGGTGTGGTCTGTTGCATGGATGTGTTCAGTGATCAGTGGTTAGTGGCGATTTGTTAAAAACCATTGAGCACTGCTGGAATTCAGATCAAAGCCCAGTGCCCTCAACACTGAGCAAGGGCTTTCTGGTGTGATGCAGTAAAGATGTCTGAAGCATGCTCCATGTGTGGCAGAGCCATTTTGCCAAGATGTTCAGTGCTGTCAACCAGAGGTGGGTTTGGAAGACCAGCAGCAGGCTAGTTGGATGCTATGATGATGAGTTAGACCAGTTACATATCGTGCAGTGTATGGAAGGATTTTAACTCCTACCTGAGGACCCTGTGGTTCTTAAGCGAGCTCTGTCTTCCACCCAGCTTCATAGTTTATGAATCAGACTGGTGAGGTACTACACTTTGTGCAGAAATCATTGTCTCGATGTCACAGAGCTTAGGCCCAGGACCTAGAAGCGTCACATCCTCACCCAAGTTATTCTAGGCAGCACAGATGAGTTGTACGTTCACCCGGGGCAGCTGATCTCCTGGAGTCTGTTTGCCAGCCTAATGGTTGGGAGAGCAGCAGAGCAGGTGAAATTATTTTGGGGAGAACATCCACATTTTTATGTGTTTGCAAAAGTGGGTTTTATTTTTTGGAGAAGCCAGGTGACCCTATCTCCATGCTTAACTCCACAGTGAGTGTCCCTCTGCACTAATGTTGTTTGTGTCTGGAATCTCACAAGTAGAAGTTGTTGCTTGTGTAGCAAGTCCAGTATTTTCCAGGAAGCATGAGAACAGTGCTGTCTAGACACATCAGACATGCTACAAAGTCACCTGCCATGCAATACATGGGCTGTAGGTGTGACCAGCTCCTTTCAGCAGGCTGTGTCTCCTGCGAAGGTGCCAGCAGCTCACAGTATATGTGATGCTTCCTGGAAGCCCTGAACTTACCATGTAGAGCTGTACAGCACTGGGGAATACAGAGAGTAGCTTTGGCCTGGGAGCTGTGAGCCTGGAAAGATGCTCACATAGGGGCCCAAACTCTTCAGTGCTGGCCTGGTGATGTCTCTTAAGTGGACAAAAGGAATCAATCCAGGAGGGTCTGTTGGGACAATAATCCTACCTCAGACAAGTCAACCAGAGGTGTTTCCTGTGGATCCTAGAAATTAAACTCTCCCAAGCAAATGAACACCAGGTGGGCACCTGGTCAACATAGTGTCACGCACTATGTCACGAGATGCTGTGAGCTTTCTCTCGTGCATTATGGAAATGCCCTCACTGATAGATTGATAATTGCCACTGCAAAGCAGGCTTGGGTTAAGTGCTGTTCCTAAGCCTTATAAAGTTTGTTGCATGGGAATCCCCAGAGGGTAAGAGGGAGGGAGAAGTGGGGGGGGTGTTTGCCTGGAGCAGTAATGAATATATTTTTAGTGGAAGGGAAGGGACATCTCTAGTCGTGGGATAACAGCTGCACAATTTCAAAATTCCTCTGACACGATGTAGCCAGTTCCAGGGCTGCAGGGTTTTGAGGTTTTGTATTTTGTTTTCTGTTTTTCCAAGTTTCAAGTTCCTTCAGCCAATCTCTTGTTCCCCGAGTGTACTTTTCAAAGCACAGATGCTGTTTTTGCTCTGTTGATGAGGTCTGAATGTGAGCGGTTCCATGCTACCGTCCATGCTGTGCCCTTGGTATCCCCTAAGCACTGAGCAGGATCCACTGCTTGCTGGAGAAACCTTTTTATCTCTCAGAATCAGCTGAATCCCTCCCTCATTTCTGGAGGGAGGATTTCATTGCATTTTGGGTACTGGGAATTGTGTGGTTGGCTCCCTCACCCACGCCCTCTTTTCTGATTTTGAAATGCAGCTGAGAAAGGAAGACTTAGCCTGATGGGTCTTGTGTGGAGCCGGGTTGTTCCCTGCCCATCAGCAGGGGTTTAACGCACATGCAGGATCTCCATTCTGTACTGTTGTCCTGTGCCCAGCCAAAGCAGCCTTCTTCATCCCCTGTCTTGAACCTGCATTGGGATAGAATCATGAACCTGTAGGAGTTACAAATTCATTGAGAGATGGAGAGAATTCTACAGCTTTTTGGAATTTTTTTTTTTTTTAAAGTATTTGTTTACTGAGAGAAGTCTGGGGACAGAGGGAGAAGAAGCATTGGGTAAACACTGAGAGCCCAGTGCTACCATTGTCTGATTGCGGACGCATGGGGTCAGCTACAGTGTGGGACCCATGCTGGACAATGTGGGAATCAGGCCATCTACTTTCCATGCTAAGTGTTACCAAGGGAAGGAAATTGCATTGAAAAGTTAAACTGTTGCCTTGATTTACATTTCAGGAGAAGAACTGGTGGAGTCAGCTCAAGACTCACAGTAACCTCTGACACCTTGGGAACTGGCCGATATTTCAAACAAACCAAGGTCCCTGGCTGCACTGCCAGATTCTTACCATGTTGCTTGTCTCTTTCAGCATATCTCAGAGAATTTACTGCTAAGAGCACTGGCTTCAGCCAGGCATATCAATACCTCCACCACTGCAGTCCCCTTTGGTGGGTGCAGTACAGTCTATCTGTAGTCAGAGCACTGTCCTCAGCTTAATTCCTCCTTTCTGAGAAGGACACGGGGTCTGGGCTGGTGAGGAAAACAGCTGACTTGTCTCAGTTATATATGGAATGCTGGTGGTGCTAGCCTTGCCGAAAGTGCCATTGTGGAGCAGAGTGAGGTGCTGTGCCAAGCAATGCCAGCCTGGCTTCTGCAGTTGAGTCAGCAGAGTTTCCCCGGAGCACACGTGAACATGGGCACAAGGTCAATGGCACTGTACCTCCAAGTTCTTTTGTGCTATTTGACTTACAGATCCACCGCAGGACAGACCAGGCAATTCCATGCTACAAGGCTGCTCCTTTGCCAGAAAGGAGAAACTACCTCAGCAAGAGAGCCATGGTGGTCTTCATCACCAAGGGTCAGAGCAGTGCTGTTGAATATCCAGGCTGCAAGATCTATGTGCGTGACCAAGTGGGCTGGTGGAGTGAAGGGACACAGATGAAAACTGCATTAATTTCCCTGCTTTTCTGTCACCTATTCATTGCCTAAAGGAAAGAAAAGGAAACAGGTGGCATACAATGTCACCATGGAGTCTTTGCTGTGCTGTGATGTGCTGTGTGGGTTCTGCCCCACAGTTCAAAGGCCCATCTGAAGAAGCAGGTGCCTTTCTTGCTGTCTTCTGGGACATTGGGAAGTTGCTTGGATGTCAGAGGCTTGTTGAATGATATTTTTGTAATTCCCATTTCCTCTATTTTATAGGTACAATGGCTTGGTGACTGGGTCTCGAGCTAAAGGTATCATTGCCATCTGCTGGGTATTATCTTTCATCATCGGCTTGACACCAATGTTAGGGTGGCACAATCGCTCCCATATAGAAGGGCTGAGTTCCAATAAGTCCTCTCCCATCAACTGCAGCAACAGTATGGTGGCATGTCTCTTTGAGGCTGTGGTCACCATGGAGTACATGGTCTACTACAACTTCTTTGCCTGTGTGCTTTTGCCCCTCCTTCTCATGTTTGGTATCTACTTGAAAATCTTCATGGCAGCCCGACGACAGCTCAAGCAGATGGAGAACAAGATGGTACATGGGGAACGTTCTCGCTCCACTTTGCAGAAGGAAGTCCATGCAGCTAAGTCTTTAGCCATCATTGTTGGGTTGTTTGCAGTCTGCTGGCTTCCACTACATATTATTAACTGCTTTACCCTTTTTTGCCCAAATTGTGCCCATGCTCCCCTCTGGCTGATGTATCTGGCTATTATTCTGTCTCATGCCAACTCAGTTGTAAATCCTCTAATTTATGCCTACCGAATCAGGGAGTTCCGATACACCTTCCGTAAAATCATCAGCCAGCATATCCTGGGCCGGAAGGAGCCATTCAAGGCAGGAACAGCCAGCTCTAGGACTTCCACGCATGGTGGGGATGCAGAGAACGCCAGCATACGAATCAGTGAGTATGCATTAGAGGTATACACCAACGGAGAGATCCACAGGGATCCTGAAAAGCAGGACTTAAACAAATGCAAAGCTGGCTTGGAATGGCACCAGAATGGAAATGCTCTGGATGTGGACTCAAATGGGCATCTCCCACATTCCTGCAAAAATGGGATTCTCTCAGATTCATGCATGAACAGGGAGCTTCACAGTGAAGAGCAAATTGATGCCCAGATGTCTTACTCAGACCTGGAAAGAGCAGCCTTTGCATCAGCTCATGTCTCCTGATGAGACTTTCAAAGTCTTCCTGGTAGAATTTTTTTTTTTCATTGGTGACCTTTGCCACGGCAGAAAGGGAGGTTGGGGGGTGGGGGGAGAAGTGTGTATTCAGATTGCTGTGGAGAAAGGGGTCCCTATCCAGGACTGTTGGGATGATCCTAAATACCAGACTGGAGAAGAGCCAAGAGACCATTGAAACGGACTAAGGAAGGAGAGACACGTTACCCATCAATGACCTGTCACTAAGAGCAGTGCCAAGGTCAAAGATGGTGTTCCAAGTTAGCACTGGGAGACTCTGCTGATGCAGGGCGTATCATGACATTACGCTGTACTGTGTATCTGTGGTTGTGTGTCGATTTTGCTGTCCTTACCAGCAGAGAGAAAAGCATGGCTGGAAGTATTCACTGAATGGCACAGAGCAACAGGGAAGGGGCCTTTTGGTACTTTGGCCTTGCAACAAACAGCATGGGGATAGCAACATCTATTGGTCAGGAAGGATGCCAGCAGCTGCCTGGACAGGGAAGGAATTTACCTGATGGGAACTTTGGATACCTTCAACCACGGCATTTTGTCTTTTAGTTCATGTTTTTAAAGCTTATACTGCAACAGGTTGCTTGAATGTGGGTTTTTTTTTTTTTTTTTCCTTGTCTTGATAAGATTACTTTATGTTAAGTTATAAAAGATGGCAAGAACTCATATCTGTTTCCCTGAGTGCTCAATGTTCCAGATGCACAGGGCAAATATAACCTCATAGCTCTCCACTTTGTCTAACAAATAATGAAAACGGAGTCTGTAGTATGGATTTCCTTTAGCAAAAGTGCTGTTAGCAGGACTTGGTGCTGCAGATAGTAGACAAGCAGGCCAGGCTGTGGTTTGTGTCACCAGGGTGGTCGTGCCCCGAGGTGATGTGAAGAGCTATTGGGTGTGGGAGCTGTCTGAAGGCCTGTGGGCACTGTCTGCTTTTCCCCCCAGTCTCTGTGCTTGTCCCCCTGAGCTCCTAGAATGCATGTGGTCCCAAATGTGTGTGAGGGGAGCTAATTTTCCATATTTGAGTCTTTTTCATCCTCACTCAAAAGGCTATGGGATTTTTTCCTTCTTTCTTGGGATAGGGAGGAACACACACACATACCTAGCCCTTACTTCTGGAATTTCAGTGAGCTCTATTTAAACACCTTTTCTCCTGTGATTTCAGTTTTTTCCTGATGTGCTTTACTGTGAAGCCTGATGTGTCCCTGCAGTGCAGCGGCCACCAGAGCTGGGTCTGTCTGCTTAGAAGACGTTCCTATTCTGAGAAGCTGAAAGGTGTCAGTAGTAGTGGAAATCAGCTTAGAAACTGCGGTAGTCTGCCTGTATGAGAGAACAGGCAAATCTGTGCTGCTGCAACTGATGTGGTTTATTGTAGAGGTGTTTCACAGCAGTCTGATAATTTTCTGTATCGCTTATGAAGGATGATAGCTCAAGGACAGCAGAACAATGCATCAGCTTGAATTCTACCTAAAGATTGTCTGTTTTTTCTTTTCAGTCAAAGAGTCCATTTTCCAATACCACCAGCTTTCTGGAGAGACAGGCAGTAATGGTCCTACTAGAAAACTAAAAGTCTGGTAATTCCAGGTATCTGAAGCTTATTCCCTAGCTGAAAACATCAGAAATATCATCCTTCAAACCTGGCTCCTCCTCGTGACTGTCCACTAATATTTCAGAAGCCAAATAATCTAATTTTCAGAGAGGAAAGGGGAACTGGATTTTGATACTTGAGGAAGAGCAGGTTATGTTTGTGTGTTCTTATTCCATGTTTGTTTCAAATATTGTGAACTATTAAAATGAAAAGTCACTTTTTTTTGAGAAGAATTTTCTTTTTGCCAGTCTCCCTGCATGAAGGTGGGGAGTAGCTTATAATGCTCTATGTGTTCAAGTACGTAACTGCTCCAGGCTAGCATGAAGCTTACTGTGAAATGGATGAAAAGATGTGGTTGCAACCACAATCCTTAGCAGTAAGACAGGCAAGTTTGTAGAACAATAGACTTCACAGTTTAATTGAATTGCTGCTTTCTTGGCATGGCTTTTCCACAGTCTGACGTCAGAGGAGTGGATTATCACTCCAGCACCATTAACAAACACTAAGCCATTTCCCTGTGACTGACGTCGTAGGTAGTGTCTCTGTAGGGTGACTTGGGATCTTGTTACTCTTGATCTTTCTTGATGGAATATTTCTGTAGGTTATTTGTGGGATGGCTCCTCTGACCTCCTGGAACAGCGGCAGAGGAACTCAGTCAGGAAAATGGGGGTCTGATCTCTTCAGGCCTCAGCTGGAAGCTGAAACGTTTCTAAGAATAACTCAAGATTACATCCGGTATTTGCATCAATAACAATTAGGTCCACAAAGAAGCAGAGCAGGGAAGGAAGTGTGGGAAAATACCAGCATCACTTATGTGCTGGAACATACGCAAGTGCAGAAGTGTCTCCTGTTGAGCTTTAGTTGCCATTGTAAAGCGATGTTTTGTGCCACATTGAATCAGACTTTGAACAGCTGATGTGGGTTCGATGCTTCCTATTGTTTCTTGAGCTTCTTCACACGCAATTATACCAGCTTCTTGCTTGGTTGCCCCAAGAAGCAAGTTGATCTATGTCAATGCAACACGCTTAGGATTGTCCTTCTGGAAAACTTACCTGCCCAACCAGATCACCATGCGAGCTTATGGAGTTTCCAGATGTCTTGAAATTAGCTTTTCTATTGCTAGAATATTGAGATGCCCCCAAGTGTGTCCAGTCCCTATTAGGGATCCAGATTTGAAATGAAAGGGGTGTGTGAAGGGGCTGGGAGATGTGTGCAGGAGGAAGTGCAGTGGGGGTAAGGAGGCACCATCTTTTATACAGAATTGGAAGTCTGTAGTCACAGGAAGGAAGGGATGGCAATTGTACCGACTGCTGTGTGCCTTCTGGCAAACATATGTCTGAGATGGACATTCAGAAAATGTTTCTGAAACAGTTATGGGGAGCATGAACCTTTTGAACAGAATTTTGGACTTTTTATTTCTTGTTTCCTAGAGGTTGTGATTTCAAGGCTTGCTTTTTCTAAAAAGGAAAATAAAAAAGCTTTAGGGTCCCATCAGTGAAGTGTGCTCTTTCCTTCTTGGGTAAGTGCTCTCCACCCTTGAAAAAAGTACCTCTTTTCCAAACTGCATAGGGCAGGGGTCATTAGAAGAGTGAAAGTTAAATATTTATTTCCTAACCTCTCCACTCATATCCCCATTTCCATTCCAGCTGGATAGTATTTAGCTGTTGAAATATAGCTGTTCTGGATAAACAAAGATGCTACCAAGACAAAGGGAAGAATAAGGTGATCATCAGAAGGGGCTGGAGAAGACCTCCATAGGAATCTAAGGTGCAGAGAGTAAGAGCTGGGGTAAGAAGAGACTAATTTTATTGAACTGGAACATCTTACTAAAAATTACTCAAGACTCATGGAGAAATGTGGTGCCTCGTTTGGCATGAGGGCATTCTGCGAGTTTCACCATTCCCTGGAGACTCTTAGGCTCCAGGGTTTGCTTTATAGGGTTTTGGAGAAAGTTAAGTCTGCTCCGTTGCCAGGAGTAATTTTATCAAGAGTTCTTCTTGTGGCCATCTCCTCCATAGGGCACTGCTTTTTGCGTATGCAAATAAATGTACTCACAGCTTTGTTCTGCAGAGTTTCTTTTGGATCAGTAATATTTCAAAGCTCTGCACAAGCTTGAACTGCAGCTCTTGAACAGAGAAGCAGTTTGGCACGGTGGGACAGCTGGGGTTGCTTTAGACAGAAAGGGTTTGCCACTGATCCCAGTTGGTGCTAGGAAGAATATTGTGCAGATGGACTTGGGTGTTATATGTAGTAGTCTGAATCTTTGATTATTCTTCGAAAAGAGGCTCCAGGGGATGCTGGTGGATATAGAAAATTCCCTAAGATGTGGGAGCAGATTGGAGGGTTAGGGTTAGATGGGAAATCTTGGTGGTGAAGGAAGATTTTTAGGGTTGGTGTTTGGGAGGGTTTCAGGAGAGCAGGAATGTGCTGAGAAATGCTAGGGATTGCACAGATGGTGCTGGCATGAGACCAAAGTGTGACTTGCTGAGAAAGGACTCTAGGAAGGATGTGCAGCTCTCCTGGGTTCACTGCAGCAGAGGGTCAGCCTTGCCTGATGTGTGTGGAGGGTTGACTTCCTATGGTCTGTGTGCGACTGAGGTAGAGATGGTTCATACAGATTATCTCCTTCGCAGATACTTTGCCTCATTTCATGAGTGTGTCCAGGTCTAACAAAAGCCCTTCTGCTTCATGAACATGAGTTCTACCTAAAAACCAACCAATTCAGCCATGTTCTGTGGGAAGGATGAGCATGCTGTAAGTGCCGCGATGCATTACAACTGTAGAATACTCTCTAGTGGTGTTTGTTAAGTTTTGCTGCCTAATAGTTCTCTCCCAGTTTGTTTTGGGTATCAAACTGCACTGAGTCATACCAGAGAGTTTTTCCTTTCTAGCCCTGAGCTTTTGGCCATCTTTACAGTAAAACACATCAAGAGTAACTAAAATCACACCAGTTCCTCATTTGCATGAGAAGTGACTAACCCTGGCAGACTGAGAATCCCCAAACTGGGGTAATGTTGTCTGTAACTCCCTGTCTTATTTGTCTGCTGGGACTGTTCACACAAGGATGTGTTAAAATCAAGACTGGAACCTGTTGATCTGAGAACATCCTTTGCTTCCCCCACTCTGTCTCAGGAGCTGGTGTTTCTGCCCCCTGTCCTGTGGAGTGGTTGTCTCTGTGGTTTGCAAACCAAGACACTATGAACACCCTGCTGCACACGCTGTCACTATAAAACAATTACTCTTTTAATTTAAATGTCTTATGAATATAGTTGTTGTTTCCCTCAGTTTGTCAGTTACCAGTGGGACAGGAGGGAAGGGCGTGGGAGAATCTGAGCATGCAAATGTATTTAAAGTGCATTGACCAAAGGTTTTTTTGAATCTGTGAAGTTTTCGTATCTGTGAAGTCATCAGACTGCTGGGCAGTGAGGAGCCACTGGTGCTGCTGAGTCTGTCTTGGTTACATTTCTTAATAAGCATTAAAATAATAAAATATATTTGTAAAAGAGCGTGTGAGTGCCTTTGTCCCAGGAAGATCCTGCTGGCTGGCCCTTTTTTGTGCAAGTGTTTTCTTATTAGCTTTTTCCATAGACTGATCCTTCCGGAGAACTCTCTCCCTGGCGCTGCCTGTTCTTTTGCAGAAGATATTAGCATGGACTACAATGACAGACCCAGACAGACTAGAAGAACCCCGCACATCTCTGACATCCTGGGATCTGTCATCTTGTCAATAAGAGAAAATGTTTACAGCTGCGTACTGAGCACAGGGTAGAGTACTGTCATTGCCCAAACCACTGCAGTGTCAGGAACTGTGTTACGTAGCAGGACCTGAAGGATCCATAACTGGACCATGAAACACTTTGTCAGCTGCGACTGGAGCATCACAGCCTGCTGGCTCTCCTTCCACATGGCCCCGCTAGTGAACCTCAGACCTCCTTGTAGGACCAGCACAATTTCGGACCTCTGTCCTGTTCTGCCAGTGCCACTCAGGCTGAGCTAGCCGCAGCCTGATGTCAGCCAAAGTAGCCTGGAAATGGAGGCAGTGAATATAGATGCTGCTGTGGTGTCTCTCAAGTCAATTCTGAGCAATGCTGACAGGATGAAGCAGGAATAATTTCCAGCTTTTTGCAGTGTATGTGAGGAGGCTCGTGAAAGTCTGTACAATTCAGCAGCATTTCGATTTGGGGAGTGATAAAATGAAAGTTCACCAGATAACCATCTACTACTGGTCATTCCCTCTTCTGGTTCACTTTGCAGCTGGGCTAGAGGCCTTACTGGAGGCCCCCATTTGTGAGAGGTGCTGGCACCCTGGTGCTCTGTGGCCAGCTGTGCTCAAGCTGTTCAACCAACTGTGTAATTGAAAAGCTTTTTGATTTTTCCCTCCTTTCACAAACACTGTGCATTTTGTTCTGCAGCATCAAAGGCCGGGTGCTGGGAGGAACAATGGGCGTCTGCAGGAGCCCAGGGAAACAATGGCAGTACCTGGCCCCGGGGAAGAAAGCAAGTACTTGAAAGAACAGAGAGAGCTCCCGGTTTAACACCACAATTGGCCTGATCTGGAAATCTCTGCTCAGAGAAACTAGGGCTTGCAGGGTAATATAGCTCAATAGTGTAATATTTACTGCAGCACCGGGGAACTGATGACATTTCTGACTGGCGAAGTAGGATGGGGCTGTGGAGGATGGTGTTTTCTCTGCTAATGGCTGGATAATGATTTTGGCTAAAAAGCTTTTCACAGCATTTAAAACAGCAGGATTTTCCTTGCCGCTTCTGCCCCCAAACAGGAAGCCTTTGCTGCTAAGAATAGTACATACAAGTGCCTGCTGTGCTCTTGAACATCATATGTTTCAAGGAGAAGTTTTGGGGAGTTAAAAGCTCTGAGCACCTTTTCTGAGGCCCTGTGGACCTCACAATTTACTTTCACAGGAAAGATTCCCACTGTCTTGCGTTTGACTGAAGTGACCAAGTGAGGAGTGAGATTTCTCATGTGTTCATTCAGGAGAGAGACTTCTGCCAGCTCAGAGTGATCCTGGGAGGAATCCACCTCACTGATCCCACCAGTAAGCACCTCAGGTTAGATGATGCAACTCACTGCAGGTTGGAGTCTGGCTGAATAGTAAGTGGAGCTGTATTCCTCTCTGACTTTTCAATCTCCTCTTCAGTGCTGTTCTGAGAAGAAAAGGGGGGCACTTCTGAATATTGGAGATGTTTCCTCGGAAATGACCCAGTGGATGGGGCTGTTGAAGAGTTTTTGGCTGTCAGGTGTGTCATTCTTACAAGCACTATCATTTCTCTGCTGTGAGACTGCAGTAGTCATTGTTGAGATCCTGCAAAGTGACAGGAAAGTACTACCCAGATCTCAGAAAATCAGAAAATAATTTCAAGTCCTTGCAACACATCAAAGAAAATTATCTGAGCGATGTTTGGGTCTGAGAGTACCCTAGTGATTTGTCAGCAAGTGAAAGGTGAGGATTGGGAAAAGAGCATTCAGTCTGCATGTTCAGAATAAACTGTGTGAAGATGAGGTTATTTGGAGTGCAGATCCATACTGTGTGGTCTGAGCCTGTTGCACTGAACTCCAAACCTGAGCCTGTGGGTTTTGGGAGTGTCCAGCTGCAATCCAGAGAGGTGACTGTAACTTCCACAGAGTCCAGGGCAGTCTTTAAACCTGCTAGCTTGGACACTGACAGCAGTGGAGCTGCAGTCACTCAGGCTTTGTTCGCCAAGCGTTTACCCAGCACCCCAGGCAGCTCTGATTTTTTTTGCCTTACCTAAGGCAAGGAGATTAGATAACAGCTCATAATGAGAGTGAAGAAAATCCATGCATGGGGTATCTTACTGCCTCAGCTGTTGATGAGGTCATGGGGATGTCTTTTGGGCTGGTATTAGTCCAGGATATTATTTCTAAATGGGAGTTAAGCATATCTCAGTTGGATACTTCATGCTGGAGAACTTACAGCTGCATCATTCGAGCATTTGGCATCATCTGGGCTGTGAAAGCTTGTGCCTGTGCTTTGGGGTTCCCAGGGATGCAAGGCTTTTGTGCAGTGTGGTGATTGCATCCAGGAAAGCAAAAAAAAAAACAAAACCAAACCCAGAAGTCCTAATAAAGAGAATTGAGCAGCCTGGATCAGTTCTATGAAGAATGCAAAACAAGCCTGGGCCATCTCAGGGTAAGCTGCACTCATGGTGCCTCTTGAACCCATGTCCTGTTATTGTTGGTGTGGAACATGAGGGTCTGGGCCAATGAAAATAAGGAAGGTGGCTTGACAGACACAGATTTTATCTTTTGAGATTCATCATGACCTTTCTAGTGTATAATAAATAAAGTTGACTCAGGAATTGGCAAGTGCCCTATAACATGCAGTCCTGGTGTTGGGACTCGGCAGAACGTTCTGCTTAGCAATGCACTCTGTTAGCTTTGTTTGCCAAGTTCCTATTTTGGAGGTGTGCTGAAGGGTTGAACAGTGGCAGATGCTGAAGCCTTCTGCAGGGCAGGTGCACTGGACCCGGCATCTCTGACCACGCTGATCCAAGCTGGATGAAGGTCATTTTGAATCCACACTGATACAACCTTTTGCCACTGAGCCATAAAAAGAAATGAAATGGCTTGCACAGGAAGAATGCTGTTTGCAGTAATGTGAATCTTGGGGCAAAGAGGACTCCCATCCTTTCACACTACTGTATAACCCATCAAGCATTTAAGTCAGCATTGAACAGTATTGCTTCGTGTATTAATGTCTTTGAGCAGCCCTGCCATGCACTCTGGATCCTGTGATATTAAACAATTCCATCACCCAGAGGATATGGCCAATTTTGCAGGTGACAGGAATGGTAGGTCTGAGATTTGCCTGCTGCTGAGTGAATCCCTGCCATGCCATCTGCTTTGTAAACCATGATTGTGAGCAGTCACTCTCAGGTTCTCTGAGCTAGACATGGTGGCAGGGGCTGTGACATACAGGGCTTCTTTGCACACAGCTGGGAATCATGTGCTGCTAAACTGAAGTGTTCTGTGACGGTAACACCTATGACTGTGAAGTTACTCTGCAGAGCCAAAAGCCATTGGGGAGAAGAGGGCTAATGTTTGCGTACCCACTCCCAGAGAGGCTATAGGGGAGAGCTGCAGTTAATTCACAAAGATGATGGCTGATTCGAAGGCAGTGTCTCATGAGGAGAGCACCCAGCACTGGCACTGGGGTGCTGGGCTACATGAACACCTTAAAGGAAAGGATGATGGCTGCCTCGTTTCTGAGGTGCCTGCCATTGGGAGCAATCCAGTATTCAAGTGTTTCCTGCCTTTATGTTCATGCCAAAAGCACTAACAGAATAGGGTGGAGACAAAATATCTCAGACCCTCCTCAAGATCCTCGTCTAATTCCAGAAGGATCAAAATGCTAAAGGTTGCATTAGAAAAACAGAAATAGTCTTTTCTCCCACCACTGGTAATTCAATGCCACAACTAAAGCTGAGAGTCAGCTGCTTGTTCTACAGCTGCATCCTTTCTGAATTCATGAGAAATAGCATTTTGATTTCCTTCCAGAGGAAATATACAGTAATATTCCTAACTTGCACTGAGGCCTTTCAGTCTGCAGAACTAACCCATGTAACATTCATCTGCAACTAAATTAAACCCAAGTTCCCCTATTCCTTATGGATTGAGCCAACGCTTGGGAATCAAGGCCATTAATCAGAAATTTTTATAGCTGCTTTCTCTGAGCACTTGCTTCCCATGCGAGTTCCCTCCCACCCTAAGTTCTGCGTTTACAGGTGATCCCTCCTTTCCTGCCCTGTGCCAGACCCAGGAAGCAGACGAAGTTTATCCGGGATGCGGGGCCAGGCTGTCCCTTTCTGTGGTTCAGCACTACCTGGACTTTCAAAAGAACTGTAGCAACAGTGTTCCTGTAGGTTTTCTCTGTGAGGCCGGAGGGAGGGATGTGCTCTGTATGCTAACAGCAGTCTCTGATTCCTTGCAGGAGGATCTTTTGACCAGCATTTGATTTGGAAGCGCTGTGTGGGACATACAATCCTTTAATGCTTTCCTCCTGTCAAAAGCATGAGGCTGCATCCTGGGGTTGGGATGTCAGTGACATGTGGGTGACACCGAGTGCTGAAGCCTGCGTATCAGTCAGGTCTCGGAAGAGGCTGCGCTCTGCTGCCCACGCATGTTCGCGCTGTCTGAAGGCAGGTCCTTGTGGCTGTAGCCATGAGTTTGGTGTTTTCCAGGTGGCTGTGTTTTCTCTATGCCAGATGAATCCCAGTGCTGTAAAACACATGTCCCTGTTCTGCTTCTTAAAGAGATGCATCAGCTGATGTCAGCTTCCAGGTAAGATGCACAGGAACCTGCTCTCAGCACCTGTGGCCTTCGGCCTCTGCTGGTAGTCAGGCATCCTAAGGAAACTAGAAGTGACCTAAGGCTTTTTTTTCTTTTTGCTAATCCTGGGTCAGTGGCGCAGATGGAGAAGGAATGGCAGTTTTCCAGCAGGTGAGACCCTCTAGGCCAGACAGACAGACAAGAAGAGTAAACACAGGAAATAGCATCCATGCAGTAACAGACAAAGGAGAGGCCGGGAGAGCTTTCCAATGCCTGTGTGTCGAGGGGAAGCTCAGAGCTTGGAGCTCTCTCTAAGAGGAACAAGCAGATGTTGACCCTCAACACAGAGGAAGGAGTTACTGCCTGGACAGAGTGGAAAGGTTTCTGCTTTGCCCAGACAGAATTAGGAGTTGCTCTCTAGGGCATGGGGTCTGTGGAATGAAGATCTTGGGTCGAGATATGAGGTGAGTTAGTGCTTTGCTCAAGGCAGAGACTTTATTAGCGCTGCTTCACCTGCTTGTTTTTCTGTCTCAAAAGCAGTTCAGAAGGTCTCTGTGTGTTGATGGAAAATCTGCTCCGTGTCACCTGTGAAACCCATTCTCTGAGCTCCTCCTCTTGGCCTCTACATTGTGTCTGATCCCCTCAGATCCCGCTAGAGCCTCCACATTGCTCAGAGTTTATCCTGATGGTATGGCTGCCTAGGATTGTGGAGAGGCATCTGCTGGCTCCATCCCTGTGCTCGGCAAGATGGAGAAGCCACCTGTGGTGCCCGAAATAGCCTCTGCCTGGGCAATCCAATCCAAATGGTGCTGATAGTGGTGGTGGTGGGGGATTCCCATGCTTCAATAAAGAGGCTTTTGTTGGAAGGATCTAAGCTGAACTCCAGGCCTTGCCAGCTGTGGAGAGGAGCAGATGGATCTGCAGTATAAAAATAGATTGAAGCAGACTTGTTCTGCCTCTTTTCTTCACCAGCTCAAAGTACAGTCCCAGAGGTGCCTGGTCAACTGAACCACAGCAGAGAACTGGGTCCTTTGCAGCTGCCAGTCTGCCTGGAGCCCATTAGCTATTGTCAAAGACAGGAATTAATCTCTCTTCAGTCCCATTCATGTTACAGCTGCCGTGTGGACAATCTGGTTTGCTCACAGCTGTTGGCAGCATGTTACCTCCCATTTTCCTGGGACAACACAAGCAGGAGAATGGGACATTTCTGTGAGACACCATGTTCCTAAACTCTGCTCTACCTTGACTCAAGGAGCGGAGGTATTGGTCTGTGGCTGTGTCCTCTGGATGAGATCTCTGTACAGCACCTAAGGAAATGTAGTGAAGACATGCATCAGTGTGCCATGGGCAGTTTCAACTAGTTCATTGGTAGATTTCGCAGCAGTCAAGACCTCTGTGTATTGCACGTGGAAATCTCACCTTTCCCCAACTCAGCTACAGGGGGAACGTTTTGAAGTGCTATGATTTTTATTGTTGCTCCAAGTGACTTGGCTGCTTGTTCCACATCTGAGGCTCATTGTTCTTGGTCTGCCATGTAGGTGAAAGTGGGATGTCCCCTGTGAATGCCTCCTGGCCAAGTTGTTCATCCCAACACCTTTCATCTAGGCTTAGAAAATTTTCAACTCTAAAATTCAATGGTTTTGGTGCACAAAAGCAAGGCTGCACAGAGCAGGCAGGATGTGGTCCCTCTGCATTGTCCCTGCAGAGCACTGCTGGCCCATCAGTCCTAAGACGTGTGTTTGCATAAAACCGCCCTTCTCAGCTGGCATCCCCACTCCATCGCTCCTGCTAAATGAATAAGGATCACAGAGATGTTTCCTGAATGGGCTTTCCTAAGGTACTAATTTGATACACTTAGGCCATCTTCCTGTAATGACTGTTCCTGAGGTAAGGGAATTGAAGGTGAATTTGCATGAGCGTGTGGTGGGAACAGGGCAGAACTGCTGGCAGAGATCATGGGTGGAATAGATGAAAACCTTTTTGTTCTCGTAAATTCTGAGTATGTTGTGCCTGTGTACATTCCCTGTCTCCCCAGCTTCTGCCTGTGCTGTGAAAGTGGCTGCTCGCCTCTGGGGTATTTTTTCCATTTCATCTTGTGAGCTGTTCTGCTGCTTTTTCGTTTTTGCTTTTTGTTTCTTTGCTGGTTTCTTCTCCTCTGCCCTATCTTCTCCTGCCTCCTGAAAAGACACATGCTGCGGAGTGTGAGGGAGGGGCACTGAGGACGGCCATATCTCTATGTACTGGCATCCCAGGACATACTAGCCAATTCCCTGCTACTTCTTCAAGGAAGCCCTATAGGAGCAAGAAGGGAAGAGGGAGCAAAGAGTAGCACCATTGGGAGACACTAGGTTGGAGGCTGAGGAGCTGGGTGAAGAGCCAAGCAGGGCCCTTTTGATGAGAAATTTCCAAGTGGCTGCAGTTGATGGCTGTGGAGAAGACTGCTCTTTCCGTGGAGTCATGCTCCTCTTTGTGCTTCACACTTCTCGAGTGCCGCTGAGGTAGTTTTGCTTTTTTGACTCAGATACTGCCTTTTTATTTGTAACAGAGGAGCTTCTGACATGGGAAGTCTTCAGAGTTCGTAGGCACTTATGCCACAAACCTGAGATTTTGCTGTTATTGAGCTGATACGGCAGAGGGGCCCAAGATGGGAGGTGGAGGAAGAGCCTGGGCTTCTTGCTCCTAAGGCTTGTGCTGGAATCCCAGTCCTGGGCCTGGACTCTCCCAGCATTCTGCCCACGTCTGCTGTCTTGGCAGACCTGATTTCCAGTCTATGCCTACTCTTTCTGCATTTTTATATTCATCCTCAAGGAAGTAAAAGCTTTGTAAAAGAGAGCCTTCCTGCTTTCTTCTTTCTTACCTTTCACATCAGAATCATATCCCAAAAGATCTGCTCAGCCACCAGCTTTAAAGCACCTATTGGCCCTTGCCAACAAGTTCCCCACGCTGCAGCAGCCCAAGCACCTGCCCCGTGCCATCTTCCCACGTGTCCCAGGTCTCCAGCCAGCTGCCCTCTCCATATTGCCTCCCAGCTGCTCACTGGCACAGCTCTGCACATCCCATCAGCACATGTGAATCTCAGTAGATCCTTGTTCCCAAGAGTCCCCCTGACTGAGTGTTCAGAAGATGGCTTCATCCTGGATTTCCAGGTGCTACCACTTCAGTACAGGCACTTTTCCTTTACACATACAGTTTGTTTTAGCCAAGGGAGGAGACAGCACTGCTGTTCAAGTGGAGGGAAGGCCTCCAGCCTGGCTCCTTCTATGACAGTTTCTCTTTGGGAATATTCTCCATGATCACAGACCCCTGTGCTCTCGTTTGGTGCTGGGAGTCAGGAAATAGTGGCAGCATCGAGCCTTTCCACTTATTTACAGCATTTCCTTCTGCTTGCTGGGGGAGCAGAAAAGGGTTGTCTAAAGGGCTTGTTTTTTTCTGAGCAAGTTGGATTTGCAGTGTACAGGCAATTGCTGTTCCTCTAACTTGGGAAACACATGGTGGGGAAAAGGTAACTTCTGGAGCCTGGGGACTTGGGTTTTTCCTCACAGATCTAGAAATACTGGTGTGTCAGAACTGCAGACACAAACCACCGGTAACGTGCCAGTAAATAGAATAGGAAGCATCTGCCTTGCATTTCAATAGCTTTAACTTGACATTTCACCCCTGACTGTTTCTTTCTTTAGCTCCTTAATGTTTGATATTTACAGAAACGTGTCAGACATTAACTTGATGGGATTCAGCTCACAAAATGGCCATCTAGTGACTGCCATGAGAGGTCCCTGTGCTTCATTGGGGAGCTCATTGTTGGCCCCACATTCAACAGTTGGAGGCTGTCACGATGCAGAGGTGGGAGGGAGCCTTCATGGGGATGTTCCCAGCACAGCAGGAAAGGTGAGACCAAAACCGGTGGCTCCAGCAGGCCAGTCCAGACTTGGCTTTCATCTCTGCATCCCCGGTGAAACTCTAGATACAAACCAGAATCAGAGGAAACAACCTCCAAAACCCAGCATTTCTTAAGCCCCAGATTTGGGCATCTGACTTGGTATAGTAATTCAGCAGCATTTGTACCACAAGTGCAGCTATGTATAGTTGTACCTCCGTTCTTCCTGATGACCACTGAGGGTCATTTTTACTTTTATTTTTGGTGGTTGAACTCGGACAGGATGCTTGAGCTGGAGGACAGGGAGCAGTGAGAGCTCCCTCTGCTGTCTGAGGGCTTTCAGGTTCCCAGCTGCTTCGGTCCTCACTCAAATTAAATGTTTTGCCAGAGTGGAGATGACATGGGAAGCTGTTCAGCCTATAGATGACTCTGTAAAAGACTCCTATAGAATACAATTATTGCTGTTAACATGCAAGGCCCAGTGCATCTCGCAGTGCATACCTGTGAGTAGCTCTGCTGGCTTCTGTAGCACTGTGGTCACAGCCTGTGAATGTGAATTTGGGTTTGGACCCAAGGTAATAAACCATTGAGAAGGGATGGATGTTGCAGTTTTGGTATTCAGCAGAGGATGGACTAGACTGGGGGACACTCATAGAAAAGGTCTATCCTGATTAAGTAACATCTGTGCCATCATGTGCCATGCTGTGAGAGGCCAGAGGAAGTAAAAGCCTGTTCAGTTCTGGCTCAGGTCTGTATAAAGCAGCTTGTTCTGTTGACGTCTCCAGTCATTTACTTCAGGCAGGTTTCCTCACTCTTAAATGAGACAATGACGGAGACTCAATTATCTTCACCAGGATAGCCCTCCCCAAGGTGACACAACTCAGCATGAAGACTAAGGCCCTCGGGATGGTGCTAAGAAGTCAGGTCGGAATGGGGTAGCCACCAAGGATCTTTAAACGCAATTAAGCAACTTAAGAGCAAAAGTGGTTCTAAATTACTCTGAATGGTTTATTTGGTTTATTAAAGGTAATTAGCCCAGGTCCTTATGTGTTCTGGTGTAGCCTGTAAAGGTTCTGGATAGTTGAACTGGACAGTGCCTTGCCAGAGTGCCTGCAGCAAGCTGGGTGGCAACTCTTCTCTTTCCCATGGTCAGACATGGCCTCTCACTTCATGTTTATGAGGCCTCCTTTTTCTTTCGGAGAGTATTCCCCTTTGTTTGCTTGCTTTCTGGTTTTTTGTTGGGTTTTTTTTTCCCCCCCGCACAGCTTGCTCTCTCTGCAGACCACATTCTGGAATTGTGCTCAGGAAGACATTCCTGTGTTTCTCAGCTGAAACATAATTGATCCTTTGTTACGGTATTTCAGTTAGGTGCCCCTGAAGGGTGTGCAGCTCTGGTCAGGAGCCACAAGACTTTCTCACTCTGACTGTTCACTGGCCTGGCAAGTCATAAAAGTGCTATTTTCTTCACTTCAGTCAAACTGCTAACATGTCCCAGCACGCACAAGACACGGATCCTCAATAAACCCAAAGAGCTCATTGTCAAACAAGGTAAGTCATCCTAAGGGGCCGGGCATTAGATGGTTTTCAATGCTTCCCTCTGTTGTTTGCCAAGGATCAGACAGTGAGATTGATGTGGCAGAACAGTCCATAGCATGAATGGAAAACACTGTGTTCCAGTTCTCTGTAAAGGCCCAAGAATAGCCACCTCAGTGCTTCCTGTGTCTGGCTGATGCTGAACCATCAGAGAGGCTTCTTCTGTGGGTTAAATTGAGCTCTCTGCATTTAAGAAGGGAAGTGATCTTCTTGCTGTTACATTTGGCCCTTGCTTTGCTAGCACATTGAACAAGCTAAAAAAGAATACAGTGTAAAAAAATTACACATAGCAATAAGACAAATGAGTACAGAAACAACAAGCACCAATTTGATCATGTGTGCGAGTTCACCCAGACCACATGGACGCTGTGAATTTTAAGCAGGCAGCTGAGAGACAAAATGGTAGTCATTCTAGAAGTTTTGTTTGAGTGTATGAAAGTAAGTAAGAACATCCTTCTAGGTCAAGCATACATGGGTGAGGGAAGCTGAATCATTGGCAAATTAGAGGCAGGAGGAAAGAGTGGGTTGTAGAGGTCTGAACAGGGAAGGGCTATTGCCTGGGACATGAATATTTTCTCTAATGCATAAGGAGATGGAAAAGTGAAGAAAGGCTACAGGCATGCTAATTATTTGCAAATTGCACTATCTCATCTTTCCCTCTGCCCAATTTTAGCCATTGTTTGGTGTAGGCAGCAATACATGTGCACGCTACATCCATCATCTTCATGATAGCTGGGTTAAGCTGCACTATCATTACGAATACCATTTGCAGGCAGCTCCTATTGCTGCTCCCAGCCTCTGTCCAGTAATCTGGCTCCAGGATCTGGGCGCTAACATTTTGAAACTGTGGTAAATCAAAGGATATTTTTCTGCTGCTGCTTCTCTCACCTTTTTATTCCATGATTCTGCTAAATGACTGCGTTGTAAGTAAGCATTCTTCTAGGACTGGTCATTCAAGATCTTGTGACATTACTGGAGAATGGTTCTTTGTACCTGTAAGAAGCGATGAATCCTTCCACGAAGATTTTGCTTCTAGTCTTGGGGAGAATTTCCACACCGAAAACTACAGCTTTGTGTACACAAAGCCTCCCAGGTAGTTTGATAGTGGTTTTAAAGAGGGCTTGCTTGCAGTGGAAAACCATGCTATGTCAGAAGGAAGCTTTGAACACCTGTAATAGTTAACATGGAATTAAGCACAAAACATCAATGCAGACGCATGGACCAGCAGATGTGATAGTGTATCATACTTTGGACACTGAATGCAAAGTCCAAGCGAATCTCCTAAGTGTTGCAATTCCTCAGGACCGCTAGCTTGATGATGTTTTGCAATGATGAGCAGCCCTTTGCTGTAATTGCTCCTTCCCTCCCAAAGCTGAACATCTGGATTGATGGTGACAAAAGCAATCCTGCGAGGAAGGAAATGAAAAATGGTACCCCTGTGTATTAGAAAAGAGGCTGGGTATGGGCTGAGTGACAGCACAGGTAAGAGACACTCTGGCATCCCCCAAGTGTCCCATCCCACAGTAACAGTACTGCTGCTGCTCTTCTGTTGGGAAACACTGCTTCTCAGCATAAACAGCTTTAAAAACCCCTCTGCCCTCATCTGTAAGTGGTGATTCACCAGCCACTCTGATATTAACGTCTACCATTCTGCCCTAATATCAGCTTATTCATTAACTTTCTATGTTTTAGGTGCGTGTCTGTTAATTTCCACCTACCACTGCCCACCTCTTTGGGGAGAGCATACAACCTTTGCATTACAGGACCATTAAAAAACCATAGCTGGAGGGAATGCAGCAGTAATAGAGGTGAACACTGTCTTCCTGGAACAATTATGAATTTTGGTGCCTCTTGGAGGAGCCATATGGACCCTGCTTGCACATCTTCAATTCTGCTTGCTCTGCTGAGGGTGAGGAGGGGAAGCTAGGTGGGTAGGTAAGCATGTATGTGCTCTTCACTGTTTTCCTGATTAACATAGGAGGAGGAGGATGCTGTGCTAGAGGGGCTTTCCAAGCACAGCCTGGCTTGATGGAGGCTTTTAAAAATTACTTTATTCAGTTCCTGGAACTGAGCTGATGCTGGTGGTTATCATTATGCCCGGACCAGGAGGAACTGAACTGAGTGCCAACAGGTTTGTGAGTGGTGTGCTTGTGACTATGTCCTGTTGTGGAACAAAATATGTGAAAGGTGAGTAAGCAGGTAGTAAAGGATGGGTATGAAGCCTTAGTAGGCTCCCTTTTCCTCTGGAGACTGAATCAAGTAGAGCGTGTGTTGGAGGAAGATGTGTTGTAGCATTGCCTTTTGCCAAGCAGTACCTTTTCTTCTGCTACCACTTTTTTTCCTTTATGGAAGGAATTTATTGTCACTGAGTGCTGTGAATGGCCTGTCTGATCAGTTAGAGATTTGATTTGGGCAAGGAGGCTCTGGACTAGCAGTTTATGGGACAGCATGCCATCCCAGCTCTTTATCCCCACATGCCCCACACCCTTGCCACACTCACTCATTCCCTTTCTTGCATCTGTGAATTGACCACGTCTTGCAGATGATTTGTCCAGGGAGCCTGTGTTTCATTTCCCTCCTGTTCACATGGCACTGGGGATGTTTGTTCCCTCACCAGTTATTTCTGAGATCCTGTGAAAATGTAGAGTGTGAGGTAAGTGGAAATCTCCAGGCACACAAATGAAGGCAGCTATCTACCATTTCCAAAAACACTTCTTTCTAGTATGTAAAAAGAAAGGTCCCTCGTTCAGGGTGTTTCTCACCCAGAGTGCTTCTTGGACGAAAGCAAGAGCTAGTGCTCATGTTGTTGCTAGGGATTTTGATAAGTATTCCCCCAGGAGATCCTACATATCTTTGATGTAGGCTCATTTGTTTGTGTGTTAGCTGCCTCCATCCTTATAAATGGTGCTTTCTCTCCCCGTCTCTTTCTCTCCCCCTTCTCCCTCCCCCCTTCCAATGCCTTCTACCCCTACCAATTTTAAATGGCATCTTTTGAATAATCTTTGTTGACAGAAGCTGCCTTAGTTGTAGTTGCTGCAGGGGTTGAGAAGGCTCCTCAAGCAAGGAATGTTCAGTCCTTGGGGTCATGGAAGCCAGCCAGGAATTTCTGTTCTCCCATTCCCAGGGGTGTGAGGAGCCTGCAAAGGAAAACTAAGGTGACCGTTTCCTCATTTTAAATGTCGCTGACCTGAATTGGAGATGTTTTCCAAGACTTTTTAAGATCAAAAAAGCAGTTTTGGAAATATGACTGATATCTTGATGGAGGAGGGGGAGTGGTTATTTCAAATTATAGAGTCCTATAATACAATATAAGAAATTGTCATTTGAAAAAGGAAAGCCTCAGGCCTTGTCCTTTCAAGCCTTCAGAGCTTTTATTTCCCTCCACTTGATACCTGTGTGTGGCTTGTACAATGACAGAGCTGGATATTAAATGGCCAGATCTCATTTCTTTCATGTATGAAGACAAGATATCAAGATAGGCTAAAAATTTAGCTATATGCCATATGATCAGCGAGGATAGTGTGTTACTCAGAAGGAGAAAGGTGACAGTGGGACTAAAGCTGTCTCTTTTCTGTAAGAGTGGTATCTTAACAGTTCTCATGGGAGGAAGGACATATTCAACCTAACAGGATAATGGAATAATATGTTGAACATTTCAGTTTTGACACAGACCAGCTGGTGGCTGTAGACACAAATAACCTAAGGAAAACAAATTTGAAATGTTTCAGGAAATGGCTATATGCTTGCAGTGGTGGGGGTGGGGGTGCCTTGTGTGTTAAAGAAGAAAAGATAAAAGCCCCTCTCTTTGGCTGTGAGATGAGTGTCTCATTCCTGGAAAGGACTACATTCCATCCTTCATGATAGTTGGGGCTATAAATTTAGTACTGTCCTCTAGACCCACAGAACTCTGCACTGTGAGGTCAGACCAAAGGTCCAGCATGGAGTCTAGTTGGTAAACAGAAAAATCCCCCAAACCAAACAGAAAACCTTCCTACAGTTACTGTTAGAAATTTCGTCAGAAATTGTTGGTATGGTAACTGTTGCTCAGCAGGAAAATTATTTCCACCAGTAGGTCCTCCACAATCTTCCCCCCTTCTTCTTTCTGCTGCCTTTGTGTTTCTAATCCATCTTGTCTTTTCATCTTTCTCCAACTAGTTTAAATCCTAGTCTCTCTAGATTGCTGTCCAGCAATGAAATGGTTAACATGGACTGTTTATTTCTGTCTTTTTTTCCTCCATAAAGCCTTTGTGAGATAAAGTCTTTGTGAGATACCTGGGTGGAAGGCAATTACTCTTCTCAGAGCTTTGATTTCAGGCTCTCTGCGCACTTCAGCAGATGCCATTTCAGCAGCTCCATTCTATTCACATGTGAATTATTTTCTTTGGAACTGTGAAAGATAGAAATGTACGTTTCTTTCTAAATTAAAGCTCAGATCCTCAACTGGAGCACATCAGGCAAAACACAGCCAGGGGATGGATGAATGCATAACCGTACAGATAATATGATTCTTTCAGTGACTCTCTCAAGTCAGGAGTTACCTATTGTGTCTTCAGGCAACGTGCAAGTGTGTTCCGAGCTTACAGCCTAAGCAGTGTGTTGTATGACCACCATAACGGATGACTCCAGGTTCGCTAGTTGTGGCTAGGAACAAGGCGCAAAAGACAGTATTGGTGACATAAACTGCTAACAAGCCTTTGAAAGATGCTGAAGATAGCCAAGATCTTGAAAAGGCCCATCAATCCACCCCTTTTCCCCTTGGTTGTGCAGATCCACTCTTGCCCTGGCACACATGTGCGCTCTCTCTCTTTTCAAAGTCTTTAGCTCATGCCATTACAAGTCAGCAAGCACTTGTATGTGCTCAAGCAGAAGGATAGTAGGATGTGTTGCACTCTTCATAAACGTAGCTTCCTTCTTCCTCGTCTGCCAGCAGCATGTCAGCAGCAAGTATCACTTTCTTTTGCAAGAATGGCTTTGGTAAAAGGTACACTCATGAGACAGACTCCATTGACGGGTTATTTCTGGCACAGACAGGGCTGGAAGGAAGTCAGCATTACACACAGACACTCTTTGGCCTGGGAAGGTCTGAGAACCCTTTAAACACTTGGCTCAGAAATGGCTCTTTTCCTTTTATCTAGGAGATTTTTGCTTTACTGTTAATTAAACTTCTGTTTTGTCTTCCTCATGCCCTTTTGCCAGTGTCTAGCCTTTTTATGAAGACTGTAGTTCAATAACCATCATTTATAGTGTCAAGCTTAGGTTACTACTGTTTGTTTGCCGAGTCCAGCTGCAACCATCTGCCCAATTTCACATGTTGCTGTGAGCCAGAGATATTGGCCCTCAATACACACATGTGCTGTTGAGGCCTCACAGTGTCCCTTCCATAAGCTGTCCTGAAAAGATGGCATGTTTTGTCCTCTTCCCATTTCTCTGAAAAAAAAGGGCTTGTTTGCGCTAGACTACTGATCTGGATTGCAGTGGAGTCTGCAGTTCAAGTGGAATAACTCTTCTGGTTAGCACCTTGTATGGATGTTCTCACTTTGGAATAAGAGTATGTTACTCAGAAATAAATTCTAAAGCAGATCAAATTATTTTGAAACAGAAGTTCCCAGGCTGGTGTCCATGTAAGTCCCTGGGTATAAAACCCCTGAATGCCTGAAATCTTGACACTGAGTTTCTGGGGGGATTCATCAACTCATTGGACAAATTCCACTGAAGGTTTGAGCCTGACTTTCCCACTTCTTAGCACAAAACTGTGCTCCCACATCATGTTGCAGCAGAGTGATCCCACACATGCTCCCTTTTTCCTTCCTTTCCCTGCCACCCAAATCACACCGCAGCCCTAGTTACTGCTGCTCTGTGGGAGCAGGGAGTTGAATAGCTATGGTGAGAGACTAATGGGGAAGCATTTTAATATGGAGAATGTTCTGTCTTTGGGCCAGTCCACGCAATCTCCACTGGAGGTCCTGTTTTGACAGTGCCTGTGTGTAGAGATCTAGCAGATTTTCCATAATAATTCTAGTGGTAGGAAGGGTCTCATCCTTTGTGAGAGACAGGCCTTATTGAAATTTCTTGGTTCATAGCTTGAATGCCTTTCCAGAAATGCAAGATGTTGACTGTTTGTGGATGTTGTTATTCCTTTTGTGCTGCCAAGTGTGAAACTAAAGATTAGTGTAGCTCTTTATTGACTGCTGTGTGCAGTCTTTGACCTGCCTGAAGAATACTCAGTGCCTATCCTCAAAGTTACCCACTAGGCGTTCAGAGCGTGGGCAGGCTGTAGAAACAAACCTCTTCAACCTCCTTGTTGAGTTGCTTTGAGTAACATCAAACCCAAACCCACACAATTAAGCACCAGAGTGGTGTGTTGAATCATTTAATACTGCTTTGTCACTGGCCAAGCTGCTAGCCAAAGCTGTCTCACCTAGAAGATAATGGGGTTTGGGCCATCTAGTAAGCTCACCTGGAACAATTTACAGTTTTTTGCATGATATAACTTTTCAGGGTTGGTTTTTTTTTTTTGGTGTTTTGTTTCCTTTTTTTTTTTTTTCTTTTTCTAAGGGTAATATAAGACTCCTGTATTCTGCATTTGTTTTTAACTTGGATGGGTCTGAAGTAGCTTTTTGGGATTACTTTACACTCAGATCCATTATAGAGGGCTAAATGTCTGAGAACTGTCCTTTTCAGAATTTCAGATAAGTTCCCATTACTTTCTATATGATATTCCTATCAACACTATCAAATGCTTTATCAAAGTTTATGGGATTCATGCCACACAATAAATTCAAGACCATCTTTCTCAAAACCAGATTACTCAGTCCCAGATTAGAAGCTTGCCAATTCCATTCTCTAATACTTGCCAGGAATCCTGTTCCAGACTCTGCCTCATCTCTCCAGCTCTTACACTTTGAAATATCTGAGTTCTGCAAGATTGAAACAAAAGATCTTTCTCATACATCTTCCTCTTCCCAGATTATACCTAAAATTCATTCATTTCGGTGTAGACTACTACCTGCTTTGATGAAGGATTAGAACACTCTATTTATAGTAGGTGCTTAAAGACCGGGCTTCCTGAACCCGTGGAAAATGAATGTGCCAGATTTTATTCTTTTGTTCTTTTAATAAACCGTCCGTGAGATTCTTCCCCTCCCCTCCTTTCCTGCTGGTTTACTTGCATTCTTATATGTTCACTGTTTTTCTCTTCTGTCTTTGTTCCAGTTTATCAGCAATTTACACACAGTTGTTTCCCAGACTCCGTGATTTCAACAGCAAAAATAACACTGACCTTTTGAGCCCATGAGCAATCTTCTTGGTGGTAATTTAGCAGAAAGTTACAGTAATGAACAGGAACACTGCTCTTAAATGTTAGATCATTAAATGTGTTTTATGAGTGTTTAGTGCTTCTTTAATGCACTTCCTGTGCACCACGGAGATAGCCATAATCCAGGGAAAAATGAAGTTTTTAATAGGCCAAAGTAGCCAATTTGTGAATCTCTTCTGGTTTAAAGATACATTTTCAGGTGTGATTTGGTCAAAGCGAGCATGGAGAATATTGCTAGCTAGAGAGACAGCAGCGCTAACAGAAGGACTCTTCTAAAGGTATGTTGACCCTTTGAAAACTGTGAGCTGGGCTTTACCTGCGGGAGAAAAGTGGGGAGGGAGGGGAAAGTGGCTGAAAACTTACATTTCACTGCCCAGACTTGGGGCTGGGTAGGGACTGCTTTCGTCCCAGGCATGCCTGAGAGCAGACAAAACATATTGTCAACAACAAACTTCCTCAGTTTTCAGCCACTTCCCCTCACCCAGCCTTCAGAACTGCAGGAAGCCAAGAGCAGATGACACAAAGCCAACTCTATCAGGTTTGTAATTAGGCTCTGCTGCTCTAGAGGTGATGGTACCTCTGGCTTTCGCAGAGGCCATGGGAAAAGCAGGGGAATCCAATTGCAGACCAGAATTTTCCATCCGTGTCAAAATCCTCAGCTTTGCTTTGGCTTAAGTTTACATACAGATCCATTTCTAAAACTGATAAGAATACATGTAAAGATTTAAGTAAAATTGGGAAGAGAGCTCTTTGTTTGTAACCAGTGTAAAGGCAAAAAACCCCAAAAAACCCAAACCGAAAGAACTCCACCAAAGTTAAGTGCATGAATATTCCCTTGCTTTCCATCTGAAGCAAGGGAATCTGTGTTTGAGGTGAAGCAATGTAAAGATCTATTTCAGTGATCTATTTTGCAGTACAATTCAGTACTTTATTTTGTGGCCGCTGGAAAAGGAGAGTGTGTTAAAGGGTGATGCAGCATCTAGAAAGCAAGCTTAGACAGAGCATCAATATCATGTGGTCTTGCAGGGGACATCTGGGTCCACGTCAACCTAAATCCCTTGATAGGAGTTAGTAACAAGCAGCATGACCCTGTGAGTGATTTGAGATAGTTCTTGCATTAGGGACACTAGTTATTAATTTATTTAGCTGCTCTGGGGAACTCTGTGTGACCCATTTCAAGGAATGGCAAGAGAAGAAAGTGTCTGGAAACATGATATACATGATAGTAGCAGGGTTTGTAAGAAGCTGGGTGTTTCAGAGGGAGTATATGTGCACGCTACTAACTTAGGAAGGACAGACAGAAATGCTGCCTACAATCCTGCCTGCTAGCTCTGATACGTGATACTGTTCAGCCTTCTGTCTTATCTTGGGTTACAGTGGAAAGACTTTATTTGTTTGTTTAAATCTTTTCTTGGGTCTTTCCCAATTTTAGCCTGAACTTTAGATATTTGGCTCCTAAATTCATTCTCCAGGGTGCTTCTGACTAATGCCAGGGTGCTATTGTGGGGGTTTACAGGAATTCTTGGGAACAGTCGTGCAGCACAGAGTGTGGACCAGTATTGTCAAAAGCCAGCTTGAGCTCTGAGACGGTATGTGTGCAGCACAGCGTTTCAACAGAGGAGCACACAAGAACTGCTTTCTGGACAGATGACATTGTGTAGTCCTGACTTCTATATCCAACCTTCTGGACCACCCTGACTGAGGGCAATAGAGATGAAAAGCATGCACTCTTCAGATCTGTTTTGCAGGAATTTTATCTCAGTTTACAGAACTTCTGTTCCATAAAATACTGATTTTCCTATAAACCAGTTATTACAGCCTGGGTTCGTACCCAAAGGTTCAGCTATTTCCCAAAATAACTACTGGGACCAGGTAATGCAGAACTGGGAAGAAGTTTAAATACAGAGGTTTGAAGAAGTAAAAACCAGAACTGGGATCTGGATTCAACCATCATACTTAACAGGTAATTGCAATGACTGAGGTGGAACGTTAAGACTTAAATCCAAGCTCTCTAATATGCTTTGTCTGGGATACGGAAGGCATCTTCCTTTATTAGGTTACTTTCCTGTTCAACATTAGCATGTCATGCTTTGAAGGTTTATTGTGTTGGCTAGAGTTATACCTTTATATATGTGTAGTCCCTATGGAATAGCCTGATCTCCTTTCATCATTATTAGTAATTCTAGGCTTGTCATTTCCTATTCACGCAGTCTGGACCTCACTGCGTTGTTGCAGGATGGTTGATACGGTGCACAGGAAATGTACTGTTTTTTCAGGTCTCGACTGTTCATGAGTATTCTTTTCAGGGGCTTTATTTTTATTGCCATGAAATCCATTTCCTACATGTAGTACAATTTACTAAATTACAAACAAACAAGGCACCAATAGAGAAGTCAGTGAAAGTTCACACTAAGAATAGAAGCTCGAAGAGAAAAGTTCAGTTATGTGACCTTGCTCAGGAGCTGGATACAAAATAGACCTGCTGTTTTTCCCTTTAATTTGCAGTCCAGGCAGAAAAGAACTCGAACGGTTCCCAGAGAAAGCCAGGCCCTTCTGTTTGTTTCTACGAATCCTCCAGAAATGCTTTATCTGTTGACATCCTGGGTATGCTGATATGGAAAGGAACTTACTTGGTTTCCTAATTTCTGTCCTATATCATCAGCTGGTTTTTGCATTGATCTCCCGTTTTGCAATGTTTAAAGATTTGCCAGCCATGAGCGAAACAAAATGTTACTGTACATACCTTTAAAATTTGCCATTAGAGCAAATTAGGGTCATCAGATGGAAAATACCACGTAAGTATCAGTCACTGCTTACTACTGCCCTTCAGAAATATGTTTGGGAAAGAAAAATAATTCCTAAGAACAGATTTTTAGGCCCTTGGAAATGAACAGGGAGATGCTACAGTGATGAGTACAGGGCAAATCTTCCACAATGTAATAGCTATCCAGACTTTTTAAAGTTCCTTCCTTTCAAATTACGAGGCTTTTTCTTTGCCTTCGTATTCACCATTTTTTGCTTTATAACATACTGGCATCCCTACTTTTAGCTTATCTTGAAAATTCCCCCCAAAATTAAAGGAGTTTCCTGTTCGCTGCCTAAAGCAGTTAGTCTGCTTGTTAGTTCAGGAGTTCCTCTTCAGGAGGAACTCCAAAGAGTTCCTGCCCCTGACAAAGCAGCAGAGCAGCGTGTCTGCCCTGGTGCCCTTGGCATACAGAGCATCACTGCAAATTTTGGGGTTAAAAAGGGTGGATTCCAGAGTAAGAATCAGGTATGCCAAAACGCCCTGATGAAGCCAGGATGTCCCCGGGGAACTTTCTGTTTCAAGGTAAATTTTAGATGCTCTCCCTTTTTTTTTTTTTTTTTTTAGCCTTAAAGGCTTAATATTTAACTCAAAATAGCTAAAACTGTAAATACTAAGTGCTGGATGTTGTAACATCCTCCAGACAACACATAAAGCAGTACTTAAACTCGGTGTGAGGTATTTAGACGCGTGTAGCCATCCCTGGAGTAGTGCTTCATTTGCACGAGAAAACCAGTCTCCACGGTGTGAATTTTGGTTGTCTTTTGAAGCAGAAGGGTAGTCAGTAAATCCGGGGGAACACCTGCTTTGAACAGGGTGTCCACTTGGCACTGCAAAAGGAAATATCCTTTATTTAGATGCACTTTCTTTGTCCCAGATCGAGGTCTCAACTTACTCAATCCTTTGTCTGACATGAACTTTGGTTTTGGGATCAATTTCTATTTACAGGGATTTGAGGCTCAATATTACAAATTTATGACAGAATTATTTTAGACAAAATTATATTTTTGTTACCGGCTCCTGTGCAGAGCCAGTAATTGCAACTAGAACGGACACTCGCGTGTCTGTGAAAAGCATTGCCACTGTATGAGCTGCTTCTAAGCCTTTCCACTGAACGGCATCGCTGTAAGAAGCTGCTAGAGGTGTTCTGCTCTTGGGAGAGAGTCACTCCTGAGGCCGAGGCGCGGGTGCACCAGCGGGGAGCAGCCGGGCACGGCCACACACGCGCCTCTCGAACGCCCTGGGGATCTTGGGATGAGCCACCGGCGGTCAGGGCCCGCGGCACCAAAGGGCACCGGCCCTACTGCTGCCGCCCGCCCCTCCGTGTCCCCGTCGCCACGGCGGGACTCTCCGCGGCCTGTCCGGCCCCGGGGCCCAGCCGCGCCCGCCAAAACGCCTCTGGAGAGAAAGAGGCGTGGCGCCCCCGGCGCCGCCCGGGGGTGAAGTTCGCGGGGGCGCGCGCGTTCGTAACGCTCAGCGCGTGCCCAACGGTGTGGGCGCTGCGCGTCGCCTCGTCTCCTGCTGCGCTGCGCCATGGCGGGAGTCCTGGAGTCGCTGGAGTCGTGCTTGGAGCGGCACATCCCGCCCGAGGACCTCGCCGAGGTGAAGCGGATCCTTTACGGGGGCGAGGCAAGGTGCGCTGCCAGGACGGGCTCGCCTCCCTCTCCCCCGCGGTGGCGGTGGGGGTCGCGCCCCGTCCCGTCCCGTCTCCCTCCTTCCCCTCGGGCTCCTGGATGGGTGCCCAGAGGGGACAGGAGTCGGCTTGAGGACCTGGTGCGCTGGACGTAGGGCTGGGCTGCAAGGAAAATGGAGGATGGGTCCTGTGATGCTCGTGGCACTGCGGTGAGGTTAGGCTGTGGTAGGATAACGGGGGTCGGTTGGAGGTAGTCCCAGTTTGGGAACCAGGGTGGCACAGGGATCGTAGGAGAAGGTGGCTGACTGGAATGAAAGACCTGAGGGGGACAGTTCTGAGGGGGAGCTGGGGAGGTCAAGGCTTTGGGCGAGGGAGCTGGAAAAGCAGGGATCTAACGTGAGGAAAAATACATTGGAGGAAAAGTGATTATAATGTGGGGTGGCAGATGAAAGTTTGTATGTATGTGCTCCTTGATTTCTCTAGCAAGGTACTAGTTCTGGAAATTACAGTTAGACAGGAGGACACTGGAAGTTTTGCTGGCAGGAGGAGAACAGTGAAGATTTGTCCATGATCTGGCTACCATCTGATTGTTCCTTTGTCTAATACTTGTGCATGGGGTCATGGGATCTTGGGTGTCTCTGGAGGGGTAGACAGTATTTGTGATCCTCTTGGTCCATCGCATTCACAGCGGCAAAGGAGAACATCCCGTCTTTAAATGTCTTTGTTCCCTTTTCAATCCAGAAAACTTGATTTGCCAGGTGCTGCCATGTCAGCAGCTCAGGAAAGAGATTTTGAGCTACAGGGCTATGGATTCGAAGCTGCTCCAGAGCAATTGAGAAGGCCACGTATTGTTCGAGTAGGACTGATACAAAATAAAATTCCGCTTCCCGCAGACACAGCTGTGGCAGTCCAGGTACACAAACTGGGATCCGGGCCGTTTGCGTGTAACTCCTACTGGACAGAGAAGTAAACCACTTCAGTTGTTAATGTTAGAAACTCCATCGTGAAATGTCTGCTGATTGTCTGGCAATACAGGACCCATCAGTATCTTAATACAGCACGATGTAAGAAATTCAAGTGACGCATCCAGTTTTATTGTTTCTCAGAAACATCTCGTGTCGTGTTTACCTAGCGAATGGCCCAACCTGTCTGCAGTTTGAGTTGCCTCTAAAATGTAACAGAAAATCGTTTACCCAAAATCAAAAGAGATGGCAGCCCATGGAAACCGCAGGTGCAGATTGTGTTTTAATTGGGAAATGTTCCATTATGTGAAAATCCATTAGAGTAAATACAGATTAATAAAGCCGTGTTCATTATTCTTTGTACAGCAGTAAACCAAATCTTATTACGAGGTGACCATCATTTCTAACATCTTGGACACAAAAGCACTGAGGTGACATACATAGAAATAGCCTCCTAAAAGTAGCTTTAAATAAGGGAAAGAAAAAATGCCACATTTATAAAATCTCCTGGAGTAGTAGTTTTGTGCAGGTTCAGGACAGAACATTTCTGAAGTAATTTGTTTTAGAAAGATTACCTGTCACGATGTAAGTAATTAATTCAGTATATGGATCAAGTTTGTGGATTCTTTGAGGCATGTGTTAAAAAGACTACCAGTTATATTAATGATTTTACTGCGTAAATAACTATTTTTGTAAATCAGTGTACAGTTGTTGAGTTTGTAGGTCACTGTGGACTTGTCTTGTGTCCTTTTTCTGTATTTTATTGACACCTGAAAGTATCAATGCAAAGTGCTACACCTCTGCTTATCTTTGAGCAGAATACTCAAGAAAAATCTACTTTGAAGCAATGTTTTTTGACTAGTTAATGTTTTGATGTTTTTTTCTTGGTAATAATCTACGAAGCTCTTTAGACAGAGGGGTTTAGAAGTTAGTTTGGAGTTAATAACTTCTAAAGAGTGTCCAAAATCCACATGTGTGAGCAGGATTTGGATATAACCAAGGAAATGGACTGTCCTTACCTCGTATTTTAAGGTTCTGAGTACTGGACTCTGAATCCATGTTTACTTAATATTATTCTGTAGGTTGTTTACGATGAGCAGCAAAATTACAGTTTTTGCTGATTCTGTTAAGATTTTTAGCTGTTTGCAAATCAGCATACATTTAAATCTTGTAACCATGGAATTTGAATTGTATTGGATTACTTTCTCTGTTTTTAGCATCCAAATGCTTTTACAAATCTGTATGTAACTCTGTTACCAGTGCTCAGGAATGATAACTTCTTGAGTTATTTCCCCTGAAAGCAATGGGACAAGTATAGAACAAGATAAAATTAATGTGATCAAAGCTTCTAAAACCAGGCTATTAATATACAGGTGAGTTAGAACATACAGCTTTTTTACAGCATGACACTTCTTGCAATCAGGTGGCTGCACTGTACAGACGAATTGAGGAGATGGTGGAAGTAGCTGCAATATGTGGGGTCAACATAGTTTGTTTCCAGGAAGCTTGGAGTGAGTATTTTCTGTGATTCCTTCTATGCTCTCAGAGGTCAAGTTCATGCTATGTAACAAGTGTCCTGCACTAGAAGTATGTCTTGTAAGTCAACAGCAGAGATCTTCTAAGATGTAACAGTAGACTGGACTGATTTGCTTTCTAAAGTTAAAAGCAAAGAGTCTTAGTTAGCAGAACTGTATGGAAGATGTAGGTGAAGTGTCTTATATTGAAGACTCATGTGTGCTGCAACAGTGATATTTGTAGGTGTGCTCCTTCATGATCCTTTCCTTATTTTTTTTCTCCTAAAACATCAGGTTTTTTCTAGACAGATATTAAAATTTAAAAAATCTATTTTTAATTAAAATGGAATCTTTGAGGCTTAGTAGAGGCAACACCCAAAATGAAGGCTCTTGAAATGTTTGTGAAAACAGGTTATTCACAGAAAGCATACGCTAGGACTGGGCTGTATTTTGTATTTTTACCTCCAGTAAGACTTAACTAAGTGGATACTTTCTATTCTACTTTGCCCTCTGTGGGCCTAAAACTCCTTGCCCTTGCTAAAAATATTTTAAAATCTTTGCCTTTAAACAAGGAAAACAGTTGAAAGGTTCTTAAGTGTTTAATTAATCTGTGTTCATAAAGACAGTGTGTGTTTCTTGAGTGACATGAACATTCTTGTAAATTTTGTTTTGATGTTTTCCAGCCATGCCCTTTGCTTTTTGTACAAGAGAGAAGCTTCCTTGGACTGAATTTGCTGAGTCAGCAGAGGATGGGCCAACAACAAAATTCTGTCAAGAGGTAAAAAACCAACCAAGCAAAAAAAACCCCACATCCAGCCTCCAACCCCAGCCTGTAACTGCCACTGATTGGCAAGGATTTCTTCTTTATGTACCGATAATCTGCCACTGAGAAAACTGAAATAAAAAAAAAATTTTTTTCAACTTGCTTGACAAATATTATGATGGTGAATGAGGTAAAAATGGACAACTGTGCTCCATATTTATTTTTTAAACTACTTTGCATTTATAGACTATGTTTACCATGGAAGGCATGTGAAACTGCCCATTTAACTATTCCTGAATTTTACAGTGGAAGAACAATTCTTCATACAAATATTTTTAATTTCTATTTAAAAGGTGTTTCTTGCCTAGAACAGTTGAACAGTGCTTGTATGAAGGTGTGAATTTGAACAGGGAACACTTGTACACAAATCTTTTGCATATCCCTGTGAAATGACACAAAATATAGGGAGCTTTTTGTGGACCCAAGGAGATTTGTTATTGTTTCGCTTTTATTTCTCCAGAGACTGTTGATTGCAAGGGTGGCACAGTTTAGTTTTGTTTTCTGACAACTTTTTTTTAATAAGGCATTTCAGTTATTTTCTTTCACAAGTGATTGAAACAACAGAAGACTGTTTTGATATCAAATTTGCCCAGATAGGCACTGACCTATAAAGCTTTTGTAGATGGTATATCTTAGTCTGATCTAGGGCAAGTGTGTGTTACTTCTTATAATGGAATTAATGACTCTATGGAAGTTTGAAGAAATAAAAGTGATTTGAAGGGAAAGACAATGTACTGGCAGTCAGAAATTGCTATATTTCTTTCTCACACCTGTATTACTTAATATTCATAGTTAACATGTAATGGTATTTTACTTTTTTTTTTTTTTTTAAATAACTTTTCAGCTATCCGTGGTATCTTCTGTTCTGCTATGCAACTTATGTGATCTACCAGAATGGAAGAATGAGATGGGATCTACCTTTTCTTATACTTGTAAGAATAGGTAGAGGTCAGCTTTGTAATTTGACCGTTGCTGTTAGGATGCTTTTTCCTAGTTGGTACCTTGCACTTCTAGTTGAAGGGGATTCAGGTGGAAAGATCTCTGTGTTGTATCCATCTTTGATGAAGAAACTGTGACGGTGTGAGCATGCCAGTGTGAGTTAAGCATTAGCCCTTGATAACAGTCAGAGTAATATACCAGATGATACTTTTCTTAATCCTTCTTTATGAACAAAAAGTTAAAATAACTCCTGCAGGCTTGTGTATAATAGAAGAATTGTGTTCTTTTGTGTAGCTGGCAAAGAAATACAATATGGTTGTGGTATCTCCAATCCTGGAGCGAGATGAAATACATGGGGAAACTCTGTGGAATGCTGCAGTGGTCATTTCTAATTCTGGAGCTGTCCTTGGCAAAAGTAGGAAAAATCACATTCCAAGGGTTGGCGATTTCAATGAGGTAAGATACAGTGTTTTGATTATCAAGCTAGCCTTACCTCGCAGCTCTTGTTCATGTCAGCATGTGTTGTATCAGAGTCATACTGGCAGGAAATTTAACGTGTTTCTAGAAAATGTGGTACACTGAGTGTCAAATTATAGCAAGTTAATTTATCAGGAATAGAGAGTGATGACTCTTAAAGAACAAATAACATCGCATCTTTGCTGTGTACGCTTCCCTGGCCTGATGGAAACTACAAAAGTCTTGAGGATCTTTAAAACAAAACTCTTTAAGTCGCAGCTTTATTGGTTAGTTGTGCGTTATTGGATTAGGTAGTTTTTGCATGTGCGTGTGTTGAACTTATTTTAATTTGGAGGGCAATTATTTCATGGTTCAGGTGTGCACATTATTTATAGTCTTGATCTCTGTTTCGCTGTGAGGTTGTCTTGGAAATGACAGCCCTTTTGTTTATTTTTATTTGAGCAGAATCTCTCAATGCATTATGCTTCTGACTAAATAGCTGTTTTACAACATCTATTCACTAATCGCGTTACTTCCTCTGAAGCCCCCAGCAGTTTTTAGGCCGTCCTTCAGAATCAGCTTCAAAAACTGAAGTGGTGGTGAAATTAATGTTAGAAGAAAACCAGTAGATCTGAACTGTGTTTATCCATCCATAGTATTATCACAAGCAGAAAGATGAGGGTTAAAAATTAACTGAAGTCTAAAAATACATTGTCTTACCTAACTAAATCTCTCCTTGTCAGCTAAAGTAAGTAACAGGGGCATTTCTTAAGCAGTGGGGGGCTGCGAGATACCTGCAGTTGCTTTCGTTCCCTGTCTGAATGTGCTCCAGTCACTAAACAGAGGCTTTAGAATCCAAACTGCTTTATTATTAATTTTAAAGATTTTTTTGGTGTCTTGAAAACTTTGTGTTCAAAGACTTCAGGAATTTTTGACCTGGGCTTCCAGACTTGATCAGACTGGTTTGTGTTTCTTCAGAGGAGGCTATTATTAGATTTCTACACTATGGGTTTCTGGCACAGGTCTGTCAGTCACCAGTGTTGACCTCTAACTTCAACAATTATTTTGATATTTAATATTATTTTATCGGATATGTCTTTTAGCTATCAAAACAGTAACTAACAAACCCATATAAAATATAAGCACTAATAAAAATGAATTTTGGTTACTTTCCACATTCTTGAGTTCTTCCTTGTGTAATGAAACAAAACATAAAATCCTGTTGCTTGTGCTAAAACATGATGTCTTTCAGTTTTCCAGACAGTGTTTTGTGGACCATCAACAGATTCCAAGAAAGCCTTTGTTTCCCGCTATGCAACTGTAATAAAAGGCACCTAGAAAAGGAAAATATTGTTACTTTTCCATGTGAAGTATAAATAGAGTTTCATTAAGAGTTTTGCTCTGAAAGGAGTTCGTTCTTACAATCCTAAATGCCAGAATTGCCACAAACCAATCTATTTATATCTTGCAGGTACACTATAATGATTTGACATTTCTCATTTTATCTCCCTCGTTACAGAAGCAAGTAGTGTTTACCCAAAACAGCACTGTCTTTTTAGCTAGTTTTGTTAGCAAAGCATTAAGTCCATTCTTCTGAGCTGAGCAGTTCTGACAGAGGAACTTTAGAAACCACCAAGACTACAGGGAAGGATTATGCTTGTCTCTGTTACTTTAACCTTGTTTTCTTTATCAACAAAGTTGACTCCCAAGGAAGTGTTGAATTTGAAATGATTTGTTGTGGATTGTCTCTGTAGAGCAGATAGGGAAAGGAGCCTTGTTAAAATCATCCTCGTTGAATCTGTGAGAACTAAATGGAAGGGGGAAGGAGATTGGTCTGTAACCTATTCAGCCATGTGTGGGAGAGCATATAAATAAACAAAAATCAATCCTTCTTGAGACATCACAGTTTGTTGCTGTGGAGATGATTGTGACCTCTGGTGAGGAATAAAGGAATAAGAACTGATGAATTCCCTGAAGCAACAGCATGCTTGGTTGGTTTTTTTTTCTCCTATTGTAATCAAAGAAAACTGAGAATAGAAGAAAAAATGGAAATATAGTCAATCAGCAGTATTGTTTTGAAAAAGGACTCTGTGAATGCCCACTACATGGTGTGCTTTCTGCAGGCATGAAGAGAGATAAAATCAGTGCCCAAGGGGTTGTGCAATGTCATGAAACCTGAAAATAAGTAAGAAACATGAGATGTCACTTCTACTGGGCATACTGAACCTCTAGTCCTTGGTTTCAGAAGATGGTCCCCCTGTGTCTATCATGCCATTCTACACCTCCATGAGGCCCTAGTTTGTTCCCCAGCTGTAACTGTGCTTGCTTTAGGCTCGATGTGGTTCTGCTTCCTTCAAGACCAATGGCAGTGGCTGGTAAAATGGACAGATAGTTTCAGTAAAAATGGAGTTGTTTTACCGCACACTTTTCTTGCGTGATAAGAGGCATATCCCATTGGGTCAGGCTGGGGGATTATGTACCTTGCTTTTCTGTCTCTGAGATCACAGAAAGGTACTATTAGGAGAAACCTGTGTACTCCCTCGGTATCCACAGTCATTGTCTTAGGGATGTTGGGTGGCGAGTTCCTGTCTAATTCTTATCTGTGGTTCTTTCATCAATGAGTTTGTCTAGTCCCTTCTGAACCTGGTGATAATACCTGCTTTCCCAAAGAAGCAAATTTCAGAAGTGTACTGCCTGCTGCATGAATAAAGTTACTTTGGTTGAGTACAGGTACAAGAGTGTATTTTCAGTCAACACCCACACTGCTGCTTTGCAATTTCTGTATTCATCTTACCCTCTGCGTTTGTGATTTTGTAAATCTCATTTGTAGTATCGCCCTCAGCCTCCTGTCTGCAGATGGAAGAGCCTTGTTAGTTGCTCCTCACAAAGGAGCTGCCCCATCCCTTTCATGATTGCAGTTGCCTTTGCTTATTCCATCCCTAGTATATCCTTACTGAGATACAGACACTAGAATTGCCCAGAGTATTCAAGATGTGGGCACACAGAATTCTTTCAAACCAGCAAAATTATATTTTCTGTTACGTTTCAATACCCTTCATGTTTATGTTTGAGATTTTCTTGAGGATTTGACTACTGCTGAGCCCTAAGCAGGCAACTGTCCGTAACTCCACACATACCCTTTTCTTGTATTTGGAAGAACCTTTTCTGTACATTTATTTCAGTATATCTCTGTGAATGTTTGTCTCTCTTGATAGCCGTTAACAGTGCCCTATCCTGCTTGTCACTAGTGCGTTTTACAGGAACCAGTGCTTTTCTAATTGTTTAGAAATGTGTGATATGGTAGGATGAAAGTTCCCAGCATATGGCAAATAGGATCTTTTAAGCCAACAGTTGGCTCCAGTTACTTTAAGGAGTGTTCTTTAGATTTATCCTGTGATTTTCGTGGTGGTAGTTTCGAGCCTTCAGTTTGTTTAGAGCAACAGGCATATAGGAAATTTAAATAACCAATCTTAGCTATATACTGATACTTCCTTATAGCATTCATAAAATTACTGCATGTTGTTACATAACAGATGAATGTAAAGGAATTCTATTCTTTAAACAGTTCATCAGCTCTCTCTTTAATCAGAATCAAAGGATTGTGATGACTTAGGAAAATTTTCTTCTGTGGTGAAAGTACTGAGAGAGGTGCCTACCATTTGGCAATTTGTGAATCTCTCTTAAGCTTCTGTAGAAGTTTCTAGCATTAATAGACGTGTTTGTGTCAACGTCAGACAGTGCTTAGGTGTAGTGTGAGTGAAGGGAAACAGAAAGGGGCTTGATCTCAGCAGCCTAAGAGAACCCCTTTTTGCTGTATACCCGTTCAGTGCAGCTATGTACTAGGTGAAAGGTGGGGTCCCTGCTCATGATCTAATGACTTGAAGCTGATAATCAGAAATGGAGAGGTGTCAAAGCAACGTGGGAGGTATTTATTTTTGCTTTTTAAAAAAGTGTGCATTTGTGGCTTTTTGTTTGTGTGTTTGTAGTCTACTTACTATATGGAAGGAAATACAGGACACCCAGTGTTTCAGACACAGTTTGGAACAATTGCTGTGAATATCTGCTATGGGCGCCATCACCCTCTGAACTGGCTCATGTTTAGTATGAATGGAGCAGAGATCATCTTTAATCCTTCAGCCACTATTGGAAAGCTCAGGTAAAATACAAAGTGATTTAGGCCATTGCATGCTTTCTGGGCTAACTGAACCTCTGAGTCCCTCACTGGGGCCTTGGGGACACCTTGCTGAGGTCTTGGAACCTGAGGTATCACCTCCTTGTTTTGCCGCCTTGAAGAAATCGCCGTTCTCCATCTGGATTTTTGGGCTACTGGTCTGCTCATTGTCACTAATTCTTTTCCAGAACCTTAGTTGTACGTCTGTAGGTCTTCTGTCTCTGAGGCAGAGTTAACCAACATCCAGCTGGTGTTCTGAAATGAGAGTTTATTTAGATTAGCTATGTCATATTTTTGCTTTGTGATAGGCAGTAGTAATTTACATTCAGGCTTACCTTGCCAGCATGCATCTTCTACCTAGGAACCAGTAAGTATGGTATCAAATTGCAGTTTTCAGAGCCAAGCTGAGAAACTCTTTTCTCAGAAACTTTTGGTTTTTTGTAACTGTTGGCAATTTTGTGATTATCAGGCTTCTTGAACCAGACTGAACCAGTATAAACTGTTTCCCTTGAGATTAATCTTCTGTAAATTGACATTAATTGCCTCCTACTGACTTGATTTCCTGAAAGAAAAAAAAGTAAACCAGCTCAGTGAGCTAAGAAAATACACTTCTTAGCTAGCCCGTAATGATTAATTTGTGGATTAGATCTTGAATATTCTTTGCCTCTACATTACCAGCATCAGTTCCGTTTCAATATAATGAATTCTGAATGTGCCATGCTTCCAAAGGACTGCCTGACACCGGCTGTGTATTGCTTGGGATGCTATAAAGTGATCCACAATAACTCCATTTCTTTGGGGCCAGTGGGGGGAGCTTTCTTTTAAGTAGAAACCTTGTAGAAATGGTTTCAGTGGTTCTTTATATCACTCTTGACAAAATCACCATGTCTTCTTTCATTCTCACTGTATTCTGTTCCTTGCTGTGCTACTCAGTGCTTTCAAATTCCAAATTAGACTATTTTTAAATTGAGATACGAGATTCCAGAATGTGTCTACACATCAGTTTAACACATAATAATAACTGTGCTTTTGCTTTTTGTTTGTTTTGTTTATTTCCCCTGGTAACAGCAGGCTCTGAAAAGTAATTTAATATTGTATAATGTTTACATACATATGACTGAGGAGGTAATCATAGTTTATGCTTAATTATAAATTAATATTTTTAAGCCTTTTCAGCATAAGTGGTTAGCTTTATACAGGGCAGGGGAAAAAGTCTGAGTTTGCAGAGTCCTTTGGAAGAAAAGCATTTCCTTTGTGAGTTAAAAAAAGGTATTTTGTGCTATCTGAACTGCGTGCAAGTTTCTTGCTCCAAAGATAGTAACAGGAGTATATTTCATTGTTACTGATGATATTGTAAACAGAAGTGTAATATCCAGCAGCAAACAAAAAAGATATACTGATCTCTTATGATACTAGAAATTCTCATTTCTCTTTCCCTTCAGCTGGGCTTGTGTGCATGAACTAATAGCAGAATACTTTCATTTTTATTTCATTAATCAAACTCTTTAGAGAGATTTTTTCCAGTGTCAGTTTTGTAAACCTTAATGTATGAAATGTTCAGGAAATACAGACTTGCTAACTCGTTATACAAGTGATAGAAGAGTTAGAAATGTAAGACGAATATCCTTTTTTTAGCATTTTCCATTTCTTCAAGATTCACCCAGTCCCCTCTCTTTACCTGCTTAACGTAAATTTGGAGTTTTTCTGTCTCTATAACAAGGTCCAAGAACGTTCATCCTAATTTTTGTTGCTGACCAGCTAGAAAATTCTGAGGACATCGAACATTCATAACAGGGTAGGAGTGGTGAAAAATGCATTAGAAGCATACAATGTTCATACCCACAGCCAGTGCAGATGCAGAGAACCACGTATTTACAAACCTCCAGAGTAGAGCTGTAGGTTAGGTGCAGTATTCTGTCATTCAGACTGCTTTTAATAGTTTTTGGAATAAAAGATAATTTAGGTTGAGTAATGTTGGAAAATGTCCTTTGGAAAAAATTGAATGAATACACAATGCTTTTTGCTTATGTCACTACTAGAGTAATATTTGTGATGTATGTCCACTTACAGCCCATGAACAGGAGAGCAAGCAGAAATTGTGTTGTCATAGAGCACTTCATAGGTACCCTTGGGTGCTTCAGGCTCTCCTAATTATTGGCTTTTACTTGATTGTTGTTAAGTATATAATTGTTATTGCAGGAGGAGGACTCTTGAGGCCCATGTAAAAACTGTCATTGGGGTCGCTTCTTAGTTACAGCCTTTTTTTTCCTGTCTCTCTTCTGTGAAATTGAATTTGCTGAAGCTTTTCAATAAACCCTTTCTCTTAAAAGAGCTGGCTGCCAGACTCAAAGCAATTGAGAAAAGAGGCAATAAACCAAGTCCTTTCAATCAGTCCAGTGACCATCTCTGAAGATTCTTGAGTCTGACTGGGAGATTAATATTTTAGATGCTTGCAACCTTGTCTTGGTGCTCAGAATCTGGCAGGTACATCCTGTCACAGGAGCGTACAAATGGTATCACCTCCAGACCTCCTATTAGCTAGTCTAATCTGTGTGTATCAAACGATTTAATAAAAAAAAGACTATTTCAGTTTTTAACATCAGTCAGAATTGAAATCTCCTTTGAAAAAGAGGTGGAGGCTTGTAAAAGAGCAGGAACTTTTTATTCCTCATTTTTCAGTTCTTGGCTTTATGTAAATTTAGTGACTGGAAAGTTACCGGGATGTTTTTGTTAAACATGCTTACTTTTTCATCCATGGGAAAATGACTTACTGGAAAGTGCTGTGAAAACTGTGGTTGAAATAACAGAAATAGGAAATTTTGGTGGAAATGGATTTTTCTTTTCCTTTAATTTTTTTATTGCTCTTTTGTGTTCTGCAGCGAGTCGCTGTGGCCAATTGAAGCAAGAAATGCTGCCATAGCTAATCATTGCTTTACATGTCCCATCAACAGGGTAGGAACGGTATGTATCTTCACTTTGTTATTTTATAAGTCAGGTATTGTAGCATGAGTTAATTCAAGGTAATGAACTGAATAGCACTAGAACGCATATATTCCTCTACTGTGTAACTGTTGTGTTGGTGTTTGAGTTAAAGATGGACAGTCATGAAGAGATTGAGAGCTGCCTTGTTGCTGGCAGCCTACTTTTTGGTAGGCTTCCTGTTCTTGAATTGCTCTCTTTGTAATAGGCACCTGCCCTTTTGCTGATTCTCCTTGTTTCTGTGGTGAAATCAGTATTCTTTTAGCCAAAATGTCTGAAAATGCAATATATTCTCAAGTCAGTGGTACACAACTGGTTGCTGTTGTGCAGATATTACTGAACACCGGACACTGAAATTCTATAATGAAAATGAATATTGCACACAGTAGGCTGTTCTTTCCTACAGATTAGTACAAATACCCCACATGTGTGTTCTTTTATAATGTTCCCTGCAAAAATCCAGACTTCTTCCTGCCTTACGTGAATACATTTACCTTCTTTCGTGATCTGCAAAGATGTGCTTGCTTAAATGTCTCCTCTTCTGCCGCCTCTTCAGGCCTGTAAAACTGATACGAGGCATGTTACCCAAAGTGTATGAAAAACAGGCAGTGATACAAAAAGATCTTGTTTTCTAGGCTATCCATCATAGAAACTAGGCTCCTCTGATGACTCCCTTTAGACAGTGCTGATGGTATGCCAGAAAAAATCTTAATAGACTACCATACTAACTATAGTAGAGTGGCAAGGATTTCTTGAATGAAATGGAATTATACTGCCACCTACAGACTCCTTTTATTTCACAGGAATACTACAAAAATGCCTTTACTTCTGGAGATGGTGGAGAAGGTATGTTCAAAGATCACATTTGGTGGTTGCTAGTAATTGTTAACTAGAAAGTCTGAAGAAACAATCGCTCTGCTGCAAGTGTCTCTCCCAGGACGGCTCTGGTAGCTAGTGACTGCCTTCCTTACCACCACTGTCTTGTAGGCAGGAGAGAAGAAGCACTTCCTGTTAAAATTGGTGGTGCCACGGTACGTGGTCACCAGAAGTCCATGCCTAAGATTTCCCTATACTTTCAGAGGAGTAAGAGTTTTGGAGTCAGTGTACTATTGTAGGACTGGAAGAAATCCCCCAAATTAGCCTGTGTTGTCAGTGCAAGAAATGCATTTCATTTGTAGTTTTAAGATTATTACAAGTAATAGCCCTAGCCTGAATCTCCAGCCAAGCCATTTTGCCCTGTTTCACAGATTTGCTGGAGGTTAAAGAGAATGCTTCAGGAAGAGCATGACATTTGCTTGTATGTACTTCACTTGTATTTTGAAACATGGTAATTTGTCCTGTGGACCACCATGACTGCGTCTGGCTTCATCTGGACTGGCCTGAGCCTTAAAAAAAGCTACATGTTCTAGCTAGTTTTGGAGCTAAGTGTTTGTAGCAGCTGCATGAAAAACATCCGTGATGACCATTGCTTAGTAGTAAAACAGATGTGGCTGATTTTTGGCACAGCTGGAGTTGCACAATATGAAGTAAGATCTTTTTCATGCCTCAAATCCCAGTGTTTTCACCTCTGACCTTGTATTGAAAATTGAATTGGTGAATCTCTGTCGGGTGTTTTGGAAATGCATGATTTGACAATTAGAATTCATTTAAATTCTAGATTAAAAAAAATAACAGTGAAAGCAAAGCCTTTACTTTAGTTCAGAGACTGAATAACAGGAAAGTATAATCATGCATTATTTGAAAGGCAATGCAGTGATTTTTTTCCTGTTAATTCAATAGATGGGAAAGCCATACTGTGCATAAAAGTAACTACTGGTTGAAACTGCAGTTACCTTGGGATCGTGCTGTGACTCTTCAGGATATCTTGCTTAAAGTACAGTGAGTGAGCAACCCCAAGAAATTGAGCCAGGTTTTACAGGACACTGCATGTTACGTTGTATACTTATTTGCAGATGGTGTTACATGCTCTTTAAAAATTTCTTTAAGCACACCATGACTTGGGCCATTTTTATGGCTCAAGTTATGTAGCTGCACCAGATGGCAGCAGGACCCCAGGACTCTCTCGCACTCAGGATGGACTTCTGGTGGTAGAGATGGATCTAAATCTTTGCAGACAAGTCAGTGACAAATGGAATTTTAAGGTAAGCCTGCATATAAAGAAACAAACTTAGATAATACAGTAGAACAAACAAGTTTTCGCAATGATCTTATAAATTTACAATAGTAAGATTAACAGTCCGGGCCTTAAATTGTTGAACTAATTTAACAGGATGTTCTGGAAGCCAAAGTCATAAACAGATTCCAAAAAGGAGTAGCCGAATTCAGGGAAACTAGGCCAATAGCTTTTAAATTAAAAACTTAGCCTTTGGTCCTTAAGTGCATATTGCCAGGAGCTCTCAGGACTGCTAGGGGAAGTGTGTGCGGTTTCTCTATGTAGGTGTGTGTCACTGAGCTGAGCTGGGCCTTTGATCTGACCTAATATGGTGGTTCTTTATATTATTACAGGCTTTACTTGTCAGATGTGGTGAAATTTAGAGAAAACACAAACCCCAAGAATCTTTAAGCTTCTGAGAACTTTCTGAATACAAACTTCTTGCAGTGTTAACTCCCTCAATTTGTGGACATGTTGAAGCCACAGGGAAAACACTGTGTACCTTCATCTCTGAAGCATCCTAACACACTTTTGAGTTTATCTAAATCGAATTAAGATGGCTGCAAGCCTCTCCACATGGCTTTAACAAACTTACTTATTACTACTTTTTGTATTCTGAGATAAAGCTAATTTGGATAATCCTTCCTAGAAGAGTGATTTGATTTAATTTGACCAGCAGCAGTATTGGTTGAGGAAATTGCAACCTCAGCACTGTAGTTTGCTAACCCTTCAGTTGTGCCAGTACAAGCTATGTGGGGTGCTATATTGTGTACTGGTTTAGTGGCATGATCAGATTTTTTTTTTTTAACAAACACAGAAATGACAGTGTAGTTTCTTCTTTTAAACTGATCAAGTTTATGGCAGGGCCCACAAATATTCTGTTGGAACAACAGAGAATGAAAGCAAAAGGAAAAAAAGAGGTGGTGACTTCTTAAATAGGCTTTGCTGATGAAGAAAACATCTTGCTTACATCTGAGGAGACAGGTCTTTTGTTCTAGTCCTCAGTACTTCTAGAGACAAGAGTGGGTAGGAAAAAATTCTAAAGATCAGCATGATTTTAATCATAACGAAGTAGACCAGAACTCCTAATCACAATGTATGTAGGTTGTTCAGTGATAATCTAGTGTTTTGGAGACACACCATACATAACGCTGCTGTCTCCTTTGAGAGCACGTGTAGAATCAGTCTCGAGGAGAAAAGACAGCGCAGAAAGAACCGTGCCTCGACTATACCACCCAAGGAGACCCTCCGGTGTGCTCTTTGCAACCGGTCTTGCCTATCCTGCATTGGCCTTTTCAGCCATCAACGCGCTTGCAATAAGCGTGGGCAAAGCCCTTCCCAAATCTTCGTCCGCGAAGCCAAGCCATGAATGAATGAGTGTTTAACATAAGTAATCATTTGCAAGGAGTGTCAATTTTTGCACATAGTATTACTGTGAGCAGGCATTTATTTTATGGAGGTAGTTTATTTGGAACCATCTTGTACGTTACAATATAGTGTAACATATAATGTGTTTTGATTTCAACTTCTTGTAAAAATACAAGTTTTCTGTGCATTTGAAATGCTGCATAAACTTTTTAATTAAAACACAGTAATTTGTTAGCTAGAGCTTAACTTCCCTTTGCAATGCTGCCAATCCATATATAGGGACTAAAGACAAAAAGTAATTTCAGTCCATTTTCTGGACAGAATTGCATTTCTTATTTTTTCCTTGCCTGTGGTAGGTATATGGTTGTTGGCACAATGGAATTAAATTGTGCTCAGAGATTTCCAGGTTTTTTAAGGCAGGCATTTAGAGGCCCTTACTGCGGAGTAAAGGTTTAGTGTGTCAGGAAGCACATGGCGCATTGCTGGTAACAGCTAGCAAGGGTATCTGAACAAAAGCAGTTGTATTGATTAGGAAAAACAAACAGTAAAAGCAAAACACTGACCTTTAGCTGTTCTGTATAAAATTATGATTGTTTTTTTTTGTTGTTGTCCTCAAGGCTTTTGCTCTCAGCTCCTTAGTTTTATGTTGATTGTGTGGATTGCTGGTCTTTTGGCACATAAGGCACAGCTGTGGCTTTTGTTTATGTGACGGGGGTATCTCTTTCCTTTTCCTCTCATTTGTGGCCAAGACAGGAGTAGTCCTTGATATAAGGAGATTGAGGAAGTATGAAGTCATCCATTATCCACAACTGAAAAACCTTGAGAGCAAGTAGGAGCCTATTTAACCTGCTCTGGTATCTGCAATTTGCATTCAGTGATGCCTGAAAGGGACATGAAGTAGAATATCTTACAGTAACAAGATGGTTAAATTGTCCTCACTACACTCTGGCAAGAAAGAAGTAATCCACGCCTCATAGCTTACTGTATCAGCCAAGGCAGTGATAGTATTGTGAATTACTAATGGATAAAGTAAGAGCAACCCAAATACCGTCAGTGGCACGTATGCAAACATTGCTGGAAGCAGGGTTCATCAGTTGTCAAGGACATAATATGAAGACCTAAGTAGGGCTACACTCCTTTGCCTTCATTGACATAACATTCTTAAAAGAGAGTATTCTTGATGCATAAGAAAGTAAGTGCACCTTTCCCATTCACTTTCAGCTGGCCAGGATAAGCAAAATAACCTTTAGTAGCTAGTCAGCAGACGGGACTGTCAGCAGAGAGCTGCAGGGCAGGAAGGAGTTCATTTTAAAGTTTTACCTTTTAGAGTGGAAATGCACTTGTCTTTTTTGGGTAGAAGTACAGTTTTAGGTGCACAGTGCAGGTTCTTTTATAAAGTATATTAGTTCCTGCTAAGGCACTGGAGGTCTCCTATTTTGAGTGAATTAACAATTTTACGGTTTGAGGCAATTAAGTAATATGTTGTCATAAAAAAAAAAAAAAGGTGAGTGTATATATTTTCTACTAAAGTTCTTTCATAGCTCACTGGAAGACCTGAAGCTTTGATCTTTCTTTTGCAGATGACCGGTAGATATGAAATGTATGCAGCCAAGCTCGCTGAAGCTGTCCAGCCTTCCTTCACACCCGGTATAATCAGAGAGTAAGAGAGAGAATCTGACCCCAATCAAATGTTATGTAACAAATTAAAAGGTACTGTTGGATGATAGCTTTACTGTGAATCATAAGATGTTATTTCAATGTTGTCATTTTTGTTTTCCTGTAACCAGCTTTTAAATAGGATTCAAAACTCTGTTAAGTAAAATAATTGAAAACATGGCTTCTTGTGTGGTTTTTTTTTCATTTACAGCATCCAAACTTTTGTTGCTTACTAGAAATATATCCAGTAGGAATACACTGATATTAAACGAGGAAATTTTTCAGTACTGTGTAGTATGATATAGTTTGATGGAGATGAATTCAGAGGACATAAAAATTTTAAATTAGCTTTGCATTGTGTGTCTATTTACTTCTGCTTCCCAGTTTTTCCCCTTACCCAAATGCATAATTTAGGAAGAAAGGAGGCATAAATTGGTTTTATCGGGTTTTTTTTTAATTATTAACTATTTGATGCATTTCTGTTAGTGCTAAGTAATGTCCCATACATGTCCTAGTAGTTGAAGATCTGTGGGTACTGTAAAGCAAGACTGCTTTGGTTCTATTTCCCTTTACACTCTGTACTACAACCACAGTTGGACCAGTGTCTTTGATGGTCTCCTTTAGGGTGCATGCGGATGGCTGCTTTTAGTGTCTTCAGCAGCTCAGTCCTGCGTTGCGAGGCAAAAATAGACTAGCTAAATCATAGGCAGGGCTGGTGCCATTGCCACGGAGATGCTATCAGGGATCAGGATGGGTAACGAAAACTACTTCTCTGGAGCTGCGCTCCAGTAGGATGCTTGGTGGTTGCAAAGAACACGAAACAGCTGTTGAATACGGAGAACAGCAACACATTTGCTATTCACAGCTACTAGTGTATATTGAAACTTTGTTTTGTATGACTCAGGTGTTTGGGAAGTGCAGAATGAATACAATTTACAGGCTAGCAACTACAAATTTATAGCTGAAATAAAGATTTGAACTCTTAACATTTTTTTCCAAATTACAATTTCAGCTCTGCCATTTCCAGTTAAGTGTATAACGTCCTCTACAGGCTTTCCGACATTTTTTGTAATAAGCTAGTTAATAAATACACTTGCTACATTATGTTACAGGCTCATCTGTGACTTTAAATCTTTATTGAGAATGGCTTAATTACAAATAAAAATATATTTATGTATAAAATCCCTGCATGTAAAATACTCCTTCCTTTGCTATTGACATCATGAAGGAAACAAAGTGACAGAACATTTTCAGAATTAGTATTTTGATAGACAATCTTGTAACAGGAAACAAAGTTTCAGAAAATGCAGATGGTCTGAATGCTTGTGCAGCAAGTTCTTTTTAATCTGAATTTGTGTCATAAATACTCAGTCTTTTCACTTGGCTTCTGCTTCTCGCTTGTGTTTTCATCTCTCATAGCTATCTTCCATTTGGTGGGTAGAAGAGATCCTGTTGCAGAGGTGGAGTTCTCCTTTTCTATTAGCTCAAACAGCTCTGTTTATCTTTCAGTTTTGCTGAAGTATTTAAACCCTGGGTACCAAATATTTAACAGTCAGTATTGTTACACCTATCTGTGCAGTTCAGAAGATTTAGCATGCCCTTAAGTTCACGTTTTATGTATAAGCTCAAAGTTTGTGTTTGGGTAACTGAATCAGTAAGAGGCTAAATGTCAATGACAAGCCTTTTGTTAAGAATTGTTTTTATTTAGCTGACCAAGCCTGCTCTAAAATAAATCCTGTGGCTGTTTGATGGTATTGAACAACCTACCTGAAAGTGCATGGGTTAAGGAAGTACTCTATCAACCTGTTGTTTACATACCTGTTAATTAGTAACATAGCTAATACAATCTCTCTAAACCAAACATCATGAATTTGGACTTGGACATAAAAATTCCCAGATAGCAGCCTCCTGGTGACTTACTCTGGAGGAGTCGGAAGGCATTATTTATAACAGGTTTTGTATCTTTTCTCTGGGATTCTGCTGGTGGCACTAACGGACTGGTTCTACTGCTCACAAATCACATCCTAGTCTTTACTCATTGTGCAAGTAGAAGTGCCAGAACCTATTCCAGCTTCACCAGTGATAAGCAAAACTTGATACATTAAAGATTTTTTCCACATACTTTCTGTTCAGAGCTTTTTTAAAGGCTACTGTATTTTACATGTCTGTTACCATTGTAGAAAGGAGCACTCTTGATTCTACTAAGCGTACTTCTTGAACACTTTCCAGATACTTTTCAGTAAGTCAACTGATAGAAGAAAATGTTTTCTCTTAGAAAATTTTTTTTTACCATGCTGAAAGTAGATTCCTATTTATTATTTCCACCACTAAACAACAGTGTCCTTTCACTGCTGTTCCACACAGTTCCAGAACTTGGACAGTTCTTTTCCTAAAACCATGCCAAAGGTGTGGGATCTCTGTCTTAAGTGCAAAATGAAATTTTGCTAGCTTTACATCAGTATTAACAGATTTTTTTCTACCCACTTCAAAATAGGTAGGACTGGAGATCAAGACTTGTAGGGAATTGTGATGGATGAATCTGAAATGGGTGGCTGTTTCTTACACTTTACAGTGCTCCTCAGCGAAGTAATTAAACCCAGGTAATACATAAAAGGATTATGAATGGGCTGCTAACAGTTTCACTTGATAATTTCTGAATACAGTAACTCCAAGTTAATCCAAATACAGCTGTAGTGTAAAAGCTAGAAAATCTGAGTTCCTGCCTTTTTACTTTGAGCTAAGAGACATTTGTATTCCCTCCTTGCTAAACTGATTTCAGCACTTCTAAGAAGGTCACTGAACTAATACCAATAGCAAAATTTGGCTCAAATTATGATTCAGCATTTTAGTTACAATCCAGTATATGCTGTCAGATATTTACAATGTACATCCAAAATGTACCATTAGTGTGGATGATAATTTTCGGTATTTGCTTAACAAGTTTAAAGTTTATATTTAGAATGGGTTCTGCAGAAACTGGCACATGTGGGTGGCATCATGTTCAGAGGGTTTTGCAAAAAGCAATAAAGACTTCTAGGTACAAAGAAAATATCTTCACTTAAACATCTGGCGCAATACACAGCTCTGAGCAGCCAACCTAGAGGACTTAGCCAGAAGAGATTGAGTTTATAGTACAAGGGAACAATACCAATAACTATTCACAATTTAATGTAGTGGCATAAATGCTAAATCTGTGTCAGGTGAATTTGGTACATGGGAAGTTTCCTTAGTAAATGTTTTTTCATTCCTACAATGCAGACAATACTGATATAAGTGGTTTAAGTTAGTATTTTATCCTTCCATAATACCCTGCTGACCCTCAAATCCCTAGATTTAGGATGAAGGTCAGCCCTTTATGCTCTGACTGAGAGACAAACAGGTATTATCTATTGTTTTTTTCCTGGTTTTCTTTACCTAAACCTATGCATGTATTACCAAGTGTTAAAGTTCATAAATTTGGTTCTTTTTTTCTCATGTGTTTAAGTTGAAAATAAGCTCAAAGTGAACAGGCTTTGGGCCTGTATTTTAAACTGCTGTCAAGTGTGCAATGTTTTAAATGAGGAAAAAAAAAAAAAAAACCAAACAAAAAAACCGAGACATACATTGCAAACTCAGATACATCATCAGAAAATAAGATAAGGACAGCATTGCAGTATAGTCCTATCAACGTCTATAAAGCCTCCCTTGTTTAAGATCCCACTGCAGTTCAGGAGCAAGGTCTCTGCAGGGGTAGTCCTGAGACAAGCAGCCTTGCAGGCTGCACACGAAAGGACCAGAAGTATCAGGTGTGGATGTCAGCTGTCGGTGTAGACGAACAGAATATCTTCATCAGTGCCGTAACTTGTCCTTGCTTCCTCAAAGTTACTGATGCTGGTGCAGCATGTTCCTGTTAAGGAGGAACAAAATGTTAGTAAAGATTCAGAAGAATTTTCCTGCTAAAGGCTCATACTGGGTCTAGCAGTCTAAAGAAAAAAATCCCTAACTAGTACACAGACTAGACCTATCATCTTTGGTTACAGCTTTACTCCGGTGGATCTCTTCACCTCAAAGGCAGTACTCACTGAAGTAATGCTGTAAATGGATACTAAATTGGCTATGCTTATCTCAATGCTGCAAGTAAATCAGTGGCAGCACGGAATTAATGTGGCAAAGCCCCTTCTGACAAATTGGTTAGTGATGCTTGAAATACGTGCACACTATTAGGGGAAGTCCAGCTGTGGCTCTGTGTTACAGACATGTTAGTAATGCAGTGGCTGAGAATCCACCCAAAAGGAACAGGCTACTCACGGTCAGCATAGGCGGGGTTGTTGTAGTAAATACTCCCTGAGGCTTTGTTGTAGCCACATAACACAATGAAGTGGCCCTGGTAGTCAGGATTCCTGCAGAAGCACTTCTGTCCAATGGGGAGGAAGCAGCAGTATTTGACAGGACTCGAGCAAAGATCACACAATAGCAGGACTGCATTCACTAGGACAATGGCTATGTGACCTTGGGACAAGTGGTTTTGGATATCTTGAACAGTTACTGTGCTGCAGGAAAAAAAATCACACGTTTATTAACAAGTTAAGGTATACAATGAAGTGTGTGATGATGGACAGTAGTTATGACACGCAGCTGGCATGGTTGTTTTTATATCACAGGTATACATCTTTTTGCTGTTAAACCCTGCAAGCTTTGCTACAAAGCATGTGTCATTCAAGCCCTTTTTATCTCATTGCTGCTACTGAAGTGCAGAGCAACAGCTCCAGATTCTGCAGTAATATAATCTCAGAATGTATCAGATACCCCAGAAAAGAGTATTAAAGGAGCTGGCAACTCATTCAGTAACTTGAGAGGCTTTTGTTGTGGGAAAATGGTAAGTGGAGTGTTCTTTTTTTGCTCTCAGAAAAGCTTATCTCTGAAGCACCAAATCTTTATCAACTGAGTGGTGAAAGATGGTATAATAACTGACTTAAGACGTGCTCAAATTTGCCTCTGTCACGCAGGAATATGTTTCTCCCAGTTGCAATCTTGGACCACCTGATGCTCTCGAGCCTGTATTTCTGTAGTACCTCCTACAAAGAATGCATATTAACCAACCTGTAATCTCATCTGTTAGAAGCTGTCCTTCACTGAGGCACCTGGTGTATTCTGTAGGCATTCGAAACTCCTCCCTTGGATACGTTCCAGACACCAGGGCTGTGTGCACCACCTGACCGAACTCATGAGATTTTCAGTCATTTCCAGTGTCCCTTCTGCACTTTGCCCCAGCCTCAGTACTGCACAGGTAGATACATCCTCTGTCCCAGCCTTGATCGAGGCCACGATTTTAAGATTGCTAAAGCAAGATGAACTGACTGTCCCTTCTGTCCTGTCACAGCTCTAGTTAAACAGATGGTGTTATACAGACTCTGTCTGTAAAAAGGACACTTAATGATGCTGCTAAATGAAAGTTGCATTGCAGCATTCAAATGCTGCTGTGGCTGCCCTCTACCCTCTCGTCTTGCTCCTAATAATTTACCCCACTTTGACAATAGAGATCCAAATCCAGCCTCACTATAAAAAGGGATGCAACTCAAGCTGAACATGGACGCTTACTTATTTGCCATGTAGAATGTCACCGTCAGCTGTGAAACAGTTCTGCAGTTTTTCCCCTTCTCCTGGGTCTGCAGTTCTTTCACAGAGGTTCCTTATTTCATCCTCCCTCCCCTTGGCAAAAGCTCTTATACTAGCTTTTTCTTTGCACGTCTCTAGGAACAGAGAGCTACAGTGTTTGCATAGCCCTGGGAACAATGGGTTGTGTGCCCACATAGCACTCTCAGTTCCAGCAGTGGCCAATTAGAGTGCTGTAGGCACTCCTTACTGGGTAATTTTAATGGATAACCAAATTCAAAACATAACGCTAGTCAACTCCTGTCAGCATTTTCAAATCACTTACTTACTCTGTCTTGTGAGTATTTTTCCTCAGCCTTCAACACTAACTCTCTTTGGGGTTTTTTTGAGACAGATACAGTAGAAGGATCCTGTAATTCACAAAAAAGGCTCAGGGCTTGATTTCAGACTCTTTCACCAGTTTAGCTTGGTGACCCCAAGAAAAGCATGGGGCCCACAGCATCTCCAAAGAGAAAGGAAAGAAAACAATAAACTTACCACTTCTCCACCAGCACCTTGCAGGCTTTGGCTTGTGCAAAGAGCTGATTCACTCGATTCTCTTCTGTGTCAAAGTGCTTCCTGTAAAATGACTGTGGAGATAACAGAAGTTATGAACTGGAATGATGTTTACCTTAGGTGATCCAATACTTACCTGCTAGCATAAATTGGAGATCTGTCTATGGGGTAAGAGATCTCTCACTTAGTTCACTGGTAACAGGATAAGTATTCCTGCTCTAAATTGTAAGTTTAAATTCACTCCTGGTCAGTTATGGTTGTAATTTTCATACAGTGGCTGTTCAGTTGCCTACATGAAAGAAGCCCATCTGGTTCATACTGGGCAGAAGCTTGCATTAGAAAAGCCATTGCCACTATAGGCCCACACTGGCCTCCTTGACCTCCTTGTTGGCAATCTTGAAGAGGCCAAGCTCTCAATGGACATGGAGGCTGAATTTCCCTCTCACCTCTAGAAGTGGTTCTTCCAGGTCAGGGCTGAGGCACGGTGATGGGGAAAGTGGGGAAGCTAGTGCTGCTGCTGCCTAGGCTGTACCTGTTCTGAGGATAATTAGAGGGCTTCAGTCTGCAAGGAACCTTTCATAAGGACTGCTGGAAAACTTTGTGAAAAGTTTTTATGTGTATTATGGAATCAAAGATGTAAAATACGTGGGATCGTATCTAGCCTTGCCTCTGGAGCTGATTTGTGCCCATTTTGGCAACAGGCAAACCTCATTTACAGGATCTGCGGTTAATTGTCAGTAACACAGGAGAGTTTTTGTAGCATGACATGCAGGGCTTTTCAAACTGTCTCCCAGTAGATAAGAATACTAACCTGATTTTTGTAGCCCTTGTCCACTCCAAGCGTCTGGGTGCAAAATTTATGCTTAACACCGAAGTGCTGCATTAGGTAGGCCAGATCAATAGTCCAGATACTCTTCGTTAACTGGAGCTCCTGGATGGCTTTCTGAAATTCATCATTGTCCAGATGATTCAGGTACCTATGGTGTTAGGAAAGGCAGGGGAAGGGAAGCACAGATCTTAGAAGAAGCAAAATGTGTCCTGTAGCCCAAGCCTGCACATCACAGGACATAAAAACTGAAATAATGGGCTTGGTTAAGAAATAACAAGAAAAAAAACCCAACCCACAAAGGACCCACAAATTTCAGGGAAGGGAAGGGAGTAGGGAATATTTAACTGGAGTTACTGCTGACTTTTTAAATTGGAAATGTGTGGGTATCTTGACTGATACAGTGCTGGAAGTGTACAGGTGCTGTACAATAGGCCAGCTATACTGAGCAAGTACAGAACTCTGTCCTGAAGGGCTTCCGGTCTAAGTGTACAAGCACATTAGAGCAAACACAGAAAGAAGTGTCAAAGACTAAAACTTGCTTCACACAATAGATGGGTTTCAAAAGGAGAAACTGTAAAGGAAGTCGATAAATATTCAAAGGAAGCTTGTCTTAGGCACTGATGGCACAAAAGGCAATAGAGGGGAGATGAAGTCAGGAGGAGGCTTGGGACAAGTTGCAAAGGGGTAGCAAGAGGCAATTACAGAGAGTTCTGGAAGTCAGAAAACAAATGGAAGTACATTAAAAAAAAAAAAAAAAAGGACTGGAATTGAGGATTCAGGGCAAACCAGCTCAGATCAGCAGGGTGGGATTAATCTTGGAAGCTGAGTTTTGGGCAGACCGGAGTGGCAAAGAGGTAAAGGGAATAATGAGGCAGAGGTTACAGTAGTCAAGATGGGAAATTACCAGCACACGGACTAACGTCTTGGCAGAAGGGATGGAGAGAAATGAAAATCTTCTGCTTCATATCTACTAAGTGGACATCTAAATAGGTAATTCTCCTGCACCTAAGCTCATGTTCTTCTGTGGAAGGAAAGAGGAGTTCAGCAGGACAGCTACTAGTTCAAAAAAAGAAAAACCAAAACAAAACAAAACCCAAAGGGCAATACAGCACATCGTTTGAAGCTGAAACTACTTCTGGAACAAAACCATTCATCCCAGTGACTGGGAGCTCAGCAGGACAGATGTAAGACAGAATCACAGAATTGTTTTGGTTGGAAGAGGCCTTTAAGATCATCAGGTCCAGCTGTTAACCCAGCACTGCCAGGTCACATAAACTGGGATACACCTACCTGCCACTTGCAAACACAGAAAGGAATCAGGTGAATTGCTGTGCTAAGTATCGGTTCCAAATTACTACAACAGGAAAGAGGGACAACTTTTAACCAGCTTATGCAGGCCAACCTGCACAGTTCTTAGAGATGATCAAGTATTTTGCATCTGTCAAAACAGTCTATTATTCAAAGGGTCTGAAGTTCTTTATATATTCCCTTGCTCCTGCTGGAGAGCTGTGCCAGGTCCAAGCAGCAGCCGTTCTCCAAGGGTACCTGACAATATGTGCTCTCATAAGACTAAGTTAAACTCGCAGCTGCTTCAACACACCTCTTCTCCCTGGGTATTGCTTCCTGCTACCCTTCTCCTGTGGGATGGGATATCCGACCCGTTCCAGCCAAAAGAGTCACTTACTGAAGCACCATCCTGGAGCAGGCCAGCCCACAGTCCCAGTGGTACAGCTGCTGAATGACTGGCACTTTCAGCTGGATGCAGTCGACTGTAGTGAAAACACCCCATTGTGAGTAAAACACGAGAGTTGTCAATCCATATGCTCTTTGGTCCACACCCTTTCCCTTGGAAGTTTCATTTTGCTCTTTTTGGTGAGGCGACATACCCACCAGCCCCTGACTATGAAGGTGTATCCCCTCCTAAGTAATAGTGGGTGAGGCACAGGTACCTCTCCTTTCTCTAGTGTCTGAATGTATCTCTGTGCCACAACAGGAGTTACACCAAACTGTGAGAAAACAGACACAACCTAGATCTGTAAGTCTTGAAATCTTACAAGCCCCACAGATTTGAGCCTTTTCTACAGATGTCTTTTTCCTCAGGGACTGTAATTTATCTGAGTGATTTTAGGTTGCGAAAGGTCACAAATGGCACCAGTTGGCCTTTTGTATTAACTCCCTCAGTAACTCAACAAAGGGAGAGGCAAAAAGAACAGTCCCTACCAAAAAGTCCCAGAATACCAGAAACTCCATCCCTCTGCCTCCGTTTTTGTTTTCTCAGGGTTGGCAATGTGGTGGTTTCAGCTTCAGCAACATCTTTAACACTGGGAGGACTTGAAGAGTTTTGCCTGATTACACCACTTTATCATTAACTCACTTTGACTGATGCTGAAGGGCTTTTCTCAGTAACTTTGATTTAGAAAAGGCCATTGAAAAGTTTTGTTAACACAAGGTCAACTACATTTTAAGATGGGAAGAAAAATGCATTTGACATCATATGGACTGGTCTAGTTTTGATGTAACTCTATTTATAAAACTTCTTAGATAATGTTGTTTGTAATCTTTTATTATTTATTGGCTGTAGCCAATACAGATATTCTGGACTCTTTCCAAATACTTTTTCATAGTTGTGCCACTGTTTAATTATGACTTGAAGACTGGCAATGCCCATTGGTATGTTCAATCTTTTTAATTAATCTAGATTAAGGTGCTCCTAAATATCCTAAAGACAAAATGAAAACCCAACTCCCAGATTCTCTTCAAACCAAGATCTGTAAGTACTACTGTCATTTTTTCTTGGCATGCTTTGACTCTGTGCCTTTTTGTTAATACCCAGGGCCTCCGTCAAGTCACAAGGTTAATTGAAGAGGTACAAGTTTTCTACGTGAAGACTTCAAAGGTAACAACTTTAATTGCCAGCTGTCCCAAGATAAGATAGAAGCCAATATATGCTGTGCCTGTAAGTAACACTTGAACACACCTCTCCGGTTCGCCAGCTCCTCGGTGCAAGAAATTTACAGACGGAGCCAGTAATTCCATATTGCTGCTGCTGGCGAAACGCGCAGCTTCCAGGCTCCGGGAGGGCGGGAGGCCGCCAGGGCCACGTAGGGGTTGGCGACAGCCGTCTGCTCCCCGCCGCGGGCAGGACCGTACCCAGGGCTCCCTCCCCCGGCCCGAGTTGGAGCCCAGGCCGTTCCACCGGGGCAGCGCCCGCGGCGGAGACCCCGCCGCTCAGCCCCCTCCCCACCGTCGGAGCGCCCCGAGGACGGCTCCGCCCCGCGCTCCGCGGCGGAGATCCGCGGCCGCCCGCAAGAGGAGGGCTCCAGGAGGCGGCCGAGGCTGGCCCCGCTAACGCGGCGGGGCGCACTGACCTGGCGGCGGCTCCCCAGCCTCCCGAGGGCTCTTCATGACGGCAGCCGCGGCGGGGCCTGCCGTCCGCTCACTGCCGGCCCCGCCGAGCCGGCGCGGCCTACGAGCCCGGCATACCTCGGCGCGGCGCTGACTCCTCCCGGCGCCGGGGCCGGAGGCGGGGCCTTGCCCCGGGGCGTCTACCCCGCGCCGTCTCCGCGGTGTGGGCGGCGGCGGTGGTCGGGTGTGTCTGTTGCGTGGAGAACGCGGGACCGAGGGCCAGGGCGCTACCTGAGGCGGACGGGGAAGCGCGGGCCGCGCTAGTAGCCAGCCCTGCCCCGGGGGCGGGGCACCGCTGGCGGGACGGGACTGCGGCGGAACCGTAGTGCCGAGGTAACGCGGCCCAGCGGGCCCGGGCGCCGTGGTGGGACGGGAAGGGAAGGGGCAAAGGCCGCTCCTGCGCCGCCTTCCGGTTCTGGCGCGCGGAGCACGGCGGGAAGCTGGAGGACGCCATTAAGGGGTGAGCGCGGGCCCGTGCCGAGGCGGCTGGCGGGCGGTGAGTGGTGGTGGAGCCGGTTCCGAGCGGGATTCCCGGCCGTCCTATGTGTCTCCGGGAGCGGTGGAGAAGCACCTGAGCTGCGCAGCATCCCATGGGGCCTGTGGGCTTGTTCGGACGCCTGGGCCTGAGTGGGCGAAGCAGCCGTGGGCGAGGCTGCTGGCCTGTGCAGGCCTCGGAGGCTCTGCTCTGTCTCTCAGGGATGGGCCTTCCCGCCGGACCGGCGCCCTCCTCTGCCCCTGGGGCAGAGCCGAGGCTGGGGACATTCAAGTAAAGGAGAGTCGTGCTTGCAGGCGTGTGGTGTGGGCTGGGCTCCTTCGTGATAGAGCCTGTTGCTCAGGTGATATGGTCTGCGAGCATGGCTACCCACAGGTCCAGCTTAGCTCGTAGGCGGTCACGGTGGCTGTACCGTTATGGAATGCCTCTGGGGCTATTTCTGTTTGAGGTGCACCTGGCTATACAAGTGGTCTATTATCCGGTTTTTAGAATTTAATTTTTCAGGTCAGAACAGACCTGAAAAAGACTTTTTCTGGTCTTTTAGGGTTTTTTTTTTCCCATGGGGATCTTTCTAGAGAATTTCTATTGTCAAAGCATATGGTGTGTCTGGGCAAGAGAGAAAACCAGCACTTTATGTTGGGAAAGACCATAGATTGTGTAGGTAAAACCTAATCTACAACTTTCTTTGTAATTGTGACCGTTGTTTTTTTTCTTGTTTCAGGTGTAGAGCCACAGCGCTGCAAACATGTCGATTGGAGTGCCAATTAAAGTCCTGCACGAGGCCGAAGGCCATATTGTGACATGCGAGACCAATACAGGAGAAGTTTACCGAGGCAAACTTATTGAAGCTGAAGACAACATGAATTGTCAGGTACACCTGATTCAGAAGGGTGGAGGGAAGGCTCTCTGATCTGTGCCTGGAAAGGCTGATAGCTTATTGGCAGCGCAAGGAAAAGATGGTTGCTTTTAGCCTTACGATAAAGCAAGCTGTATTGCTGCATGCCCTTACTGTAGTGAAATGGATTCAGGATTACTGAGCACTTCAAAGAGGCCAGAGCTTATTCTTTGCAGTTTTAGAGTCGGATTGGTTATTCCTGTCCCTAACGTCAGGGTTCTTAAGGTTCTGTTTTGTGAACAGTGTTTCTGCTGGAGTTCTTTATTTAAAGCCACTGCAAAAAATAAACAAACCTTGATTTAAGAACTTGAAGCTTTTTTTAATGCACATTACTTTAGGCATCCCAAGAGGGCTTAATTTGGACTGACTCTAGGCAAGTCATTGTTGAAATGAAAACGCTTCCTTATTAGTGAGGATTAGAATAGCTTTATTAAAACTGATTCAATATGAGAAAACAAAGCTAGTAAAACTAATTCACAAACTGGAGAGAAAGCGAAAGTCCTGGGCCTGCTTGAATAGTAGGAGGCTTATGTTTAAATGGTCCTGGGGGCCTTGTGTCTCAACTCTAGCTGAGAAAGCAGTGTGCCTGGACAGTCTTCACCTTTGGTTCTTGAATCCTGGCTGTATATTCTGCAGGTAAGAGAAGCAGGAATACAGAACTGTTAGAGACCTCTGTAAGCACTGATTGATCTTTGCTTTCCAGATGTCCAACATAACGGTGACATACAGAGATGGACGAGTGGCACAGCTTGAACAGGTGTACATCAGAGGCAGTAAGATACGGTTTCTCATTTTACCGGATATGTTGAAGAACGCTCCTATGCTAAAGAGTATGAAGAATAAAAACCAGGGTTCTGGAGCTGGGCGAGGAAAAGCAGCTATTCTTAAAGCTCAAGGTATGTACAATTTGTTTATGGTCCCCGGTTTTGCTGTAGAACTGGAAAGCTCATCTCTATCACTGAGGACATGCAAACAGTAAGGAACTGAAAGATTACTGGTTCATACATTGTTTGTCTGTGTATTTCATCCTGTGGTGGGAGTCAAGACTCAAACTGTCCAATTACCCGAGTGTCTACTATTGATGCTACGCTAATTTAGATGTAGTGAGTAGTCTTGTAGAGTGGAGGCTTTACATAAAACCTTGTCCTCTGTTTTCCAGTGATTGTGAGCACCAGCTGTTTGGAATACTTAGGGAAGGATCCAGATGTTCTTGTTAGCTTTTGTAGAAACACAAATTGAGATATTCAGATGGTACTTAAACTGCTGGGAAGCTGTCATTATTAACCATCCTCTAGTTCAGTCACGTTTATACCTTTCTCAGGGGAACAACCTAGTTACGACAAGATTGAGTAATAATCATGGGCATTAAAGTCCTCTGTTAACTTTAGTAAATGCAGGAAGATTATGTGGCAGAGTAACATCTGTCAAAATGTCCTGAGTTCTGATCCACACATGGAAGAGTGTGGGGTTTTAAATCTCTTGGGCTGTACAGGTTTGTGTGTGAGCTTAGAAGGAACACAAAGTGTACAAACACTCACTGTGTCTGTTCTAAGTAGCAAAGCTGTGTTACCATCAATTCTGGTTCTTCTCACAGAAAAGTTTTTGCGGTCATACTGCTATTTGAACTTCACACGGTAGCCTTGTTTCCTTGCTTCTAAGCAAGAGACTTGGAGTGATGTTTATGTTTTGTTGTCAGTTGTTGAGATAAACATGCAGTTATGTCAAATTCATGTCATCCCTGATGTTTTCTTTCTTCAGTGGCTGCAAGAGGAAGAGGCCGTGGTATGGGCCGTGGCAACATCTTCCAGAAGCGAAGATAATTTTGGCCTTGACCGACATGGTGGTTTTTTTTTTTTTATTATGGGGTATTAACTTGACTATGTGTTCATTGGTATCAGTTCTGTTTAATAAATGTTTCTGATTAAAAACTTGTCTGCCCTTACATGACAGGACTCCTCTTGTGCAAATACATGGTAGGTTGATTTCAAACTTAAAACAGCTTTGTCTAGAAAAGATTGGACTTTTTATCTAGATTTGGCTACTTTGTATTTGTGTATGCAATGACTTTTAAAGTTGGTTGTGGTTCCTTTTCCATGTTAGTCCTGTTATCATTCATTCTCTAAGGAATTAGAAGGCGTTCTTGATGAATTTTAAGTAGTACATTTTAAGGTCATTAGCAGCTGCATTTATGGAAAAATACAGTGAAACAGAGGCAGCTTCCTGAGAAGCAAAGCACTATGTTCTTTTGCTCTGTATGGACCTACAATAGATAGAGGTCCATCTTCAGATCTGTACACTGAGCTTCTATTCTTGCACTTCTTTTCATTAGGAACACACAACTTCCCTAGCCTGGGTCTGTATTTGCTGTGAAAAATGCTATTCTGATCCTTAGAAGTTTTTCGCTTTGCCTGGGAAAAAAAGACAGAATATAAATTTTCAAGGATAAGTTTGAGATATTTTGTAAATTTGAAAGGTAATGCAGTTGTATGGAGACAGTCTTACAAATGCTTATCCATTAAATACAACTCCATACTAATGCTAATCTGTTGTTCAAACTTAGGACCAGCTTTAGCTTTTGGTCTTAAAATCTTAACAGTTGCATAGATCATCACTGATCTGCAGGAAGCCAGATGTAGTTGTAAGTAAAAGTGTAGCGTGGTTGTTCTTACTGACTTAAATGGTTGAAATGTTTAAGTGTCACACTTCTGTACCTAATCACACACTTGCATACAATTGACTGCTGGTCTGTACAGTTACCTAAACTCTTGCTTTTCTGCTCTGATGCTGTGAAGACTCTCCCTTGTGTGCAGACATGAAAGTTGAAGTAATGTATTGATTTGTTGAGTTGTCTGTAAATAAAGTTGTATCTGATCTCACATCACTAGAAGAACTCTGCTACATGTTCTTCTGGGTTGTAATGAACCTAAATATTTGCCTTAGAAACTTTATTAAAATGCGTCTAAGATATATTTGAGCTTAACTGTAAAAACATGGTGGTGTCCATGCCCAGACTGAGAAACTTGTCCAAAAGACAAGACAATTTTTACAGAGTGCTGCTTCAAAACACGGCTTGGGAGTCATGTTCATATAACAGTAATGCTTTCTGGAAGACAGTAACTCCAGCTTTAAATGAGCAATTTGGGGCTTTAGTAATGATACTAAACCCCTCCTCGAGGCAGTGTGTCATTCCTCAAATTGACAGTCACTCACCTGAGAATTGTGACTGATTCCAGCTGATCAGGTCATTTCCCTCTGAGTGTATCTGTATAAGATACAGGCAAGTAAAACTGCATAGGTCTATATACAAACTATAGCCTTTCTAATCACTGGTAGTAACAGCTGTTTGTACTGTATAGACTCTAATAATCAGTTTGGTTTTAGCTCTTAGAGAGGAGACACCTTTTCACAGAATTCCACTCCCCCCACCCCGCCCCAGCTTAAGTCTTCTGAATTTCAGAAGGCTGCTTTGAGAAAGACTCTTAAAATCAACATGAAGCTGAAGTCCATTTTGAGTCTTTATACTAGCTGTCCACCAAGAGTGCCGTTTTTTAATGCACAAAGGAGAAAAGAATTCTATCCTGTTGCTGTACAATGAGCTTCATGGTAAGAATTGAGCTGCCTGCTTGTTGTATCCTATGCTAGTGCCTGGCATCTCTGTATATGGGTTGTCAGGTAAGAGGAGATACTTCTGTTAACATCCACTGGCTTTGCATGTTGCTATATGATGGTACAAAGATGTCCATGTCCCTAGTAGGTGGTATTACAGCTATTTGAAATAGATGTCTCTCATTTGCGTTCTGTTAACTAGGTTTTCTTGCTTTTAATACATGAGGCTTGTGATTATGTTGCTAATTGGGTTGGAATTTTTGTACAATGGAGATGCACTACTGTTGACGGTAATGTAACTACTCTTCTTTTGCAGAAGTGTCACCGTATTCTGACCACAGATAGCTGCTGGAACGGCAAAGGCTTTGAAACACCAAAAGGAAGCCTAAAGAGAATAGTGCTTAAATGCTATTTAAGCAAAGTAAAGCTGCTTGGCAGTAGCAGGCTCATTGGGGATTGTTTCCCCTGATGAGGACTGGGTTACCTTTTCTATAGTTCTTTAAAGTTCCTGCCCCTCCTTCCTGTGCAATGCCAAGCTTCTGTTCTCTCCCCTGAGATCTCTTCTCTGAAACAGTTGATGTGGCATTCAGCAGCACTGAGGGCAGGGGGAAAACCATGTTTTTCAGAAAGAAACAATAACCCTCCCCTGTAGGTTTGGCTGGTAGAACAAACTCTGCAGTGTTATCTGCTTTAAGAGGTTTCTATCCCTTTCAGTGTTTCTCACCCTCTGTATTTGTGACTGTCCACTGAGCACACAGCAATGAAATTTTTTAAAAACTTCTTTCCAACCAGTGTTGCCTTAGCTTTTAAGCTTTATTTAAAATGTGTAACATCTCTAATCCATGTTAGCTTCAAAGAAGATACTGGATTTTGCATAAACAAAAAGCTTTGCACTCTGACTTCCTGTAGAGGTTGAGTGTAGGATGAACTCTCCACCCTCTTCAGAAAGGTAACTCTGAATTAGTGTTGCAAAGTTTGAAGTTTCACATTGGTAGGAGTTTAAGCCCCAGCAAAGACAGACATATCACCTAACAATTTCTGCCTAACTGATGTGCTAGTTTGCTGCAGGCTCCTTTGAAGGTCCTGTGTTTGATGTATTATCCTTATGGTGATGTCTCATCCACTAGATGGCTCTGTCGGTAAGAGAATGAAATACAAGAAACCAGAACCCTCTGGAAGGAAAAAATGCAGGAAATGTGACTTCTGCTATTAAATCCACAAAGTCAGTGCTTTTACAAACGGTAGCATGAAAATACTCAGCTCATTTTCTTTCCTTGTCAGTGTTCTCAGAGTGCTGGTTTCATACGCACCCAGGTTACTCCAGCTGTTGCTTGATGCTGTGTTTCCCTGATGCTTGGCTAATAGAGCATGAGCACTTAGGTAGGTCATGCAGATTCCTCTAGTTATGCAACTGAAGCATCCTTTCGGGACAGAGGATACTATGGATAGATGCAGCTGCCCTTTGTCACTTTTTTTTTTTGGTCATAGATTGCAGCATTTCTTTTCATTCTTTGCCATTGTTTTGTGGGGGGGCTTGTAAACCTCTTCCTGGTCAGTGGAGTCGGGGCTCTCAGTAGTTTCCTGCTTTTGGCAGAGAGTGGCCTGAAGCCTTGACATGAACTTGCCCCTTTGATACCATCAGCATAGATGCCCTTGAAGTACTTGTGCGGGACACAGACGCTACACTGCAGCCATGCAAAATGATGTGTGGAGAAACACAGGCAGAAATTCAGCCAGTCTTCCCAAGTCAAAACCGAGGTTGTACTGTTGTACAAAACCAGAGGGGGGACCCTGATAATAGCAGAGAAGAGTTAAATGGTTGGAGAAAGTATGACCTGATGCTGTGTAGATGAGATCGGTGGTAAGCTATGGTGTCTCTTTTCTGAGTGTAATTACATGCCACACTGTAAAATCCTTGTTCTCCAGGGTAACAGAACTCAGTTTATACCAACTCTTTAAAATTGTGGGAGAGGCAGCAGCCTCTTAATGTCTACCCTAGGTCTCCCATGCCTTCCAGAAAACCTCTCCTAGAAGGGCAGAAAGGAATGGAAAATATGAATTCCTGGTGGTGGTGGTCAGGATAACTGTCCAGTCTGTATTGCTTTGCTACTTAAGCTTCACAGTGAGCTTTCATTTAAAGTCAAGATGTCCTATTTCCTCTTGCCAGTAAAATGTGAGCAAGGATGGAAGGCTGATATTGCAGTGGAGTAATGATTTGGTAAGGTAGCGAAGAGTGGAATTCTGAGGTCTACAAGAAAGTGTCAATGATTTAGTTGCTTATTTCTTAGCCACGGGTCAAGATGGAGGAGGCTTCTCCCAGGGTTCTTTGATGTTTCCATCTTGACAGAGGAAAAATTTAGATCTGGACTTGTACCTCCTTGCAGCTCAGCTGATTTCAGACAGTAAGCCCTGGTCTTCCTCCTCTCACATTAGATAAAGCTAAATTTATGGGACCCTCCTGCCTTCAGAGTTTCTTTGGGAGGAAGGACAGATATACCACATTTAAATGATGGTCCAGAATAGGCTTGAAATAAATGCTGATATGGGCAGTGTGCTGCAGGTTACTTTGCAAAGTAAGATACTGCTCTCCACTTCCTCATCTGCTCAGGGACAGATCACACCTGCAGACAGATATGACTGCAGCGTGCTAGTTCCTGAAGCAGCCAAAGTGGTGCTTGTCTGCAAGTACTTTCACAGATCAAGTTGCGTTTTAACTGCTTCAGGTGTCCTGTTGTTGCCTGGTCCTGCAATAACAGCTGTTGATAGTGTCAAGAGTACTTTGGAGGTAATGGACAAAGGACGTGCCACCCTCCCCTGCTCATGCTAACTGTTCCTCAAAGACTAGGGTGTGGGATTATTTAACTCACTGTGGAGGCTGACGTTAGTGTACAGTATGACCAGTAGATTTGGAGTGCTTTTACTTCACCTAATTCAGACATTTAATGAGAAAAGTATTTTGATTTTGTGTGTGAACTGGTTGTTCCTGGTAGACAGGCTGGCACAGGACCAGTCATTGCATAAGCGAGTATTGTGCAGCCCTCCGCTGCTCAGCGGACTATCGGAGTCTATGAAAAGTGGAGATTTTCCAGCATCATTAATTCAGGGGAGAATGTTGAAGCCCTGGCAAGGAAATGGATTATATCCAGAAGATCTGTAGTTATGCTGGGAGAAATGAAAAGAAAGGCAGAAATACACTGTTATTGTTCTTTTGTTTAGTGAACTGCTTGCACCCAATGTTTAATTTGTTCTTCATTTCCCTTTGCCTGGGGACTTAAAGTCTGTTGTCTGGTTGGGGGTTTGCCCTATTTCCAGCTCAGTGGAGATGCTGGTACGTCTGCTCCAGAGCAAACCACTGCTTGTTGTGAGGCAACACTCACATTTTGCCCTGCAGTGCCTAAAAGCTCAGCCGTTAGCCAATACTGTTCCTCTTTGAATAACTCTACGGAAGTGCACATCAGAGACACCTTCAGAACCAGACAGGAGTGGGTCATTTTGCCAGCAGTCTTGTTCACCTCTTACTTTTGAGAGCAGTTTGGATGCAGCAGTAGGGAGTGCTATGCTCTAGGAGAAGAAGGGGTGAATGCAGATAGAGGAAACGTGTCTTCCTTTTCTCTGGGTATTTGTTACGATGTGCTGTCTTTGTTTTGTCTTTTCCCTACAACCTTTTTTTCCAGTTAATGAGCCAAATTTGACATGGAGAAAGCGGATGAAGCTCTAGGGAACTCATTAGAGGTTTTTCATGTTAGACTCTGACTCCAAATACATGAAATCTAACCTAAACCCAGGCAGAGATTTATGTCATGGGACATGCTGAAACCTCCAGCTAGATTCTGTTGAGAGGGTCCAAGGAGCAGCCCTCAACTCACCTCTGCAGCCCCATTTGAGCTTTGCTTTTCGAGCGTGTTTCAACTATCTCTTTCTGTAACATCATCCTGTCCTTAGGCTGAGACTAATGCTGTGGAACACCCCAATCCCCCAGTCTAAGGGCTGCACTGGGGACAAGTCTCGTAGCAGCCTTAGCTTTACTTTAGCACCCTGATCCCCAGTCCTGCTTTACCTCTCGGCTGTCTCTCTCTGAACCCCAGCCCCAGGGATAGTTCCAGTGGTTTCACCTGCTGGGAGTCTCCCACGCAGCCACCCTCTCTCTCTCACACACACACACACACACACCCAGCAGGGCAGGGAGAGAAAAGATGGAAATGCTCATGAGTCAAGACAAAGCTGGGGAGATCGATTACCAAGGAATGTCGCAGACAGACCAGACTTGGGAGAATTGATTTATTGCCAGTTAACGCAGGTTTGGATACTGAGAAACAACGACAAATGAAAACGCCACCTTCCCACCCCGCCGTCCCCCGGTCTCAGTCCTCCGGCCCCGTGGCCGCTCCCTTCTCCTCCAGCCTTGGCACTGCAGGGCCGCTGCCCTCACCCGCCCCGCCTCTCGGACGCAGCGCTTTGCCCTCAAGGACCCTTTCCCAGAGGGGCCATCGGCTGGGGGCCGCGCTCAGCTGTGCCCGCAGCCGGGGCAGTTGCAGAACGGGCTGGAACCGGCTGGGGCAGCCGCGACCTCCCTTCGCAGGAGCCCCCTGCAGCGCAAGCCGGGCCCGCCGCCCAGCGGTGGCCTGGAGGGTGCATCCGCTGCCCCTGCCTGGAGGGGACGAGGGACCGCCCAGCTCCAGGGCTCCTGTCCTGGGATGGCGGAGTGTCTTCCCTCCCGTGGGACAGCTGAGGTGAGTGGTGAGGGGTCGCGTCTTTCCGCCTTGCCTTGGTCGGTGCCCAGTGAGGGACAGCAGCAGGGGCCGGTGGGAGCCGGGTGCGGCCTGCCTTCCTCCTGCTCTAGAGCAGGCCCTTCTCTGTCACGGTCTTCTGTCTGGAGACAGCCAAAGGGTGGAAAGTCAGCGAGAGCAACAACCTAGAGAAAGCTCGGTGAGCTGATGATACTGCCGAGGGACAGAGTCAGCACAGGCCTCGGTGCTGCAGAAACCGAGGCGATGCTGTGCCTTTTCTGCCCCACTCCTGTCAGTTCAGGTGACAACCCAGCTGATCCCTCCTGTTGTCCTCATGCAGTTCGCAGGGGGAGCAGGAGGTTCAGGGGCCGCAGGTGACAGGCTTCCACAGGCCCAGGGCAGTTCTCTAAAATACTCCTGTTCATACTGGAGCTGAGGGATGGGCCAGACCAGGGCTGGACCCCAGCGAGGTGACCCAGCTGGAGGCTGTTACCTCTGAGTACCTGGCTGCACGTCAAAGCTGTTCCTTTGGTGTCCTCCATTCTGCTCTCTTCCAATTGCAGCTTCTGAAAAACTAAAACCCGCCAAGACCGTTGGTAAAATGAGCGGTTTGGTCCTGACTTACCCAGTTACTCTGTTGTAGCAGAGGTCAGACAGCGGTGCACAGGTCAAACTGTTGGCTCGGCAGACCAAAAGATTTCAGGGGATCAAGAACAAAGCTCTGCTCAGAAGTCTGACATGGAGACCCAAAGGCAGCTGCTGCTGCTAGTCTGGGGAAAGGCCTTTTATCCTGATTTCTGTGACTTCTTTGTGCTTGATGAGACCCAACTTGTTTCAGGAGAGTTACACAGGTTGAATAAGGCCCACGTAGTTGCCCAATAGCTTTCCAAATGCATCCCGTCGCTGCATCCAGCCTGGGGCAGATTGCCTCAGAAATGCATCAGGAGGAATAATCCCCCGGGAAGGGGAAGAACTGGCTGATAGCTAAGCAGCAAAGAATCTATCCTCCACTCTTGTGACACACCTGCACACAAGCTGAATAAACCTCATGCTGTAAAAGGAAATGTCAGAGTTTTTGTGGTTCGCTTGCTTTTGAGGCCAGTTTGGATGCAGCAGGGTGAGTGCTGGGCGTTGGGGAAAGCAGTAAGTGCATGTGGAAGAAAAGCTGACTTTCCTCTTCACTCTTCTCCTGGGGAAGAGTTACCGGGTGGTTATTGTGTTTTGTGGCTATCCGGGTTTTGAATCAGCATCACTGAACTGGAGTACTATCAAGCTGGAGAGAAACAGGAGAGATTCATAATTGAGCACTTAGTGTCTCAAAGTAGATCAAGATGCGGTCACGGCTTCCTGGAGCGCTGGCCTCAGCAAAGAGTGTTCTGGTCTATTTTATTTGTGAACTAACTCTTGGCAGCCTTAAACCAGCTATTGCCTCTATTTCAAGAGCACTTGTTTAATGCCGGTGAACTGCAAAACAGATTCTCTTGTCCATTGCTAATCATCCCCAGCTGCTTGGAGCTGGGGTGGCTGGGCTTTCTGCCAGCTGCCCTTGAAGGCTGTTGTACCTGCTGTGCTGTCAAGATAGCGGAGTGATTAAGAGTTTGTGTTGAGACACACCATTGCCTTTTCTGAGCTGTGAAACAACTGTGATCTGCTGGTGAGACAGAGCGATCTCTAAACACAAATGTTTAATCCTCTCTTGTTTGCTTTCTTAAGATGAAACAATTTATGTTTTGGCATCTTTGTCAGCCGCTGTCCACTAAGGAGCCTGTCAGCCTGCCCCAAACAGTGCAAACACCTTTATCTTCCAAGTGCTTGTGATGAGGAATGAGTTCAAAGTTGAAAAAAGAGCCTCAGCAGTGCAGAAGATAAGGGCCTTGACAGGTTTTGAAGTCTGTGGAATAAAAATAGATCAGACAAGCCTGAGCTTCCAGCTGCTTTTTGCATCCTCACCTCAACAAAATGTTTATCAGTTATATTTAAAGAGAGTCACAGGAATGAGGGAGGCTTGTGGGGGCCTTGTGCCAGGCATATTGCTACCTGGAGCAGGCTGAAATGGTTACCCTGGGTTTCATGGTCAGAGGCTGGGGTACAACAAAGGATGAAGTGAGGAAGGCGTTGTTCAGTTAGGTAGGGAGGGAACTGAAGAGGTCTGGCCTGTTCCTTCTTCCCTCTGCTGCCTGGCACCAGTGGCCTCACTATCCGCAGTCCTGCTCAGTGTCCCCATGTGTGCACCTCGCTGTGGCTGGGCTTTGCAGGCTGACCCCACGGGGAGCCCCAGCTGACAGTACTCACCAGCATTTTCAAGGGAGATGCTGCAGGTGGCCCTGGGAGCATGCAGGGGGTTGTGCTGCGCCAAGCAGGAGGCTGCCTGCTGTGAGGGGTGTGGGTGGGAAGTTGCTGGTGGTGGAGATGGGAGTTTACTGTCTCCAGCCCTGCCACTATGTGATTGTAGAGCTGAATAGGGACCAAGCAACCCTGGCAGGAGGAGGAGAGTTTTCTGGAGGTACTTTATAAAGCCAAGGAAAAAGAAGGTGGAGGGGAAGTGTGGCATGGCTTTGCACCTGATGACCTCTCTTCCCAGAAGACTACTTTTGAAAGGTGCACTTAAATCTCACTTTGAGATCTGTTGTGAGACTGATCACCTGGTGGGAGGTCAGGGATGGGGAAGGGGCTTTGATACTACTCTGTACAGCTGCAGCTTCCTCTCTGCTACATGACATAGGTCCCATCGAAGGATGACCCTCTGCATCCTGCATGAAGAGTAAGGGAGGGAGGCTGGCTAGGAAACCACAGAAGATGGAGATAGCCTGGTGTGCAAGTAGCAGAGGTTACAGCCCTGCACCAGTGGGAACGGTACTGAGGAGAGTATTCAGTATGACAGGGATCCATCTCTCCTGCTGTTATCTAGCAGGAGACAGGCTCGCTGCAGGGCAGGCATCCCCTGATGTAGGAGCATAACAAAGCTGGCCCTCTGGGTATCAGTGAGACCTGAATTAGCAGCTCATCCCTTTAATCCCCTTTGAGAGCCCTGAGCTTTCTTAATCAGTGCAAGGAAAGGCTCATTTGGCTTGTGTCATCCTTTCTGGTTTGTGAAAATAGCTTCCTCTGGATGTGGGGCTACCAGGCCTGCTCCTTGAGCATGTGTCTCATCTATAGGGGGGCACTGGGGCATTTCACAGATCTGGAGATGCTGTGCTCCTGCAGAGTCCCCCACCCACCAGTGCAGTCAGGAGCTGGCAGGGACCAAGTGGGTGTGCTGGGATAGTTTCTCCGCAGCTCAGTTGCAGCTCATTAGAGTTCACCCAAGAAGCTGTGGCAGTTTCCTAGGCCAGGACCTCATAATTTGCATTTGCAGGTATAACCAGCTCTCCATGGAGAGTTTTCTATGGCAAAGCAAGCGCATTTGGAGGAATAAACACAGATGCCACAGCTGCTCAGTTGAACCAGTCTGTTTCAAGCCATGCTTCATCTCCAGCTCCTGGAGTTGCCAACTGGCAGCCAGGCATTGCGAGTGATTAGCACAGAATTCCCTTGCAAGGTGCAGGTTGAAAGTCTCATCTCCATCCTGGTGATTAGCACAGCTCAAACTAAAACGGTGACTTTCAGCAGGATTGGAAACAGGCTGCACGGATCCTCCCTGGGGCTGGGCCAGGGACTGCAGGGAAGAGCTGCATCAATGGTGGGCTGCATGCTGGGGGTCTTGCCTCATTTTGGGGGGGTGGTGCCACCGTTATGGAAAAGCTGTGAAGATGCCTTGATGAAGAGCCCTACAGAGACAGTGCTCGAGAGCCAAAGACCAAACGCTTAGCAGCCCTGCTCCCTCTTTCTGGATAGCCACTGACTCACCAGGCAGCTCCAAGCCTTCATTTAAATGCTTCGTGCTTGAGTTTTGTTCTTGGCACAGAGTGCTGCTCTGCTTAGACTGTAAGAATTCAAGCAGATCTTGCTGACATTTGAAATACTTTTCATTTTTGCTGAAAGGTATTTTGGAAGGAAGATCGGAAAAACAAAAAATGAATACCATCTCTTCCACATCAGGGGAGGAAAGACACCACACTGAGAAGGGAATGAGTTGCAAGAAGAGAGGCAGGCAGCAGGTGACCTCTGGAAGTAGCACAGCTCTTCCACCCAGTAATGGCAATGGCCCCTTGAGCAACTGTTTTGCCTTTTGCAGAACAATCTCATGCACCCCAAATACAGTCTTTGCCATAGAAATTACTCCACTTCTCCAGATTCACTAGAAGGGCTAAAAAGCGGCTTTGGGTGACAACTCTGCAGGGGAGCACATGTTCCCTTCCCACCTTGGGTTGTGCTGGGGTCTGGCTACATTTGCATGCCCTGTTCCCCATCCTCCTGGCCAAACATCATATTCTGGTTATCTCAGAGCCTTTTCTCTTCCATTCTAGTGGGACGGGGCAGCTAGCACCTAGCCCTAGCCATGTTTGCTTTACTTTGATGTATCTTCTGCTCTTTTTGGTCAGCAGCACAGTCTTTATCACAATTCTGTTTGCAAGTTAACAACATGAAGGTGATGAGGTCCTGCTCCAGTGGCAAAGCATCCAGTGACCAGGGTGCAAACAGGACTGGGTCCGGCATTTGCAGTGTCAGGTTGTGATACTTGGCACTCTAAAGCATTTTCTTCCTCGGGGGACTGGATCTATCTGGTGCTTTTGGCAGTTCACCAGAGACACAGATACCTTCCAGTGCCCTCACACTCTTGGTGTAAAGTGGATAAATCACTTGATAAATATAACTGATTTGGTTCTTGCAATGTCTTGCAAAATCAGCAAGGAGTATGAAAGATGTATCTATTTCATCTGGATTTGTGTGGCTTGGTATACGAGAGTTACTTAACCTGTGTTGATACTCCCAGAAAGAATCAGCAGAAGAAGGCAAAGTTACCATTGTTAATTTAGGAGGGCCAGGATTTGTATGAGTGTTTTAATATGTCCAATTTCTTTAACTCTTTCAAAAGCCTGTCTGCTCTCTGAATTCCTGTGAGGACAGATAATTGAGGGGGCTTGACTTAGGAGCTGCAGTCCGATCAGTTTATTTGTACCAGCACCTTGCAACATGAAGGGCAGCAGCCTAACATAAATGAACATCCACGTTTCACTGTCCTTAGAGGAACGAACCGCTCTCACTAATGCAGCTGGTACCTGCTGGTCCTCTCCCACGCTGCCAGGCACTGCATGAGGACTCCTGGCCCGTATTCTTGCAGTGTCTGGGCTGCCGGCTCTATTTGTGAACAACCCAGACACTCAGACTCTATAGTGCTTCACGCTCATGTCCAAGAGAACTGTTTATTATGTTTACATAGAGCATGAGTAATATGGAAAACACTAGAAATACTGCATCAGTGGTTTGGTTTTTGGACAGCATTGGAAATGGCGATGCAGCTGCTCACATCGTGTCTGTATTACGAGGTATGCGATACGCCATGAGGAGCCAAAGCTTTGCCCTTTCATTTGGGAAGTGCCCACCTCTGGCATGTTCACTGCTTGCTCCTGTAGTGCCACAGATACGCACTTAGCTGTCTGCTTTTCCCCAATTTCACTTGGAACTTGTTATTCTAATACAAAAGCACAGTTTTTGAAACCAATCCTGCTAATTCACAAGACTGTTCCCCCTCCCTCTCCTCCCCCCTCCTCCCATCCCATCCCAACTCATCCCATCCCCCATGCTCCCACCAACACATACCTCCTTCCCCTCCCTCTCACCCCAGTCACACAGCAAATATCCTGATGCTGCAGTTCCAAGCCATGTGTCCGCCCCAGTCTATGCGATCCAATGGTCTCTGACCCTTTGTTCAGACGTTAATACAAAACACACAATAGGAAAAAAACAAAACAAAAGGAGCCAGACACAAGAGGGAGACACACTGCCGGGCTCCAGCTCTGGGCTCTGAGCCCTTCAACTAAGCTCCACAGCAGCTAGGCTCTTGGGGTACCTCCTTTCACACTCAAGGCTGCAGGTCCCAAGGTTTCCAAGGTGCATAGGAAAAGGAAGAAAGGAAGTAAACTACAAGCCTGTTTCTGTTTTAGGTTCCCCCCATCCCTTTCCCTCAACCCAATGGCTGCTGGAGGATATTCTTGACTCCGACAGGTCTTTTCCCGTCTTCCAGTGAGACCCTGCCTGGGGACCAGGTTCACTGTAAGTCACTGGTTCCTCTCTGGAACATGGGCGATGGGTTTGGCAGCGAGGGGAGGGAGCGGAGCATGTTGTGGGGGGATGACAGGCTTTCGTCTCACAGCAAGTGGGGGGGAGATGTCAGGGAAGGTGAGAGAAAAAAGCCGAAGGAAGCCGGTAAAGCTGGCCCTCTGCTTGATGTTTGTACTCAAGACTTCTCCTTGGGGTGGCTTCAGTGTGCCAGCACCGGCCTGTTGTCCAGTCACCTCTCGCAGCCCTGCTGAGAAAAAGCACGTGGCGGGGTGCTGCCTGCTGCTTCGTTCTCTGGCTGGCTGCCCTCATGCCCGCTGGAGATCTCCGAGTCGCAGTCAAGCGCCTCATAGATGGTAGGCAGCGTGGTCTGCTGGCTGAGGCGCTTGCGCAGGCCCACAAGCAACGGCTGTGGCATGGAGGAGACATCCACATTGTTCCCGAGGTCAACCCAGGCCAGGCAAGGGAACTTGTTCATGTCCTTCATGGTGTCAGTCAGCTCCTTCATGGTTGCCCGCGTCAGTCGGTTGCCATTGAGGGAAAGGTGAGTGAGCTTGGGTAGTGTGCAGAGGAAGGGCAGCAGCAGGCGCACCATGTCATCATTCAGCTCGGTGAAGCTCAGGTCCACAGAGGTGAGGTGTTCCCCGTTGTTCTGCAGGTAGTAAGCCATGCGGTGGACATCCCGCATGGTCAGAGGGATCCCTGACAAATCCATGGAGTCCTGGCTCACCTTCTTCTGCAGGCTGGTCTTCAGGCTAATGATGGAAATGGGGAAAGAGAGAGATCATTAAGGGGACCACTGTCATCCATCTCTCACCCAAGTGAGAGAGCACTGGGGACAGGGGAGAGTTCATTAAGAATATGGGCTAGAATGCTAAGCAAAGGGTTAATGGAGCTCGTTGGGGAAACAAGCATAAGGTTTGCTCCGTGCCTTAGGGCAGAATGGGGCTTTTCTGTATATTCTCAGCACTTATACATAAACTTTGTCAGAACTGGCTAAACATAGGATGCTAAAGTGTCTTCCACTAGCACATTTCAAAGGGTTTGTCTGAATGTGCATGTACAGATGCTCATGTATAGAAAGCAAAAATAACCAAGGCAAGCAAACTCCCCAAGTGCACTGGGTTACACGTGTATGGGTTGTTTGTGTGCCACTTCTCCAGGTGAATGCCAAGGTCTGTTGCAAACAGACTGTGGAGCAGGGCTAATGCAGAGGAGAGTGGTGTCAAAAGGCTGAGAAATGGGCATTTTATCAGGAAAACAATCTATAGACAAACTGCACTCCAGGAGTGGATTTACTGCATGTCCCTTTAAAAGCCTTCCCAAGCAGCACTTAGTCAGTAAGCAGCACCAGTGGCTGCCTATTTGGGTCTCTGTGGTCAGCAGATCATCTGGGATCTGCTGCAGCTGTGAGAAGGCGGGGAGGGTATAAAGGTGTTAAAAGAAATTTAGAGAGATGGTTTCAGCCATTTCTTTTGCTGTCTGCCTGCCAAGTGGAGTGAGGAGGAGGTAGGCAAGCTGTGCTCTCGGGCTGTTGAGTGTGCAAAGGGAGTGAGTGGGATGTGGAGTTTTATGATGGACTGTGGGTTTGTGAGAGTGCTGTGAGAAATGGGAGCTGTGAGGCCATAGGAGCTGCTGGGGATATGTTGCAAGATTTGAGTAGAAGTGTGTGCTGGTGAGAACCTAATCTCTTAGTGTAAGTGATGCTAGTCTTGCTGTCCTTTCAGACACATCTGCCTTTAAGGATATGGGAGCCCTAGTAGGATCCCTGCTAGTGTTAATCATGTGCTCAGTGGGTCTCTAAGTGCCTTGTTGAGCTTGGGAGGAGCAGGGTGGGTTAAGAATTAACCACCAATTTGAAGGTCCCCATTCTTCCTATCTGGCTCTCTGTAGTGTCCTGCACACCTGTGGCACAGCCAGTCCCCGAAAGCAGTGGGTACATGGGGACATGCAATTCCCTCGGAGGAGGCTGCAGCACCGCAGGAGCTCCCATGGCAGGTGAGAATGTCCCTACGAGTCTTAGTGTTGCCAGACCCTTCTCTAGTTGTGGAGGTGATGTAATGCTGCCTCTGTAGCTTTGCTTTACACATGCGGTTCATGGCATCCTGGAAATCACAGTTCTTAATAATCCCCTATGAGTGTGCACTAACACAAGTGAATAAACTTGCATCAGTGCAGGCAACAGCCCTTCATGGACGCATTCAGCACTGGCAAACCTGTAGCTGTGCTTCCTTTTAGGAGTGTGAGGTGGAAAGACCTTCTGGCCTGCCCTGTCAATTCTCAAGCCCAAAAATTCCTGCTCTAGGTTTAGCAGCACTTTGTCCAGGCTACTTCTATGTACTTCATTGAGCTTCCTGTGGGACTTCACTGTGCAAGGCTGAGGCTGTATCTGCAAGCACACATCTGAGCTAACGAGCTCTCATGGTAGAGAGGTAATAACAGTATGGAGTAACTTGTATTTAGACCTAACGGTTTAAAAGAGCCTTATGTGTTACTTAATGTTTACACTTTATGTGACCCAGACTCCTCCTTGGTGGATCATGGGAGGGGCAAGGGGAGCAGTGCTTGTCTGTACTGCCAAACAGCATAGACTGATCTACCAGTGAGTTAGAACTGATCTGAGAGCACACAAGTGAGTTAACCAAAGGGCCTTCACTGGACGATGGTACTCGATATCTCTCCAATATCACGGCCCCAGAGACAGGATTGTGAATAATTAATCAACCACATTGCTTGAGGCAGCAGTGCAGTTCTTGTAGCTGCGGCAATAGCAGTAGGAGTTGTGCACTGTGCACACTGCAGTCTGGATGGCACTGGGCTAGCCTCCCTTTTCATGCTGATCCAAGGGATGCTTGATACCAGCCTAGGCTGCCCAGGAGCTGGATTTCTTCAACTCTTCTGGAAAAACACAGATGCTTTTTTTTTTTAATATAGTTTGTCACCAACCACTGCCGGTGGTATAGCACCATCTACCACAAAAGAGGGTTCAACTTGTATAAAATCTATCAGGGAGTGGCCTCATAGTTGCAAGAGTCTCAGGTCTCTCCTGACACAACGTTATCCCTTTAACTGTGCTAGATGTTTTATCTGGGTGTTTGATATGGATTCCTCGTTCTAGCAAAACCAAGCATCAAATGCATAGTGGAGGTGTGCACTCATTGGTCAGATTGCGCAGGGAGGAACAAACCTTGAGTGTAAACCTGACTGCACAGGGGAAATAGTCCCCTATAGCCAGTGGGAGCTGGTACAGAAGATGACCTTCCTGGACTATACTGGTTTGGAGGAAGACTTTGGGGATGTGGGGGAATACAGGATAAACAAGCATAGAAGCAAGCCTGTAATACTTCAGTGCCTGTTTTGTGCAAACACAGCCTGTAGCTCCTGGGAATTCTCTTCCCCAGTGCAGTCAACCTGTGGCAGGTCCTGGGGAGGGGGGGCACAACATGGAGACGTAAACATAGTGGGGACGCCCCCACCCCAAGCCTTGTCCGAGTCAGTGCAAAGCCTCCTCTGACCTTCCTATTGTAAAGCTACAAGGAACAAAACTTAGTGCGCCCAGTTTGGTGTGGGGATGGGAACCAGGCTGGAGTAGGGACCACTGGAGGGCATGTCTGAGCCGGCACCGCTCCCTCTGCCGGGCCCCAGCATTCAGGTGCCACGTTTCCTGCTGCGTCTGCAACAGCAGCTTTCTTAATGGGGCAAATCTGAGAGGCCCTTGGGGTCCTCTTCTGAGTGCCTTGGCTCTGAGTGCAGACAGCGATAAGCGAGGGGAAGTGTCAGAAGGACAAAAGCAATGTCTCTGCCCGTTTAAGCCTCCCTTCCTGCTGACAGCTGTGCAGGGACTACAGTAATAAGTCATGGATTGTGCTCTGACCAGAGCAGGTACCTTCTGCTGCTCTCCCCAGCAACACGCCAATACCCCAAGGAGGCTTTAATCAAGCAGACAAATTATCTTCCCGTAATTGATTCTCCAGACTGGACTGCTCCTGGCCGAATATGTTTAAACCTTCCTGTCCTGTGCCAGATTGCTGTCCCTTCCACGTCCCTTCCCCCTCATTACTGTACCTGCCAGGGTGACTCTGTGCCTCCTGTCTCAGCACTGTGGGCTCTTCCTGTGTTTAAGTTGTTCTCTTGCCTATAAAAATGCCTCTTGCAGGGATGTGTCTGTAGAAGCCTCGTCCCTGGTGGACATAGCCTTAATGCTGCAGCCAGGCCCTCAGCTCTGGTAAGGGCTGAAGCATGAGATCTGATGTCCCATGCATGCTGTGAACCCTGGCGGCTCGCCTCCTTGGTGCTTCTGTGCAGCTCCAAGAGGTTCAGCTAAATACTTTCTCTGGGGCAGGGCACAGAATAGCTGCTTGCTCCTTCTCTACTGCTTTAGTGGTAAATATATCTGCTGTCAGAAAAGGGACAGGGAGATGTGGGTAGATACTTTACTCTGAATTATCTGACACTTGGTATTTTCTCAGAGCTGTGCTAAACTCTTTCTCTTTGAGAGTAGGGGATATGGTACATGGGACAACAAGCTCTCATCAGACACTTGTGCAGCAGCTGACAAAATGCCAGGTTTATTTCCAGGGAAATGGGTCATCTATTATTCCCTAATTTCTGCAAGTAAAATAGGCTTAAAGATTGCTTCAGCTGCAGAAGTTTTTTTTTCATGTGAGATGGAACAGCTACTTAATGATGTAGCTCTTGATGCCCATGGGACTTGTGGGCAGAGGACTCCAAAGCATTGAAGGCTGGATTAACCTAGTGCTACCACAACTGATGCTGTGTGCAGATTTATAATTATGGAGATTTGCATCTAACAAGCATCTGGACCCTGGATGCAGGGAAGCAGATTGTGTTTGTATAATCTGCAGCAAGCTTAGGGAGGAAACAAATCTCCACTCCCTCAGATGGTGGGGAAGTGGCTGCAGGTGAGAAATTCTGTGAAACTTTGAGCAAAAAGCAAGGGCACTCGGCAGCCTGTCCCCCCCACTGCCTGCCTGGACCTAGATGCAGCATCCAGTGAGAAATGGTGCCTGCCTGCCCTCCTGTGTATAAGGGATCAGTGCCCTGCTTGTGACCCTTGTCCAACCCTCCTGAGGAATGAGAGCTCTTCTAGGTACATCTCCTTGTTTCTCATGTGAAACAAATTGGTCTTTGCATCACTCCCAACTCTCTCCTTGGGGTCTGCCTTTTCTCTTACTCCTTTCCCTAGGTGCCAGCTCTGCTTTTCAGTGGGCATTAGCCAGCAGTCCCCACCTGCACCATGAGCCTGGTCGTGATAGATCCACCTAGACAGCATAGGGGGCTGAAAACCTGCAGGTGTCAGAAGGAAGCTTTGTATCTCTACATCAGAAATGTGGGCCAGGAAAGCAATGAAACCATCTCGCACCTCCCTTGGCTTTTTTTGGGATAAAAATCTTCTTCCCACATAAAGCTCAGTCACTGTTCTTACCTCCTGGGAACTCAGCTAGCATAAGCGAATTCAGAGCTGTCTGGAGATGAAGCAATTAGAAGACCTAAAATTAATTGCTCGTTGTTTGTCTCCAGGACCTGCCTCAAGGGAGCTAACCCTCAGGCCCTCTTCCAGCTGCATCTTTGAGTCCATGAAGCTGAGGGCTCAGCACTTTTGATTAGCACTGAATCCCTTCAACTTCTTGCTCATGAGATCAATTCTTTGGTGGCAGGGAAGGGGTGTAATGGCTCCTCATTGTTGTTCTGGTGGGACTTGCAGCAACCATGGCAGTGCTTGACCTCTTGTCAAGGAGTTTGGAGGAGCTTGTTCAGCCCAAGAATGTTCAGGTTCCTGGAGTCCCAGCCTCCTTTCCTTGTCTCCATGCTATGGAGAGAGGCTGGGAAGAGACACTAAGAGTCAGACAGGATTTCAGTAATGAGGGATGCCCACTACTTCCTGCCTGTCTCTGGGGAATTACCAGCTTCCTCTCCCTCTTATTTTTACATTTAATTTGCCTCCAAAGGTAAAATTTTCCTGATGCCAGATACTCCCATCAGTGTGCATCTCCTCTTTCATTAACAGGCCCTGCCAGCAGTGGCTAATTGGCCATGAGGTAGGTATCTCTTGGCTGCTCTTCCTTGCATGGAACCTAGCTACAGGCATGTTTGGATGGCTTCTCTGCTTTGAGCAGTGATTTAGGGGATGGGCTCCAGGCTTTCTAATTGCCTGCTTAGCATAATCTGCTGCTCTGCTTCCCTGTGGCACAGGGTGCTGCTGTGTAGGGCTGGCTTTAGCTGTCTCTAGTGAGACATTGAAAAGGAAAGAGAAGCCTCAAAAGCACTAACCTGGCCCAAACTGTCCTGAGGCTGGGCCCAGCATCTCTGTAAAGATGGAGGCAGTGCATAAACAGGCCACTTCCGTGAGAAGTCCCTTAGTCACATCTCCACCCTTGCACCCAAGCTCTCCTGATGAACCGCGAGGTGATACCTCACAGTGGAGAGAAAGGAGTGCAAAGATAGTCTTTTTCCTACCAACCTCCCTCTGCAACTGGGGCACGTGGTTATCTATAGGTGATGATGCAGCTGAGCACCTCTCCTCCTGGCTCTGCTGTCATCTTCACTCTGTCTTTGAAGGTGTACTCAAGAGAGCTGTGAACCCTGGGCCTTCCTACTGCTGCCACTTGATCCATCCAAGACCTCTGGTTGTTTCCCTTCATTATTTAGGTCTATCCTAGCAAAGCAGGGAATAATGCTACCCCCTCACTGTAAATGTCATGTATCAGCCTGTGTCCTGGTCAGACCTTCCACTATGTAAGTCACGAAGGCAAAAGGTCTCTGCAGGTTCCTTTTAACTACCATCTGCCACCCAGCCTCCGTTATTTCACTCATTGTCTATCTCTTTCTCACTTTCAATAGAGACAGACAGGCAATCTTGGACTTTTACTTCTGATCTGTGACAGGACAGTGTCAAGCTGCTGGATGACTTTCTACCATCTCCAACAGCCTCTGCAGATGTACCTGCCTCTTGATGCTGCTGGGAACCCTGATCATGGGTAGTTTTACTGCAAGATGAGGGGTGGGGACAGTTCCACAATTTATTCACCAGTTCATGTCAGTACAGCTGACATCTCTGTGAGCAGCAGCTTCTTGAAAACATTGTGTGGGGCAGTTCCTGTACTCCCATATGACTGTTACCATGTGGCTTTAGTTAACTAACTGGTATTCTCTAACTTGGCTTCCCATGTCTAAAGCAGGAATGGTGGTGCCTATTTACCCTGTTGCATAAGGGTGACATGAAGCTGTAGTTAATATTCACCTCATGCCACATGTAGGCTAGGATCTAACCTGCCAGAGCTGTCATCTGCAGCCCTGTGTGATGTTTTCAAGCAAAAAAAAAAATCCAAAGCCCTTTAGAGCTGTTTCCTTGCAGTCTTCTAGACACAAGTGCTTTCACTGCATTTTAAAAGTGCATCTAATGCCGCAGTGTCTGAGCAGTGCACATCAATAACTGAGAAACAGAGCAATGAGCCCTGAAAGGATACTCTGTTCTCCACCCAGCTTTGGATTAGCCAAGACGAAATGCACTCAGATGAGCAAAGTAAAACTGCAGTGAGATTTGTGAAAAGGAAAGCCCAGATGTGTGCAGTTGGGGAGTTATCAACTCCATGTACGCAACTGCCTTTGCTCTTCCATAACCAGTTTCTGTGTGGAGAAGCTGGGTTTTTTCTGTGCCAGGAACACCTTGCTTGTAAAGATCATTCTGTGTTTACTGCCTGTATGTTTTGTGGATTCAGGTTTGATCCTTTTCACTCAAGAAAGGAAGCAGTTACCCTGAAGTAGCCAGCTCTGGGGATGATGCAAGTGGAAGATACCTAAGGTTCTCTGACACGGCTTTGCCAAGACAGCTCAGTTGTAATCCACAGCTTCCTGATTGCAGAACTGGGCTGCCATACAGCTCTCTAAACAAAGGCTGCCTTCATCTGGTGCCCTTTTGCCTCTCCACGCTGAACTGCAGTCCACTGTGGCTTTGCCCTCAAAGTAATACACCCCCTGAATTCAGGGATGCGGATGGTGGCACTTGCACTAGAACATGTAGTTCTGTGGTGCCAAATTAAGGAAGCCTCAAGACTTCCGAAAATAAGAATTAATAACATCTAAAAATTCTGCATCTGTCAAAATACCACAGAAGGTGTGTTGATAGCCTAAAAAGCCTATGTCTGCAGAGAGGAGCATTTCTTAATCCATTACGCTTTACACTGTAAACATCAGTTTAACCAGAAAGTGAAGCTGGAGTTATGCAACACTCCAGAATATATTCTGCTCATTCTGAGTGATCTATACAGCTGTAAGATGGTGCTAAAGCTGAATTCCTGTTAGGCTACAATGGACTGCAGAAATGTTATCCTACAGCTTTTTAGTTTTTCATTTCAAAACCCCCAGCAAATCCCCCAAGAGCTCACCTTTCCTGTTTGGTTAGGCAGCCAACTCAAGCAGGGTCAGCTGCAAGGTGGGGGTGCAGGTTGTTGACTGGAAGCTGCAGATCTGAGACAGGATTTTGCAGGCAAGAACTGAACCCCTTGCTTTTGGTGAGGCAAACCTGTCTGAGTATCACCTGGGCAACTGAACTAGTCTCTTTAGGTTACTGCACAGCTGGGACACTGCTAACCCTTCATTGTACAAGGCAGACAGCCACTGTCAAGAACCCACAGGCATGGATGCAGAGAGCAAACTGCCTCCTAGCATCACCTTTGACAGTTTATTCAAGTGGAGAAACCAGACACAGCCGAGGCTGGATCTCTCCTACTTGCTTCAGCTGCTGTTGCACTGAGTCCACTGTGCCACAATTAGCTTTCTCCTCCACAGTTCTGTATGGGCTCTGCTTCTGGTCTGGGGCATTCAGCTGAAATAGCACGTGGCCTGACTTATCCCCCAGACACAGGGCCAGATGCCACATTCCAGTCACTTCTCTAAGTAGCTCTGCAGAGGAATGGCTGAACAGGATAAACTGCAGCCTGCTGTGTCCTGTTGCAAGGCAGGTTTGTGGTTAAGGAGGTCTAGAGGAACACACCTGTGTGTGTCTGCAGGTTCTCACATTTGCTTCTTGGCTAAATTAGTCTATTTGTGAATATTTAGTATGTGGTTGTGCTTTATAGCCTAAGACTGTTACTGCTTAGTGGAAGTATGATTGGTTCTTAACAGAATTTACAGTTCCAGCTGTCCTGGCATTGCTGTGCATCGAAACAGGAGTGCTTGAAGAAATGTATCTTATCCTCTCTGCTTTATCTCTTCATGGGTGGCTCAGGTTTGTACTTGCTGGAAGCTTTGTGTCCCACTGAGAGTAGATGGGGACGTAACTACAGTTAATTTGTTTCTGACCTGCTGGTTTGCCATTCTGTGGTGGGGAGGAGCACCTGGTGTGTGATCTGACTGCAGTATTGCAGGTCCTTTCCATCTCCCATAACACATCTCCATAATGGCCCAAACATAATTAAAATCTGACAGATGCTCTAAGCTCTCTGTATGGCTGGGCTTGTTAATTATCTCCTGGACCCATCTGACATGCTGCCAGAAAGCAGAAATCCCATTTCAGAAGAGAACAAGGGGGTCCTGCAGCAGCTCTGTGAAAGCCAGAAGCCAAAGCCCAGGAGACTGCAAAAGTGAGAGGACAGTGCGGTTCCTGAGTGTGGTTTCAGTGCACTGATTCTTCCCTGCTGTCCCAAATCCCCACTAGATTTTAGAAATGCCTTCAAAGAATTGCTGCTACACCCATGCTTTTAAGGGACCTTGAAGGCAAGAAGAGTACAAACTAAGGGCACGGGTTCAGAGACAGAGACTATGGTAAATACTCCCACTAGCAGACAGAGGGGAGTGGAGAATTCAGATCAGGTGAAAATAGCCTGGCTGGACAAAATTAGGCCCTGCTATCTCCAGATGAAGCAGCTATTTCTTGCCTTCCTGCTACTGGCAACATCCATTTTCTTGCAGCACCTTCAGATGCCAACTCTGCAGGTGCTTTTTGCTGCAAACTGCAAACCAGTTCCTCTTCGGTCTTAAAAGAGGAAGCTATGCTGTTTAATATTTAATTGGAATTATTTTGTGCCTTATGTAACACCTTGGGGCTGGGCCTGGCTGCCAGGCAGGGCCACCCATTTTAGATCTACATTTCCCTCCATTGCACATTGTCTTGCTGCCCTCTCCCTGCTTGTGCTCACAGATGCTCCCAGAGCTCTTCCTCGGGCCACAGACCTGCTCTCTGTGTCATTAGTAAGTGATGAGTTTGCAGCAGGCTGTTTTCTGCTCTCCCTGGGCTGTGCAATCGGAGGGAATGCCTCCAGTTTGACTCTCCAGTCTGGAGTCTGACTGGAGAGAGTTTTGTTCTACCTGCAAACAGGAGTGTGTGGGCAGAGTTAGGTAGTGGCAGGGAGGGATTTTTTCACTTGGAAAACCAGACTGAGGCTGGGTTTCAGCAAAAGGGAGCCTGGAAAGGAATGGAGATGGCCGCCCTCTGTAAAGCTCTCCCTGTCTCCAGCACTTCTTACCTATAAGCCTCTCTGTCTTGGGAGAGGACAAGGATGAGGTCAGACCTACTCTCTACACCCTGCATCTCCAGTGTTTTGCAGGATCCCATAGGGAAAATGTCATGTAACTGAGAGGGTCTGGAAAAGGACTTTCTCTGCTCCCTTAGTCTTGATCTGTGCTGTGGTTCCCGCCTGCGAACCAGCACTAGCAGTTCTGCCCTGTGAGAAGCTGAGGATGAGAGCATTCAAACTCAGAAGAGCACTCAGATTTGGTGGCAAAGGGAGCTACAGGTATGAAAGGCAGATGGTAGAGATTTTATTAATAAAGATGGGGATCTGCCTCTTAATCAGAATGAAAGCTGTGATGGAAATGTCAACGTCCACTGGAGATTTTGAGTTGCTGGCACACGCGTCAAAGACCCTGAAAGTCTCAGGAAAGCCCAAAGCCATTCTCAGAGTGCTGCCAATTTTGCATTTCATTTTTATCCAATCTTGCATTTGTTCCTGTGCAGCTAACAGGGCTGACGTGAGCTCTTTTCTTAGGCACTGCTCTGTCTTTTCTTCAGCAGTAGTGATCTGTGTCACAGGAACAGGCTTTGCTCAAAGAAAATGAGGAGAGAAGGGGGTGGGTTTAAGAGAAGTAGGGATTGCTCTTTAGCTGGTTAGAAAGCCAGGAAGTGTCAAGGAGAGAACAAGTGCCTGTGTCTGAATATGTTAGTAGTAATGGAAAGCAGCTGCCATCTGGTAGCTGTCAGTGGCCAATGTGCTTTTGGTTGGGTTCCCTGTGTGTGAGGCTCTGCACCATCTCGGGTCCCTCTCCTGGTCCTGGCAGAGAAGTAGGAGGGAAGTAAGGATGGTCACCTCTCTGACAGCCACTCCAAGGTGGTTCCTATTGAATAGGATGATCAGCTTGTGGAATACCTTCCCCAGAGGCAGGGAAGTTATACTGGGATAGCCAAGGACAAAGTGGGATGCAGAGCTGGGGGCCGGGTCAGCTTGGCACATGGGTGTGTGTGCAAGGCTGCAGCTTTGGCCATGTTCCTGGGGCCAAACGCCCTGCGAGCCCTGCTGGGAGGGCTGTCAGTCCTGCCTTTCTTTGAGAAGGGAAGCAGTGGCAGACTGGGGTGGTGCTTGGCTGCAGCACAGTTTCTCCTGGCAGATCCCCCTCAGTGCCCATCCACATTGTCCCTGCTTACCACATCTGGGACTTCCTCCGGGGCATGCCGTGCCGGTGCCATTTCGAGTGGGGGGTTAGGTGGTAAATCAGCTGCCTGCAGATCCTGTCCGAGGATTTCCAGGGGTCATATTCCTGAAAGCAAAGGGACACCTTAGGCTCCACCTGCACCATTGCAGAACAGGAGGCAAGGGGGAGGACAAAGGAACAGAGGTGGTAGTGGAGCAGGGGCATGTATATAAGGGAGTAGATGAAGAGAGGGTGAAAGAGGAATGGCAAGAAGGCTTGAGATGCCTCTGACACACGCCACCTCCTCTGGAGGTGGAGGAGGAGCAGTAAGAGCTCTGGACTGTTGGGAAGGACCCCAGCCCAGCCAGCATGTTCCTGCCCAGCATGGGGCTACAGTTTCACACCCTACCCAGGAGCAAGTGGAGCTCAGAAGAGGGAGGTATTTTCTAAAGCTGTGACAGGGGGTCTGGCTCTAGGCCAGGCAACAGCCAGCAAGGCCAAGGGTGTCTGACAATGGGAGAAAGGCTCTTTGCAGGGACCTCCTACCCGTTTCTTCAGAAGATTTCCACTTTCAAAAAAGCCTCATGTGAGGACAGTGTGGGTGTCCCAGCTCCTTACTGCTGTATCCTCAGCAGCACCCATCTCTGGCTGTGCAGACAAGCTGCCAACCCTTTGCGTTACAGGACTGTGCTAAATAGCTATCAATCACCTTGCTGCCATGCTTCCCAAACTCTAACTGCGTACTGTCTTTGGACTGACTGTCTGTTACCCTGATGTGGGAAGTTCAGCAGTCAGCACCCTTGCCCCATCTGCGAGGTGCTTCTTGCTGGGAGAGATGCGCCCTGGGATATCCCTGCTTCTCCTGCGGCAGCATTGACTCTGTTCCCTCCTATGCTCCAGCTGTGAGATGCTGGGATGGGGAACCAGTGTGTTACCTCCTTGCAGTCTGTTCTGCTCCTGGAGGTTTGAGTTTGGGAGGTTCCCAATGACAGCAGTTCCCTCCAGCCCCTGCAGTAACTCATCAGGAAAAGATGGCAACAAGATGGTTGCTACCTTCCTGGGTTTACTTTTACAAGTGTTCTCTATCGCCCTGACTTTGACCAACACCTCTCTTCCTCTGGTGAAGCAGAATGGAAAATGGCAGCTGCTGAAGGCGGGGATTTCTGTCCCCTCTATCATATTTTCCAAATCCTGACAGACACCTGCATTTCCATTCCTCAGCTCTCCAGCATGGTCCAATACGCACATTCAGAGATTTGGTAGGTAAACACATAGTAAAGCTGTCAGGGAATATGCTAATTTATTCTTTACTGCAGGCAGTTCAAGTGCCGTACCGTGGGCCAACAGCTGCACTGTGACTTTCCTGAGCAGTCACTGAATCAGCCGAATTCCCCAGGGATGTGTGGCTAGCATGTGGCCATTCTGCTGTGCCAAGTGGAGATGGATCCCAGCCTCAGTGCTCAGCTGAGCACCCCCTGATCCCTGTCCCAGCTGCCCTAGATGCCCCACAGGGACTGGCCTGTGCCCTTGGGTTAGGTGCCTAGGTAGTAGACTACCACTGCGCTGGCAAGGCTGCAGCTGGCACCCTGCTGTCACCTACAACAGCAAACCTTTCCAAGTGGGTCCATGTGCACACAAGGCTTCAGTACAGAAGCTGGCACAATGCTCTGCAAGCTTTTGTTGGCTCACAGCTGAGAATTACCCTCCTGTTTCTTCCCATGTCCTCACTGATTTAATTTCCACTGACAGACTGGGAATTGCATTCAGCCTGTTTGCCTGTAACGCAGTTACACCCACCAGCTGCTCAGCCAGTGTCAGAGAGCGGACGTGGGCTGCTAATGTTAATGCTGGGAATGGTGCTGGTGCTGTAGGGTACTGAGTCTATCCAACCCCTTAATTAAACTCCTGTTGGCTTTGAGGAGCAGCTTAAGTGCTCAACATCCTCCTTAGGAATGAGGAAAGTCTCATCTAGATAATGGGACCTGTGTCAGTGCAGATAAGCACATGCATCTATAAGACATGAAAATAGAGGGGGGCAGTATATGCATGTGTATAAAAATTGCAGTGTGTTGTCTGCTAGGCAGGTGGGCACTGGAGCAGGGTAAAGTCCTCTCATGCTGCTTCCTCTGAAGAGTGCCGTACAGCATCACACTGGGGATGGACTGGTTGAACAGCTGGAGATGAGGTCAAGTGAAATACGGTTGAGGTACTACTACTGCAACCCACCCCCTTCCTCTTTAATTTTTGTGCAAATTTTATAAGCATCTACACTTGAAAAGATTTTTTTTCAGGTTGCACTGCGGCCCAATGATGATGATTAAACTTTGGCTAAATGTAGTTTGTCTGTTGAGACCTGACTAGTTAACTGTTAGCAGAGAGCCTCAGGAAATGACAGAACAAGGTCAGAAATACCACTAATCTCCACCACGCATTCAGTGTATTCCCTCGGGTGCTGCTATTTGCTCTGAGAGGTGTGTACTTAATATCTCTCTTTGAATAACAGAATTCACTCTATTGCTCTCCTTATAAAGCAAACATGACAGTTGCCAAGCTTGATGAGCAAATGGATGTGCTGCAAATCCAAGTGTCTGTGGCAGCAAAGGGTAACAGAAGTAGATGCTGGTGTTGCAGTGGGACTATGGTATCTGTGACGTTTGGCTGCACTCAGCCTTGCCTTTCTTTGTCTTTGCTCTCCTAATTCGCTGAAGGAAAGTGCTGGAGCAGTGCAGGGGTACTGTGCACGTAACATTTGCTTCTTGAACCCTGAGTTGCAACATATTCCTACAGCACCATTCTTTACTCCAGGATCTGGGATGTTACAGGGGGGATGGGTTAGGGTAGTTACGTATGGCAAAGGGCCTGGGAAGAGAAGGGTGGTTCTCCTCCTCCCGCAGAGGCACAGAGACCTCTGTTCTTCTGTGCAGCTCCATAAACTAGCTGCTCCGAACTTCTGGGGCATACCAGTGAATATGGCACCACTCTTCACCCCATATATTTTTATCTGGCTTGTGCCCTGTCATCAAGTTTACTATTGGCACAAAAAGTAAATACCTGATTTCCATGTGCATAATCATCCCTTCCTTCAGTTGCATTCATGTTCTGAGGTAGTTTTAACTGATTTCTACAGAAATGTGCACAGCAATCTATATGCTACCACTCCAAGGGCTTACACTAGCTGGTTCTGAAGGATTGCAGAGCACCAGTCACCCCATTAGGGCTCTCTTTGCATCAGTGCTATGTCACAAAAGTATTCACTGAGCTGAGGGAAGGGTTCACCTTTTTGGGACACTGCAGATCTCTAGCGAGGCTCATCAGCAAGTCATGGGAGATGGGATCCACCAAATTGAGGAAAGTTGCATTTTTGTAGAGCACTTCATTGAGGAATGTTCCTTCCAGTCCCAGGTCCTACAAGAAAAACAGACAGTCAGATACAGGGGGCTTCCTTGGAGCTACAACCATGAGGTGTTTTGAAACCAGAAAGTAAATCCAATGAGGTGCCAGCTGGTTGCTCAATAGAGGAAACTATCCAACAAAGGTGAAGCAGCTGTGTCTGACCCAGCATTACTGTGACAGGGGAAGTGGACAGCCAGAGTGCTGAATGAGGTACAGTGTTAAGTGAGCTAATCAGCCTAGGGGCTGACCACCGACCTCAAGAAAGTGAGAGTGGTATCATTTCCAGTTCGACTGGAGCCCAGAGAAAATTAGCTCCAGAGAAACTCACAGTTTTGTCAGCTTCTATGTGTGAATCTGCTGAAGAAGCTGAGCAGAAAGGCTGGCTCTAAACCTGCTTCTGCAATCTCAGCTTTTCTGGAAGAATCAAACCATTTGCAGGTTATTTAGATACTGCCAAACACCCTGGTGGTGGCTGGCTGAGCAGAAGTCCTGCCCATCAGTATGGGTTTAGCTGTGCTTTGAATTTCTCAATAAGCACTAATCTCTGACAGTATTGTCTTTTGGATGTAATAGTAAATTTATAGGTAGCTCTATGTGACAATCATTTGGAGTCATCTTCCCATCTTCCTACAGTGTGAGCTGGGGTAACATCTGTGGTCCATGTGACTTTCCTGCATGGACCAGGGTATGGTGCACCTTTGGACATGCAGGAAGAAACATCAGCATCCTGGAGAACAAAAAGCCTCCCCAGGAGCCAGATGGGTGATACTGCAAAGAACTAGGCTGTTTCTTGCTAGACGAAAGCTAAGATATATGACACAGTTATTACAATTAGGAGCTACTGCAGAGCTGTGGCGGGGGGGAAAAAAGTATCCAGGAAAGAGAGACCTCATGAAAATACTCTGAGATCTGAAAAATAATACCCCAGGAGTAGAAATGCAGCACATAAAAAGCTCCCTAGCAGGGATAGTGCTGGGTTTGATTCAGATTATAAGGAGGACTCAGTTGAGGAAGGGTACAAGTCCTATGCCCATTCTGTATGTTGCTGCTGCCAGGAGAAATGAATAAGCAAATGGGTGCCCCATGTGTTCGTGCTGCTCCACTGAACATGTGCTTCAGGCACCATCCAGTGAAAGATGTACTGAGAGCTCAAGAAAGAGAGAGAGAGACACACACACAAAAAAAGAAAGGCGCTGGGTGTATGCACATACATCACCAGCAGGGATGGAGCCAGGGCTGGCAGAGGTGTGGGATCGTAACCCTAACAGCAATGAAAGCCAGTGCCGTATCCACACTCTTCTGCTCTGGATATGCTTGGATCGAGCAGAGAGCACAATACCAGAGATCCTGGCTACAGATCTGGTGGAGAAAGGGAGAATAAGTCAAATGCTTTACAGGCCTGACACTGTGTGTATGTACACAGATCATACCCATAAGCAACCAAGGAACCCAAGCAGTGGATCAGTCCTGGAGGACAGACAGCCATAGGCGCAGCTGGATGTGGGCCAGGAGCGTACCAAGGCATCATGCCAACGTCTCCCTTAACCATAAGGCTTCAGGGAAATGGAGCCTCCTACGCCAAGTGTAATATGCACAGATGAAGAAAGCTGCTGAGAGGATGGCATGGCTGGGCATGCAGCAGTGGATGTCAAAGCAGTAATTAAACTCCTCCAGATGGAGCTATACCATTAAGATGAATCTGCATTCCCATTATAAATCCTGCCTGCGAGGGTTTTATAAATAATATAGCTGTAAATAGTCACTCCACATTGATAGCCCATGAATTCTTAGCCATGGGGCATTTTCTGGTTCATCTTACTTCCCTCCCTCTCATTTCCTGGAAAATTTTGTACCACCTAAAGGGTGGCTGCAGACAGCAGAATATTTTAAGTCTTGCCAGTTCAGTTGGCTTAATTATCCTAAAAATTACACTTGGCCATCGTGTCAGCACAGGGAAATCAGATTGTACCAGACTTTTTACTCGTTTAAGTCTCATGCCTCCCCTGGCTTCAGCTGAGCGATGCCCACTTTGACCAGCAGGAAAGCTGGTCTGTCTTTAGCAGGTGGGTATTTCTGAGACTGGTAAGATGATGTGCAGTGCAGCTGTCCAGGTGGTCCTGTGCAAAGCAAGTGCAGGTGGGTGCACACCCGTGGTTTGCAGCTGTTTGCTGTGCACTCTTCTAAAATGCTGGAATCCTGCATCTGTTTTAGTGGATCTGCTTCTGCCTGGCTTGTTTTTGCTTTATGACACCCTCCTGACATCCCTGGAGCAGTCCACAGCCCTCTGGAGTCTAAGCACCACAGGTCACAAAACACTGGCAAATGCAGTCATATGCTGTGGGGTGCACCTGCAGGGCTGGACAAGGTCTGTGTCTGCCAGGAGCTGCAGGCTGCTTTGCAGCAGGAGGCATGCAGCAGCGGACTGTGTCCTCTGGTCTGGCTGAGTGTGTCTGCTCACTTGAGGAGGCTGCAATTCCAGTCCCACCATTGCTCTGCCTTCTCTGGGGTGTTTGCACCCTGGCGCAAGGTACAGTGATGAGATATATGGTGTTAAATATCCTCACTGTCCACTAGAGTGAACAAGGTGTCTCTCTTTTTACAGGTAACAAACAGACCCTCACCTGGGACACGTTAATCGGTGACTCCTGAGAGCGTGTTACTGCCGAGGTAAGCCAGTGTGTGCAAGGAAGGACACGCTGGGTTCTGAGCTAAGGGCTGCATTTGTTTGAGGAATAAGGGAAGCCAACATTGAACACGTGAGGAGGGCTGGTCCCAGTTACATGACCCCAGACTGGGTGGCAGTTGTGTTCGGTTGTTGAAGGGTGTGGTGCGTGTTAGTGGTGTAGCCCTCTGTCTCTGAAATCTCTGAGCACACAATGAACCTGAGACTTCAGGGTGGTGTTGGATGGGTTCCTGTCTTACTTGGCGGAGGAAGGCTGTGTTATGACTACAGAATGCATGTCCCACTGCTCTGTCATGAGCAGATGAACAGAGGGTCACTGTTTCGACACAGGCAGAGATGAGGACCGCGAATAAAAAGGGGAACTGGAAAGGCAGTGGACAAAATGTGAGTGTTCAGGACATGGTAATTCTCAGTGCAGATATGGGGAAGCCAAGTGTTTAACCATTCCTGAAAGGAGCTGGCAGGCTGCATTGAAAGGAGGGCTTTGAAATGACCCTCCATTCCAGACGGCCCTGTGATTTAGCATTCAAAACCCTGCCTGTTCACAGATGGACCTTCTGGAGACCTCCAAGGTCTGTGGAGGATTTCAGTGCCTCAATTTCAAGGAGGGGTGATGAGCACTATAGGAAATGACATTCTGTAGCTCCGGCCTCTGGCATACCCCATAAAAGTCTGTTCACATCACATCGCCATGTTCATGAAAGCAGTGGTTGCCTCTTCACAAGCTTCTTGTAATAGTGCCTTTCCAAACCTACCTTTGAAACCTTACTCAACCCTTGTCTGCCACACCAGTGCACACATACAGGCTTTCTGCTGAGGGTTTACCTCTCTAGACACGTGGCAAGAAGAGTGTTAGTGGTGCTGGTAAGAATCCTCATGTGAATGCTAAGGTGGTGCACAGGAGAAACAGAGGTGTAATTTTTGGTCCTGTAAATTCTTACTCATGAGTGTACAACCTGCTGATAGGTCGAGGCATTGACCACCGCTGTTCGATGTGTTGTAAAACCCAGGACACTCAGAGCAGAGAGAGGGCTGTTAATGCAGCTCCCTGCAGCTGGCAGTATGGCTGTACACGTATCCCAACAAGTCCCTGCTCTAATGTACTTGCACCTAAAGGTTACTTGTCTCTCTGACGAGAAACTCGTTATGTTCCCAAGATGAAGTAGGTTCTTATCTAATGAAGCAACATGATAAACTAAGAACTGATGGTGTTTTATGTCCAAATCAGAGGGAGGATTTGTCCTCTGTGCTACTGATTGCAGAGTTGCCTCCAGTTTGGGGGAGCTGAGTTTGCCTGGACAGTGATGGTAGTAGCATTGAGTGATGGAGAAGATGGCTCTGTTCCAGCAGCAGGGCTCTGTCCTCCGCATCAATTTGGCACCACACTGTCTGCACACTGGCTTTTCTGTTCCTGAATGGTGGCAGACAGAAACAAGCTCCCACCGATAGATACACTGACCCCTTTACCTCTCTTCTCAGCCTAGACCGTGCCAGAGGTCCTCTCCAACACCATTCTGGGTTCTTCCAAAGGCAGATCTTGGCCAGCCGGCCTGAGTGGATGTAATGGGATGTGGTGGCAGTGGGATGGCAGTGGCTTTTCTCTGGGGGGTATCGATCCTGAGCATACCCAGGGGCTGGCATGGAGGGGTGTGGATGGGCTCAGCTGAGGCTTGGACACCCCTTTCCCTGCGCGCAGCACAGCCCTCCGACCAGCTCCCTCCCAGCCCCTCTCTCTCCCTGCCCCCAGGCAGCCCGGCCAGGTGCCCCTCTCCCGGGCGGGGACGCGGGGAGGTGGCAGGGAGCCAGAGCGGGTGTCGCCTCCCGCAGCCGCTCCTGCCTGCCACGGCGGGGACCCGCACAAAGAGCCCGCCCCGCCCCGCCGAGGGGGGCTGCAAACCCGCACCGCCGAGGAGGGGGCCTCTAACCCCCGGCTCCCTGCGGCGCACCGCCGGGTGGGGGAACCGCAACCCCCGGCCCGGCCGTCACCACCCGCCCCGCGCACAGCCCTTTGTTCCCTGCCCTGCCCTGCCCGCCGCTCCGGTCCCGCCCCGCGCTGCCCCGCAGGTGGCGGCCCCGGCGCCCGGCTCGCCCGCAGCACTTACCTTTCTAAGCAGCCTGAGGATGTGCACAGCGTGCTCCCGCTTGTGCTCCCGGATGGTGGCCTGGATCTCCCGCAGCCACCCCACCCGCCGCACGTAGGGCGCCGGCGAGGCTTTCCGCAGCACCCCGGGCAGCTTCTGCGGGTGGAGGAGCAGGGAGGAGAGGTGGAAGTCCCGCCGGCCGTCCTCCAGCCTGCCGGCGCAGGGCTCCTCGGTGCTCTCCTCCTCCAGGCTGCTCTGCCGGCTCAGCCGGGAGCCCATGGCCGCGCTCCGGCTGCGATGCCGCCGTGCTGCGCTCCGGACCGGGCGGGCACCGGGCTCTGGTGCCGGGAGAGGCGGGAGCTCCGCGCTGCCCCGCCCGGCCGGCTCCGCCTCGACTCCCTGGCTGGTGGTTGCCGGCGCTCCCGGAGGAGCAACGCCCCAGGGGTATTTTATTCTCTCGGATCCCTGCCCCAGCACCCGCCTCCCCAGCGGCTGGGCAGCTCCCGCTGCCGCTTCTGGAGAGGCCTCCTCCCCTTCCCGGGTTTGTTCTGCTGGGAGATGTTTGGGTGGAGAAGACAAAAGAGAGAAGAGGATGCTCCCGGGTCCGCTCCTTGCGTCCAGGCATTTTGGGGAGCTTTTTTTCGTGGGCAAACTCTTTGAACGCTGCAAAAGGATGTCAGGATTAACAGTGGTTCAAAACGTGCCATCTGGCTGGGACTGCTTCTGTGGGCTGTGTTTTCTAGCGGTCTGCTGCTGGACCCAGGGGAGGTGTGTTTACGAATCTAGACAGTGGGAGGAATTTTGCCCACCACCAGTCGTCTGCAACTAATAGTACAATGGTGGCACCGTTCTGTACCTGCGGTGGGTGGAAGTGTTTTCCTCGTGTGCATCCGTCCCGCCTCCAGCAGTGCGCAGCAAGTTTGGCACATGATTTTCCTCAGACAGATCACTGCCATCCAGCAGGATGGTAAAACCCAAAGGCTAGATCCCATCTCTAGCCACTGAGATTTTGCAGGCAGCTGAGTCATGCTCCCAGTATAACCAGTGGCTCAGCCTGACCTTCCACTTTCTGGAGCTGGAGCCATGGACTCGCTCCATTCAGGACTGTCTCCACACTGAGCCCAGGTGCCTGTCATGGGCTGTGAGCCCTGCACACAGAGCAGAATATCTGGTAGCTGTAACATGAGGGCACACAGCCATAGCAACAGCCTGGGGCTTCCACTGCCCTGTGCATCCAGCAGTCAAGTATCGTCTGATGCATCTGCAGAAGAATCTGTTCTTGTGGCCATTGTGTCCTCACTTTGGGGGAATGGGGATGGCTATGGCTTTCTGCTGTACAGAGCCCACAAGGTTCATTTTCCTTCTCAGTGTTCCTGGAGCTGTGGGTGCTCTGCATCACTGTAGCCTCTTTCAGATACTCTGCGGGTGACCTGAGTCTGGCTTGAAGAGGCAGGGACAAAATGAGGCTGGACTCTAAAGCAACCGGGCTAATGCATCCATTTTTGTCACAGTGTTTATGTGGGTCTCTAACCACAATAGGACAAATTCTGACAGCCCTTCTCAGAGTTTTACTCAATGTTTGATCAGACAAAAGCCCTGACTGCCATCTCCCTGTTATTTCCCTCTCTGCTCTAGCTAAGCCCCTGCAAGAGAGAAATCAGCATTGACAGATCTTGAGATATTGCTGAGCCTGACTCAGGCTATTCCCATTTGGAGGGAGTAGATGCTGAGTAAGGACTTCGAGATCTGGCCAGAGAGCTTTGAGAGAGGCTGGGTCAAGAGAAAATCATTTGTGTGGGGTGCAGTGTTATGGCTGCAGGAGTGTCACTGGGAGCAAAGAGAAGGGCAAAACCAGCCTGGCTGGACTGATGGGTAAAGGTGTCAATGGAGGGCTGTACGGATTAGCAACTGGACAGGCTGTCTTGATCTGTGCTTCTGCCTGCGCTGTGCTGTGAGCGCTGCTGAAAGGAGAAGTGTCATTAGTAGTGTTTGCAACGAAAGGACCAGTTTAATAGCAGAATGGCTTTGTATGGCTGAATTGTCTCACACCTTATCTCAGCGACTCAGGAGAAGGAAACATAATCTGGAGTTTACACTTAGGCGGAAATGAGACGATGTGCATTGTTCTGAGGCGGTGGGAGAACCAGGGCAAGCAAGCATCCAAGAGGATGGCGCTGTTACCAGGATACCTCCTTCTCTGTGTACAACTTGGAAATATCCCGCCATGGATCAAATCCTCTTAACAAACAAGCAGCTGCTGTTGTGTTCAGCTGTCTCTTGTCTGTGTGCTTTAAAACTGGAACCACTGCAATAGCATGAATAATAGGAGCTAATGGGAAAAACACCAATGCTCTGCTTGGCTTTACTGAAGGAGATGGCTGGCTGGCAGCTCTCTGTAGACTAAGAGATAATCCTGCTTTATCTATATGTGCACTTTCAAAGGGACCATGACAGTGAGTGGGTGTTTTCTATAGCTAAGATGGTGAACAAGGTTTACTGCATATAGAGGGAGGAAGCAGGAGTTTGCTTGGGAAGAGCAGACTGTTGGAGACTGCATCCTCTGGTCCTGTGCAGCCCTAGGAGAGGCTGAACCAGCAGGTGAGGATGGAAGACCTGGGAGATGCCAATCTACAGGAGTGTCCCTGCCTTCCCTTTCCTCTTTGCTGTGGTGGCAAGGGCACCTGAAAACTCCACGGGGAGGTAGATCGGCTGATGAGCTTGATGGGTAGGAAGGAGTGGGGCCTGCAGGGCCTCCCACAGTGACCACAAGCTGCAGTTTTGAGGCTTGGAAAGAAGATTCCTCCATGCCATCCCAGTGGATATATTAGCACCTCTCAGAAGTATATTAACTTTCTTCTAATCTGAACACAGGTGTATATGGTGCTGCCAACTGCAGCTACCTGGGTGCAGCATGGCTGAGTTAGAGTTTTACCGAAAATCTCTCTTAAGATGAGAAATGGGAAAAACAGAAAGCAAACAGAGGTCTTCTTGCGATGGATGAATAGTGATTCACTCCAGTTCTGTGCTCTAAGCACATCTCCTTGTTGTCATCCCAGTGTTCAGTAATGGGAACATTCCAGCTCCTGGCTTTTTGGGCAAGTAACGAGAGCTCAGGTCAGTGCCAGGAGCAGAAGAGCAACTGTACTGGGTCAGAGCACAAGTCTCTTTCCCCTGGGATTCTGAATTAGCAGTGGTTAATAGAAGATGCCTAGCGAGGAGCATAAGAACAGGGGGATGCAGGTTAGTGTGTTCCTGAGTACCCTCCTCACCATCAGCCAATTTGGGAATTTCCTGACATGAGGATCTCTGTATTTAATAGTCCTTTTTCAGATTTTTCCTAGACCTTTTGAGCCTGAGCAAATTTGGGGTGTCCACACCATCTTAGGGCAGTGAGCTCCACTGTTCAACTGTGTGTTGTGTGAAGATGTATTTACTTTGTTCTGAATCTGTCACTTACTGTTTGCATTTGATGCTTTGTAGCTTAAATATTGGAAAAGACAGCAGGCAGTCATTCCGTCCACTCTGAAATTATAAACCTCTGTTATGTCCCCTCTCAGGTTTCTGTTTCCCAGGCTGAAGAGTCTTGGTCTCGTACAGAAGCCATTTCAGACCTTGGATTATCCTAGTTCCCCACCCTTCCTCTAGTCCTGCTGTAGCCTCTAGCGAACTGGCACAACAGCCATGGGGATGCAGATGCACCCCGGAGCTACCGGAAAGCACAGTGAGGTTTGCAGTTTTGCACCGTTTGCCTCCCAGCACTCACTTTGCTTTTTTTGATTGCTTTTCAGCCTTGGGCTGAGGCTTTCATTGAACACTCCTGGCTTGCTCTTGCCATCGCACAGCCTGTTTAGCCCCCATGGCTCAATTTGCCCCTCAGTAGACTGGGGAGGGGATAGTCATTGCTCACCACTTAGGAATTCACACTGGCACCTGTGGTCAGAGGTTCCCAAGGCCTCTGATTTTTGTATCGTCTCATCCCTATAGGATCTGTGGCATGTGCAGTGCTAGGCTGGGAAAATGGGCTCACGTGCTGCAGCTGGGAAGGTTGTAGCTTCCTCCCTGACACAATTGGACAGTTGCTTTGAGTTTGTACTTACAATGTGCCTCTGCCTTGTCTGGGTAGCGCTCAGCCCTGTAGAGCTGGATGGCTGCAGCCAGAGCTCCCGCCACTGCCCTTTTCCTTGACACAGCCCGTGGTGCTCGCGGTGTGACTGCAATCGCAATTGCCCCTGCCCGGGAGGAACCAGGCACCTGCACACAGGCACTCGCACAGCCGCACGCTCACCAAGGCTGTTCTGATTTGTGTGCTGGTCAGGCTGGATTCAAATGACAATCCTAATTCTGTTTGCCTTGTATATGATGAAGGTTACATTTTTGACTGTTGTTGCTGGGCTGGAAATGTAATTGATTAATTTAGCGCTTAAGAAGGGAATGAGGATTAAGGGGGTGGTGAGGCTGTGCTGCCAGACACTGCATTGACTGCCTGACACTTTCACAGCTTCAGCTTTTGTTTGCCTGCAAACCAGCTTGTCTGAGCTCCCAAGTTGCTATTTCTTGTGGCTCTGAGCTTGTTGGCAGATCCCTCAACACCAAGCCTCCTGCAGGGAAGGGAGCTGTAGCTCTGGAGAGATATGTGCAAAAAGCTAGTCCAGGCTCCAGGTTTAACTGCATTATATCTGGGGACAAATGCACTTGCTGTTTGGCCATGAGCTGTTCAGGGAGAAATAAATGTGGGGAGCTTCATAGCCCAAACACCTATATACCCTTGACTGAACAAAGCAGCACAGGCCTGTAGAAGGTCCATCTGTCCGTGACACTGCAGTTTCAGAGAAGAAATCACCTTAATGGTTCTGCAGAGTATGTGGAAGTGGGGAGATAAAAGATGAACACAGCATTAGCTGGGCCATGGTCTTAGGGAATACCTACAGCAGCAGTGCTGGCAGTAGTGCCTGCAGGGAGACAGGCACTGCTGAGACTCTGCACTTGATGGAGAAATGGTAGCAATAGCCCTAATATTAACTAGGTCTTCAGCCTTTGGCTTCTTGCAGCTGAGGCTCTCTCTGCAGCCCATGAGGCCCCTGGGTGGTGTTCTGGGTCTGAGGCATGCATCTGTGCAGTGATGGGTTTTAAAAATGACAGAGTTCCGATGCATAATTACAGACACTGGTCTGCTCATTATTGGGAAAATTAATCAAGTTCTAGCAGGGCCCATAAAAGCAGATTTGTTGGCCTGTATATTGCCTGCATAGTGAATCTTAACAGCTTGTGATCTTGTGGTCACAGTTAGATTGGGCATCATTGCTGCCAGTGTAGGGAAGGTCACCAGTCCGCTCCAGTGATGCAGGACATTAACTTGACTTCTTAGCACAGGAGAATTCTGAGCTGTCACTACTTTTATGATGAATTAATTAGGTATCTGAGGTACATGGAGGATTTCTGATACATCCATTCTGGGAGCATGCTACACCCATTTAATTTAGATTAATTTTGTCTTGATTAAATTAAGCTGGACTGTGAAGCTGGATACTGTGAGGTGTGGGGACACAGTCCTGTGCTGAACTGCTGCAGTGGCTGTAGTGCCTGGCAGAAGGACAGAACAAGCAGCTCAGAAAGCACCACTAGAGACACCCATCAGCTCTTGAAGCCCTGGGACTAGCCAGGCTCTGCCTGTCCTGTCCTGTACCTCTCAGGAAGTGTATCACACACTTCCAGCATGGGGTATCTCTTCCAGCCCTGTGTGGGCTCTCAGAGAGAGTGGTGGAAAGCCCTGACTCTTCTCACGTTCTGGCCCAGGGTTGCACTTCCACTCTTTCCCTCCACCTTCTCCACTTCTCCATTGCTGCCTGCTCTGGCATGTGCTTTCCAGACACCATTTCTGTCCTCCCCAGCTCTCTGCTTTCCCCTGGCAGACCCACAAGACCCTCAGGAAGCCCTACAGAAAGGGAAGGCGAGTCACTGGAACAGGCAGGAGGCCTTTCAAGGCAGCAGCACAAGGTCTGCTTTGTAACACCCTGTGCTTTTATCAGCCTGTAAAGGGAGGCAGTAAAATAGAAAAAAGGCAGAGCAAATGCAGTTAATGAAGGAAACACTGGGAGATGACATCTCCTGAGGCAGTCGGTGGTCCCAGGGGACTGCTTTCAGCCACTTGCCTTTGGGGCACGGCAGTGACTGCTTATGCTTTCAGAAGGCTGACAGGAGGTGTAGGGGAAGGCCCTGGGACCTCTCCAGGCATTACAATATATTAGACCATTGAGAAGCTGATCTGAGGCAGGAGAAACAGTAGGGGAAAGCCCTTCAAGGACTTAAAATGTGCCTTGCCATGGGGCTTTCACGTTTCCGGTCTTTAAAAGGCAGAATACATCTTATACTACGTCCTTCTGGGATCCCTTTTGTTTTGTTGTCTCATGAAAATATTCCTAAAGAGCTTTTAGAAAACTTGACTTAGAAGGGACCTCCATGGTTTAAGGCTAGGGGCTGGATTTACAGTTTCATAAAAGAATTAAACCATCTTAAGCCCATACAGGAGAGGCTGAAGGCAGCGCCTGGTGCTGCTAAGCTTCTTTTGGAGTTTGAAACCGCTAAGTGCATGGATTATATTGGCTCTAAGCATCTTAGCAGCAGTCCTAAACCACTGAGAGCAAACACAGGCCTCCAGGGGAGTATATGGACTCGGCGCTGGAGGCCAGACAGCCAAACCATGGAGCAGGCACAGTGCATGAAAATGCTGGAGGCTGGTTTGAGTGGTGTCTGCATGGGAAGCTCAGTGCACTCACCACCACTGGCTCTAGCAGAGTGAAGCAAGTCCAGCCATCAGGATGACACATAAGATATCCTTCTGCTGAGGAGGGTGACACCACTAAGACTTTCATGTTCTCCAAAGACCTCAGCACTTTTTAAAGAACTTGTTTACACTTCATGGCAGGCCTGGGAAAGTGACCGGGTGTTTTTCTTTCTTTCCAGCTTGACTGGTTTTTCTCCATCTGTATTCAAAGATAAGAAGACTTCTCTCAGCTAAAAAACCTCAAGTACTTAATATTAGAAGAGTACAAGAAGCAGGGCTTGAAGTAGGAATTGGAGCATAAAAGCCTTCTCTGAAGCATTTCCAACTCTGCCCCAGAACCTTTCGTGACAGTGACCCAGCATTTAGACTTAGATGGGTGATCAGAAGCAGGTCTCTAAGTCTGTCAGTGAAAGCCCAGTGTTGAAGGGACTCCTCGGGCTGTTCTGTGCTGCTTAGATCAGGCTCTGGACACTGGCTCTGGAGCTTCCTCCTGGAGCTAGCAGCTCCAGCTTGTGCCCTGGTCACCAGTGTCACCCACTCCAGCCTTTGAAAGATAAGAGGCACTGAGCCAAACTGATCTGTTTGCACTACTGATGAATTTGGATCTTACACTGCTGGCATCTGATTAATGTTTTCTCTCTCACCTAAGACACCCTGAGGGATTCATCCTGTGGGGTTTGAAGTTAGCTGATCCCTAGACCCTCTTCAGTCTGCAGAGCAGTGCCATGAGCAGATAGACAGGAAAGAGCAGAGCTGCGTGCCTTGATGTTTTCCAGGAGGCTGCAGCGTCACCTGTCTGGTGCTGCTCCCTTCAGCAAACAGGCTTTTCCTAGGAGCCTTCTCTGTGTTATTAATACCTGGCACCACTGAGCTTCTCAGCACAAAAGCTCTTTTGAGCTTTGCCAGGCTCAGGTTTGGTTTGGATAACACCCATGAGTGCCATTTCTGCCTTGTGTGCAAAGCCTGCTGCTTGCCTTAAGTGCCATCCTGCACACGCCGTCCCTTGTGCAGTGCTATGTGTGGAGCCTTTCCAGACAGGCTGTCAGAGCCCATGATCCTCACCAGATGCATTAACTGTGTTAACTTTTGAAGTAAAATGAATTTCTAATGTCAGAACAGCAGAAGCCAACATGCAACCTTCCACCTTCCTCTACTTTTTTTTCTTACCATAAGAACTCCTTTGGCCTTTTCTGTGCTTACCACAGGAATTTTGCTTGTCTTAGTCCACGTTTGCCTCATTGCATCAGTCCACACAGTTCATTTGTCAGGAATTTCATCCACACCTTAAAGAAATTGAGGAAGATGAGGTTGGGAAGGCTCTGAAGCACAGGTCCTGCCTTGGTGATTGCAGGCAGCAGTGCTGAAAAGAAAGAAAACTGGAAAGAAATTCGAGCTGCTTTAGAGGAGCTTACCTGGTGAAAGATGCTTGTAAGAGCAGTGACCAAGTGACTCCTTTGCACCACAATCCCACTGGGCAAAGGGAAGGTGCTGGGGTGCCATTCCCCAGACCTACCCTGAACCCAGAGGGACAGCTTGGCATCTCCCCCCTGCAGTGCCTGTTGTCAGAACTGATGCCCAAGATACAGCCTCACAGTGAAACAGGACAGTCAATCCCAGGGAGGATTTCCCCCCTCTTTTTGGTGCAGTTGGAGCCCAATATAGTGCTGCTTTCTGAACGAGGTGTTTGTGTGCCAGAGGCAGTGAGCCTGTGCTTGGTGAGGAGGAGCAGGTCGTGTCCAGGAGTCAGGGGTATGGTTGCAGGCCACAGCCCTTTGCAGGGCCATCCAGCTTTGGTGCTGCACAGGCAGCCCTTTGACTGGACAGGACAGGATGGGATGCTGAGGGGATGCTGCAGGGCAGTGGCAAGGGGGGCACCCCATGGAGGGGTACCCTCGTGGGATCCTGCTGCTGGCAGCACATCCCATACGGCAGCCACCTCCTTTGGAGAACTGGCAGACCCCCTTGTCTGAAACACCACTATCACAGGCTGGCTACCTTTGAATTTCCTCCCATCTGTGCCATCTAGTGCCCAGTACAAGAACTGGGACTGACCCAGCCTCTCACCCACAGGGGAACAGCCCGGCTGCTCTGGAGAAGAGGCTCTCCTCTCCCTGGGCCAGGCGCCAAGCCCTGGGCCAGGCGGGGATGTGCTGGGAGGACCCCTGAGATGCCGCACTGCCTGCATGGAAAACCCCCCTTAGCTCCAGGTAGGATCGCAGCGCGCAGGTGTGTCTGTGGGGCGGATGGAGCAGGCAGAGTGACTCTGCTCAGAGGCTGGAGGTGAGAGGAAGCTGGGTGATACTTCGCTCCAAGAGGCTGCAGGTAGGGAGAAGAAGGCTAGAAGCTCTGGGGAGTTCTGCCTTTGCTTTTCAGGCATTGCAATCCCATGGAGTGGACTGACGCTGCACACGTGTTTTAACGGATGAAAATACCGATCTCTGTCAGAGCTGGACTTCTCCTATTTGGACAGATTTCAGTGCTGTTCCAAGGGGAGTTGCAGTTAGCTTTACTTAAGTGAACTCCCTAGACCCTAAAACACTTTGTTTTTCAATGTAAGCTTAAGTCGTTGGGCATAATCTTTGTGTTACACCATTTCTTAGGTAAGTTCCTTGTATTAAGTCGGTTTTTTTTTTTTTTTTTCAAAAAGCTTCTATGGCTGTAGCTTGATTTGCCAGCTTTGATTCTTAACTCTGCCTCTGTCCTATTTATCCTTTTCAAAGGAATACTCTTCCTCTTTACAGACCCAGTTTCATTTATGAGCTCTAAATAAGAGGGGATGAATCAGGAGCTAACAAATTCCTGTTTCCTTCTTGTGACAATTTTTCTCAAATCTGCATAAAATACTTAATGGTGGTGAAATGAGCTGCTAACTCAAACCCATCAGTATATAGCTATCCTTCATATTGGTTTGTCACAGCCAGGTGATACGTATTTCTCTACACTGATTTTCCTCTGCTCTTATTTGCCCTGTTTCACAGATGTTTCCAAGTTTTTCACAAGCTCCTTGAAATTTTCCTGATGTCCTTTGCTAGCTCCATATGTTATCTTCTGCCATTTCATTACTAGGCCACAAGTAAATATCTTGAACATGCTGCATCTAGCATCCATAGGGCACCCCACTCAGCTTTTTCCACGTGGAAATTTTGATCATTTGTTCATTGCTCATAACTTCTATTAGATTAAAAATGATAATCTGATGTCTGCTTCTCAGAAGTTCTTATTAGCGACTTCAGGGAGTTAGTAGTAAAATCACTAAATATCTAAATATAATAGACCAATAGTTTTGTTCTTGAGATCTCATCCAGGAGTCTGTGAGCTCTGCTTCTCTGCTTGTATCTGCTGGTTTGCTCGCTGTGAAGCAATGCAGGTTTGCCTCCCCAGGGTCTATTGCACGGGCACGCCATGCTGTTGCTGACATTTAAATGTTCCTGTTCATTTATTTTTTTCTTGGTACATGAAGCAAACCTGATGGCTTAGGAAGTCTCAGTAGCCTTTTCAAGTGTGAAAAGGTAGAATTGCCCCTTAGTATCTGATAGGTAACTGGCTGTAGTGATAGCTCAGTGGTTTTGGAGCTGGCATGCTCCTGGGGCTGCTATTGATCTTGGCATGTTATTGCTTTTGAGGGGACTGATCTTTGAAACCAGGACTCCAGGAAGTCATTTAAGCATGTGTTTGCATCCTGCTGAGCACTGAAACTGAGGATTTCAGTGGGAAGGAAACTCATCTTGAAATAGCTGCAGTGTTTATCTGCTTGCCCTAATTAGTACTCAATCTTCTTGGAGGTGGTGTTCTCCAAAGCATCCCCTCGGCACCAGTGCTGGTGTCAAGCCCCCACTTGCCCAGAGCTCAGTGGGTCCCAGCTGTGTTCTGGAAAGCTTTGTTTCTGAGCTCAGTGTAGGTGTTTTGCTGTGCTGACCACGGCTGTTTGCACACCTGCAGTCGCTCTTCTTCTGAGACTGAGCAGTGCAGAGGCAGCGTTGGTTCTCCAGCAAGCTCCTGGCTCCTCGCAGGTCTGTAAGCTCCTTTACTGCTCTCTCTCAGTTCTTTGGGATTCACAGTCTCTAGGGCTTCACACCTTCCCCTATGTAATTCACTCCCAAGTCTGTTGGTGTGCCACAGTCTACACCAGCTTTAAAGTGTGTGAGCTGAGTGCCAGCAAGAATCCCTTCTGCGCTCTGTCCCCAGAGGCCCTTAATTAACAAGGAAGCCCAAAACCTCTGTTTTACGTGCAAGGAAATGGAGCCTCAGACAGGCAGTGTGATTTATTGCAATCATTTAGTGGCAGAAACAGGAGTAAACCTCCTTTGCCTCCCCAATTCTCAGTGCCGTAGTCCCAGGGTTGTGTGTTTCCCTTCACCCAGGCTCTGCCCATGCAGCTGAGTCAATGTGGGTGCCCAGCTGTTACCCAAGAAGGTTTGGTGCATGAGATTCACTCTCCTGTGCTGAGGAGGTGCTTGGCCTTATGTGCATCATCTTCCATCGTGGCACAGCAGTGGCCGTGCCTGTGTATCATGGGGGGTCGAGGCCTGGGCAGGGCTGAGCTCATCACGGTGGCCAAGCCTGGCTCTGGCTGGCCCATCTGGTTAGAGAGGTGCCAGGAAGCAGTTGTGTGACAGCTGGACTCCGGGCTCCCCAAATGTGCGTCCCAGCTTTAATTACAGTGACACTGCTGACGGGGTGTAATTAGCAGCTGAGAAACTTCGAGTGTGATTTTAATAAGCTGAGAGTAATGCAATTTGTCTTTTCTGTAAGAGGTGCTTTGCAAACAAACTCTGTAATTATGAAGTGCACACAGAGGGCAAACAGTGACTGTGCAGTTGGTACGTTACTGCCGTACATGCAGCATGTCTGGCATGTGGCCTGACCTGGCTCAGGGTTCCCCCTTTGGGGCAGTCTTAATGGTGGGGTTCCTGGTGGCCCAACAAGTAAAAAACGGCAGGATTTGGTTCAGTTGTGAGTTTTACAAAAGGCTCTTCCCTGTCTCCACAGCTCCCCTTTGATATAATGTTGTTCCTTGGTAAGCATGAGTCTCCTGAGCATTGTCCTCCCCATTGCTTTTCGTTCCCATCACCACTGTGCTTTTGTGCTCTCCCTCATGAGCCCAAATTAGCTCGAGGCTGGTAGGATCTCTGTGGTGGAGGCCAGTGAGGAGCCAGGGTGGTGTGAGAGGAGGCAGGAAGCCCTTTCAAGAGCAGCCAGCATTTCTGGTAGCTTCAGATCTGAAGAGCCAGACCAAGCCCTGGACTCTGCCTCTCTCCCCTGCTCCTTCCTGTTCTCTTAAAGAAAAAGAAATCTCTTTTCTCTAGTCTTCTGCCTCCGCACAGGCCTGCCCTGCCCCACTGGAGTTCAAAGCTGATTTCTGGCCACGGGAGCTCTCACAGGGGAACAGCCCTGTTGAGTCTCCGAGGTCTGTTCCCCCCGAGCCCCCATTATTCACCAGGGCTGACCTCACCAGCAAATCATCCCTCTTCCCCAGTGCTGCGAGGCAGCTGTGCTGGGGATATCGGGGAAATGGAGGCAAAACAGCTGTCAGAAGATGGTCATACCATGTATCTCCTCAGGCATCAGAGGGCCGGAGTCAGGGATGTGCACCTGGCATCGGGTGCAGTGGGAAATATTGGCTTGGCCTGTGGAAAGCCCCTTTGCCTCCATCTGCAGGAGAAGGTGAGAGACTTTCCCTGGGGAGGCCACTTGCCCCCCTGCAAATGTCCATGTGTGCCTGATGGCACTGGCTGCTGCAGCTCTTGTAATTTAGGGGATACCCCTGTTTGTAGTACTCCTCGACCCGTGGGAGACACCCTGGTCTTTGAGAGTGCAGAGCCAGAGGGATGCCTGTGATTTCCTGTCTGTGGCCATTTCTCCCTGCCTGGGAGCAGTGGTCAGGGGTTCCAGGTTGATAGAGGGTTAAAAGCAACCTGCTCACTCATGTCCCTTTGTGCTGTGTCATGCAGGTGTGACTGGCCGGCTGTCTGCTCTGCCAGCTAATTGCAGCCCTGGTGCATTGGGAAAACAAACAAAGTCTTACCCAGAGATCAGGTTGACAGTGGTGAAGGGATCTGTGATTCCCACTGCCAGCGGAAAATGGCAGCTGGTGTGGGCTCAGCAGGCGGGAAAACAGCCAGCATCTGCCCCATCCCAGCACAGAGAGGCTGTGGAGCAAACGCAGAGCAGTCCATCTCTGTGGGATGGAGCGGGAGAGCTGATGGGGCTGAGTTCACATGCAAGCTTGGTCGCTGTGCTCCTCCCAAAGCCATGGCAAGCAGGTACAGCCTCTGCCTCCAGCCCAGCTGGCCCACTCCCAATTTCCAGTAGGCTGCAAGTGCTTTGAGCCCCTGCACACTCGGTGCAAATTAGCCCTTCATCTAAAGCCTCCTCAGGGACTCAGTGAAAATTCTTCCCATGCAGCACCTGAACAGCCGTCAGTGGCTCTTTGCTCCTGCAGCCTCCCTGGTAGATGGGTTCACCCCACTGCCACGTCAGCTGAGGGGCCCTGCAGTGTGCAGTGGTGGAGGCAGCTGCCACCGGGCCTGGCAATGAGGGCTGACAAGTGGGAATTACAGATCTAGGGATGGCTGTGCTGCTTCTTGCCTCTGCTGCTTTGCCCCATCCCTCTCTGAGAGATTGCAACCCTGCCCCTGCTGTGGGGCAGGAGCTACTAAGTGGTCCAGTTGAAAACTTGCCATACTAAGGTAACTCAGGACTGACTGTGCTTTGCCAGTATGTGCCGAATTTTATGCTGAGAGGTTTGGGTTGCTGCTCCAAGAGCAGTAGATCTGATCCTGCAGCAGAAGCTGCTAAGAAAAGAAGTTGTGAGGCTTCCTGAGAAGCACATCTCTCCCGAGGCGAAGTTTGTTTGGGCTGCATACACAGATCTCTTGTAGGGTTGAGCCTCAGGTCAGTGTTTGCTCATGTCCAGGAATAACTTCTGAGCCTCACGTCTCTGAGTCCCGCCCAGGCAAAATGGAGAAAAGGTCTGTATAGTGGACCTTGGCTTTTCCTGGGAAAAGTCCTTGTTCTGCTTTAGGGCCCTGTTGCTTTGGTTAGACTTTAATAGCAATTAGTCACCAAACAACTTCCTATAATAATCTGCAAGTTTTCCATTAAGTGGCAAACACTGTGAACTCCTCCCTGGCATCTCTGCTGCAAACTAATTTGCTGTCATTTTTCACAAGAAGATAGAGCTACCTTCATGTTTTATTCATGACCTTTTTACAGTGGGGGAGAAACCAAAGCCATGAGAAACAGCAAAAACAACAGCCCGTGGAGCTCCAGGCACTGTGTGCTTTGATCATTGTCACCCTCTGCGCTTGTCACTTCCACCTGCATCTGGATTTACTGTATATATCTGACACATGGCAGGGAAGGGAGGTGATGCCTAGCAACATGCTTAGAGGAATCTGAGGGAAGGCTTCTGTATTCCAGCCTGGGCACTGACCTGCTCTGAAGCCCTGGGCATGATTGTCTCTGTGGCCCTGTCTCTAAGGTGGGAATATGAATGCTTTTCTCACATTGGCCTGTAAGGCTCCCTGGCCCTGACAGTAGCTTAAAAATGCTGTTAAGTAGTAAAAATGTTTGTAGCGATGATAAGAATTTGGCAATCTGGACAGGTTATGGAGTTTGGGGATCTTCCTGGGGGTGCGGTGAGTACTGGAGGCTGTTATTTGGTAAGCTGCTTTGCAGTCTCCCTATCTCTTGCCATGAGTATCAGTGGAGAAATAGGAGGATGGACCTACTAGGACTCTGTTCCTCCTCTTTGTGCTTACAATTTGGTTAGAGCTCTCTCTGCCACCTACCTAGGCATGTTTAGGCTGTCTCCAAACAGTCCCGTGAAAGACATGCTGCACCTTGAGCAAGTGGGGAGTTTTCCTTGGGATGGATGGAGTCTGCTGCAGTTGTGGTTGTACTGAAAAATGCCTGCCAAGTGTGCAGATCTCTTCTTTGGATAAGGATATCAGAACAATTTAATGATAATTGTTTCTGGTTTGATCCCAACCAGCTCCAAAGCTAGGCCTCTTCCAAAGAAACAAAACAGAGGGAGTAGTTTACTGAGACCATGATTATGTCATTTGCAGGGGAGTGGCAAATATACTGGGCAAATCTTATATATGTAAGAGAAAGCTAGTTTGTCCTAGATCTGAAAAACCTCTTAGGCAGCCGTCCTAGCAGTTAGAAGGGTATCTAACTCAGATATGTATCTGCTTTTGAGTCCCTTGATACTGTCAATGCAGGCCCATTCCTTAGGGTAAATGGGATTTGGACCATGATTTGGTGTACAGGAACACTCCTTACAGTGTTTTAAATAGCTCCTTACCTAGGGTATGTGTAGAGGTCAGGGCGATCTCTGGCTGAAAAATAACCTGGGAAGGGAAAAAGTAGATCGTTCTCCAGTCCAGTGCACGATGCATTGCACAAGCAGCTCGCTTGCAAGAGCTTGCACATCAACCTTCTCCACCCAAACCTAAGAACTAGCCATGAAGGTTCCTGACAGTGCAGGATTTAGATTCTATGAGCTGGTGACATTTGTTTGGCTGCTGTTGCGTAATCCTGCAGATCTTGGTGCCACTGCTGGTAGGTGACAGTAACTCTATGAATTCCACTTTGTGAAAGCGTGGGCTGGCTCCTGCCTTCTCCAGTTCCCTCAGCTGAGAAGACAGGCACATCACCTGTTAGTCTTGGCATCTCCTTTATACAGCTATTCTAGAGATATTTGACCAATAATTCATAACGACTGAATCAGTCACGCTTTGTCCTAATGCATGACATGGCTTTTCATGGTCAGTGAAAGATAAAAAAACACTAGTGAAGGAAGTTGAAAATTAATTATGTTCCCTTTGGAGAGCAATGGTACATCCTTGAGAGATTTCCTCTTCATTCACAGGCTACCAGACTTCCTCTGATGGATAAGCGAAGGACGTGCCTCTCAAGCTTCCCAGGTCAATGTCCAGGACACTGCCTTTTATGGACTGCACGTTCTGTCTCCTCCACAGAGCTCCTAGCCCCCATGGCCATGGAGCTGGGCAGTGCTCCAGCATCAGCTAACTTTGAAGAGTGCAGGAATGAGATTTTCCCTAACAGGGTGGGTATGGGGGCAACAGTGCTCTAATGCAGAGGGAATCCTTGATGTCAGGCCTTGTGACATGGGCAAAACCACCAGTGGCAGAGTGTTGTTCAATGCATGAAGGAAAGAAACAACTTTGTCAGTATGGATTCACTCCTGGGACTACCCAACATCAAAGTATTGTTTCCTTTCAAGTCTGATCTTTCCTCTGATCACCATTTATGCTGTTCCCTTTACCGTGAGAAAGTATGGCACGGAAGGTGTCTGACCACTCTGTTCTCAGCTTGCCTGGTGAGCCAGCAATTCTTCAGGGACAGAGAGGGGGAAGGCTGGCATGCCTTTACTGCTCAAAGATATGACTTCATTACATCACACTCGCTTTCTGACCACTCCCATATATAAAGCCTTGCAATCACTCTGTGTGACTGATCTGGCTTTTGAAATCCCTGCTTCTGGGAACCCTTGAGGAATAAGGGGCCAGACAGCAAGGCAGAAGTGCCTGCCTTTGTTGTCACTAGATGACGGTGAACTGCACCTAGGGAGAACAGAACTTTTAAAGGAGTGAGTAAACAGCATGATTTTATCTTATCACCATATTTTGGTTGGATTGGGGTGTGAAATAGAGGAGCTGTTTCTTTCCTTTTATTATGTACCTTTCCAGCTCTTTAATCATCTTTTATTGAAGTGTACCTTTGTTTCACAAGCCTTCAGGCTCAGGTTTGAAGAGCAAGTGTTTCTCTTTTATAGGGATTGACGGGTCTTGATCTACTGGGTTGACTTTGGATTCTCTGAGATAATGAAGGCCAGGTCACAGGCAGTAGGGTCACTGTCCAGGCAATCTGAACAGCCGCTGGTTCACCCCTTAGGGGAGCTATTTAATACTGTGGCTTGATAGAGTCAGCAGTAGAGGAACTGATGGTTTCAAGAGGAATTGGGTTTTCTGACAGAGGCTGAGATCAGAGAGAGGAACTGGGAATCTAGCAACCTGGGATCTTAGGTCACTGGGCAAGATATTCCATCTCTGCATGGCCCATCCAACCCTTTGAGAGTACCCTATCTACCACCCAACTTGATGTTGCTCTTCACTCCTTATTGGGCTGAAAAGGTCTGTGGAAATGTTGGTGTGTAGGATCATAACAGTCACAGCTGGATCCTGGTTTTGCATGTAGTAAGGGTGACATGGCATGCTGATAAGAGAAGTGCTGCTTTAGCAATCTGACACAGGAAAAGCTCTTAAAACTACCAGAGAGGTCAGAGCTATACAAATGCAGTTTTCATGAGGTCCTAAAGATAAGAAATTCTGAAGTCAGTGTCTTGCTGGCAAGTAGTCTTCTTCAGAGAAAGCTTGGTCTAAGGAACAGGCTGAAATCCACAGGACTTGCATACCTCTTCTTTCCACATCATTCGAAGTGGTAACTTGAAAATGCAGACCCTGGTAGGATGGGGGTCAAACACTGCCAGGTTTCTTACCTGGCAGCAAGGAAGAAGGCCAGGAGGCAGGTGCAGAGCCAGAAAAGCTGTAGGGACAATGGGATGATGCTGGAGGTGTCTTCCAGAAGCAGAGCGGAAGGGCAATGCCGTGGGAGAGAACAGAGCTCTTGATGCAGAGCAGGAAGAGCACTCAGCAGAGCACATGTCAAGGGATTAGTCAGGTATGAGGAAACTGGCCTGTGAAGCAGAAAGAAATGTCCTGAAATAAACTAAGCAGGCGACATTTAATTATTTGTAAATAAATTTCTGTTGTGATGAACTGTAAGGTGCAACTGTAATTGCGTGAGGAAGAACAGAGTCTGCCCAAGAAAATTAATATTTCGACACATGAAGGACCAGAACAGCACTCAGGAGACTGTGTACTCATTACCAGAACAAAAAGAATGGCCCTCTCCTGTGTGTACTTGGAAAACAAAGACCTGCTCCTGCTCTTGGCTGTTTCTTACGCTATGGTATCTCCACCTCATGCTGATTACTAAAGCTGAATCCAGCAACTCTGGTTACCTCTCTAGTGGAAGAGGTACAACATCTCTCACTGAAAATTCACTCAGTCCCCATATAGCTGCTTTGTTTGTGCTGAAGCCTTTCTACCACATCAAAGGCGCCCTCTCCGGGACCAGGGCTCTTCGGGCTAGCGCATGGCACCAGTTCTGGGCTGCATCTCCTGATCCAGCTGTCTACAACAAGGAGGAGTCAGACCATGGCAATGCTAGGAGAGGTGAAGTTATTCTAACCAGTTCCATGGCATTTAAGATACTCATCTAGCTCTAGAGACTTGATTTAGCAAAAGCAGGTAGCTATAATTTTTTTAAAAATTTTTTCAATTGGAATCTGACCTCTTTTCCAAGTCTGTGGAAACTTCTTCAGTGAATGCAGTCTCAAGTTCATTTATTATTTTGGACTCTAAGTTTTGGGGTTTTTTTTTTTTGGGGGGGGGGAGGGAGTGGTGGTGGTGGGTTTTGTTCATTTGTGGGTTTTTTGTTTTTGTTTGTTTGTTTGAGTTGTTATAGAAAGTCATTTAAGCAGAAAATAGGAAAAAGGATTAACATCCTTTATTATAAAAATTAAGAAAGTGCTCTTACAAAACAGAATCCCACTAGTAAGCTGTTACTTCTTCCATACATGCATCTTATTTATCTGGCGAAACAGGATGACACAAGATGTAGAAACATCCTTTCAAGGAATGCTCAGGAAATAGCTTTTTGTGCTGACCCTTCTTGTAACCTAAGCTACATAATCTACGTATCAGTATCCCTGTCATAATCCAATTGAGTATCTTACACCACTGTCTAATCATCACCTCCTTTAGATATATCTCTCTTCTACATCTGGAATATCCTTAGGATTATAATAACTTTTGAAGAATCAGAATCCATTGGGATCATAACAATTTTATTAATAAGCCAGGGGTGTGACTCCTTGATGTCAGAAAAGTACATCTTCAAAAGGCTGTGTCAAATCTCTCCTCCTTTAAAAGCATCCCAGCTGACTTTGTCAAAGGTATATCACTGTTCCTTCTCCACAGCCATCGACAATGCCTCCGACCACCAAGGAGCCTCGTCAGCTGTCACACTGCAGCACTGTCCCAGTAACACTATGTCAGCTACCTGTGAGGGCAGAGGAGCGTGACCAGAACTGGGCCACGTGACTGGCAAGAAAGCATTGATAAACCTCCCCGTTTACCAGTTACCTTTCATTTCCCTTACCTCTGCCCCAGAAGTGTGCACCTGCGGGTGATCATGGGAAACCAGACTTTATAAAATGACAGCATTAGTGGGTTCCTCCTCTTCAAGCAGGTGTGTTACACTGGAAGAAACTCTCACAGAAGGGGAAGGACGTGCTTTGCTGTGGACAAACATCTGCTTATTTAGTTTCAGCTCTGAAAGCCAACTGTTCTGTCCGTGCTCGTAGTCCATTTGACCTATTGCACGCTAGGCAACTTTTCCAGTTCCTAACATACATTTTCTCTTAAGAGTCTCCCCTAGTGACTTGTTTTCCAGGGCTTTTCCAGTAGTGATCTTTTGTTCATCAGTGTTTCTTATGCGATGTTTAGCTTAAATCAGGACTGCCTGCTACCTGTGCAACTGGTGCTTAACTTTCACGGGTGGGAGAGTGGAGCAAGGGGTCAGAAAGGAAACTGTAATTTAGTGGGAAGAAGCCTCACACACTTGTGAACATCTCTGTGTTAATGGGCTCTCAAGATGCTATTTGATGCCTATGTTCAGGTAGTATTAGATTGCAACATTGCTCTGTTAAAGAGGAAAGACTTCCTCATGGAAAAAATCGCAAACCTGCAAAATGAGGACATCATGTAACAGCTTCTGTTCCAATTATGCGTTAGTTAAAATATCAGGAAATTGAGACCTTGGATCGCATGTTCTGCCATAAAAAGGAGGAGTCTGAACAGTAGATGTGATTGTGTGATCCGTGTTGTGTGAGTTGTTGCTGGTGTTGCTTCAGGAAATTGCTATGAAGTAAATCAGTAGGGTGTGGGGGAAGAAGCAAGAAAAACTATCTAGAATCTGTGGGTTCCATTACAAGAGCTGTGAAGGCATGGCTTCATACGCTGAGGGATGCACTCCTGTAGAAAAAGTAACAAATTGAGATTCCACTCTGTTTCTCGTGTTTCAATGTAATCGTGATGCTTATTTTGGAGAGTTAAAGGTGACCATGCATGAACATCACAAACGGAAAGAGGTGGCAAGCCCTGCAGGAGGTACTTTTTTCTTTTTTTGTATTGGGTTGAGTTGTTGAGATTAACAAGGCAACAGTGCATGGGCATTAAACATGGTGTTACTGTTTGAGGTGTGGCTTTGCTGCTTGACACATGCAAGCCTGAGTTATAACAGGACTATCAATTATATCAATGCCTAGACAGACACAGACCAAAGACTGTACAACTGAGATAAGGAAGCTCTGCATAGCGCAACCTGTACATAGGCAGCTATTCACCTGTCAGAAGCAGAAACACTAACTTCAGGTTTCACAAGTTTATCTGACCCCACCCCTTTCTCTACTTGTGCGTAAGTGAGATAATAACTTGCTGAGGAGCATCCAACTTGTTCCAGCTCTGTTCTGTAAGAACATGCCACAGATGAGACTGCATTGCCTTTGAGGAAGGGCATAAGAATTTGCCTAATTGTGGTGGCTCACTGTTATAAACCTGGCCTTTCAGCAGTTAGGAGCAAAGGGTAACGGCTGGATAATTACGATTTAGAACAGCTAGCAGCTGTTCCGTGTCACCTTGCACCCTCTGAGACAAATGTGGTAACAGGGAGACACTCTTTTCACCCAGACCTGCTTCAGGGACGTGGTTTTATAGTTCTGAAGTTGCTATTAAGCGTAAAACCTGGTACCATCATACCTGTGAGGTTAGTAACTAAGAAAAGAGTTCAGTTCAGTAGACTGCATCTTAAATTCCCCTATAAAATATTCATCATTTAATATTAAAGTTGCAGCAGATTGAAAGTGCAGTTCCGTTTGTTTGGGGCAGAGGGCCAATTCCTTTCCACACTGCCTGCATTTTCAGAGGGTAGTTGTTTTGGACAGCTCCTGTCACAATCTATCCTGTGGAGTATCATGGGTGTCACATTAATAAATCAGATACAGTGAGAGTGGTACATGTTGCTAACTGAATGTGGCCTGGACTCTGAATGTGTACTTCAGACTGGCCAGTAGGAATGGCAGATACATCAAATCCTTCCGAGCCTGCAGAATATTTTCTCTGCCAGTACCTACTTTCCAGAAAGCTTCCATTTTTTGCTCAAGATCTCTTGGACAGTAGCAATATAACTGAAGGGACCTGCCCTCTTGATGCAATGTCTTGAAAGGGGTGTTTGAAGGTCCTCTTCGAAAGATGGGCGCATGCTAAATCCCTTCCAAATATCTCAAAGCTGGAATGCTCATGTTTTATAATACTGATTTTACCAAATGTAAATGTGAAACAGAGCTCCATTTTGTTGTTATTACTGAAAAGATGATGTATTTTTAAGCAGAGGAAAGCTGTCTCATGTCCTCAAAAACTGGCTCTTGGAGCTACGCCAAACGTTAATGAGTCTTTGTCGTATAGCTGCCATCCTTCTGCAGTAAGTAACAATCCAGGGTATCAAAGGTTGGAGTGGGGCAGAGGGACTGGACTGGTTCGGAATTGAGACATTAACCACTTGACTGATCCTGGTAGTCAGAAGATAGCATCTAGCAGTGCTCACTGGTCTCCAGGCAGACTTGGCTTCATCCTGCGTCTGCAGGACAGCCTTCTGGATAAAAATCAGGCTTAGGACATGTGTGCTCCAATCCTCGCTGTGCCCAGTTTCAGGCAACTGTGATTTGCCCGTGCTGCATGCTGGCCGGGCATTCAGCTCCTGTGTTCAGAGCTGGGTCTGAGGTTTCTAGCAAGCTATGGACAGCAGCAGCAGCATAAGCTTTAGCAGCGGAGTCCTGAGCAACCTTTGAACTGCAACTGTGCCTCTAGACTAGGCACAAGCAGAGATGGAAGATTGTTGCTTAAAAGCCTCAATGAGGTTTAGTGAGGGAGGGCAGGTTTCTTCATCCCTACCTTCCTGCCCAGCCATCTCTCCTGCCAGACAGTGCTGCTCTGGGAGCAGGGGTGGCAGAACAGGCATAGCATCTTCTCATTGCAGCTGGAGTATTAATCCAAACTAAACCAATGACAGTTTAAGTTAGAGTATAGCTGCGATTGCTGAAGAGCAGCTGTGCGAGCTGATCAGGTGCCCTTGCATTGCAGGCAGGCGCTCACACTTGACAGAGAGGTTATTCCTACCAAAAATAATCACAGCTGAATCTGTGTCAGGGTGTCTGGGTTTAAGCTGCAAGGTACAGACACACTTAAAATCCAGTCTCTTCTTGAACCACAAGTGTGCCACTTGGTTAGGCAAGAGGGTTGTGAGGGTTCATGACCACTTGAAGATAGGAGCACTTCTACTTCAGATGACCACATATTTGCTCACAACTTAAGAGCTAGCAATGAGTTGTGGGAAAACTCATATTTTCACTATGTAGTAACCAATTCTGCTGGTGGTACACAGCCTTGGTGGGTGCTAAAATATGCATTTTTAAAAGGTGTGGGTTCTTCACGCTTCCACCTAGTCAATGATTACTTATGCATTCCTCTGGTACTGTGAATTCAAACGTAATGAGTTTCAATGGGTTAATCTCCGTGAGGAGAGCAGTACAAATATCAAATAGTATAGTCGCTTTGGAGAGCTTTTAAGGGAAGGTAAGTGGTTACTGATACAGCTACAAGGATGTATTATTGCTAGGAAGGCGTTCACTGCTTGCGAAAGGATATTCAAAGGGAATCAACACATAAAGATCTGTGCAAAACAACAGGACGGACTTGCAAACACTCTCAAGAGGTAAGAGGGAAAAAGAAGTTACCTTCATTAAGCCATTCCCCTCAGTCTGGAAGTGCTGTGGGGGATTGCTTATTCAACAGAATATGGACTTTTTTTAATACGAAAGCTTACTAAACAAGAATGACAGAACCTGGCTAGCCAGTCTAAATAAGCTCAAGTCTAATAAACAAGTTCTAGCTTAATTCAGAAGGACATCTGAAAACATCTTTTGCAACAGTTCGAAGAATTGAACTATTTTATGAAGTATTTTAATTTTAAAGAGCAATAGTGGTGTTCTGAATGAGTTTATGAAGCTTTATTTTAATAACTTGCATTTCTGAGATTGAGTTTGCTAGTTCTAGATTTTTGGGAGCCCCTCCCTGTGAAAACCATGTGAAATGGGGTATTCTGCATTTATTCTACCTTTCTGCCTTTTTTTTCACTTCATAGTTTATGCTGCAGTGTCTCAAAATAAAAAATACTGCATTTCATGCTAAAATTTCTGCAGGAAAACGTGAAAGAATTTTGGAGGAAGAAGTTGCTATGGAAGGAAATTATTTTCTCTTTCTCAGTGAACTTGGAGTTTACATTGGACAGAATACTACAAATCATTAGGCTTCAGAAAACCTAATGCCTGTGGAGGGGTTGCAAATCTGATGACAACAGCTCTTTGTAAGCAGCGTACCTGCATGCCAGCTGGAACAGCCTGCTTTATTCAGGGACTTTTCGCTCTGTTCTGTTCAGTGTCGATTGTCTCTGGCTTGACATCACAGCAATAATCAGAGACCACTGCTCTCCGCTCAGGCCTCTCTTCTTAAAATTGATCTGCATGCACATGAGCCGTCAGTGTCAGGCTTTGCAAAGAGGGTGCTGAAGGCATTTAACCTGCATCTGCGGGGAGGGAGGCAGCAGGTCACACAGGGTGCAGGGCAGCGGGACAGGAACTGACATGGAGGCGGTAGCTATGAGGAAGGCTTTAACTGAGCTGAACAGAGTTACTGCACTTCTCCAGGGACTGCTCTGTCCCCCTGCTCCAGGCAGGACCAGTGCCTAGATCTGAACTTGGAAGCCTCTTTGGGCTTCGTCATGGCTTGGCTGAACTGTGCTTTAGTTCCCTTATCACTGGTGGAGGTGTAGATTGTGTAAGTCTTCAACTTAAATATCTCGTGATGGATAAGTACAAGAACTTCATAGTTTTAAGTTCCAGCTTAATACCAGAACGTATCTTGTCTCATTGCGTGGCCTAGAATTGACCAGACTTAAAATATCTGTTTTGAATTTCAGGTACTTGAGTATCTGAGATACTTGAATTTCAAATATTTGAGTTTTCGACAGATATCTGTGTAAGACTTTAATTGGGAATGGTTTCATTAGGTACAAGAGGTGGTTATTATTATGTCTGAAGTCTCTAGAAGACATCGTGTGGACAAGGCAGAAACAGTTCTGGAAAAAATTCCGGCTAGTCACCATGAAGATCAGTACCTGGTAGGAGATTCTGTCTGCCTGCATGGCTGGTAGCAGAACCAGAGTCCTAATCCTGGTGGCTGCTACTATAAGTCAAAAGGCCTGAGGGGAGAAAATATTTAGCACATAAACTTGTAGGTCAGAATCTCAAATGGGTTAAATTCATGTCTTATTGCAGTAACAGCAGGGCAAGGCTGCATGGGGAGGCTTGTACAGGACCAGACTTGTGCATGAGTGCAGGACAGAAGGCACAGCGAAACAGACCCTTTTCTTTTGGGACTGTTCTCAAAAGGACAGTGCTCAGGAAGTTTGTGCCTCTCCTAACAAGGCCATAGAAGAATGTATTGCTTACAAAGTCACAAAGTTTTCTGCCATTTGGGCTAACACCCAATTTAGTGGTGTTAGTGGGTGGAAATACTGCTCTGAGCCATTCCAGTTCAGCACAAGTGTAAAGGTATGTACAGCCTGCACCAGTTCACTCACCGCTGCTTTGGGACGATTTGTGGTGAGATGCAACGACCTCATGGCAATTGGAGAGCTCTAACCTGGTAGGCAGGAAGCGGGTGTGATGTTACAACTATGTTTGTAATCTTTACACAATTGTTGTTGTGGAAGGTGTTTGTCCCCTGACCTTTGGGTGATTACTGCCTGCCAGAACCTAAGAGCTGTAGATTGTGTAATGACGGAGTGATTGATGGGGAATGAACAACCTAAGCTTTGGATTTGGCATGTGAGAAGGCATAACATGCCCTAGAAGGCATAACAACCACTTGTAGTAGAAAAGGGAGAAAGACCCTACTTAGTTAGCCAGAGTCATCCTAAATCTTACGAAAGTGCTAGAAAACAGATATGTAGCAAAGTACAAAATGGGTAACTCGAAACAGCAAACAAATTTTGCAAACTTTTCTCCCTTTGGAATTGGAACGAACTCACCAGAAACAGCCGTAGACAGTCCCAATGTACTTTCTGTATTGGTTTTGTCCTAATTTTCTTCAGTGCAAGCTCTCTTGGAGCAGATAACCCCAGCTGATCAGCTGCTCAGAGGACAACGGCCTTGGATATTCCTGCAGGTGAAAGTGGAAATTGCTGGCCATTGTGCTTATTGGCAACTGTGGGAATGTGAGTTAGCACAGTTATACCTGAGAATTTAAACTGTCTTCTGGCTAACTGGGTGTGTGCACAGACTCCTAGTGCAAAGGCTTCCCACAGATGAGGGAATAATTTGCTTTCTTCATTACACTACCTCTCAGTGAGCTCCCAGTGAGGAGGAAAGCAGGGCGATCATGGCATGGGGAACCAGCACCAGCTTGGTGGTTGACATGGACAACCCCCCACAGCCATTAGCACAAGGATGGATATAACTCCTTCTTCACCTCTGAGTATGGCCTGGTCCCCTGGCAGGATGCTGGGAACAGCCCTTGGGAATAAGTAACCTGTCCTGTCAAACAGTAGCTGTGTCTGTAGCAAGACAGGATGTCAGTGATCAATTCTGCGTACCTGATCCTGAAGTACAGTGTCAGCGCATGTAGCTGTCCCATAGTCCTATATGCACTTTAGAGATGGCTCTACCTGCGTGATCAGTTGTAGGCACCTTTGTTAGCTTGTCACATAATGCTGGATCAGCAATGGGACATTTGTGTGAACAGCCCTTGGGCCTCAGCTGGCAACCTGCTTACACTCCTGTAGCAACCTTGTGACTGTTTGCTTTACATACGTTCTCACTCGCTGACAGTTCACTCTGTGCAACGTTATTTCAACTGTTTGTTATTAATTATTTAAATATGGCCAAGTTCTTGATATGGATTAGACTTTGAGTTTTACCAGAAGAGCATAGCCTATGTCTTGTGACACGATTCAAGATTTGGCTACTGGGCTGGGCATGGAACTCTTAGGAGTGGGTGCTTAGGTATGTAGCTGTTGCAGGATGGATTTAAAGCAGAAGCCAGCTGGGTTAACATTTGTGGTTAGAGTTTTAGGCATTGTCAGTGGATGCTTCCTTCACTACTTCCTTCAAGAACAAGGCGGTGCCTGTCCATACCTGGACTCCTTTGCCATCCTCTGATACCCCACTGTTCTCCCTTCCCTGCTTTCTGGTTAGTATATCTCCTCTTTCTCCTCTTTCAGTTCCCTGATGTTTTCCCTGACCATGGCAGGTTCCTCATCTCTACAGCTTACCCCAGGCCTCTTGGCAGAGGTGTCAGACTCTGTATCCCCTGCCTGACACTAGCTAGCCTGTTGCACTGGGGTTCTTTTAATTCAGAAACAGTGTCATGTTTAAACAAGGTTGTAAATGTTGTGACACATCTGAATACAGCTCAGTGGGGTTGCTCATACAAGCATAACTCTGCTACTTGTGGTACTTCCCCTCTTCTAATATAAAGTAAGACAATCAGACCACATTTTAAATTCCATGGCTAGAACTGGCTGTTGGACCTTTATAACAGTGAGAAATAGTTGTGTCACTTTTAATGGTTTTATAGCCCCCCTCTCCTGCAGACCTGTGGCTGCTGCCAAGCAGCGCTGTGTGACTGCCGTGCTAGCCGAGCTTCCGAACAGCTGGGCTTGGCAGAGATCGGGACGTTAAAGCCAGCCTCAGCAGACAATAGCTGGGGAGCCAGCTCAGGTGGTTGGCCCCCAGTTGCTGCTCCACTCCCAACAGTAAATCATGGTGGGGACTCGACTCCAGAGCTGAGAATCAGAAGGACCTTTGGTGCAAAAACTCAGCTGTTCCGGGCACAGGGCAAGTGTGGAGAGGTGGGTTAGAGTGTGGATATCTGCAGGCTCCTGATCCCTCTCCTGATTGCTGTATGGCAAACAAAATGCCCGTTTGGCTCTCTGCTGTGCCACAGTTAGGAGGGCAGAAAGGACTGTGCAAGGGATGCTTCCCCCTAGGGTTGGGCCTGAAAGAGGCTAAAGGTGCTTACAGAGTTGAGCTGGCAGTTAAGGTGGCGAGGATTAACCTCAGCTGAGTTCACTCTCTGTGCTGTTGAAGAAGAGAACACTGCAGATCTTTATCTCCTACATCTTCCTTAGCAGGATCAATCTGACAGATTGCACAGATGCACTTTTATTAAGAGCATTCACTTTTCTTGCCCCATTTGGGTCCCAGAGGCCCAGCCCAGAGAGCAATGTGGTAACACAGTGCAGTGCAGGAGCAGTGCCCAGCAGTCCATGTCCCTTCTTCAGGGCAGTCTGTGTGCTTGTTCCTGCCCCCAGTAGTTCATGTTTTAGCCTCACCCCAGGGGCTGGCACTGGGCTGGGAGCTGTGCCTGAGACATACAAAATGAACTGGAGGGCCCTTTTCAAGGTCTGGGCACTCACCAGGCAGCTGGGCACTCAGCGTACAGCTCTTATGGGTTTAGGAGATGCTCAGGAGTGTCACCTGAATCCAGAGAGGAGGTGAAAGATGAGAGCAGAGGTGCCATCTGAGGTTTCCCCTTCTCCTCTCTTGCTCTTAGAATAAGTTGACTGACAAGGCAGTAAATCATCACAGGATTCTGGCAGTGAGGCAAGCAGTTGTGGAGGAGAACTGCACAGCCCCAGCCAGGAGTCTATGGGTTAACACTCCAACCATGGGGTTCCAGTCACCCTGGGCTTGCAGGACAGCCCAGCACAGAACAGCCTTCAGATGAGACAAAGTACCTTCTGCCTAGCTGGGGTGCAGATAAAAGATCCCGTGGCATTTCTTGTGAAGCCTGGAGGAGACTGCCAGTGCTGAAGCTGAGCTCTCTCTGCCAACAAACAAAACTGTATTTAAACTCTGAGGCTGTGTGTAGCTATTGTTGGGGACATAATGGCTCCTCTGTTTCCCTGCACAGTCATTGCTCTGCAAAAACGCCACTGGTCTCTTTTAAAAGTAGTTGAGTGTAAATCAAGTTCTAGAACCTGAAAAGAGGTTTCATCCATTTACCTTTTACTGCCCTCAGTTGACATTTGTTTACAGAACAGGACATACAGTAGATTCACACCCTGGTGTGAGCTGCTTTACTTGGAGGTGGACACCATTAAGGCTCAGACTGACATTCACAGATATTCACAGGGCTTGGGTAGCAGTTGCATATCTCCTGATTTAAATAGCAGCAGTGGGGGTGAGGTTGAGGGGGCACTGCTTGCTAATCTCCTCCCTCTGAGAAAAGTTTTGGTTTGGCTGGCCTGGCCTGTTTCCTCCAGTGCTGGCATGCTCACTGCTCCCTAATTCTGCATGTGCTGCTGCAAGGTGCCGAGCGCTGCTCTGACTGCTTGGGTTTGTTCTCCTTTAGGCTGTTGAACATTCGCAGAGGGTGGGGTTGGTGGATCCACTCTTCACCCACAGTGCCATGGATTAGCTTGTCTCTGAGATGGCAGATGCTTTGGTAAGGTAAAGGGCATCTTGGCTATTGCACAAGTACAGTAGTCACAGTGAAAACCCAAAGCTGCACTACACAGGGGGAAGTCAGTCCCTGAAGGCAATGTGATAAATTTGGGTCTTTTTTGCTAGAACAGTACTGTCATGGTAAAGGAAATGGGTCAAAGACTAGTTGTTCAAGCTGTATTTTACGAACTGTTGGTCCCAACAAGGTGGCAGGTCAGGCAAGGAGGAAGCTGTTCACTGCCCACAGCTCAGAACTCAGGGAGACCTGCTAAAAAGCAATGGCTGGAAAGATGGGAAGAAGTCATCTATACAGCCTCACTGTGTGAGGCTATAAAGTTGGGAGGGAGAGGTCAGCACAGGTGGCTGCTCACCCGGCAAAGCCAGCCTGCCTCCAGCGTGTGGGCCAGATGCAGTCCTTGACTCCATCACACTACAAAGGAGGCACTCTTTCACGGGCACCCCCTTGCCATGGGGAAAGAGCTTGCGTGCCCTTGTGAAGTTGAGAGCTATGCTGGTGGTGGCATATGCCTCCGGTAGGGTCTCCCAAGCCTGACAGGTCTCAACTGAAGGGTCAGACAAAGTGTGTCCACGGGCAGGATGGGCTCACTAGCCTTCGGGCAACCATCCTAGGAGGAGGACAACTCTAACTCCAAACCCGGGCAGATGGAGCTCGTTTAGCCCTGTAAGGCCATCCATCTAAGAGAAGGATACTCTAACCAAACCTACGACCTGAGGACTTCGCTGTCACCGTCCAAGCTCGCTAGGCCCTGGCAGATGAACCTCAGGTGTAAAGGGTGGGGCCAGTCTCGCGCACGCTGCGCCTCACCTAAAAAATCCACCGCGCAGGCTTGAAGGGTGTACTCACGTTTAAAGCCCTTCCCAAATCTTCGTCCGCGAAGCCAAGCCATGATGATGATGACAAAGGAGGCAAAGGGCCTGCCAGCATGTGATGGAGGGGGGAATCTGGTAAGAAGTCTCCGATTGGTACTGCTGACTGGATTTGTGAACTAGATGAAGTCCAATCTGACACTGGGCCCCTGTCCTCCTAAGCCGAGCCGTAACTTAAATGCTTGCTGAGCATCTAAAATCCTCAAAGCGTACAGTCACAAAGAGCAATCGCTTGTCCTATCGCTACTGAAAGGTAACAGTAGAAGGACATCTTGCACTTCCCCTCCCCTCTTGATATTCTACTTCAGAACAGGACATCACCCTGATGTAACTGTTAGGGCTAGAATTGGGCTCACACCTCCCCTGGTCACTCCTTCCCAAACCCCCCTTCCATGTGCAGAGCTGTTGACTGTGGGGGATTAGAGGGGCAAACAGGGGATATGAAAGAAGGTAGATGTGGAAAGACTGCTCTTGTGCCTGATCATCTGCTCCCTAGTTCCCATGTGCCCCAGAAGCAGCAAGGCTGATGATCCTGTCTCTTCCCACAGGAAGATGAAGAAGCGCTGTGTGGTGGCCGGAGTCCTGGCTGCAGCCCTGCTGGGGCTCATCTTGTTCCTGGGACTCTTCTTCGGGCTGCACCCTGACTCAGGGGACACACACACTTACAAGAGGGCAGCTGTGGCTACAGATGCAGGGCAGTGCTCTATAATTGGAAGGTACCCGCTAATTGTGCTGTGACTCTCATTAGCTCTGACAGCTCTTGCGCAGGACAAAACTGTTGCTTCCCTGATGACCAGGTGCAAGCCCAGCCATTGCCCAGCACAGGTAATCTCTAATCTCCCAGTAGAAACAGGAGGCCGTAATAAAACCTGAGCTTTTACTGTGCCTGACAAATGTTACTGTGGTTGCTCAAAGACAATATAGCCAGCAAAGATTCCCCAGATGCATGAAAGAGAGATGCTTTTCAAGCTCCTTTTAAAAACCGTTTATCAAGCTGTCCTCCAGTTCTAGATGCAAGTGCTGCAGATTTCAGGCTCCTCAGAGAGTTGTCATTTCTCATGTTTAATGGATGTGTCTGGGATGCCTGTCTCCACGCGTCCTTGACACATCTCGGGGTTTTCAAGGTAGTTTGGATGTGTCTCTAATCTGGTTTGCACCTAGCCCATGAGGATCTGTTCTCAAAACATCCTGTTCCTGAGGAACCTGTAGACTGGGTGTGGATTACAGAATCCTTCATAGCTGCTCTGACGGGATGAATCCACTGCTCTCAGGTAGCTGAGACACTGTAACAGATGCCTTCTCTTCTGCTGCACAGGGACATCCTTCAGCAAGGTGGATCAGCAGTGGATGCTGCAATTGCAGCTCTGCTTTGTGTGGGACTCATGAATGCTCACAGCATGGGCATTGGCGGGGGCCTCTTCTTTACCATCTACAGCAGCACAGGTAAGGGGCAGGGCTGTACACATCCGGAACAGTTTGAGAGCTGTTTATCTAAAGCAGGTAATTTATCCTGTCTGAATGAAGGTAAAAGACTGACTCTGCCAGTCTCTGGGGAACATGCTGTCCTCAGAGTAAGTGCCAAGAAACTGGCTCACGTTGATCAGACTTCAGCAGAAACAATGCCTGTGTGTTGAGTCCCTAGCTAAACATCATCTTCCTTGCTCTGTCATTAAAGGAAAAGTGGAAATCATTAATGCAAGAGAGGTGGCTCCAAAAAAAGCATCGGAGAACATGTTTGGGAACAACACACAGCTCTCTCTGAAAGGTATGGCAAAGGCTTCTTCACTACTTTGGGGGGAGCGCATAGCTCCACTGTTATCTGCTACTGACATGTCTAAATTAAGAACATTTCTTATGGTTACGTGCTTGCACATCTGCATCTAGAAATGTCCTCTACCTTGCACAATCTGCATCCTGACAAGGAAGCTAAAAATAATGTCCTTTAAACTAGTTGGTCATCTCAGCACTTTCTGCTTTTTGCTTTGTGAAAATGTGGGTTAATTCAAAGCACTGAGTATGACCTGTTCCATGTTGCCATCTTTCCTTTCCACCTCTTCGAATAAATCTTTGTGGATCAACTTAGTTCCTGTCAGTTCAAGGGTCCTCCCTAAATAGCTTTTGCGATAGCTTCAACTAATGGATCAGGGGCTCCAGAGAAGTAGTAATTTCCTTTCAGGGAAGTATTTACTAATCAGAAATAGAAATAAATACTAACTAGTTCTTTTCATGGTCACTCCTGTAACCAAGGAGGAACTGCACCTTGGAGGGTGTTTGAGAAGTGTGTTGAACTTCTGGGAGATGCCAGTAAAAACAGGATTGAAGCAAACTGCTGCATGACTGTGCAATGTAGTAACCAATCTTTTGCAATTGTAGTTAAAATGCTGCAACAAGGTTTTTGGCTTAAGTATGTACACAGCCTGCGTCCTCTCACTGTAGTGTGTTCTCCCTTACAGGACCGGAAACTGCAGGTAGCTTCTGTGTCCTGAGCAGCTTTTCTCTTATACAGAGCCTACTGAGGGGGAATGACCCAAAACCTTGAGTTACCAGCAAGAGGATTAGAGGTGTTTCAATAGTCCAGAATATGTCGGCATAAATGTCAGACAGAATAATTCTGTTAGCATCATACACATAAACTGAGCTGGTCATAGTATGCGTTATCCCTGCCTAAAACCAGGGCTGACAGAGAAGCCTGCTCTACCTTTTACTCCATTAGTCACTTTTTTTCCTGCTGTGGAAGACTAATATATTCCTTATCTGCTCCAGGAGGACTGTCCATTGCTGTTCCAGGAGAAATCCGTGGGTATGAATTGGCTCACAAACGTCATGGCAAGCTGGCATGGAAAGACCTGTTTCTGCCCAGCATCAAGTTGGCGAGAGAAGGATTCCCTGTTGGGAAAGGCCTTGGAGCAGCCATCAAATCAAGAGAGAAGTCAATTGAAAGCAATCCCACACTGTGGTAGGTAGAACAGTCTCACTGTGGTACATAGAGCAGCTGCTGTTCTGTGCAGAGAAATCTGGAGAAACTGCATCCTAGCTGACCAGTCTCTGTTTGTGTAATGTAGCGTCTGTGAGAAGTGTGCCTCCCTCCAGTGACTGCACTGGCTGTACCTGATGATGTTATTCCAGCTATCTGAAGGTGCTAAATCATGTGGCCAATTTTAGGAAGGTTCAATCCTGGCCTTTAAAGGGAGATAAATTCTGCTCTTAAAGTCCATTTGTCTGAGCAAAGATGAAATTAGAGTACACGCTGGATTCATCTGTCAGATGGCAATGTATTTTCTGAATCCTCAGCTTTTCCTCATGCTGTAAGTGCACCAAGCTAATCTTACCTGCATTTGGAGCAATTGCAGAGTCTCCTTGAACATCTCATCTGCTCTCAGGCAGTGGGAATTTGGGTCATCTCTTACTCTGCAGTCAGCCTTTCTCAATCAACGCCTCTGACCATCCACTTCTGGCAGTGACTATGACCATGAAGGGTTATAAATGCTCCTCCACTTCTTCTTACTGTCAAACCCTCAGTGTCTATGTCCAGCCCTACTGGAGATCATGCTTAATTTTCTCTTTTCCTTAAAATCTCTGCCAGCTGCAGGTTGATTTCCAATCCAATTGGGACGTACAGCCTGGGCCTATCTCCTGTACTTCCACCTGGCAGGTCCACAGCAGCACATTCATGATCCATGATGAGGGAGAGGAAACTAGAGAGGAAACTGTCTACCTCAAAGTGCTCTGGCAAACAGGGATCGAAACGCATTCTCCTGGACTCACTGGAAGCTTTGAGCCTCATAGCTTTGTAGTCTGTGCTCTGAACTGAACTGCTTGGGTTCAAGGACTATGGCCCCTCCTGGGCCTCTTCAGGCAGTTGTTGGCCCCTTGGGCAGGTAGGGAGAGTGGCCTGCCTTGGTGAAAAAGATCGGCACTCTCTCCTGCAGGCTTCACTGAGTAAATTCCAAGCAATGTCAGGTCAGACACCACTGTTCACTTTTATGTCCCAGTGCAAGATATCAGGACCCCTGGGGCATGGCTCAGGCAGTTTCTCTTCTCTCCAAGAAGCCTCTAGCATGGACACTCAAATACTGTGTCTGCTGGTACAGGTACACATAGTTTTGAACTTGTCTCTCAGATCTGATCTTCTCAATCTCCTTTCTCTGTTAGCGAAGTGTTCTGCAAAGGAGGGAAAATTCTGCATGAGGGCGATATCATCAAGATGCCTAAACTAGCCAACACATACGAGACTATAGCCAGTGAAGGAGCAGATGCCTTTTACACAGGAAGCCTGGCAAAACAGATCATCGACGACATCCGCAGTGTAGGTGAGAAACAGGACATCTGTCCAAAACAGCATGAGTGACCTGACTGCTGCGGCTCAGCATCCAGGGAGGAGCCGGTGACCTGCAGAAGCCTTGGAAGCGGGTCAAGCCTGCTGCCTGAAATGCTGCCTCTGAGATCTGTGGCAACAGGACACCCAAGAGAAGCCGTTAGTGCTTTAATGGATGCAGTTGAAACTCAGTCAGAAATGGATATATATACTGTGCATTTCTGTACCGTATAGTCTAGCAAGTCTGTGCGTTTTTTGGATACAGCTTAGTACATAAGTGCTGTTTACAGAGCCTGAATCCAACAAGTTTCTACCTAAAACGTTACATACGTGGTCCTGTAAACTCTGAGCTTGTATAATCTCTCGATGCCACTAGATGGTGGTAGTATCCTATCTTTGCTAGCGAGCACTGGCTAACTTCAGTCAACCTCATGTGAACAAGTCATTTACCGGCTCTATTTGTGATGGCGAATTACTGTCTTCCCCCTTCTGATAAGAAAGGCAATGGAACATACAAATTATTCTGCTTGTGGGGTAGCACAAAGCATCAGCAGCCAAAAGCTGCATCCTCCTCCTGTAAACAGGACTCTTTTTGTCACCTGACGTTGCTGGTGTCCTTTGTAAAAAAAAGATGGATCACCAGATTTTTGGCTGCCATAGATCAGCCCAACTTCAAGCTTAGGCTATCTGAGCCTCAGCTGGATTTATCAAGGAATAAATACATCTCCTGTGCACCCATCTCTGCTCTATTTACCTTGCAACTTTCCAGATTTGTCCATGTTCCCTCCTGTCCGTGCTGCGATGCATGGCAGTGGAGTATTACTTCCTCTTCCCACCAGAGATCACATAATCCCACACCTATAGTTTCCTTCTCTTTTCCAGGGGGCATTGTCACACTGGATGACCTGCGGGAATACAATGCAACAGTGATCGAAGACCCCATAGAGATCATACTTGGGGAGTTTACCCTCTACACGCCTAGTGCCCCTCTCAGCGGCCCAGTGCTAGCCCTCATTTTCAACATACTGAAAGGTGAGAGTGCCACCGGGCAGGGCCTTAGGGCCGCAGGAGCTGGTCTAGCTCCAAAGACAATGCTGCTTTTGTGCCCTTTTTATTTTGGGAGCTAGGCCTCCCTTGACAGCCCTCCAGCAGGTGAAGTCTAAGACCCCAGGAGGGATCAAGAGATACCCAAACTTTCATCTTCTGCTGTAAACTCAGGGGTGTCACCTTCCTACTTGAAATACATGTGAGAGGAAGAATATGCTCCTGATTGGGGCACTTCCCTGGTACCTGCATGGGTGCAAACTAACTTGTACTTGAGGCTTCTTTGGAAAACAACTCTGCAAGTACAAGTCCTTCTGATGACTTCCACAGTGCTCAAAACTAGCAGAGCTCCCATGTTCTCCATGCAGAGATTAGGACAGTCCAGTGACTGCATCTCTGTAGAGACTGGGCTTCAAGATTACACCATTTCACACAGGTTTCTTAGCAGTCTATTGACCCTGTACGTTACTTTGTGTTCACAGTTATTTGTCTTCTGTTGCCAGGATATAATTTCTCTGCTGACAGCATCAAAACCATGGATGAGAAAGGTCTGACTTACCACCGCATTGTGGAGGCCTTTCGCTTTGCCTATGCCAAGAGGACTTTACTGGGAGATCCAAAATTTGTCAACATTACAGAGGTACCTGGCAAAAGCCTTTTATTTCTGCCACACCAAGGCTGACTGGAACTTGGCTTAAAGTTTTTAGGTGACTAAACTTTGTCAGGGATGCTCTGTGTCACCTGCTATTGACATGCACACTGAAATATCTCTGAATCTACTCATGAAGTCTCATGTGACTCATGGCTGAGCTGTGAGGGATATAAATGGAAGACTCCTTCCTGCTGTAAGGAAAAGCAAACTCCTCAATTCACCAGGAGTGTTTGAGTATGTTTAGGGCTAACCCTCCCTGTTTTCGTAGTGTTTGAAGCTTTAGTCACTAGATGACATTCCCAGCATCCTTGTGGCTCTCTAACCACAGTCCTGCCTGTAGTAAATGGACCAACGGATGGGGAGAGGTGAGGCAGAAACTCTGCTTTTCCCAACTTCACACTTTGTGCTTTTACTTCTGTGACTCTCCAAAAGCAGCAGGATCTGAACCCAGCCCAGCTTGATGGACACAGATTTGCAACTTACTGAGCAATGATGAGAGCTTGCCTTTGTCTAGTCCTCTCAACCCAATCCCTCTCCTCTCATCTCTGAAGCAAGTGTAACACTGCTTGCCTACACCTTACAGCAGTGTTGAGGACAGCTTTCCATAGCTCTACAATAATGCATGCTGATTAACTTCCTTCACAAAGGGGTGCACTGGAGCAGCTGCTTCTGTGACTGCTTAAAATGCTCTTTGGTACAATAGCCATCTTGCAAGAAGGAAGGCCCTTGCTGGGAAAATATAGCCTCACTGCTGGGATTTGCCACTTTTCTGTGGTCTAAAGTACTGGATATCAGCCTCATAACTACAAGTCTCTTAATCTGCTGAGTAACTGCATTGGGTTTCTCTGACAGGCGATCAGAAACATGACGTCCGAGTTCTTTGCGGATAGTCTCCGGAGGAAAATCACAGACAACACCTCCCATCCAGTTGACTACTATGAGCCAGTATATTACACTGGAGATAATGCCGGTACATCCCACCTCTCCATTGTGGCTGATGATGGCAGTGCTGTGTCCGCCACCAGCACCATCAACCAATAGTATGAGTTCAGACATTACTTCCATGTAGGCCTTTGCCATCTTCCTAGTGGTGGTTCTGTGGTTGGTATAAAACATCACTGAAGTGTCATCTCTCTAGTGGGGTAGTGTTGGGTAGCACTGTTGATGGGCACTTCTGCTGAGCTTACAGGTCAGTTTGTAACACTGAGGCCTCTGCGATTGGGTCAGTAGAAAAGATGTGTCCTCTCTCGTGTTGGGTTCACCCACCAAGAAAACATTCACTGCATCTGGATCTTCTCATAAGCAGTAGTATCGCTGCCGACTCTCACTTCCCAGGCTTCTGGAAGGAATTTGGCCTAATACAGCTGGCCTGGAAGTGCAGTGTTTGGCTCGAAGAGCTGTGTTCTGCTTGTATGGACTGAAGCTGGGGGATGAAGGTTCTTTTTGTCCATAGAAAATGTCTCCAGCTTGACACATCGAAGCAAAACACCAGTCATTCCCAAATATGCCAGCCTTTGTGCTATCTGCCTCTGAACGGAGTGCAGTGCTGGCCAGCTGCAGGGGGAATTGGTTGTACTTAGCTGCTGGGCTGGTTTTCCCTTGGGGTCCTTGCAGGGGAGCTATACAGCAGGGCTCTGGGCTGCCTTTCCTTGGTGTGGCTGTATAAGGACAGAATGTCCTTTACAACAGGAGCGAGTGGAGAGTTACTCCAATCAAATCCCAGGTTTCACATCGCAGTAATTCACCTGAAGCTATTCATGGATTTGACATGTCTGCACCAACTTGTTTTGTCTAGCTTTGGCTCTGATGTACGATCCAACGTGAGTGGAATTATATTTAATGATGAGATGGATGACTTCAGCTCACCTTACATAGTCAATGGATTTGGGATCCCTCCTTCACCAGCAAATTTCATAGCACCAGGTAGCTGTAAACTGCCTTCCTGGCTCAGTCTTTTGGCTATATATAGCATACTAATGCTGTGGTGTCTGCAAAGTAGGCTGCAGCACGTCTGCTGTCAGGCACAGATCTGGGGCTTTCTGCAGAGGACAGGGATGAAAGCGAGTTCCCTGGCATCCCTCTCAAAAACACACAACCACCACCCCTGGTGCGCCCTGAAGGAGGAGAAGCCGCCTAAAGAAAAACTCTTGTGTATGCATGCCTCCTTCCAGCCACGAGAAATCCTTTCCCAGTGAGCTCAGTACATGTCAAATGAAATTACTTGGAGCTGCAAAAAATTTCTTTGGAATGATTTAAGAGGGAGGGAGGCAGCAGTAGGAGTTGACTGCAAAGTGTTAGATGGCACTGTCCAGCCTTCTCCCTGTGCTGCCTTGGAGACTGTAGGGCAGCTCTGGATAAGCCCAGTTCACATACCTAACCCAAGCACCCTGCCTGCCCCACCACTGCTTCCTGCAGACCCATCTCATTGCTGCTAAAGCGGGCTGGGATTCTGCTGCCCTCCTGCACCCCATGCTTTGGAGATAGACAGGGAAGGGAAAGGACAGGGAGGGAAGTCCCATGATGTATGGGTGGCAGCTGTGTCACAGACAGCCCCAGCTGAGACTGGACTGTGCAAGAAGGCACGTTCAGCCTTTGCGTGAAGGACCAGGGTTAAGCTTTGCATTGCAGAAGCAAGAATGAGATGGATACTAGGGACAGTGGGATCCCCAAGGGCTGAATAAGACATGTGAACTGAGTGAGGAAGGTCAATACCGAGGGTCTGGGTTTAAACATGGAGCAGGAGCTGGCAGTTTGTAAGCTGCAGGTGGAAAACTGAACCTCTGTTGCATCTGTGTCCCCAACAGGCAAACAGCCCATGTCCTCTATGTGCCCATCCATCTTGGTGGATAAAACAAAAAAGGTCAGGATGGTTGTTGGTGCTTCTGGAGGAACGAAAATAACCACAGCAACAGCACTGGTATGTGATGATATGGGCAAGCTGGGCACAAGACTGAGGCAAAACAAGGTGGGGGAGAAGCAGTGTTTGGGATTAGGGGCTCAAGTTTCCACACGTGAGGTGACCGTGGCTGTGGCTCCCTGCTGTGGGACGGGGTCCTAAAAGGGAGGTTCTTGCCTGGCCTTCTGAGGGCCAGACCTCCAACACCACCTCCTGCCATAGCTACAAAAATCACTTCCTTCAGTGACTCCAGGTCTTCTCCTTTAGCAAGTTGTTCTTACCACTTGCAGAATACTTGTGCCTTCAGTTCAGCTTTGATGTCTGTTCCCTGTATCTCCATGAACTAGCCTCCTATGTAGTTTAGAGCTGTTCCCATTCAACGTCCTAAACTTTGGATGAAAGTCACACATAGTAGCTAAATAAGAACTTAGGCCAGGCATGGTGTCAGTCTGGCTGGCAGGCTGTCTGTGAGCAGCCATGGCAGCCCCTCAAATGCCCAGCTAGCTCAGAAGTGATTGCAGGAGAAAGCTGTCTCCTTTGCCAGCACACACAGCAGTTCAGAGCACCAGGCTGGATCCTGCTTGCTGGCTGAGGTAGAGGAGGATTCCCATAAAAACTGCCTCAAGCAGCTTTCTAAGCCCTTGATCCTGAGGCTGTTTTCACTTGCCAGCAGCTCCAAGCTGCACTTCAAGCATGTAGAGGTGAGTCAGGTTTAAGGGAACTGCTTGCACGGTAGTGGGAAGCTGTAGCTCCATGTTTGCTGACGTGACTGCTGGTCTCTAGCACTAGCTTAATTGCAGCAGCATAAACTCAACTACCATAACTTGAGGGTCTGATCTTTTTACTATGTTAATTTTCGTAAGTCGAGGTCTCTTTTTGTGGGAATCCTCCTGAGCATATACAAGGTGACTGGCTGCAATGTACCTGTGTTTTGTTTAGCCAGGAGAGGGGCTGCTGAAAGCAGCAGAAACTAGAAATTACACCTTTTATGTGCTCTGGTGAACATCCTTCAGGCATCTCTGCCTATGTTGCTACAAGAGTCAGGCCTCTTTGAAGACAAGTAACTAATGTTAAGGCCTTCTCCTTCTCATAGACGATCATCAATTCCATCTGGTTTGGTTACGATGTGAAGAAAGCAGTGGAAGAGCCCAGAATTCATGATCAGCTGTTTCCCAATATCACAGAGCTCGAGCAGCAAATAGAGGAGGTCGGTCTACCTAGAGTCTGTGGTGTGTGTGAACTCCTTGTATGGGCTGGGTTCCTAGTGTTGGGAAAGCGTGCACTTGTGGGAAATCATGAAGCTTTACCAAATGTTCTGAGGTGAGCAGTATTAAAGCTGGCACAGGTCAAGTATTGGGTCACAATAAGCTGTTCAAAGTGCACCTTTAGTGTCAGTCAACATGGGTTTAAGGCCTAGCACATTCAAGTCTGACCTACATCTGAAACTGAGGGTCTCTATTGTCTTGCAATGTTGTTTGGCTCAAAGGTCTTGCAAAACAGCAAACTGCATCAGGGCCTGAACCATCCAGCAGCCTAAATCCAGAGACTCTCAGCATGTAGTTTCAGACCTACCTAACACGGGCACAGAACGCTTGCGTAATCGTGGAGGATGCAGGTTGCAGACTCTGGCATGCATGGAGCTTCTCTCTCCTGTTGTCCTCATTCACTTCTGCATTCCAGGGCATAGAAGAACAACTAAAGAAGAGAAAGCATGACACCACGCGGGTGAGTGGTGGTGCGGTTGTGCAAGCCATTCTCAAGACAGATGAAGGCTGGGCTGCAGCCTCTGATTCCCGGAAAGGTGGCTTCCCTGCAGGTTACTGACGTGGCTCGGCTCCTTTTTTCAGTGGTCTAGTGACACTGAGGTGTGTTTGGGGGGAAGATCCTTTAGGTTTGCAACTCAGGGACTTCTCACAGGAAAGAGAACAAATTTACCTGTGGTTCTGTTGACAGAGCTGGGACAGTTCTTTATGGCCATGACTGCAGTGCCTCATGCCACAGCAGTCTGCTAAGACAGGCACGTCTACCAGGACGTGCAGTACTTACTTGAAGAGTCTGTTCTGCCTTGAAGAGTTTGTTCCCTACCTCCTCTCCATCCCATGAAGACAGATTGGGTACCCAGGGTTTCTGCAGGAGGTCCAGCTCACTCAAGCTGCAGGAAGTGTTAGCCTGCACAGCGTCAGCTACCAGGAATGTCCCTGTCACTGCTAGAAAAGAGATTTGTTTCCTGTTGAGTAGATGGGAGTTACAGGAGTCTGGGGACTGGGTTTTCTAAGTTACAAACTATTAGGTCTGTGCCATAGCAGGAAGCCCAGCTCTAGACTGGGATAAGCCTTCACAAACTCATCACTCTTAACAAAAGATGTTTCTGCTTTTCACTTCAGTTGATTATTGGAGATGAGTGGGTAAATGGGGAAATGGCTTCAAACTTTTTTTATATTTCTGTTGAGAAGGTCTAAAGGGAAGATGCTACCTGTAAAACTCTGAGCACAACTAAAATAAATAAATACGGAGTCACACGTTCTTGCCTGCCCAGTTGATACTGTGAAAAGGGATGGTGAGAGTCTGCATGAAAGAAGTTCTCTTGAGATTTTTCTCTTTTCTTCACTTCTTTGGTGAAGCTGTGAGTAAAACCGAAAATAGCTGCATATCCCAAACAAGCTTGTTCTTCTCCAGTTTGCTTTTTACCACATCATACCACAGGCCTGAAATACCAGAGTCTGAGGAAATAAAACCTCTAAAAAAGGGTGCACTGCTGCTACTATATATAAATGAGTGGCTTTGGGTAAAAGTTGCCTGGGAAGTGCTCTGTGCTCCTTTCTCCAGAGCAGCTACTGATGATGATGTGTTAGGCACAGCTCAGGCAGTGATTGTAAATACCCTAAAGTCACTGTGTTCCCTTAAGAATGAAATTGGTCTGGGACCAACCCTGTACTCTTTTATCATTGAACCAAGACTTTGGCTTTCCTACTTCTTGTCATTCCCCAGTAGATGCCACTCAGTGGCAGGCTGCTGTTTAAATCCAGTTTGCACGTCATTTTAGGAAGCTTTGATACAAGTTTGCGTATGGAACAGCATCGGTTGCTATTTCTTGGAAGTACATGGCCCTTTGGACTTAGGACTAGCGGAGCTCTATCGTGGCCAAGTGTGATTGGAGAATTAAACAAAATTACTGTACAGCAAAATAAGCCAATTGGAACCTCACAGTCACTATAGTTAGTCTGAACTGCAACAGAGAAAGCTTGTGCTCTGAAACTGGAAGGTATCTGTTTTCTGGGAAATGACTGTTGGAGAAACACGCTTTCTGAAATAAGTTTGAGGAACTGCTGCTGGGCTGTTTCGAACAGCTCATGGTGCATCAGTCTTCTAGCTAGTCAGAAATCTCCCTTATTATTTGTAACCTATGTTACAAAACTTCCCTTGAAAACTATTCTTATAAATGCATTTGAATTCTTGACTCTTTGCAGAAATGGATTTGTTTGTTTTAGCAGTATCACTCCAGAGGTGTGATTTGTTAACATTAAACCAGGCTAAGGCTCGCACTTATATCCTACATTTTAAACACCCACCCCCCAAGGATACTTCGGCATGCTGTAATTATCTGCATCTTGTTTGGACATACCTCTACAAAGGGCACGCGCTTCTGCCACCTGCTGTGATACCACATTCCACTACTCACACTCTGTGAGGCTGTCCGTGTGTCAATAGGCAGATGTCAGTCCATGACTCCAGCTCTAGAACCTCCGATGGTGCACTCCAGGCCATTCAGCTGGTCTGAGTGTTTCAGCTACAAAAAAAAGACTTTTTTCCTGCCGTCCCACCCCTTTCAATGCAACCAGTCCCCCCAACCCCTGCTTCTGAGCAGACACATCATGTCTTCTTGTAAGCTGCCTGACACAGTGCAGGGTCTGGAGAACAGGACATGCTGTTGTGACCGATTCCAGCTGATTTGCAAGGGACTGGTACTGGTAAAAGGCAATTCAGATCACAAACTGGGGGTTCACCTCTTTCCCCTGTTCTTCAGTCTAACATTACCATGATTTTCTTTTGGCAACCATCCAGCCTCTGGAAGAGCCAGAGGGAAGTGCCACAATCAAGCTGTGAGAGCCAAGTGGCAAATGTCAGTCATCTGCACAGTTCTTCAGCTTCTCCAGTGATGTATTGAGCCTCCAGAATAAACAACTTCCTGCTGGAAATGCCTGCGTTGACAGTCCTCTCTCAACAAGCGCTTGTGTATTAGGTTTAGAGCAGCAATTCCCAGAGAGGTTTAAAAACACTTTATTAAACATGTAATTTAAAGACTTCATTAGAAAATAGAGCAGCCTCTGTAGAGTGATGCTTTAAAAGTCCGATTAAGTTGAATAAGTACAAAAATAATGTTCTTCTGTTGGCATGAGCTTGAATGGGGAGAGACCAAACCGGAGGCTCTTGTCCCAAGCAAATTTCAGCAGTGGTGAGGAGGTGGCAGGGAAGAGCAGAGGTGCTAAGGGAGGTACAATCCCACAGCTTCACCAGATGTTTTGCTGGTGAGGAGTACAGGACTGGTAGTACCTGCACTCTCATTCCTTTCTGTCTTGCAAATTAAATTGGCTCAGTTACAAAGTTAGTAGTAGTTAAATTGCAGTGAGTGCTGGAGTACGGTAATATTCCTATGTCTTCGTGGTGGGAAGTAGCTGTGATAGCACTGCGTTGGCAAGGTGCTGGATTACTGCGGTGTGCTTTGCCCTAAGGTATGTCAGAAGTGAAGGTAAGTGGAGATTTAGTGACTTGGTGCCTTGGCTTTTCTGCTAGTGAAACATGATGGAGTATGGCCCAGGGCACTACTGAAGGCTGCCCTGAAGCCTAATCAGGAAGCAAGAACTGCTGTTCCTGTCCCCAGCCAGTGCCATTCTCGGTTGCTTTTTGTAAACTCTAAGCTCTGCTGGACTAGTTAGAAATATCTACAGATCTTGCTAAAGCTACCACCTGGTACAGAAATGTGACCTGCGGATGGTGTGTGGTGTCCGTAAGTGCTTCCCCTATGACAATTCTGCAGCTGGGGGTTTATTTCTGATGCTAGAACCAGTGCACCGAGAACTGGTAGTTGAGGTAAGGGAGTTAATGAAAGCAGAAAACTTCAGCAATTTATGTAGATTGAATATGGCTACAAAACCCACAATGTAATCCCTTCCAGTACTGCCTCCCCTCAAACTTTATGCCTGTTCCCATTGTCTATTCAGATTCAGCAGTAGTGCAATGCTGTCCAGCGGGCTGTTGCGCTGCTTCTATGGCTTGAATAAGCAGCTCTGCTGGGGAAACCAGAGGTCCTTCCTGAACTGGGGGATTTATGATAAATTCCACTTGGATGAGGAAGGAGGTGGGGGTGGGGGCACTGCATGGAACTGGCTCTGTACCTCACTAACTTGTCTTCCAGATGCATGATTAAGAGCTTGTGGTTATGATCTGGTAACTTAGGAATACTTTTCATTAAGCTCTGATACAGCTGCGGTCATACTATAGTCCTTTGTGTACAATTTCTGAAGGAAAACACATGTCTGGCTCCAGTCAGCTTCACTCAGACCATCATTAAAATGCAACTGAAGGCTGAGATTTCAAGAAGTTGATGGCTTCATTGGGCAGACTTGTGGGTAAGAACACAGGCTGAAAAACTATCTGGCTCTGTTTGCAAGGGTGTATGTGGATGGCCTTGTTTTGGTTTGGGTTTTTTAGTGGTGTGTGCTCAACCACTTGTTATGGTGTTTACAGAGGGATTTTGTCTGCTTGCATACTAGGAATTCCAGGTGCTGTGAGTGCAGTAAGAGCCAAGCTGTGAAGGGAAGGGCTCTGCTAGTGCCTTGTGCTGGTTTGGCTTCACTTTCAGAAGCACACACACACGCTACTGTCTGTGCACATCGGGAAGTACAGCTCATAAGCTCACAGAAAATGGAGTCCTGGTGTTTGCCTGGCCAGGCTGAGCTCATGGCTACAACTGCTGATCATGCATCCTTTCCATTTTGAAGGAAGTTAAAAAGCTTCCAAAAAACAACCACTCTCCCTCTGCAATTCTCACCCACCTTCCCGAACAACTTATCTTCGGCTGGCATTGATGAGGCAGAACTGGCACAGACTGGGACTCCTCTCGCCACAGGGAGAGGAACTATCCAGGGAACTAAGCTGAAGCCTGTCTATCCCAGGAGCAGGGAATTCACATGGCCCCATGGGCGGCTTATTCTCAAAGCCACCAGTGTGCAGGGTTGAAGGAAGCTTTAGCACAGGTACTCTGAGCTTGTGGGGTCCTTTGCATCCCCAAGGCAGTAGGGCAGCAGACTTGTGCTATGGTGTGCTGATTTCACCTGCCACCTTCGGGAGAAGTAGGGCTGCTTTGGATGAGAAAACCAAGAGGGGGAGTGTGGTATTTTGCTCTCTTCCCTTTCCAAACCCATCCTCTAAGCCTGGATGCTTAATATTTTAAAATCTTGACCCTACAGACACTTGTAATTCTCATAACCAAAACAGTTACATATTTCACAGCACTGAGCTCCAGTAATAATAACCTTATTGTGGCAACAGCCTGAAAGAAGCCAATTCTGCTCTTAAGTGAGACTTTCCAGCAGGAATGGAAGATATGGTGGGGTCATTTCACAGTGTTCCCAGTGGGTTTTGGACCAGTTCTCCTTGTCCACTTTGTATTCTCTTATTCTGAAACGCTGATGTGCTCAAGAAAGATGTTTTTCCATGTATCACGTAAGTAATGGAGGGTGTAGCTCTAAACAAGGCTGGCTAACCTGTCCTTGTATTGCCTGAGGGTAACTTGCAGTCTGCTGGAATCAGGTGTAATCACAAGTTTTGCCCACACTCTAGGAGGCATCCTGATGGAAACAGTCAGTATGGGCATTTCCAAGCCAAAGGATGTTCTGAATCTGTTTATCTCCTGTGGTTTTGCAAGTTGTGATGGAATTTCATGTTAATACCCTGCTGACTTCCCCAGCTTCCTTTTATCAGAGTAAGCAGAGATGCATTTTCCTTCCTTGGAAATTCCCTGCACAACATTCACTGCAAATTCAACTTTCTTTTCTTTATGTCCTCTTCTGAGCAGGCCGCTCCTAACCTCCTGTAGAGGGAAGAGAAGAGGAAATGGAGAGAGTGGAGCAGGGGCCTGAGGCCTTAGCATTGCCCGGTGTGAAAATGAAGGACGTGTATGCGGGGTCAGGTTGAGAAAGTGTGATTTAAGCAAGAAAGAGGTTAGCTTTAAATAAAATATAGATTATTCAGGAGAGTTACAGAAGCAATCTCCTTCTCAACAAAAGGAGAAGATAAGAAGATCCAAGTGAGGCCACTCACCTCACTGAGATGTCTCTCAAACAGTATCTTGTCACCTTTAGTGTGCATGACAGGAGCTGAAATGGCATGTTCCAAGTCATAGCCAAACCACAGCTTGTTTATAATTGCCTGCAATGAAACAAATCCCACAGTGACTGACTGGAGGTACTGAACAAGAACTTGGGTCACATGCTGCCATCCTCTGCACTGGTGTTAGGCCAAACCAGCTCAACTGTAAATCCTGTCTGCGGGATGGTGCAGACCTGGGCTGTAAGAGGGGCTGCACTGAGTAGGACCAGAATTCCTACCGGTCTAGTGTCCTGTCTTCATGGTGACCAACAGCAGATGCTCAGGGCAAGTATAAGAACAGGCTGAGCACACAATGATAATTCCCAGAACACTCTCCCTTAGCCAAAGTGGTGTCCTTGAATTCAGTAGCTACTGATGGATCTTCTATCTTTCTATTTATAGTTGTTCTTTCTGTTTTCAGATCAGGTCCTAGCATGGACTCCTTCCCAAGCTTCTCTCCATTTTTTGTTCAGGAGAATGTGTGCTCCCCTTGCTCAGTGGAAGGTGTTCCTGTGCAGTACCTGCTCACTCACCATAGCAGTAGCACTGATAATCCACTCCCCACCTGCTCCTCCAATCACCAGCATGTCTCCTGTCTCGGAGATGAGAATGGAAGGCACCATTGCTGAGGGAGGCTTCTCTCCTAGAGCAGAGGCAGAGAGTGTTATTCTTCCTATGTGGTTTTTAAGGGGGCTGGAGAGACACACAAGTTTGTCTATCACACCCTTCTTGCATTCCCCAGGGCAAAGCAAGCTGCTGCTCATGCCTCAAGAAGCTCAAGTCTTGCAGAAAACTAGTTTCCTTGTGCCGAGACCCCATAGCACAGGAAACTGCACAGGCTAAATAGGAAGCATCTCTTGGCACAGGTTATCCTTCAAGTAGTCAGAACTGCTGCAGCTCATTCAGCCCAGCCAGGGAACCATTATTGCTATCCTGCCATCACAGAACTGATGTCCTCTCTCATGGCAGACCCAGGGGAGATCGCATCAGGGATAGCTGATTCCATAGAGCAATGTCTCTGCATCAGCACTGCTGTGTTAGAGAACTTGGTGAAAGCCTACAGCATTTCCTGACTGTGCATGCAACTATATACAAGCGTAAAAAAGTCAGCGCACTTGTCTTAGCAGTAGTTTCTTCACTTCTTCCCTCCTCTCCCCATCAATCAACAATCTCTGCTTTCCCCGGTCAGAAACCAAAACTCCCATGTTTCCATGTAAAGGCATACGTGAGCAGACACAGACACTCTACAAAGCTTCCTCCTCCACCAGTCTGAAAAAAACCTTGCTCTCATCCAGACCTAGGAAGGGAACGAGCATCTGCAGTTTGCAGATAGTCCCTGCCCAGCTCTCACAGCCTGCACATCCATCTCCTGGCCTTGGGTTCTGTTTTGAGGTGTGAATGCTCACCTGGTTTAAAGCTTCTGTTTGCTATGCAGAAATCAGCGAGCTCGTTATTTAAAATGATCCCAGTTTGGGTAGAATACACAAAGGAGCCAAACCTGCAGGGGGACAGAAGTAGCCTTTCAGTGCCCAGTGCTCTCCTGTTGTGGATGACATTAACTGACCATCGTATCCTGGGGGTTGCCTCTGTGTCCTCCCAGCCTGCAGCTGCCCCAGCTCGGGTGTCCAAAGGTGTTCATGCTGCTGTGCTGGAGCCAGAGATGAGCTCCCTGTTACTAATGCACGTGGAGAGTTGCCCAACTCACAGAAACTCAGCAGAGCTCAACAAGTTGTTACATCTTTGTGAACTGTGATGTTCTTTGGGCCAATGCTTAGAGACCTCTGCTGTCACAAGAAAAAAGGATTCATGAGTAAGAGACTGCCTAAATCTGTGAAGCCCAAGGGTTTTGCGTTTCTGGTAAAGAGCTCTTGAAAGTATTCTGTGAACTGATACAAGGCCTATGTGATTCAATCACCAACCCCTTGGCTACTCACGGGTAGTTGATGGTGCTGGTGGCGGACACGGCACTGCCATCTGCAGCGAGCACAGAGATGTGGCTGGTGCCCTTACTTTCGTAGCTGTGGTTGTTGATGGACTCCCACAAGTTGTAATGGCTGAGTGGATGGTTACCATGGGTATCTATTAGGCGTCTGACAAGCTCAGCAGTCTTGTCAGACAGCAAGGTCTCCACAGGCACCTGCAATCACAGCAAGGACACTGAACTTGTGTCACCAGAGCACAGGCTTGGCTTCCTTTGGGCACACAGAAGCCTGGGGGATTCAGCCCCAATAGTGAGAGCCTGTGGAACTGCATTGGCAGCATGAATCCCCAGGCCACTCTCCTCACAGAAAATGAAACAAGGTCAGTACTGGGACACCTCAGCACTGGCCTGAGCACATGTGCATCCTTTAACAGGCAGGTGAGTGCTAGCCTGCAGCTGAACAGAAACTGCAGGCAAAGTAAATGGCCTAATCCTGCCTCTGCCTCGGCCAACTGAGCTGCATTGCTCTTGACTAGCAGTTCTATTTCCTTCCACGGCTGCAAAGCAGGAGGGCGTCAGAGCATCGCTTGGTACTGTAGCAGTGCACTGGTGGGAAGGATAGGCTGGGCAATAGGTAGCTGGCTTGAGGGCTTAGCACATAGACTAGAATGAGTTGGTGACACTGCACTGAAAAAAAACCAAACCAGGAAATGGCATTCCCTGCTCCTTCTCTGTCAAGCAGCAGTGTAGAAGCAGCTGTCAGGGCTGTGCATGTCTTTGGCTGCCTGTATGTACCACACCACCTCACCTGAGCTTCAGAGAAGGCTGGGTCACTCATATGGTGTTTTAGCATATTGCCAAACTTCAGGGCCTCTGCAATGCGATGGTAGGTTTCTACCTTCTCCTCGGGTGTTGCTAGTGATGCTTCACGGAGTTTATACTCTACAGAGTAGGATGAAATAATTTTCTTAATAGACCCAAGACAATGTTTTTCAAGAATTGGTAAAAAAAGAGTTGAACAGAACCACCTTTTTCCATCCCAGGTCTTACCAAGTTTCCTCTGTGCCTTAGCAGGATATAGGCACAGAAACAACCAAGTATAATTTCCCCTGTGATTTCAATTCCTCTTGAAGCTTTGGAAAATCATGTATCCTTTGGCCTTTGCAACAGCTATGGTGATGCTGATCCGTTGTAAGAATGAGCCAGTTCATCATCCTGCTGCACAGCATGGTCACACTGCTGCTTTGGGGCCTGTCCTCGCTCACCAACTCCATTTTTGCCCATTACTTTCCTATGGCTCTAGAGCAACTCTGCAAACCTCTTGCCCCTTTTCCCTTAGGAATTTACCTTCCAGTATCTTGAGGATGAACATGAGCACAGGACCTCCCATGGGCGGTCCGGGAGAAAACACTGTGGTGTGATTTTTCAGGGTAATGTTCAGAGCTGAGGACACCTCTGCTTTGTATGCCCGAAGGTCCGCCAGTGAGATACTGGACCCTTCAACAGAAAACCAGATAGGTAGCTGGTATTAGCACATTAACATCTGCTAGGTGCTACATCAGACCCTTGGTAAAGCTTGCCAAGAGCCATCCCTGAATATTCCAAATTTCTTTCACCAAGCACAACATTGTCTTCATGTGTCCTCATACATGAGCACTATGGGTGAGTGCCAGAGCAGTAAGTGGCTCTCAGCCCTGCTGGGCCTGAGGAAAGATGGCCCCTTCCCATGCCAGGTACCACCCCAAGTGGCGAGCAAATGGCATGTGTTGGCTTTCCCCTGGTACCGATTCACTGTGGGCCAACTGCTGAGAAAAGGCCTGTCTATAGCTGTTACTTACCAGCCTTCCTAATGTCCTCCACCAGGGCCTTTCCTATCTGTCCCTCATAAAATGCCGTAGCTCCATTTTCTGCTACAGCTCTCAGTGTTCGCTGCAGCACTGGCCACCTGAAGGTCTCTCCAAGCTTCAGAAACCTTTGACCATCACATATCAGTGGGCTGTTAAAAAGAAGAACATCCATCAGCTTACAGCATGTGCTTATTCTGTCCCCAGGGCCAATCGCTCTTTCTCCCCAAAGCTGATGTGGTTTATGCATGTTGTACACTTTCCAAGCCAGGGCTACACTGTCGTCTCCATGGAGAAAAGCTCTTCCCAGCCAGTTGCTACCCATAGCACCAGGCACTCTTTCCCCGGACAAAGTTTCCTCCACAGGACCTAATGCTTTGACCCTGGCTCGGGTCAGTGTCTGCTCTAGGGCCCTGCTGTCAGGGGATAATTTCCACACAGATGGAGGCAGGCCACATACATGAGCAGATGTGCTTAGCAGGCAGTTTTGCTGTGCCAAGCCACTATAAATTACAAAAAAAAAAGTTGCTGACAGAAAATGAAAAAAAAAAAACCAACCTGAACTTGTGTTATTCCCTCCCTCTCCATACCAAGTATTTACTGAGCAGAAGCTGCAGCAGCCTGTGCCCGTGTCAGTATGTCAGAGGAAGGGTCTGAAGCTGAGGGAACAGTGGTCCTCACGCTGCAATTTAATTCATGGATCTTACCACAGGCTCTTTCCTGGCCTGGCAAAGTCTGAGTGATTGATCACTCTGTTCATAACAGGGGAAATGACAAGTGGCTCGGAAAGGAGCTTGATGGTTGGTTCAAATAGGGCTTTCCATGGTAAGCGGCCATGTCGCTTATGGGCTTCTTCATACCCACAGAGTTCTCCTGGTACAGCAATCCAGTGGGGACCTGAAGAGCAGAATGGCACTGTCACACCCAGTAAGTCATAAGCCTGTTTCACTGCTCTGCAAGCACTCCAATGGAAGTGTGGGTTTGTATGGGCAGGACTAAGGCTTCTAAAAGAGGCTGTTTTTCTTTCTTCTTCCCTTTTTGTGTTCACATATTTCTTCCACTACCTAATAGCAGAGCTGTAGAGAAGCTGGAGTCAGACTCAGAGGTGCACAGTGAAAGCACAAGAGGCATAGGCGCATGTTGCAGTGAGGGTGATAGCAGCTGGACATAAGAGAAAAAGCACTCATGTGGAGCCTGGTCAGACTCCAGAACAAGAGAAGCCATGCAATTCTGCATCTTCGGAGAAGCTCAAAAATTGTGACAGGACCTTGAGCTGCCCTGAACATTCTGAGCTAACACTGACATCAGCCTGCTTTGAGCAGGAGGTGGAGCAGAGACCTCTAACTGTTCCTTTCAACCAGAGTTGCTCCTGATTCCTTTTCAGTCTGTTCTTCCAAGGATAAGAACATCTCCAGGAATAGGACAAGCCCCAAAAGACAATGTGCTAGGGAAGGAGAATGAATGCAGCGAGGTGGAGAGAGCCAAGATGTGCTGCTAAAACGAGTTTGCCTGCTGCCAGACTGGTAACAGGAAATGGACGTGGAGCCTCTTTGGATGGAAGCGAGGTGGCAAAGAGGTAGCTGAGCTACACTGGAGCCCAGCAACTGAACTCCTGGTGGTGCCAGGTTGCTTCTACAATGGAAGGACATGGGCAAGTGCACTAGACTGATTTCTTTTGTTTCCAGACAGTCTGAGCAGCTATTATCCTTATTTTTCTCTGTAAGAACTGCTGGGAAATGAGTGTTTTGGGAAATCTGCTCTTGAAAAGCGGAGTTCCTATGAAGAGAAATTACATAGTGATTTCTCCTCATGCTCTGCTCCCCACCCCCTCGCTGGTCAGGTTGCCAACATTACTACGAAACAGGAATTTTTATGGACCTAGTATTTTTTCTTACTTTTGCAAAAGTCAGTCCAGGAAGAGCTCAATCAATTAAACAGAACTTCAGATAAAGCAAGGCCTCAGTTCCCCTACCCTGAGCTTTGTGCACTGCTTGCCACAGTCTGTGTCCTTACCAATGGGGGAAACAGCACAGTTGGACAACAAATTGTGTGGAACCTCTTGTGGAACTGTCTCGCGGGCATTGATCACCTCGACTGTTCCTAGAAAGGAGAAGGGGGCAATGCATAACAATGACATTCTTTGTATCAGGAACCTTGAAAGGGGAAAAAAACCCACCCCAAACAAACCCCCCCCACTTGTATACACTCATATTTCAGGTCTAGCCCTCTTCTCTGCCTCATATTTCTCTTTTCCTGTAACAGGCCACAGAGCCAGCTGTGCTGTGCTGCAGGAGCCTGCAGTGCTGCTTGGTGTAGCTGGTGCATGGCCATGTGCGGCTCGGTGGAGCAGGGTAATGCACAGAACAGAAAAGACCTGTTGATAGGAGACAAAGTTACATGGCTCTGCCAAAAGTGGAAAAAGAACAATATAGGTGTTTTGCCAAATTATACTATTGCATAAGATACACTCAAGCATTTCCAGTCTTGTGACTCTATGAGACCACTTGGCAGGGTTTTTAAAACTGCAATATTGTAACTGTGTTCATTGTCAATGTTACTATTTAGATCTATAAGCTCTGGGGACTTTTGGGAGCCAAGACAGTTTAAAAAAGCATTAAAAAACATAAAAGCAAGAACACAACACTAGGGGTTAAGCCAACCACAGAAAGTTTCCGAGCGGGCCCTGAATATTGCTGGATTTTGATTTCTGAAGCACAGGTGGATCTCCTGGGACAGAAAGTCTCACCGCCACTTTGGGAAGGCCTACCCTTGCCAGTGAGGACAGCGTGAGATGCAGCCCCACGTCTGCAGGCACTGCCTGAGCCGCTAGTGCAGGACGAGCCCCTGAAGTCTCAGCACAGGGGCTCAGTGGAGCCAGCGACAGCCCCATATCACTGGGCTCAGTGCCAGCGCACATGCCTCACTCTGCTCCCGTCTGCCTCCATGGCAGCCCAGCAGCAGCTCAGACAGCACAGCTTGCACCTTGCTGCGCATCAGCTCTGTGACTTTGAAATATAATTTGGGATTGCTTTAGAGGGAGAGGGAAAGGCAAAGTCAGCTCATTTTAAATCCAAAGCTCTGTCCCTGACATGCATGTTCTTGTTGTCAAAAGATGCATTCCATGTAGTGGATGCTTCAGGTTAAGAGCAAAAGCATGATTTGTGATCAAAGGATGCAGCTTTTATGTATAAAAAATTACTCTGAGAGAACATGAAGGATTCTGACTTCTCCACGTCAGCTGGGTGTCTGCAGGGAGATAAGGCACCATGGCTGGCCCATACCTGTGCTGGCATTGTAGATGGTAAATATGACCCCACCACCCAGGCCCGAACTCTGTGGGTTCATCACTGAGGTGCAGATCAAGCCAGCGATGGCAGCATCCACCGCTGTGCCTCCACTTTTCAGAATGTCCCTGTGATGGAAAGGGAGGAAAAAAGACATGTGAAAATCCAGGAATGATGGAATGGAGCAGCCACATGAAAATGTTTACCTGGGGCACTGGTAAGACAGCCCCAGCTTAATGAGAGCCGCTAGCTGGTGGGGAAAGCTCTTGGCAGCAGTGCGGGGTGTGAGAGTGCAGAAATGCCTTCCTTTGTAGGAGTGAGAAAGAAAAAATAGTAGGAAAGAAAGGAGAGTCTGCAGGAAGAAAGAGCCTAGCTAGGGGCCAGGCCTGAGTGAGGCTGTTCTTCACATGGGCAAAGAGTGATGGCACAGAGAGAACTGCAGCCACTCATAAATGCTGTTGACAAAAAGGGACAGCATGGAGCAGCTCCCAGATGTGTAGCAGGATGCTCTTGGCAGAGGGGAGGCTTTCCGCACACTGGGGACTGAACAACTGATTTTTAGCTCCCCACCTGCCGTTCCCAATAAAAAGGCATATGCTGGGCAGCAGGACAGGAGCACTGAAGCAGGCATGATGGGTCCATGTGAAACAAACTCTTGAGACTTAGTATGTCGATTAGCACAAAATTCAGGCTTTAGTTCATTGCTCCGACAATGTGCCTTCCTGGACTTATGTGATATTACCACAAAAATCCCACCGCTTCCCTGTATCCCCAAAGGCAAAACAAACCAACGAACCAAAACGGAAAAAACCCCCTCAGCTGAGGGCTTCTACCTAGGCACAGCCACACCACAGAACACACACACAGGCATTAAGGCAGCCTCATGCTGCTGACAGCAGTGTGTTTCTGCTACAGAAATGTGTCTCAACAAATGCTTCCCTCACGCACAGCTGTAAAAAAAACCCATCTTTTCCTTGCAGTGGAAATGGGGTGGGGTGGGGTTTCCTTGCAGAGCCTGCCAGTAGCCAGCACTGGTATTTGCTAGGAGGGTGTCCTGGGTTTCTGACTGTTTGGATTGGGATATTCCTTAGAGAAGTCAAAGCCAGAGGGGAAAGTGGAATAGTTTATTAATTGGAGTGCAACTGCTCCCAGAGGCTGTGACAGGAACACAGAGCATATACAGGGACTGCTGTTTATTGTACATCCATTGATGTGGCTGGGACCTGCTGGGGCTGGGAACAGGATGCTGATTGTGGCTTCCCTTTGTTTCTTAAAGTGCCTTTGGAACCACTGCCTGTAAGGAAATGGCATGTGGGCAAGTGGGAAGAAAAGAAATGATAGGAAACCACAGGGCTTTCTGTTTGGGGTCTGCATGGCTTTTTTAGCCTCCCAGCAGCGAGCTGCTCCCTGGCTGTAGCCCTGGCAATGGAGACTGAGGCTCAGGCTCACCTGTTCAGCTCCTTGCAGCAGGGCTGAGTCTCACCACACCGATGTCCCTGGGTGGTGTTTTTCTGAAATGGAAGCTTTTTAATCGCTAACAGTAGAAGGGAAGGAAAGGAGAGCTTAATGAGAAACTGGGTTACCCCTGCAGAAGGCCCAGACAGCATCTTAGAAAGTTGGGGAAGGAAAGGAGAATGACCACTACACTGGCCCTGGACAGTGCTCCCCAGAGCCCTTGGATTATGGGCTATGAGGCAGCACATGTACAAAGCCTGGTACCAGGGAGAACCATGGTTCTGAGATAATTTGCAGTGAAAAACAACTTTAAAAAGAATCTTTGAGATTGTATTTTATTCATTTCAATGCAAGGCATTAAGACCTTAACATGAAACATCAGACATATTTTCCCAAAGCCTGAAAAGCATCAGATTCTCACCCCAGTTCTCATCTACATTAACAGTTGTGTCAGTGGTTGCACATCTTGCCCTACCTCCTGTCCCAGGACCCTCCTGCTACTCTCCTTCTGAAGCTGGTGCCATACACCCCTCTACCATGTCCCCAGCAACATTTGAGCCAGGAGGAGCACTCCCTGACACAGATCCTCATCGCTTCTTGTGACATCTGCTCCAAAAGATGAGCTGTTCCCCCTCCCCTCCACCAAACTGCACCAAGCCAGCAAGCTCCACACTGGAACTGCATTACCTTAGCATGCTCTAGAGGGTGACCACAGTTAATCAATTTATTACTTTAATACGTGCACACCTAGATGGCCTGTTTCTGGATCAGGCTAAGATTTTTTGGTGTTCCCAAGCACTTGTTTAAACAAGCAACATTGTGGGCTAAATAACCTTTAACTACAGCAAATGTAGTGCCATATGCACTAAAAGTGTACAAATCTGAGAGTTTCTTAGCATGACCTTATGATGCTCCCTCCCTCCAACACACCCAGTTAGATAACACCCAGAGCCATGATAACACAAGCCATGTAAACTCCAGTTTGTAGCTGTGCTTGGAGCTCCTGCTAAGACCAGGGAGGACTAACGAGGTCTCAGTCTCAGCAGAAAAAGTGTATCAAACTGCTAAAGAGAACAGCAGACTCCTCCAGAGGGCTGGACTGTTACTGCCTTTGGCAAAAGGGACACAGATTCCCTGAGAGTATCAAGGAACAAGTTGTGGGAGGATGTTCACCGGCCAGTGGAGAGGACTTCAGCAGTGCTGCCAGGATGGACACATCCTGCCTGGCATGGCCACAGCAAATCACGTGCTTATTTATAAGCACCGATTACTCCAGCCTGGTAGTCCGTCCCATAGTTTTCAGATGGGTCATGCCCAAGACTCTGACATTGTGCACATCTCAGGAAGGCAGGAAAGCCAGAGATGGTTTTCATTGTTCCTGCTCTGTGCTGAGCACAGCAAGCACCCTGATTATTGGCTGCAACTCCTTGGTATTAATATAGAGCAAAAATAACCCCAGCAGACAACAGAGGGATAGCTTTTTTTTTTTTTTTCCCAATACAAACAAGGAAACCAGAACTTCCAGATAATCCAAAAGTGCTTTTCATTCCTATGTCCATATTGATGGCAACTGTCACTGTCGCCTGTGGTGGTAAATACCACATCTAACAACACATAGACAAGTTTCTTGCTCAAGGGACAGAGGACTTTCCAGCTGCCTGCTGCCTTTCATTGAGCACCACGGGATGGAGAGCTAAGGCTTCCCATTCCCATGGTGGTAGCTAAGGAAAAGCAAGTCTTGCAGGCTCTTAGCTCGAGCTCAGAAACAACTGAACCCAGTAAGGCTAAAACCAAATCCTGATCAGGGTTATTAATAAGATTTCATTTGAGCTGCTTTGATTTTTTACTCAGGAGGCCTGGTGTATGGCCCCCATCATCAGCACAGGGTCCAGGACCCACAGCCATTCTATGCTATCCGCAGACTGGCTGTCAGTCTTGACAGCTTTCCCTCCAGCCTCTCTGCAGACTGAAACACAACAAAAACCACTCTCTGAGCTGGCTCTTGGTAGCTCACACTTGGCTCCCCATACCTGGCTTTCAGCCAGAGCCCTGAAACTTTCTTGGAAGAGGAAAAAGCCTGGGGAATTTAGGGCCATTATGTCTTTCTCACTAGCTAGACTGGCAGAGTATACCCTGTCTCATCAGGCTGCTTCCTTTATATGCATCACTGCTACAACTAGCTTAACTATAATGCAAAATCTGGGAGAGACCCTCAATCAAAGTGTGGTACCTGATTAAGTCTCTCTAGAGATCTCTTAGTGCTGCAGCTGACAAGATCTGATAACAACATATTTTTGTCCTATATCCTTCCTGCCACTCAGCTTCAGCTTTAGGGTTTGGCCATTAATGGAGTTTCCTTAAAGTCAGGAGCAGAAGAGGACGTTAACCACATCCTGCTCCATCAGCAGCAAAAGAGGGATGCACCCTCCTAGGAAGGGTGGGTTATGGTGCATTGCTTACACAATCCTCACAGCAAAGATAGGCTGTGCTAGGCTGCACACCAAGTCTGCTGTTCTGCCCTGGGACATTTTAAATACACTGGAAATGCTACATTATGAAATTATATTGACTCTTTTTTTCTGGTAAAGAAAGCTGGGGGATGGAGGAGACCACTCGTTATATAGCAGCTGCCTGCTTAAGATTTATGAAGAGCTAAAGCAACAGCTGGTTCTGGAAAAACAGGACAGTTGCCAAATATAAAACCGTTAACATACAAGAAGAAGGGAAGGCAAGTCCTTTGGGATATAAACATTCATCAGAAATGCTGCTGGGCCATCACTGAAAGGATTTTTGCAGCAGATTCTTTGCCTAGAACTGAGCTTCCCAGGACCACAGACATTTTCTGACTGTTAAAGTCTCACTGTTCTCATCCTTCCCACCACCCTGTCCCCCCAGGCAGGTGTTTGTTTCAGAAAAAGCCAGTTCCCAGGGTTTATGCTAGATTCCACTGGAGAAGTGGGGACAGAGATGGCTGCTGTGCCAGGTCAGGCCGGCTCGCCTCGCTGCAGCGAATCCTCTTGCTGGGAATGAGCACTTTTCCCGAATCTCTCCCTGGCCTTATGCTGGGTCTTGCTTCTGCTGTCTGGGAAACAAACAGATGCAGAGCAGTGGATGTCAGAGCTCAAACAGTACTTTGGTAGGGAATATAAAGCTTTTTGCGTGGTTGATGGAAAAAGCCTATTCCATTGCCAGGAGGGAACAAGTGGCTCAGAGCTGGAGGTGAAGGTGGGTTTGGGTACCCCTCACTGCCAGGGCAATCACCTCCTTTCTCCTCATGGCTTCCTGACATGAGGACAAATTACTGAAGTGGACTTTGGTATCAAATCCACATCTGTGGCTTAAAAAGTGCTCTGACTCTCCTTTTCATCTCCAATCCCTCTTCATCAGTGTTTCACTTTATTCAGGGACAAGTTTTCTTCCAGCGCAGGGCCCCTGTCTGGACCAGACAGCTCAAAAACATTGCTTTCAAGCCCCAGTCTCCAGCAGCAAACAGTCCCAACTCTGTTCAGCGCTGAGAAGTGGGCACTGATGGCTAAGAGCAAGTCTAGCACAGGACCTGCCAACAAGGATGATGACACACTGGAGGCTTGCTGAGATTGCTCACTTTGTGCAGGGAGCCAAAGAGTTGCAAAAGTCCAACCTTACACAGCCCTGGAATATACAAACACCATCTCCAGAGCTGGAAAACCCAAGCCTGAAGATGACAGCTGAGCACAACAGAAGGAAAAGAGCAGCATACAGGGGCTGTGAATCTGTCTCCATCTCCTGCTCGTACCAATGAATTGAAGAGCCACATGGTTTCTTCACTGACCCTTCCTTCACAGCTGAACTATCAGTGAGGGAAACACAAGTGCCCCAAGGTGTCTTTCCCAACCCACCATCCCACATGCTAAAAGACAAGATTGCTCGTCAGGCAAGAGGGTAAGTTAGTCTCAGTAAGTGCAACTGAAATTTCTAGTAGGAGCACACAAAGACTGTCTGAACAGCAGCAGCTTAAACCAACACAGTATTGTGTAATGCTCCTGGAATTTCATTACTGCTAATGACAACTCACAGAGCATGTGGTTTGAGTTTCTTTTCTTTTTTTTTTTTAAGGAAACAAGATTTTTTAAATTAAAGAATAAAATTTATAAGTAGGTCAGAGATTAGGTGCTGCTTTTAGCTTCCAAGACGTTAGGTTCTGGACCAATGCAATGGGTTTCAATCCCATCCTGCACTGGAGGTCCTCTAAGCCTCTTCCAAGGAGCTCGGGGAGGGGGAGTGGATTTGCGGGATAAAAGGGATGGCTGCGGAGGGGCAGCCTGAGGTCCCAGCAGAGAGAAGGTCTGTGGGTCAGAGGTGGGGAACAGGGACAAACCAGCACTGTCAAATCTCTCTATGGTGTGTTGTGGCTTTAGAGACTGGTAGCAACAACTCCTGCTCTCACCAGTGAGGCGGGCAGGCAGGCTGACAGGTTCAATCACAACATGTACTGTGGAAGCAGGTGGAGCTTCCTGTGGAGAGAAGGGAACAGATGACAGCCCAGCAGCAGTAGCCAGCTCACCAAAGATTCTCAGCAGTCGATCTGATCAGAGATTTCTGTGGCTATCACTTCAGCACCTGCCACCTGATTCTATACTACTTCAAGGCAAAAACCACAATAGCTGCAAAATGAGTGCTGTGGTTTTCCCAGCAGATTCTTTGGGTAATCCATTAATGTATTTTCCTCTATTTCCATGAATACTGATTCAAAAGATACTACTTCTGCCCTCTGAAGAACCAACCTGTGGGATAGCATAAAAAAACCCCATCTTATTCCTTGACATATGTGCAGCCACGGTACATGTTCTCCAACTTCTCAAAAATGCTGTGTCAGCACATGACTGCAAGGACCCCATGAGCAACAAGGCAAGCATGGTTTGATGGCATCATGCCTTATCTCACTTCTCCAGCCATAAGGTAGAGCACACAGCTCCAGCATCCACTGCTGGAGCATCCACCATCACATGTGGCTTGTGAAGATCCATCTTTCTACTTTAATGTATACAAGCATTTAAGAACTGAAGTAACAGTAATAGCAAAATAATAACAAAAGAGTCAAAATGTTTGAGAGAGAAGTTGTTACACAAACTGAAGTGGAACAACCTGGGCAGATAGAGGATTTTTTTAAACCTACATCTTTCCTTCCAAGTGATGTAAGTATGTCTTTTGTACTTACTTATACTGTCTTGGCTGAATTTCAGTTAAATCTGCTCTTTTCAGTTAAATCTTTCTTTCCAACATGGAGTTTTTTGTCTTGATAGCAGACACACCTGCTGCAGGCTTCAGTCCAGAAACACACACCCTAAAAGCCCAGTCCCCCTTATTCTCTCAGCCTCCCGCCTTCATTGTCTCTGCTGAAGCCCAGCTGCAGCTCTCTGCTAGCTCCTCTCAATTCCTCCTCCATTTATTTCTAAGCCACTTATCTGACAGACCTACCACCATGAAGCAAACCGTTACTTTCCTGCTTCCCCACTTAAAAATAGCCTTGTATCTGCATACAATAAATATTTTTGCCTTCCAAAAGGCCATGGGTTTGCAGAGCTGCAAATTTTTATGACATTGGATAATGGAAATAAGCATCAACTGCAGAGGCAGGGCTCCATCTGCTCTGTGAGCTGTGCCACTGCCGATGGGGAGCACCCAGGGAGCAGCACTGGGTGGACAGGGCAGAGCCCCTCCTCACTCCTGTAGTTAGTCTGTCAGTCCGAGTCCACGACACACGCAACATGTACCCTGAAAAACTGAGAGGTCTGTGCACATACCGGCCGATGGCAGAGCAGGTCTCGGTGTCAGCAGCCACGGCACCATGCAGGTAGCGCTGAGGACTGCATTTGGGTTGAGTCAGGATGACCACAAGCACAGCAATCACTGCTAGCACCCCTAGGGTCAGCAGCACCAGACAACATATCTTCGCCGTAGACATGTCTATTCCTATGTGCTGGAGGCAGCTGGGAGGGTTTTACTCCTCTTGCAAAAATGCCTGCTTTGCCCAGGGTGGAAGCAGAGGATCCCGACACTTGTGGGAGGGAGGTCTCACTGAAGTGAGCTCTGCCTCCTGCAACTGAGAATTACTTTCTTTTTACGATTAAAAGCTGCTAAAAAGGAAGAGGTGTTCTCTTTCTTTCCTGATCTCTTACACGTGAGAGGCTTTTCACTATGTTTTGTAAAGAAAACTTTTTTCTGGCATATCTACCACGTGCCTTTTTTTTTTAAGTCTCTGATGAAAACACTTAACGCATTCACTGCTGGAGCACTTCAGAGTGAAATCTCTATGCTGCTTGCTGGCTTCACGCAGCCTCCCTTGTCTCCACACTCTTGCCACATAAAGCAAACTACCAAATAAAGGCAGACCACATGGTGAATCACTGGGAAAATTATAACATCAATTCTACATTGCAAACTTGGGGTCTTTTCTTTCCATAAAACAATGGAAAGAATAGAAGTTAAATACAAAAGACTAATCTGGAACCTTCATATTTACTCTTACTTTACCTTAGAGTTTATAATCTTATTTACTTTTTTCATCATTAAATCTTGCCAGTGTCCACACTATACATTGTCTGTAACTGAGCATAACCGGAGTATCTTGAATAAAACAGATTGTGAACTTGCAGCCTTATCTCATAGTTAAATAATACTATTTTGTGTGAATATCTCAAGAAATTGATTTGATAGACTAGACCGTCTTTTTCGTATTTTGATCTTCCTGTAAGGTTATCTAGAGGAGGTGAGAATAGTCCAAGAAAAATAAGTTTTTGTCCAAGATAAAACCATGGTCCCTGGGGAGTAATTTCTTGGCCTCCACATCTCTTGTCTGACCCGGTGAATACACTTGGCATATGTAACAAGCCGCCACAGCTCTAATGTGATTCTTCATTTCACCCCATTGCAAAACACTGCTCATCTAGTAAAATTTCTCAATCCCTACATGACTTGCATGTTTCATTCTTGACAAATTATTCTATAACACTTAAAGAACCATAATTCTGGTGATTTTGGGGAAAGCTCTTCCCTGGAAACTCATGGCAGGCCTGGAAACCCTGACCACTCAGTACCAATAGACTCAATGCTCAGGTGTATTTTGCCCCTTAATTTCCTTCAAATGGTATGGAGAATTCAACAGATGTCTCCAAATTTTCATCACATTTAGTTTTCAACTCAGCACATTGAACATCTGTATCTGGAAAATTACCCTTACGCTGCCAAGGAGGAGACCTGGAAAAGGTAAGAAAGGCAAGAGAGAGTCAACTCCCAGACCATGCCTAGGAAGGCCAAGACATGGTTATGATCTATTCTAACTAACAGATGCTTTCCACAGGCAAACCCTGTCTTTTAGATACATAAATGAAGTCTGAGCCTCCTTCTCTCTTTCAATGCATAACCTTTACAGTTTTATTGATGCAACACTCAGCTTTGACCATATTATACTACAAAGCCCGCACTGACCTTTCCATGTGAGAGGCTGTGTAGCTGTTCATGTGCTGGTGTTCAGGACTGTGACCTCTATTTGTCTGTTTCTCAAAACCTTCACATTTATCACCATTGTCTGGGAGCGCAGTTTGCCTTGGCATAAATCTCCACATGTAGCACTTCACTGAAAGGCCTCTCTGGTCCTCTGCTGCCAGCATGAAGGGCTTGTATGCTGTGTGAAAAGGAGCTCAGGTATTTAAAGACCCTTACAGGGTAAAGGACCCTTACAGGCCAAGATATACTCAAGGTATTCTCATGCTAGTGTCCTAAACATCCTCCTTTGCCTTTGTCTTTACACTGTCCAAATTACATTGCAACATACTCAAGAGGATGCCTCTTTCTGCTGGTGTTTGCTTGCAGAGCACTGTCTGCAGTCACCAAGCTCTTATTGCAATAAGAAGTGCATTTTGCATTTCCCATCTCTAAATTAAGTTTAAACCATTGGACAAGAGTCTAGGAAAGTGTCCTAGAGCATGCAACCAAAAGCCAAACTGGATGCATTTCATACACTGTTTTTCTCCTCCTCCAGTCTCACGATTATTTATAACCCAGGAATATCGGTTGTATCTATTTCTATGGTAATCCAATTACAAACATATAGGCAACATGCTGGGAATTTACTGCTTAAATCTTCTAAGAGACATGGCTATGAGTTCCACAGATGTTGGTGCACATGATTCATTTGTCTCAGTACAACTTTTCAGAAACTGTGTCACAGGCTGGGTGACACAGGCTGGGTCGGCCACTAGACAAATGACAGATGCTCTCTATTACACCCTCACTCCCTCCCCAAAGGAGAAAAGAAAGGGAATAGGGAGAGAGAGTTAGGGACTGGAAAACTAAAACTGCTTTAATGAAAATAATAACAATAAAATGAAATATATACAAATATATATAATACCAATACCGAACCCAACCCCCCTGATGGCAATCACATCACCGTCACCACTGACGCTGTGGGCAGACACTGGGGAAGGCCCAGGCTGGGCTCAGCAGTGGATGGGAACTGGATGCAGGAGCTGGATTCCAGAACTGGATTCTGGAATGCACAGATTGGGATTGAAGGCAGAAGAGACAGAGTCCTCCTCAGACACTGGCCATTGAAGACGAGAGCAAGAGAGGAAGACCCTTGTGATCATTCAGCTTTATACCAAATACTCTTTCATGGGCACCCCCTTGCCGTGGGGAAAGAGCTTGCGTGCCCTTGTGAAGTTGAGAGCTATGCTGGTGGTGGCATATGCCTCCGGTAGGGTCTCCCAAGCCTGACAGGTCTCAACTGAAGGGTCAGACAAAGTGTGTCCACGGGCAGGATGGGCTCACTAGCCTTCGGGCAACCATCCTAGGAGGAGGACAACTCTAACTCCAAACCCGGGCAGATGGAGCTCGTTTAGCCCTGTAAGGCCATCCATCTAAGAGAAGGATATTCTAACCAAACCTACGACCTGAGGACTTCGCTGTCACCGTCCAAGCTCGCTAGGCCCTGGCAGATGAACCTCAGGTGTAAAGGGTGGGGCCAGTCTCGCGCACGCTGCGCCTCACCTAAAAAATCCACCGTGCAGGCTTGAAGGGTGTACTCACGTTTGCAAAGCCCTGTAGCGACAGGCAAGGGACGAAACGGCAGGTGGAAAGATGTCACTGGAAGCCAATACCACCCAAGGAGACCCTCCGGTGTGCTCTTTGCAACCGGTCTTGCCTATCCCGCATTGGCCTTTTCAGCCATCAGCGCGCTTGCAATAAGCGTGGGCAAAGCCCTTCCCAAATCGTCGTCCGCGAAGCCAAGCCATGATGATGATGATATCAAATATGACGTCTATGGGATGGAACACCTTGTTGGTCAGTGGAGGGTCACCTGTCCTGTCCTCTCCTCCCCACAGGTGCGGCCTCTCACGTACTGCACACCCACCATGGATTTAGCAGACACCTTGGTTTTCCCAGGCAAAAGTACAAGCAAGAGCCTTTCTGCATACCAACCCCTAGAAGCAGACACTGTCTGCAAAAACATGCCATTAACTTCGGAAAGTGTCATCACTTAGCAGAGACTGAGCTGAAAAGCAAAATCACTGAACAGAATTAGTTCTGTTCCAGCTCAATCCAGGACACTGAGAAACACCGACCTTTGCACAATGCTTTCCTTTGCACACAAACAAGTTTTCTTTATTGAGGGTCATAGTTCTGGTCCCACAAAAATCAAGTTTGTATAGTTTTCAGACATCTGGAAAAGCAGATACTGAGAAACCATAAATTCTGGTACTGAAGACTTTCACATTCATGTCTCTCTTTCCACTGTTATTTCTCAGAATTCATGATAGAATTTAAGCCCGTAAACTCCTCTCATTCAAGAAAACCAAACCCCAGTTCTTTTGTTATTGAAATCAGAAAAGGGAGACACGCTCTGAAATTACTCATGGACTTCATGTTCCACTGAGTTTAACATTTAAGTACCTTCTGAATCAAGGGTTTTTTGGTTTTCCTGTTAATTTCAAAGCATGGCAGGGAACAACTCTCCTGGTTCTACGTGAGAAACTTGGTGGTACTTCATCTCAAGTCTTGAAAACACACTTCTGGCTGCAGCTGTAATGGTCACACAGATTCCTGAAAGGGAACAGAGCCCTGAAAGGGTTTGAGGGTGATCACAAGCAGTGACTCAGTAAGGCAGGGACGGATGACTGGGAAGGAGCAAACGTACATCCTGAAGAGAACATGTATCAACAGTTCAACATTGCTCTGGCACTGTTTTCCTCAGCCACACCAACTTTCAGTTTCTCACTGTGCAGGATCTCTCCTTGTGGGCTGCAAGCATGAACAAGGGAGAGCACTTGAAAAGGACAGTCACAGCAGACGCACAATTCCTCACATCACTGAAATAATAATAATAAAAAAAGACCCAGCAGAATCTCAGGAACTCCCATATCTTTGTGGAATTTTCCTAGGTTAGAGGCAAAGCTATTTCCTCTTCCTTCCTTTCCTGCTGGTTACAAAGCAATGCCTGAAAGAAATGCTCTGTCCGATCCGAACCAAAACATCCTCTGTTCTACAGTTTGATCAACATATTGAAAGTCAATTATTTGCATGACTCTACTTAGTAGGACACAAGACGCAGACCAGTGCCCAAGGGAAACTGTTCTCCATTAACTTTACTGGATGAGCATATCTGGGCACAGTTAACTGCACAGCATCAGCGTTTCTTTCTTCCTGTAACAGTGCAGCCATGCTCAAGTTTAGATTAACAGTGAAACCTTATGATTCAGTCTTTAACTCTTGAGTACTCATCTGGAGCAAATCCAGTAGGAAATGTTTTTTTAAAGACTAAACCTCATTAGTACAATTACTATGGCAGCTGAAAATACTGACATTAGAAAACAAAAGGGAGCCTTGTGTGCATCCAAAGACGCCAAGAGTAAACACTGTCTGAACTCTGTGCTGACTAAATTAGGCCAAAGTATTATGGTAGTGACCCTAAAGGGTATCTGTGGAGGGTTTTAACTCATATGAAAGTACTAAACTCTCTAAAAGTACTAAATATAACACATTTATAGTGGAATGCACATATGTAACAACCTATACAGCTGCCATCATGTTTTGTAAGATCTCAGTGAGCTACAATCAGCGGAATAACGGTTCACTGCTATGCTCAGTTCAAGAGCTGCCTGGATCAGTGTTTGCTCACCGGGTCCTGTGCAGCCAGGACATCTCTTGATCTGCACAGAGTGCAGCACCCGGCTGCACAAGCCGCTCTCAATGTATGAGGGAAGCAGATCAGCTGAGGAAGCTGATGTGTGATTTTGCCAGGGATCTTTACAGAGTGAAGAAAGCAACATTCCCAAACCCTGAACTCTTTAATACCAAAAGCCCCAGAAGGATGTTCAGAAAAAAGGTGTGCTGGTTGAAATACAGTTGGCAAGCAAAAAAGGAAAACGAGGACAAAAATGCACTCTCAGCAAATCTCTGGCTAAAACTAAATTTAGGGTCATGGCTAACAAGACAAGCAGCAGTGCAACAGGGACCTTGATGAACTTGAACACAAACCTCACAAAGTTTGGTAAAGAGCAGGACAAAGGTCTGCACTCAGACAGAATAATACCTTTACAACCTCTCTTGTGAGGAGCCTGGGCTTGCAGCAGTAGCCAGGCTGACCATGTGCCCCAACATATTCACACTGCAAACATGGCCAACAGATACCGAACTCTTTCAGAAGTGTGGTCAGCAGATCAAGGGAAGGTATTCTTTTCTCAAGCAGCACCTGAAATACTGTGATCTGCCACGAGAGCTGAGCCCTGGATGCTCAGGAGGAGTTCAACAAAAGGAGCCTGTTAAAAGTCAAATTCTTAGTGAGAGGAGGTGCCACAAGCACAGAGGGGAAATACAGGGGGACCTCCCTGCTTGGGTAGTGGTGAATTCTCAGATCAGCTTGAGCTGTCCTCTTTAACCTCACAGAGAGGCTTTGGAAACTCCTCTGGTTCAATACACCCATGCCAGGGGAGGCTGAAAGACCTGGCCTTGGAGCTGGGCTGGGCTGTTCTTCGTGGTGAAGAGGGACACATGTAAATGACTACTTACATGCTGGCAAAACCCACAAGCTCGCCTGTATGTCCTCTCCCAAGCCTTCTAACTGCTTCTCCAGCCCCCACCACCCTGATTCCTAACTCCAACTCCACAAAGCAGGGACTCCTCCCCACCAAACATCCCCCCGTTTCCCACCCCCTGCCGTCCCCACACACTCCCAGGTCCCTGGTCCATGCTCCTGCCTCATACAGCCCATAGATGCTAACTAACACCATGGAGGAGATAAAAGAGCAAACAAACACCCCATAGGCTGCACGTACGGAGCACCAAGCAACCGTGATGCTACATCTGCATTAGACTGTTTGCACAGCTGGTACAACTTTGTCTTTTTTCTGTTTTAAGTTCTTGATGTTAGTTAAGGGTATATAAAAACAATAGGGACTTTTGTCTTAAGAGACCAGCTGAAAACAACCTCAGCCTTTCAGAAGGAGGAGTAAGGAGGGGAAATATTTTCTAAAAATCCCCTAAATGAGAACTGAAAAGAAAATGAAACCAGACTATTCTGGGGTTCCCAGGTAAATGACAGCACGCAGTAAGCCTTTCCAAAGGGCTTAATCACATTGAAATCTTTGAGTCAGGGATCAAGACTGGGACTAGCAGCTGGATTTCATCCCCTCTCCAAAATGAGCGGGAATGATAAACCAGAGAACAAACAGAGCCAAACAGATCCCACTTTCCTCGGGAGACAGCAGGCCCCTTCTCTGCCTATCCCGGCAGCTCTTTCTGAGAAATGAAAGTATAGACACAGCAGTTTCCTATCACCTCATTAGAATCCAGTGACATCCACCAGTCTCAGAGCTGATGCTAAAAGGCAGAGCAAGGGAGGGGAGGGGAGGGAAGGGAGGTGGGGAGGGAGAGAGTAGGTAAGTAAGTAAGTAAGTAAGTAAGTAAGTAAGTACAAGCGCAGCTGGTGCAGAAAGTATAGGAAGGAACTAGGATGTGTCTCTGGGAAGCCACAAGCTACTGGAGAGACTCACTCACACTTGCCATAGATCCCTCTCCTGAGCCACAGCTTAAATATAGCTTAAGCACTGAGCACTGCTGCCCTCTCCCTGCTGTGTTGGAAGGATAAATCCTAGAAATAGAAGCCAGATGTGTGAGTGCTGCAAGTCCATAAGGATCTCATGAGAAGCAGAATACAAGTGAACACAGTGCAAGACGAGTTTCTCTTCATGGGAAGGGGGGAAGAGCAGGTTCTTAACTGCCCTTATGATCCTCCTGTACTTCACAAGCAAAGCAATGGAGAGGCTGATGGAGAAAAAGCAGCTCCACAAACAGCCGTTCTCATGCCTCGGGGCAAGAGAAAAGGGTTATGGCTGATTGTGCAACTACAGAGTAGGCTCTTGTCTCTGTCCTGGTTCCAGAGATAACAACACAGCATTGCTGCATAATGAATACCCTTCCTTCTGAATAGCCCTGGAAGCTTCTGTGAAACAACCCCTTTGTGCAAGAATACCAGGAAGCGTTGCCTTCCTCACCAGGAAGTGGCGAAGCAGCATGCAGGAGGGGAGAAATTCAGTCTTCTGGAGTTTGTTTTCTGTCCTCTTCGTTTTCCCTGCTCATCTTTCACTGCTGTTTTAATTAGGAAATCCCCCGGTGTTCAAATCCCTTCAAGAAATGGTGTTTCCAGGCTCTTGCACAATTCCCTTTGGAGCTGTTGTATTATTTATCCCTAACCACTTTCCCACAGAGTGATGACTGTAAACGGCTCCTTTCTTCCTTCAAAATTTTACCCTCTTTCCTCTAGGGACATGCTGGTATTATAGTCCCAAAATTTACTCAGCTGGAACATGGGGTAGAAATTACAAAAATCCAAATGTTGCTCATTCTCATGAATGAGCAATGGGAATGGAAAAAACCCTGCATCCCCACATTCAGAACTGGAATAGTAATCTTTGTTGCTGTTAAATATGTAGTGTAAGAATGTCTGAGCTGAGCTGGATGAGTGCTACATATTTTTATTTCAATAGAGAATAAGCTGCTTTCAGACTTTTATGCATACCCTTCCTTTCTTTTCTACATTGCACATTTAAGACCTTTCTTTGCACAACAGCTGGTTAGGTTTCTTGCCACATTGGAGTAAGACATTTTCAGCTTATCAAATTGGAAAATGCAACTAAGTTATTGTCAGCAATAAATTCTAGACAGTTACAATTTTCATAAGCAAGTCTTTCTTTTCCCTCACTTTTTAAATATCCAAAATCTGTATTGGCTCCTCAGACCAGTACCTATATGGGATGCTATGCACCATACTACAGGATTGCCAAGACAATGTTGAAACATGCCCAAAAGTATTGGAGCTGACAAGTATGTATTGAGTATTCTTTCAGAGACAACAAGAACCTATACACCTGTCCACTACAGGTAGTACAAATAATGGAAAAAGCGAAGAAATGGAAAACAGAAATATTTAGAGCAGTAATATAATACAGCTTGGTGCCTGCCACCTCCTGCAAATCCTGTGAGCGAGCCCTTGGGAAGTGAGGCAATGCAACAGCAACATTAAAAAACAGAGTTCTAAGCGAGGCTCCTGCTGGGTGAAGAAATCAAAGTTCCCAACAATGACATAAGCTCTTTCCAAATCATGTGGCAGTAGCTGTACCAGCACAATACAATTCATCTCTGCTTTAATTCACTCCTGCTTTACGCACCACAAACCACCGCTGGATTCAAACCCTAAGCTAATAATGCATGGACTTCCACCAAAGTCGTCAGAAGAAAGGCAGTGGCATGCAGAAAAAAGTTGACTCAAGAAAACCTTGAGATGTTCTTTTCTTTTTTTCCTTTCTTCTTCTTTTTTTTTTTTTTTCAAAAAAAGCAGAGCCAGTGGCCTCCATATCAAAGGCCAGATGGAAGCAGCAGAATTTAACAGACCAGTTTGTACATGGTGCACTGGGGTCAGTGTAAAAAGTACATAAAGTAAATAATGCACATAGAAACATCTGGGATTCATCTGCTGCAGACTGAAGGACTTCCAGCAGTGACTGGTCAGGGTGTCCTATTTTAATGAAAATTAAATTAATTTGAAAGCTTTTAGAGCACACAAAGAAGATCTCAGTGTGTGTCTCCAGAGCTTCATGCTAGCAGCCAGAATGGTGCTGAAACAAAAAAGAAATGGACTTGGTTCTTCAGCCACACACATCATCCTCTCTGGAAATCAAGGAACCAAAACCCAACTCCAGATGCTGCAGCCATGGGTCTAATGGCATCTTGGTTTCCTTTCTGGCCCTCTTCTCCTTCCTTATCTGCACCAGCAGATTTCACAATACTTCCACTTTTAGTACTTAGTTCAGGAAGAGTATTTTGGATGCTGTTCACCAGCAGTGGCCAACCTTTCTGTCACTTCAGGCCCCTGGATGAATTAGAGGGTTGAGATCCACAGCTCTCCCATCAAGTGACTGCAGATGTTCCCATCATAGAGATAGCATCTACCCTCCTCCGTGCTGCTTTCTTCCCTGAGATCCACGTCATGTACACACATGCTTCCCAGACAGCAATCCCTGGTGCAGCCTCATGAGAGCTGTATAGCCATAAAGCATTCAGTCCACAAACCATGTGGAATTCATAACTGGTTACAGAGATCCTCTGCGTTGTCCAAAAGCACGGGCAGTGCCTTATTATTAGTCTGGGGCTACTCCTGGTAACTCCCTGGTAACTCTCTCCTGATGTAGCAGAGGCTGGTCATGCCTCTGCCACAGGGGCATTTCTTTTCTTTCAGTGGCTGTGCCCAGCATCTGTCACCTCCTGGAATGAGGAAACTTAGTCCCTCAAAGCCAGGTAGCCATCCCCAAGGGGTACTCCAAGTCCAAAAGAAATGTTTCTTCTGGGCTCAACCCTCAGCAGGTTCTTTGCTCCTGCCAAAAGGCAGTCAGCACTTTTCTTTCCTTCCTTTGCCTGTTCCCACTCCCCACAGCCTGGGGTGACTTCTAAGAGACAAGTCATACTCAGTTCCTGGATGTCAATCTCTATTTTCATGTCAAGTGTTAAAAAGGTGCCACTCATCAGTCTCAGAGCCAAGTCAGACTTCTCCTCTTCTGCTTCCTCCTCAAAGTCTGACACCTGCTGCAGAGTCAAGGGCAGATTTGTCCTGGACTCCAGAACCCTGCCAAGGCCAGGCTCTCTGCAGACTGTACACGTTTTATATTTCCTTGCCTGACACCAAAATTCAGTCAGACTGAACAGGCTCGGACACACAAACAAACACATACATTATACACACATTAGTGGCCAAGATTGCCAACACAGTGCTTTTTGGAAGCTTGTTTCTTCAAGGCCAAACAAACAGCCATTTCGAAAATATAAACTCAGTAAAAGCAAAAGTGCTTATAGTCAGAAAACTTCTCTGTTCTTCAGCCACTGCTTAGAAAGAGAAAGAAAAAAATAATAAGCTGAAATAGTTCAACGTTCAAATGTAAAGACATTTAGTGTGGCCCTGTCCTGGTCTCATGTGTCCCTACATCTCATGGTCAGATGCCCCCACTCACTGCAGAGCAGTTGGATTGGATGATCTCTAAAGGTCCTTTCCAACCCAAAGCATTCTATGATTTGATGATATACTGTTTCATCTGAAGAACATTTGTCTCATTTGCTTCCTTTCAGTTTCCACCCTTTCTATACAATAATCTTAGACGTTGACTATCTTTATACAAGAACACAAAACCAGGCAGGTGGGTCAAACTGAGAGCCCATAGCTCAGTATCCTGCCTCTGACAGCAGCTGGCACTGGATGTCCAGGGAAGACTGTAACACTATAGCAATAAATGTGTAGTGATTTTTCTCCTGAAAGCAAAATACTGAATACATACAAACATTGTTTATATGAAAAATAAAGGAAATTGTTGGGTTTTTAACCGCTTTTTAACGCTGTTACAATTCCAAAAGCCATAGCACGACAATAAAGCAGGTTAAGTATTACACAGCAATGAACTATCCCTAACAACTAGTATCCGCAAAATTGTATTTCATCCACCTCCCTTTGCAAGTCTCAAAGGCAATCTTGTGATTCCTCTAGGTCCTATTAGAAGACTACCTTCTGGATCTGGAGTTGAGAAAAATGTGGGAGTGACCCGCTTAAAAGACCCAACATCTATCACTCCATCAGCATCAAGTCCTACTTGAACATGAGCTGAGACGTGGCCCATTCTGAGCTCTGTGACAACATCTATACTAGAACACAAACTGGGTATATGGAGGTCAGCTAGTTCAGAGCAGCCAGGCTAGTAAACTGGTTAGTCCTAAAACTGGATGACTGCAACAATCTGCCTTTTGAAAACAGTTCCTTGCTGTCTCTGACAACCCACACCCAGCAGCCGTTTGAGGAAATTGCTGGTTGGAACAGGCCAAACACTACTAGGAATGTGCTGGCAAGTTCACCAGCACCAACAGTCACGTTCTAGTGCCTGTGAACACTGCTGGGTATACCTGAATTTATAGCCAAGCAGTCCACATCTTGCCTATGCTACACCCCTTCAGATTTTTCACTCTAGGGCCCCTAGACTGCTTTCGTTCCATCCGTGGAATAACAGTGGTGAGCCTCCACTTCAGAAAAACAGGACTTGTCAAAGTGGCTGTATTGGACCTGAAAGAAACACTCTCTTCACCATTTGAAAGGACTCCTTGCTGTTAGACCTGTCACCTACTGCTGCATCTCCTGTGATTCGAGGGCAATAAGGTCACTGGGAATGAGCACTCTCACAGCAGGCAGCACTAATACTTCTACTCAAACTCATTACTAGTCATCTCCTCTTTAACACCCTCCTGTCTGCAGCATCTGGATCCCTGAAGTCCCAGGGAGGAGGAGATCATCCAAGGACCCAGAATAAAGGCTTTGGGAATGTTACTCTGAATAAACCACCAGAGAGAAAGAAGCGCTCTGAGACTGAAAGAACTGCCTGTCCTGTGAAGGACCCTTTAGGCAACTGAGCCAACTTTTAGGGGCTTTTCTGAGAAACAAGTATAAGTACAGTCAATGCCCAGCAGGAGTCCTGGAATATGAACTAAAATGGGATGTATAGCAAAAAAGAAAAAGGAAGATTTGAGTAACTGCCTACTCTTACCCCAAAACACAGGCTTTATCTGTTCAACCATAACCCTGCATCTACAGCCAATGTTTAGCTCATGCCTCATGGATGTGTTGGCCGGTTAATGGGATCTCCTAAAAAATGCAAATATGCCATGACAGAAGAATTCAACATAAACACAGAACCATTCAAATCACAGTTTATGAATGATAAACTTCATTTCCCATGACGCACGAGAAACTCAAAAGCAAATTCCAATCCCAGTTATATTTATGTTGACACCTGAAGTCAACTGAGATTAAAGGCGTTAACTGCTGAACTGACAATCAGAAGCAGTGACAACATATCTGTCTCACTGAAATCACATGATGGACTGGAAATCATTTCCAACAGAGAACACGACAGAGTATAATATTTAGGTCAGACTATAGTTAAGAGCTACTATCCACAATAGCCAGCTTCTACATGAAATTAAAAACAAAATGTGATTTTGAGTCCAAGCAGTTCCATTGATGGTTCTTCAGTGGTTCAGCAAAGCGGAGATTAAGGGGGACTTCATTGCTGCAGAGGACAGGTGTCTACATTTTTAAAACTACTGTCACAGTAGTATCCTCAATAACAAGGCCAAAAGTTGGAACTAGCCCTCGGTCTCCTCCTTGCTCCAAGCTGATGCCTATTCATTTGCAACAGCACTTTTCAAGACATTGCCAGGAGCTCCCTAACAAGGAGAAATGCACATGACCACAGCTTCACATATGCTGAAGAACTAGCACTCAGCAACTCTGCACCCTTCATCAACATACAGCAACTTTCATGCAAGCTGATGTCAGAGTCACCTCTTCTGTGTTCCTTGGTGTTTAGTCACTTCCTTTTCTGAAGTAAAAAGAATGTCAAATCCAAATACTCTGAGAAAAGCAGAGAACACAATGCAATGGCTAGCAATAGGTAAGGAATCACAAAACTGCAGCTCAAGGATGGTGGTGAGGCAACGTGCATGCCTAGAGATCAAAATGTCATGGGGAGGAAGTAAAGAAGCCTGGAGCTGGAATCTCTCAGCATGCTAGATACATGAGATATGAATACTAACAGTTGGAAAGCAGAACACATTTCTGGGAAATAGAGAAGACTTTAGGGAAAAAAAATACTGAAAACAAAGTTCATTAGTGAACCCTGCCCTCTCCCTGGACCTCTGTGCAATTCTAAACACAATTGGATCTCAGGGTCTTTTATCAGGATGCAATGAACTTAATCTCTGTTTACATAGTGGAGTAGCTCTGTCCCAAGAAAAATGAGTGGGTGTTGAGGTTGTGTTGTGTTAACCCTGGCTGTGCTAAGAAAAATAGTCATGGCATGTTCTTTTCCTCTCCAGCAGTGACAGCCCTAATCCTTTCAGCTTGGGTGGATCCCCCCCAAGGCACTGTGGGCTACTGTGCAGGCACAGTATACCTCTGGTTCTGGTTACACTTCCAGTGAACTGTGATGCCAGGCTTAGTGCTGGCACCTGGACCACCCACACTGAGCACAGGAAATACAATTCAGAAGGAGCCAGAGGGCTATAAAGCTCTGGTTGAAAAGGACCCCACCGTCCCACCCTAAGAGACACCTGGGCTTATCCCTCACCTACCCCTAGACTGGCACTTACCCACGGCACTCCAGTCCCCCAGGCAAAGGACCACTCAGCGGAGAGCCCTAGTAGAAGCCCTCAGTTTGCCTTGGTATCCCCTTTGAAGTCTACTCGTACTATATGGCTTGAATTTCTCATTCGCAGACCCCTCATCTGGACTGGGCTCTAAGCCAGGGTCTCAGCCACATCCCCAGGTCACATAGTTTTTAGGAAACAGTACCAACAGCCTTCCAACTATTTTGGCAACCCTTTTCAAGCACCCCTCTGACACTGTACGTCCAGGATTTCTCTTTTTAGAGTCTGTGCATGTACCGAGTCTTATGCAATGGCATACACCACAAAACTTGGCAAAGTTTAGGCGGCAATGGACCCAACAGTCCACAATGGTAGAGCTACTGTTGTTCTCTAGTAATGCTTTGATGAGTGCTCTGTCCTATCAGGTGGGCTGTATTATGAGAAACATCTATGCATGATCCATCAGTGATTTAGAAACTAATACTCAGATTGGGAGATGAGGACACCTACAGGAAGAGGCCTAAGGGAACTTCCCCAGGCTGTACCTTAGGCAGTGCTTCAGTAATGTTGACATTCCATCATCCTGTCCCTGTGCTGCACAGAACAGTTGGTAGGACTGGAGAAGATGACTGAAACTATTGTAGAGATTTAGAGGTTGATGGAAATTGTCTATTTAGAAAAGCAGAAGTCTAGAAGAGCTCTTTTGAAGGCTTTTATGATATACAGTCACCTGAGTGCCAGAGCAATCTTCCAGTGTTTAACGTTTCTCCTCACTACACTCCTGTGAGGCAGGAAAGCCCTCATTGAAGAAGGAGGAAATTGAGGCTTTGAAAAGCTACAAGACTAGTGGCAATTTGGTAAATCATTTAAACCCATGCTTACTGCCTTCTGTGAGATTCCTTACATACTTAATTTAGGCACATGCTTTAACACTCTGTGAAACCCTTGTTCACAGAAAGCTGACATGCCCTTGGAGATGTTCAGGTAAGGTGCAAAGTGTAAGGCAGTCAGAGGAAGCAGAATTGGTTCAGCTGCTTTTCCAAGCAATCTGGAGAGAATAAATATTGGCTGGATGAAATTTTGCTGACTGTTTTGTCTACAAGTCCCCTCATATCTTTGGGGAACAGCATTTCAATGACTTTCAGCTAACATCAACTTAGACTCCTAAGGTTGCCAATGTCTTTTTCTCCTCTATTACAGCTTGTTCAGCAATTTCTAATCCTCTGAATATGAAGGATATGAAAACAGGATATGAAGACATGAGGTTCCTGGTCACACAAACTGATCTCTATCCTCCTTGAATGATAACCCAGTCCAGACACAATTCCTACTCTCAATTTGTCTCTGAGCTTCCTACATCAGGAGCTGTTGACAGCTAACAGCTATATATTTATTCTGCACAACAGAAAGAACACTGCACATGGCACTCATCCAAATTCCTTCATCTTTATGCAATAAACTGCATTTTATTTTATCCAACAGCAATCCTACAAATCACATTCATTTTCCTCCAAAGTGGGAATAAAAGTTTATGTTTCCCCTCAGGCAAACATTTTACTTATTCTCCAAACTTGAACGATTTTAAAGGCACCTTTTGTGACATTCACTATTCAATGTTTCACATTCAGATGAAAGATTATAAAGCTTTTGTATTTTGGAGAACAGAACAATGTGATATTCCATTTCTATAATACTCCTCTAAGCCCTTAGATACCATCCTGCACCTGATACAATCCCACTGACCTCCCTACATTTAGTGTAGGTTGATGCTCAATGAAGAACTGCAGGGTTTATTTTAAATCTGGTCTTGTGGGACAAAATAAACTCTAACCTGGAAAATCTGGCCATGAGAACTTCAGGTGCATAAGATGAATGGTAGGTTGGTAATTTATCTGCTCTAGCTAGCTCTGTGTCTTGCTTTCACACATGGCAGGCATGACCCTGGAGCTCCCAGCAGACAGTTTGCTTTAGGTTGGCTCTGATACCACAGGAGGCAAAGCAATAGAAGAACAGGTCATGTCCTACTGGGTCCCAAATTTTTGTTCTGGGTCCCATTTCACAGTTATGTTCAGTACTCCTGGAAGTACACCAAGAAATCTGGTTCAGCGTAAGAACAGCCTGTTCCAAGACAGTTTCTTTCATCTCAGCATTTCGAATGCTCTTGAATGATTGGCTCTGCATCCAAAGCAGAAACTCTTAATCCCATTCTAACATTATGTAAGTACCAGTCTCATATGATCGTGAAATTTTATAATGACAATTTTGCTTACAGACTCAAGCAGTTGAAACAGGAAAAAAAAAAATTAAAAAAAATCAAAGAGGCAAATAATGGATAATGGGAAATCTGATGCATTCAAAGTGGTGTTACATGACCACCATTAGAAAAACAGCTTCAAAGCATAATTTCCTTTGAACTGGAATGGAACTGAGGTGTTCCCCTTGTAATGGAACACATCCATCTTCCATTTTCAGGGAATGAGAAAGTGTCAGCTTCTGAAAAGAAATTAAAGATCATATCAATCCAAACAATCTTTGCAAGTGTATTTGACAGAATACAAATGTTCAGGCCATTTCTGTAAACATCTTCATGCAAATCTGTGGTGTCCCTCACAGACAGGTCAAATAAAGAAAAGAGAGTGGAGAATAAAGTTGCGTAAAGCTTTGGAAGGCGAATCTACACCAGAAGCAGTTCTGAAATGCAGCACCAAATTTTCTAGACGAGCGGCTGAGGGGAGACAGAGTCAAATCAACATCATCCATCTCATGAAGTCAAACGAATTCAGAGTCCAAACTTGACGACAATATTCAAACTTACACAAAGGAATTATCTATGACAGATGTTCATTTCTAGGTCAAATACACACATATTCCCAATATTTCACTGGAAGCCTTGTAGTATCTCAATCTATATTCTTCTAGTAGAAAGATGTCTCAGGATGCAGAGAATCTGCTCATAAACCTATCCATGCATGCTTTCAACTGACCAGCAGTAATGCCAACTTCCATTGTTTTATTCCAAGATGTGTGACACGAAACATTTCTCTGAGGGATGTTACACATAATTTAAAAAAAACCTAGAATCAACACCTTCTTTAAAAGACCTTATAAACATTCACCTGACTTGGAGCACTCGGCTCTGTTAGTCCCAAATCAGAGTCAAAATAAAGCAACTTTCCTTCAGATATCAGGGAGTCTGGTCCCAAATCACAGCGGTGTAGATTCCAGGAGCCATTTCAAGGCTCCCGTTCCTAAAGCTGGTCAATAGTAGATGCTTTTACTTATAGAAACTTCTGTCAGAGAATAGCTTGCTTAGGCCTTCTCTTAAAAGGTTCACAGGCAAATAGTTTCGAAGACAACGCTCTCCCAGTATTGAGGTCAACTCAAGTTCTCCCAGTGGTCTCTGCAGTCACATTGTCCAGTATTTGCAGAAGCTTCTTACACCAGTCTCAAGAAATAATTCATTTCTACCTCTGGGGATCTTCTTTATTTGATCTTTTTTATATTACTTTCTGAGGTCCTGTGACTGATCCTCCTTCATGAGCTCTATGCAGTTTCCCAGTCATGCATACTCCATCTCGCTTGTCAAGCTGAAGCACCCAATATCCAAAGCTTCTGACTGTCACCTCCTGGTCACTCACCCCAGCAATTTACATTTATTTCTCTCATCTTGTCTGCCAGGAGCTAAAAACTGCATGTTCTAAAAGCAAATGCTTCACATGGGTAAATGACTGCAGAATCAGAAAGGATAAAGATGAAAGCCAGTTGGCAGAAAGCCATTAGTGGGAGAGACATTCTGCTTCCCAAATACTGCTTTCAAAAGGAAAGAGGAGATTATTTAAGTTAACATTAAATAGATTCACTGCTCTTTAAGAACAGCAGTATCTGGTTTTAACTGGAAGGATAAAAATAACATGAAATACTGTATCAGTCACAAAATCAAACAACTACAGCATATTACGGATCTCAGTGGCCTCCTTTCCTAAGGCTATTATTTATTCTTTATTATAATTCATTTTCTTAATCAGCTTAGAGCTGCATTTAGTTGTTCAGGGTTTTGTGGAGTTCTGGGGTTATAAAAGGATCTGGATGCTAAATTAATCCAAGGGCATCTTGGCATGGTGATGGCTATATAGGATCCTCGGGAAAAGTCACCTACAACAAATCCTGTAGACAGAGAACCTGCCTTTCAGGCACACAGAAAGAGTAATCACATTTGTAGGTACCCAGCACAGCCTAGCAAGGAATATCTCTGTCTCCTGTGTTGAGGGGCAGATGCTTCTCCACCACACTGTTGACTACCATGCAGTTATGGAAGACACCAAGAGACGTGTGGAAACACAAAGAGACATTTGTTCTACATGAGAACAATGATTAACTGACGTACATCAGATTCTCTCTGGAAGGCCCAGACTGTACAGCTGGAAATGCACAGAATTTAGAGGCTGATTTGGGGCTCTGTAACAAAGTCCACAGAGAAGCATTTCAGAAGGAGCTCACTCCTCCCCTTAGTGCTATACAGTGCAGTAAGCACAGCCAGCTGTGCGATGGAGGGGCAGGCAAAGACAACCCCCCTTCCTCACAGTGCCCACGTCTAGCGCTCAGTACAGAACTGCAACTCAGATAACAAAAGGTGGCATTGTGGTCAGTGGCATTTTGCAGAAACCTGGTGAACTGAGAAATAGAAATGTCAATTTAGTGAAGTATAAATAGCAAGCAGAGCTCTAACTGCACGCTTCAAGTAGTAGCCATTGCTGAGCCAAGCAATTCATGCTTATCTTACTGCATCAAGATCTTGCTGTAGACCATGGGGAAATATCTAGTAACAAAATGAAACCATAGTTTTCAGCTTGAAGTGCCATTTCCCACAAAACCAACAGGAAAAGCTTCTTGTAAATGGAGCAAAGTGTTTTTACCCCCCAGGCTAACCTCTCTAAATTAGAAATCAGGATACGGATCACCAGCAACTAGAATGGAAAATGGTACATTAAATGTTGCTTTGCTTCTTGAAGTCCAAATCCCAGACCTCACCACCTATATTAATAAAGCAAATCTCAGAAAGTAGTTTCAGTAGTAATGTTCACCACATTCAGACTTCCTCAGACTTTTGATCCAAGAGTCAACCAGGTCATTATGTTCATACCACTGCATTATGTTCACACACTCTGCCCCCAGTACTCATATTTTATCCCGACTATTGAAATGTTGAGATTACTTATGCCTCAAGCTCCTGGATTCATGTGATTATTCAACAAATCCAGTTATAATTAAAAACAAATTTCTAGCACTTCATATGAAGAAGAAAGTCTTCAAAATGGGACTGCTAAAGTTGCAAAACTCCAAGAACTCATAAAAAGGCACAAAATACACTGCTTATTAAACCAGACTATTCTTAAGCTGCTCTCAAGACTGTGGGAGGCAAGATGGAGGTGGGACTACTGACACCATGCTGTCAAGCAACATCTTAAGCAATCTCTGTTTGCAGAAGCTAGGCAAAAATGTTACAAATGTGCAGAAACCATTAGGAGAAATTAACACATAAAGCCCAATAAAAATTAACTGATATATTTAAAAATTTTTTCTCTCCCTGTTGTATATGATGCAAGACTTCAAAGAGCACTTTTCCCTGCACAGCTGTTCTGTTGCTTTCCAGCAGCCCCTGGAGATTATACATTTCAGCAGGTACCCATTCCAGTGCACCACTGTCTTCTGGGTCTTTTCAAACCAAGAGTTACTGCAATTTAAACTTTATATTAAAATCCAAGAAAATGCTCCCTGACCTAATAAAAGAACTGCAACATAAGAGATAAGGTAGAGCAGCTTTTCTATGAAGAATTCCATTTTTGCCTGAGAATGTCCTGGCATCAGTAATGCAAAAGTGTAATAGTCTCATATTTCTGAAGGATGAATTTTCATAATCCAAAGAGGAATCCATAGGAAGTCCTATCCTTTGAGAATCTGTAGTTTTCTGTAAGATTCTGCTACTAGATATGCATTTATTTACCCTGAGAGAGAGGTGTAATATTTAAAATTTTTGTCCTGGCTAAATAAGTTAAATGTTCCATAGACTGCTCGAAGAGCTATACTCTAAAAGCGGGCAGACATGCAGATACATTGCCCTGCAATGGTTAAACACACCCTGAGATCCTGCTGATGCTTCAATCAGAAGATAAGCTGTTACATACGATGAGTGAATTAATGTTTTCTCAGACAACAAAGGAAGTCTCATCTTTACCCATGTGAAACTTTGACTTACACCCCTAGCAGGTCTGTGCATGTTAGGGACAGTATAATGTTGATGCCTGCTTGAGCTGAACAGCGTTGGAAAGAGAAGTTGCTTCAGTCGGCCCAGACACATCATAGTTCTGAAAATTCCCCTTCTCACCTGTATGACTCTGGGCCCTGTTCCAGCTGAATTCTCATTAACTGGTAGTCTGATTTTGCTCCCATCTCAGCTGAACAGATTATAAGTTTTCTAATCATTTAATCTATCCCTGACTTATAAACACCCAAACAATTCTCTAGCCAAAAAACCCACATTTGACAGGGTTCTCCTCTGTTACGACACTCTAACCTGTCCATATAGGAAGGGATTAAATTAATCCTGCACAAGCAACAAGGTCTGTCTAATTTATCAGAAACCTATGCTGTTTCTTTAAATTAGATTATTTCTAATGTAAGTTTTTCTCTCAGATTCATTGATTGACATAATTAGGTTAAAGTTACAATAACTTGTTCCCAGCTTGGACTTGCCATTTGCTGCATCAGAGTCAGACACTGAGAGAAGCTGAATTTTCCCAAAGCTGGTCTGTTTCTCCCTCTGATAACCGTCGGCTCAATAAAAGATGACATCTTTCACTAGAAACACTGCTTCACTTTAAAGTGTTTGCACCCAAACTTTCCACTGAAGTCTGTAAAATGCAGTGGAGGCCACATATGATTAAATCTGAAGTTTTTAGTATTGCTTTCAGAAAAGAAGGCTGTATGAGCTCCAGAGACAGCATTGTGAGCACCAGAACCATGCAAGTCTGGTTTCTTACATATCCCAAACCTGAGCATCAGTAACGGTGCAAGCTGCCATCCGAGGATTTAGAGAGTCTCTTTTCCTAGTGGATTTTCTACTCAGTGTTGTATTAGCTCACTCTACTATGCACAAATTGCTTGTGCTCTACTGAGCCATTCTTCTTTACGGCAATGGTATGAACTGAATTACCTCTGAAGAGTTTGATTGAAACCGTAATGCTGTAGTGATTACACCAAATGCTGGCTTCCCTTTGAAGTTACCTAGAAGAGCTAGCATGGCTGAGGTCAGTCACTTCAGCTGCGCACTTCTTCGCCTAACAGAAACCTCCCATATAATGAATGATAAAAATATAGAGCAAGCACCAAAGCAGGTTACTGAATCAAATTCATGCTTTCAGAAAACAGCTCAAACTCCAGCTATCTCAGGAATATTCCTCTCAGGAAAAACATAACAACAAGACAAAAAAGCCCTTCTTGTTGCTGTGGCTTAAAGACAGCTATAATTTGGGAGAAAGGGAAAAAGGAAACCTAAGGAAGTGGCATGGCAGCAGGTGGCATAACTTTTCTGAGCCTCTGACTCTCCATCTGCAAAATAGGGAAAAAAACACATCTCCAATCCTGACACATACATTTGAAAACACTACATATGTAAGACTGATAATGGACATATACCATTGATTTCAGCAGGCTCCAGAACAGACCTGTAAGTATACACAGACTGTCATTCCACAGCTCTCCTCAGCAGTTCCCCTAGTTCTCAAATAATTTGATAAATTTCTTCCATGCAGCTATTTTATTAATTTGCACGAGCGTTACCGAGCCATCCCTACCAAGCATCCCCATTGCTCTGTTTCCACTTATTCACCCAGTCATTTATTTATTGTTGTTTTCTTTCTCCAGTTCTATCACCCACTGAAAATATATCAGGTCTACTGTTTCCTTAACTGCTGGCAATCATACTCGTAGCTTTTACAGCTAAATGAACACACTGCAGAAGCTTTGGCAAGTCTCAATAGCTTTTTCTGGAGCTAAACCAGCTCCTTATCCCCACCTGGTGGAGGGACCGAACCGGCAGGGAAAAGCGTTCACTCACAGGCACAGACAATCTCCATCTGCAAATGCACTTTTAAAACACGGCCAGCATCCACCCGGGACACGCACAAGTATATACCTCCCAGCAAATACAGCTCAGACAGTGCTCTTCAATCACTTTTGGATGTGTCAAAGAACTCTTCTGTCATCTGTTACCCGTTTGCTATGTTCAAAATACTGGACGTTTGTTTTAAAAACATCACACATAACATAAAAAAGGAAAGAAATAAGCAAATTAATTGCCCGGCAGAACTTCACATGGGGCTGTCTGAAAAGCTGTTGATTTGTCTTTTCAGCAGTCAGGAACTGGATTGCTCCTCTGCTGCTGGAGCTGCTGCCTTGCCTCCTCTTATTCACCTCCAAGATCAAAAAGCAGTTTTGACATCCAGTTTGGGAAAAGCAGGTTGGAGTGGAAGCACTTGTCAATACCAAGAAATAACGTACATTTTAAATTGTCATCGTGTAAACATTTATGTAAATATTGAATCATTTTACACTGGTAAATAATCCTGTTATACTGGATGCATAAAGTCACCTTGTGGTGTCAGAGCTGAAGTTACAAAAGGAATTACTCTGTTGTTCTCCATAACTCAATTTTTACCCTTTGTTTCAATGTTAATGACAGTAGCTGAGTATGAGGCCATGTCATTTTGTGTGACCTTCTGCACAACCTAAACTAGACTGTTTCACTCAACTATTCCTGATCCTCATTGTGTAAAAATGAAAATTACCAAGAAAATCTACATTTTACCCACACTGATCTTTCCTGACCAAACCTGTAAATCTTGTTACAAACACCACCAAACTTGTCTGAGCTGGACTATTCTCTGTAATCATGTTTACTGGTGTTAATTATATAGCTGTCATTGGTATTTCATAAAAATAATTACTCTTTTCTAGACCTCTGACTGGAATTATCTCTGAATACTGGCACAATGGGAGCATTTCTCTGATTTTATGGCATTTCCCCCCAATGCCCATTTAAAAAAAAAAGAAAAAAAAAGAGCAGCAGACGGTTTTTCTGCCCATTTATTTTTCTTGCATAGAAATTACTGGGGCTTTGCAATTAAACAAATGTATCATCTTGCTTCCTTCTAAATACGAGTCATAAGCCTGTATCAATCACTCTTCTGCATTATTACCAATTTTATTTTTACTTTGTCTATCTACCATGGGATATTATCGTCACAAGGATTTCTTTTGCTGAGAAGCGATTATCCTTACCCCTGTAACCACGTATTGTTCCTGGTGACTTCAGCTTCCCTTAACTTGAAATGCGTTAATTACTGTTTCCTATAGCTCAGCTGATGTATGCAGCTCTCATTTCTAACAGTCTCAGGTCATAGCTGCCTCATTTCCTGATGTGGTTTTCTGGCCATTTAATACACTTGTATTTAAAAACTCCTATTTTTTCTCCACGGTATCGCGATGTTCTTCACCCCTTTTTAAATTTGCCCATAGTTTGGACAAAACCCGTCGTTTCGAACAGCCAGGGAGCATGTGTTATCAGAGGGCCGTCTTTGTCCACAACGCTTTTAATTCGCTCACAAGACGCTCCCTCCGAAATCCAGTATCCGAGTGCCATGGCTCCGGCTCCGCCACCATCAAACCCAGCCTACTGTGGGCCTGTTTGACCGCCGTCCCCTTTGTCTCGTGATCCCGTTCATTTCTAACAGCTCTCCGGGTATGTCCGCGAAAGGAACGCCCGGGGCACCCCGCGCTCCCCCACACGGATCCTCGGGCAGGGCCTTCCCTGAGCGCGGCCATGTCGCAGGGGTCCCGCGCGGGGCCCATCGCCATGGCAACAGCGGCACGCTCCGCTCCGCGAGGCGCGGTGGGCGCAGGGGGCGTCGTCACCGCGGCGCGCCGGGCGACAGCGGTGACGCAGAAGGCCTGCGCCGGCGCCGAGCGCGGGAGGCGGCGGTTGGGAGGGAAGGGGCGCCGCCGTCCTGCGGGGAAGCGATAACGGGCGTTTCCGCTCCTCTTCCTGCAGCGCGGCCCGGAAGCACGGGACCCCCCGGTCGGGGGAGAGGCGGCATGGCCGGCCAGCACCTGCAGCAGCCCAGCTTTCTGCTGGTGGGTGGGGAGCGGCGGGCGGTCACCGGGGAGGCGCACACCGAGCCCGCGGGGCCGTCCCGGGCGGGGAGGGGTGCGGGTCGGCCCGTTTCGGGTGGACTGGCGGCTTCTGCTTAACTGTCAGCTTTGTAGCGTGCCTGTGAGGTTACAAGGTTGGTCAGTGTAACTTCAGCCGTATCAACAGAAACGCTGTACCGGAGGAGTGCCATAATTAGGGGATTTTTACGTCGTGGCCGTGATAAATATTGTCTTTTCTGGTAATGGTGATCTGGTTTCCCTTATGATTTGTAACAGGCCTCTTTGAAGGCAGATTGTGTAAACAAACCGTTTGTTCAGAGGTGCCACGATCTGGAGACCGTCATTGAGGAGTTTCCCGCCAAGGTGAGCACTCGCTGCCTTTTCAGAAACTCTCTGCTCAGCATATTTCAGGGGAATTTGCTTTTTTCATACAACTGTTTTCTTTGTTCCTATATCTCGTACCATGGGTTTTGAGAACCCCAAGGTGAAACAGTGGGAATCCAGTGTTTCCCAGGAGTTAAAACCTTTTTTAGTTGTTAACAGATTGTTTGAGTTGACTGCACTTCATTAATGCCTTTCAGCCTCAATTTACAAGGTAAAACTAGTTGCATACTATGCTGATGAGTATTGTTGCAACCTTAGTAGGATCAGAAGTCAGGATAGATTTCCTGTAATTGCCACATTATAATACATTCCTTTGAATGAAAGCTCTGCTCAGTGATAATCTGGAAACAGTTATAAATAGCTGGCAGAGGCAGCATGTTTGTGCATTATCGTACACGCAGTAGGGATTGTTAAAGTGAGGAATCGTACACATGAACTATTTTGTCTGTTTTCCCCAAAGGAACTACATGGCATCTTCCCATGGCTGGTGGAGAACATTTTTGGTAGTCTGGATGGCATCGTTGTAGGCTGGAATCTTCGCTGTTTGCAAGGAAGAACAAATCCTACCGAATATTCTGTGGCTTTGGATTTTCTGGATCCCAGGTAAACTCACTCATTTCAGCACAGATTAAAAGAAATCTGTGGTGAACAAATAACCAGTGTTTGACCTTTTTCCACTGTGCAAACGCAAGTTCAGAAAAATGAGACAGGACAGGATACTTACCACGGATTTTCTTCCTGATCCTTGTTTGCAGTGGCCCGATGATGAAGCTGGTTTACAAACTCCAAGCAGAAGAGTACAGATATGATTTCCCAGTCTCATATCTTCCAGTGAGTAACTGAAAAATTCGTAAGAAGAGAATGTAGTTGTTGTTGTGGCTATTGGAACTTTGCACACCCTTTATACATACAGTTCAATATAGGCCAAGGTACAGCCTCAGTGCGCCAGGTTCAGAGCATATCCGTTTATTTAAACAGTTGCTAGAGGAGGAGAGTTCCCAGCCATAAACTTTGTAGGAGACGGTGGTTGTCAGCAGCTCGATATTTGTGCTGTTCAGCCAAGAAAGCTGCATTGTGATTCTTATCCTGTCCCCAGAGAAAGTCATGTGCTTTATTGTGGTTACCAGGAGTTGCGGGCTTGAAAATAGTTTTCCAAGCTTGTCGCAAAGCAGTGCCCTCCCTGACTGCACTTTGCGTCCGTGTGTTTGAAGACCAACTGCTATCCTGGATATGGACTAAACATTTTTGTTTGAGATGTTATATCTGCAGAGTTCTTTCACTCTGTTTCCTCCATTGCTACCAGCTACCTGCTATCTAGAAATTATCAGATAGTTCTACAGTATTGAACAAAAGGAAACATCATTGAAGCATAAAGTAATTGCTGGTCTACAGCTCAGGTACCCTAACACTAGTCTCCTGCTCCCACCCCAACTGGAAGAGTCTTGGTGAAGGCTGTTTTGTTTTTTGGTTTTTTTTCTTATACTGAATATGCATTTTCATTGAGAAAGTTGGCAGTTATCTAGAGAGTATGCCTTTGCACAAGGAACTGCTGCAATGCAGTAAAATCCCACTGAGCTGAATGTGGCTATTGTCCCAGAATGCTGGAATGCAGCAGGGCTTCACTATCGGAGAACATACTCTGTGAGTATGCTGAGTAACCAGATTAATATTTCATTACTCTCTCTTTCAGGGCCCTGTGAAGGCTTCAATACAAGAGCAAGTCCTACCAGAATGCTCTTTATACTACAACAAAGTCCAGTTTCCTTCATCTGGTGGTTTAGGTTTGAATTTGGCTCTTAGTATCCTTTTAACAGTTGAACATTTAATTCCTTTTAAATATCTAAAACAGAGATTACGACCATTACTGTTGTATATTCATTATGCATCTTTGGTAAATCATGGCCGTGCTGATGAGAAATGTTTAGATTCCGATGAAAAATAAATTTATCCTCTTCTTACAAACCCTTGTGGGGGAATTTCTGGCCCTGTTCAAGTCAACCACAAAATTCCCAGTGATTTCAGTGGAGCCTGTATTTCACAACTTTTGTTTTTGTAACTACTCACAGTTTATGTAAGAGGACAGAAAAAGGGCATGTTAACTTTGCAGCTAGTGTACTTGTTGGAAGCAGTCTAGCTGCAACTGTACTGGTTTCAGTTTGAGATAGCCAGTTGTGCTAGGAGTAATGCAAACACACCTTGCCACATAGAGAAAACCATAATTACCGACGTTTGAGTCAGATGGAAAGCAAGAAGGCAAAGCTGAATTTGCTACTAAGTTCTAGTAAGTTAATTTAGCATTGAAAAAAGAAAATATGTCGAGTCAGCATCCCCACATGTCTAACAGCTTGTGTCTTTTTTTTATTATCTGATCCTTGACTGTCTTCTTCCAGATCCATTTGAATATTACATGTTTTACTTTGCAATTAGTTTGATTACACAGAAGGTAAATATCTTTCACATTTTCCCCTTAAAATAGTATCGGCCCTCACAATGCTTTAGGAGTCTACCAAGATGCTGTCCAGCTAAATTAACAGCAGTTTTATCTGTACTTTTAGAATTTGTTATTGCTGTGGTTCAGCTGAAGATGTAAGGCTGGGTAATAAACCAAATACCTACCTTAGACACACCAGTAAGCAGCCCGTCCAACAACATGCCAACATGGAGCAGGCAATGGGTCCCAACTGGTTGACCTACTCCTCTGTCCAATAACACTGTTTATACAGTCTTCCTCGTCCTGCTGTTACTTGAACAGAACACTGCACTCTTCTCAGACCTGGTTCATTCACTACCACACCAACAGTTCTCTGGCAGTTAGCTCCTTTACCTTTGCTCTAAACTGTCTTCGTTGTCAGTTCACCCTTCATAACCACTGAGCTTCTGCTTATTTGTACTAAATGGGGGGGGTTATGACTGCATTTCAGGTGACTTTCCCAGCAGTGGCTTAAAGCGACAGTATATATCTCCAGGTATATCCTGTGTGTCTGTTTCAGAACTCGCCTGTCACCCAGCATGTCAGCCCTTCCAACAGTGCTTATTTCATCTTGGTGGACACATACCTGAAGTGTTTCCTACCCACGGAAGGAAGTGTCCTTCCTCCACCTTCTTCAAATCCTGGTGGAGCCATTCCTTCCCCAACTCCCAGGTAATGACTACAGTGCCAGAGGCAAACTGTGGGAACAGTGCTTAAAAATACAGCTTGTTGGAATGAAAACTCTAACTAGTAGAAAACACCTGTGCTCTTTATGATCTGTATGTTCTTATATAATTACAAAAATTAAATAGATCTGTGTTCACTTAATTATACCATAAAGGTTTCATTTGAAAGCCTGAAGGTAGCTATTATTGGAGCAGAAAAGGCACATACAAGCAACAAAAATTCATCAGTTCAGCACCTCCAGATGTGTTTTGTGCCCTGCAGCTGGAGTAGGACAGGTCTGACTGTATCGGACAGCAGTTTTTACTATCTCCAGACACGTAGGGTATGCAGTAAAGATGGCACTGGTGATAACCACTGATACAAGGACAATGATCTTTCATTAATGTTGCTATAAAGCCGGACAACTTGGCAGCTGGTCATTTTATTTCAGTGCCAAGGTAGCCATCCTAACTGTTTAGTGCTTTCCTTACCTGTTTTGCAGTTCTTTGAAATTGCTGTGTCACAACGTTGTTTGTGGCAAACTGATAGTGCTTATAGGTTTCTTAGTTCATAACTTCCTGAAATAAAGAGCCAAGACACATATTAGTAATCAAATCATATAACGAGTGACTGCATTGCAGGTGACTTTTTGCATTGTAATAGGTCAAGCTATTAGGCCACAACTGGAAGGAAGATAATAAAAGATTTTTGACAACTTACTGAAGTTCTGTATGTCTCTGTGATGATAATGGCATGAAAACAAACTCACAAATTGAAGTGAAAATTCTCCAGTACAAGCATCCAGTCTTTTGTTCTTTGCCATGGCTAAATATGTGAAAGTCCACATTTTCAAATTCAGTTTTGCTGCTTGAATTTATCAATATTGTTATCAATATTTGGCAACTTTATACAAATGTAAAAATAAACAGCCATTATATTTTATATAACTGCATTTTAAATACGTTTCACATACCTATTTCCATGGTCTGTTGAGCCTTAGCGCATACCTAGGAAAATACAGATCAGGTGAATTATGAATATGGAAGGCAGAGTGACAGAAAACCAAGTGGATAGAAGTAGTAAAAGCCCATCAGGTTTGTGCAAAGCTGGATCAGTGCAGTGTGAATAGTGATGTAGTGTTTAAGTATAGTGGAAGTGACTAGTAATTATAACACATTGCAGAAGTTTGAAATGTGTAATCAATCAACTGTGCATTTCTATTTCTTACTGTGTTCCAGTTTATAATCTGTTGATTAAAGGCAATGATATATTTCCCTGTACTGAGGCTTACCAACTTCAGTATGTCCATTTGTCTTTAAAGGTCTCCAGCAGTTCCTTTCACTTCCTACGGCATGCATCACACCAGCCTGCTGAAACGGCACATTGCCCATCAGCCTTCCGTGAACGCTGACCCAGCTTCCCAGGAGATCTGGAGATCGGAAACACTGCTTCAGGTAAGTTCGATTTAAGGAGGAAAACACCCCACAACATTTCTTGCTGCTGAGGAATTTCTTCTTTTAAAACCAGAGACAGTTGTGGTATTTTGCTTTAGCTTGGTTTTGGAATTGAGCAGTGCAGCTGTTGTTTTCTGTTAGTGCAACACTGTGATACTGTTAAGTTGTAATTTAGAAAGGCACTTTATCTTCTTTTTAAACTGCATATCTAACAACTGACCTCAAGCATTTGAGTAATTTTTTTCCAGAAAAGCTTCTAAACCTGATTTTCTTTGTTTAATCTTGCATCAATTCTATGCTCTAAGCAAAGGTTGAGCACAGAGAAGTTGGTTCTATTCATCATTAAAGGAAGGGAAAGGAGAATCTGGACTTAACAGTTGTTCTGAAACAAGTTCCTATTATGCTGCTGAACTGATTTATTAATGCTTAGCAGGTGCTAACAATAGGCCAACTCAGTCATTTGCATTGACATGATGATAACCTGCAACATCTCTGAATTGGTGTCTGTTTATTTACAAGTACAGCTTCGTTTTCAAAATACTTTGGTCTTCCCTTATACCTAGCTTGTGACTGGCAAGTCCAGGATTATTTCTCTTTCCCTGGCTGAGAAAATATTTGTTTTGCAGATCTTTGTTGAAATGTGGCTTCATCATTATTCACTGGAAATGTATCAGAAAATGCAGTCTCCTCATGTCAAGGTAATAGCTTGTACTTCATTCATGAGCATCATCTGAGGGTTGACCTCTTATCATGGGGTAAATCTCCTATTCTGTGGAGAATTTTTTTGGTAAATTGGTCTAAAGGAAAGAAATAACTTACCAGAGTGTCTACATGAGTGTGTCAGAATTGCTGATCCAGTAATGAAGAATGTTGTGAATAAGTGTGTCATCCAGATCTGCCTTCATTGCAGAAGTTGTGTTTGTTTTTGTTTTGTTTTTTTGTAAAAGACAAGTTTGTGGGATGGTCACCTCAATCTGAACACCAGTTGTCAAACTACTACTGACAGGGAAGATGCCACTATAAAAACAAAGTGTTAAATCCCACTGGGGCAACATGGCTACTAAAGATAGCTAAACCTGATTTCCAGCAGTGATGGCAACTCTTACTGAAATACTGCTTAGTACTCTAAGATCTGTAACAAATTCTTAGCATAAATCCAAATTCAAAAAGGAAATCTTATACCGTTCTTCAGTGGTAAGTGAATAAGCTATTTTTGTTGTTTCACATTCCAAAATACGCTTTTCACCGTCATGGTGTCAGGAGCAGTTCTATAGCTACAGAGTTCAGAATATCTTACGAGCTCTTCTCAGATAACACCATTTTAAGCAGTTTGTGGTGGCCTGTCCAGTAACAAACTACTGCATGTGAAAACTAAGTAAGTGTTGGGGAGGCTAAGATCAAAGGCATTATAAATGCAAAGGGAATTTGAAGGGGAAAATGTTGATCCCCTGAATTCCCTCTGGATCACAGTGGGACTTTAATAGCAGGGAATAGAAATATAAAAGCTACTCAGGATTTATTCCTGTGTGAAGGAGCAACATGAGAGTTGATTGACTGAGAAAATCTGATCCTTCACAGGCTATGAATTAACAAATATATTTTGCTAGGGAAAAATATTGGAGAGCTGAAGTGTGATGGGTTTTTTCTTTTATTCTTAAAATTGATGTCTAAATGCAAACTCATTCATGTTATCGTCTCTACTGGGGACTCCCAGCAGCATGGCTGTGCACCTGTGATGGAAAAGCTTTGCTTGAAGTACCTTTGGTCTGTCTGTCTGTCCAGTCTGTGCATCAAGCTCTGTGCTTAGGCCAGAAATAATGATTGCTTTAAACTTCTCTCTGCTGTTCACCCTCTGTATTTCTGATACTCTCTTCTAACACCAGGGAGTAGCAGTTGTAGACAATGACAATCAATGTTAAAGTGAAATAGGGCCTAGGTAGAGCTCAAAGTTCTCTGAAATCATCACTTCAGGATCCACCACAAGATGCGTTGAGCCTCAGCTTGAGGCTGTAATTCCCTGATGATATTTTAGTTTCATCTTGGATAAGAAGTAATCATGGGCATATAAAAAAGGAAGTCTTGACTCTCTGGGGGTTAAAACACCTGAATAGGAGACTGGAATTCCCCATGACATCCATAAATGGATGAAGGTTCCCTCCTGCAGGACTGAGGAAAGGGTGGAGACAGGACTGTTCATAAGCCTGTGATGCTTAAACTAAGACTTGTAGACTGGTCTCAGGGTGGGCTGAAGGACAATAGTCTGCTTCACAGTTCCTCAAATGATGAAGTAGAATATGCAGAAATACAAGTTTTTGTTTAACTTAAGGGTTAAAGGGCTTGACTGGAAACCCAAGAACACCCTAAACCTTATTCTTAAAATTATTAATAATTATGCAGGTTCACTTGATTCCATTTAGCCTTCTGTACGTTTGTAAGGAGGGGTAATTAGTGACCATTCATCCCTGGACCTAGATCTGTTTGACCATCAATGACTTGAAATGGCTACATACCTGTACTGGAAGGTGGGATGAGGTTCCACAGAACTTGCTTGCTCTTTGTCCAGCAGCCAGACTTGTTTGCTTTGATGGGCCAAGCCAGATCCCAGATATGTAGCTCTCCTGTGAAGTGCCTCAAGGAATGATAGATTTTCCTTAAACTCTGTTAATGTCATCCAGACTTCTTTTTACAAGTAGAAGGTGGTAGAGTGGGAGTGAATAATAATTAATTTCTTTTGAGAAGATATACTACTTTTCTACTTTACTGCTTTGAATTCTTTCTGGGTCTGGTGTGAACCAGAGGTTGACACTATTTGCTATGCTGTGTTTCACTGTTTTCCCCATTAATTCAACTATTTTCCTATTCTTTTACATTGTCTAGTTGCCTTTTCTTTCTTGGATGATCCAGAGCCCAAGCATGCATCTTTCCTATTCCCTCTGCCATAATCACAGTGAACCCTTAAAAAGAAGTTGTTTGATAAAACCATAGGTAATGCTTCCTGACCTTCCAATGCCAGAAGCCACAGACCCCAGCACTGCATGAGGAACACCCATTAGAGGCTCTTCCTGATTCCTGTGGCAGGGGGGTTGACTATGAAGCAGACGATGTGTTTGAGCTGTTGGGGAGCTTGCAGTAACAATCCTACTTCTCTAAGAGTGTAAAACCAAAAGACACCAAACTGGCACTAGAGGAGAGGTGTGATCTGGAGAGTTAGTTTAGATGCCTGACAGTAGTCATTGGGATCTGTGTAGTGTGCATTTTCTATGTTTTTTTCATTAATTTCATACATGTGTGTCACTGTCGCTACAGTATCCTCTTCACCATCACATTGTCAAAAGATACTCTTTACCGTATCGGGATTGGCTGAGGCGTGCAGAGACTTCATTGTTAAGGCGTCAGCATATAATGCTGTATGTCTTTTGCCTTTTCATACACATCATGTTTCCCTGATAGTAGAAGTTAATTTCCTCTTTTGAGGCAATTCACAAGACCTGCAGCCTTTAAGTAGAAAGAGAAGACAGAGGATTTCTCTGAACTAGGAGTTTACTGGACAGGCTTACAGTGATTTTAAAAGGCCAAACTTTTTTCTTCCTGTTCCTTGGGAAGAATTCCCAAACTCTGCTTCTCTAGCAGCACAGAAAGAAATGACAAGGTTTTCAAAATAGTATTAAAAAAGCTTGCGGAATATTGAATGCTTTTACTCCGTTATCTAATAAAACACTGTAACAGTGTGTAAATCCTTGTTGCTGCAGTTCAGTTAACTTCTGAAATGGGGAGTTTATTTGGCAAAAGCTCCATATTCCCTACCAGTACTTGCTCTGAGGGTAGCAAAGAGAACAGGCACAGACACGTACAGCTATACTTTTTTGACATCTGGTCCCAGTTGTATTTCCTAGTGGATAAAGGGTATGAAATACCGTTGAATCAATCTAGCGAACACCAGAAAGAAGAGGATACTGTGGCAGCAGTTGTTATTGTGATGTGTTGTCCCTGACTGTATTTGTGATGTTCATATTTTCCCCCCACCCTTCTTCCTTGGGTTCATTCTCACTTTTTTTTCTCTTGCTCTCTTCTCTCCTTTTTTCCCTCCCCCCCCCCCACCCCTTCCTTTTTGTTTCTGTTGTCTCAGCTGGAGGTTCTCCACTACCGACTCAGTATCTCCAGTAAACACCACGGTAGTCCTGCCCAATCCAGCTACCAGGCCCTCCACGCATACCAAGTATTATCATCTTTTTCATTTTGTTTCCTTTTTAAAAATCTTGTTCCATCATGTAATCTGCAAAGTGTATCGGTGCTGGCTGTACAGCAGCTTTTTCTGCTAAGGTGTGGTTTTACAACTTCATTGAGAACACTGCATTGAGATTTACTAAATTTTCAGTGAAAACAGATACAGAAAACAGAGGAATTAGCAAAGGTCATGGAGAAAATAGTTAAGATCTAGCATATTGTGAGGACTAACTGGGAACTCAATTTTTAGAGATGCATTCTTGTAATGCATTGTAGAAAGAGGCTTATCACCTAATGTTGACATTTTTTGACACCAAAACTGGCTTCACTGATGGCAGATTTCTGCCCCTTACACACTAGTCATTTAAGCAAATGAAACAGAAGATCGGAATTTCCATGGCTGTCACCTAAAATTAAGGTAGGGGAGCATCTAGGGTTTCTTAGCCAGTGAAATGTCATTGGATAGTACTAAATTTGGAGTGGCAATGCGAATTTGACTATCCAGTTTTGCAAAAGCACACGAGTAGTACATTTGCAGATTGTTCAGGAAATGTGCATGCAAAAACATTCCTGTTGGAACAGATTGCTGATTCCTCTTTCCCTACCTCAGTGCTTTATTCATTGGGTCATCATTCTGGGAAAGGGGAGGGCTGAGCATATGTACTATAAAGCTCTTTAGCACTACATGGATTTTTCCTGCTGTTTAATCCTTTATTTTTTTAATAAAGTGCTATGATAGTGCAAGGTACTGCTTAGAAAACAGGAACTAGTACTTGTCTTTAAATCTTTTTTACTATTATGTTTATCTAATTACTGTGTTAAGAATATAATAGAATATATCCATCCTGTAAGCTAAGATTTGACCTCAAAACACTTGTGAGGAAGAATACTTTTTAAACCAGTAATGTTTGTAATGGTGCTGATCCAGGCTAAGAGGAAATTATAAGAATTACTAAGTGGAAAAACAACTAGCATCACCTGAAACAACATATCGAAATTGTGGTACTGGTGGTTTTGTATGTTCAAAAGGTACCTTCAAGAGGAACCTAGAATTTTTTTTTTTTATAAATTACACCTTTTCAAGGTGTTTCAGAGTACTCAACCTCTCTAATTGCTTATGGAGATCCTGATTTAAACTCCTAGGACCAGGTAACTTCTCAGAGTTTACCCTCTTATATAAACACTCCTCTGAAAACACACTGACTAGCCAGAAGCTGTCAAGAACACAAGACCAGCCTTCATTAGAACTGGTAACAGGTTATCCCTCTCTCTTAGAAGAGTCTTAGATCTGGCTGTATATATGAGCATATCAAGCCTTGCATCTTTTCCTGGAGTGCACTTTACAATGTCCTAAAAATCTTCAGAGATTGTAAAAACAAATCTACTTTGCCTTAGGCATTGCAGAGAAAGGACACACAAAGACATACACAGACCCACACACATACACCACCACCACGCCACCCCCAGCACTGGAAATACTGTTGAATGAATTTAAGAAGTGGAAACTTTTTTGTAGAAAAATGCCTGTCAGTCTCCTAGACTCATATTCAACGTCTTACCTCAGCATGGCTGCATTTGGCATCCTGGAAACATCTTGCATTCTCTAATACACTCTTCCAGCATCTTCCAATATATTTACAGCTGTAACTTTTGTTTCATGTACGTTCTTCTCAACTTTTGAGAAATAGGAGAACTGTGAAACTTAAAATACAAATGATATCTTAAAATCTGCCTTCAGCAGTGGATTGAGATTAGTTCACTACTCTTAAAACAGATTACAGTAGCAAAGGAGTTAGTGCTTTGTCCCTAGATTCTGCAGCAGACCAGCTCTGGTGCTGGCCACCCAGGACAACTAGTTCTTTTTTTACCTCATTCATCTCCCTACTATATCATACACTCACTTGTTTATTAGTGACATCATTGTGGTTCACCATCACTCCTTGTGCTACTCCCACCCAGGCTACTTCTGATGCTAGAAGCAACAGGATAATGCAGGACTTGAAGCAGTTCTTATTCTTACGATAACTTTTTCTAGGATTATTCTTTTTTATAAGGCAGATGAGTACCAGCCTAGGAAGGAGAATTCAGTAAAGCCAACCAACAGCATAAACAAAGGAGCTGTTGTGCTGTCTACAGCAATGAACTAATAACCATAATGAAAGGCTGAATATTCTTTTTTCAGAAAGGGTAAGTCAATATCTACAAGTTATTCTGTTTTTAATGCCAGTGTGAAAGTCAGGGCATTAAAGTACTGTAGATACTTTTTCTTATAATCATATTATCAAAGATATGGTACTGTTTCCTAGTGAAATCATGGCAGAAGGTCCTGGGGAACAAGTCTGTCTGAAATCAGGTGGCACCAAACTATGGTGAAGAACCTAGAAGGAAGAGAGCATTTCTTATGTTTCAATTTCTGATCTGAGAATATAATTTTCCTGAACTATCTCCCAGACATTTAGCATATGATACTCATTATCTTCCTGTCTTTTCCTTTGAATCTAGGAGTCATTTAAGCCCACTGAGGAGCATGTTCTAGTGGTAAGACTGCTTGTGAAACATCTGCATGCTTTCAGCAACAGCCTGAAACCAGAGCCTCTCTCTCCTTCAGCCCACTCCCACACAGCCAGCCCACTAGAGGAGTTTAAAAGGTAGGTACATAGGCAGCCTGTCTCTGAAACATACAGATCTTCTCCCTGAAAAGCCCTGCTGCCACTGAGGTTGAATTAGGTTGCTTTGATGGCTAAATACAAAAACTACATTATTAAAAGTACATGAGAGCTAATGGATTAGGTTTCACACATCCGCTAAATGGGGGGCAGCTTCAGGAGGGGGGATGTCTTGCTAATCTCTGCCTCCGCACAAGTCAGAGAAAATAAAATGCTACCAGAGGATTCTGGCCAAGGTTAGCAGAAAATTTTGTATTTCTGTATTTGAGTTTAAATTTGGTTAAGAGAGAACAAGTTTCGGTCAGTCCTTTCTCTATTTGCATTTGTGGAAGTGCGTTGTATTGTTAGTTGCTTGGATTGGGTTCTTTTGCTACTGGTTTGTACATGTGACTGTCTTTGAATCTTTTTGCAGGGTTGTAATTCCTCGTTTTGTACAGGAGAAACTTTATATCTTTCTGCAACACTGTTTTGGCCACTGGCCTCTGGATGCCTCTTTCAGAGCAGTATGTACCTGCTTCTCTTTCCAAGTCTGTATTCAACAGAACTAGTAAATAATTGTTACTGTTTAGCAGCTAATTCTAGGTCTTTAAATCTTTTAATTTTTTCTAGGACAGTGAAATTCTTTGTACAACATGTACATTTAATGTTATAGAAAGAGTGCCAATTAGGCATAAGAAGGAAGTTGAATAGATCTTGGTGATAATTACTACAGGTTGTTGGCTGATTTTCCTGACGCTGAAAATGCCTCTTAAAACAGATACGTTCTTATAGGGCCTAATTTCTTCATATCTTATCTAATATGATAGGTCATAAACAAAAATAATACAATATTAGTTTATGATAGCGAGATACAGCAAATATTACCTCCTGCAAGGAGGAAAAGGAATACATCAGACCATGACTCTTGATAAGTAATGTAGGAGTTTAAAAATGCAGAATGTGACAAGGCTAGATCTTGTTCACTAGACCTATAGTTAGCTGTATCGCAATGTTTGAGCTACATGTCAGGCAGAACATCAGAAGAAATGTTTATAGAGGCCACGGCAAACCTCTTCTTGGCTGTACTGCAATCAGGACTTCACTGTGTTTCCTCAGGGTGGTGGGTATGTCTATGCAGAAGACGAGGTGGAATGATATTAACGTAGCATGTTTACTTCAATAGGGATTCAGTGAATATGATCAGAGCTATTAAATGCACCTTAAATGTAACCACCAACTAACCTTTTTTTGTAGTAGTGGTTTGAGTGCCATCACATTTGGGTGTTACAGAAAATCCAGATTGGTCCTAACAAACATGCATTTAGTTTTTTCAGTTCTTTTTCAAATATACTCAGATTACTAGAGAGCGCTTTATTCCTGAAAACTTCTAGGTGTCACTAAGATAATATTCACTAGGTTTAAAAGAAACAATCAAAAAACCCATTCTGCCTTCCTTTCCAAAAAGTATTGATATTTGTGTGATTTTATGTGTGATTTTGCTTAGGTTCTTGAGATGTGGTTAAGTTACTTGCAGCCTTGGAGGTATGCTCCAGAAAAGCCACCACAAAGTGCAGAGCCCTTGCCTCGCAGTGTGTCAGAGAAATGGTAAGGAGGAAAGAAACCGTGAGTAATCTCAACCAAGCCTCAAGTTTATGCAGATCCTGATTAAAACAGCAAAATTTCAGAAAGCATCCACCAACCTGAATTAGCTTCTCAGAGATGATTTGTTACAACACAAGCTTTTGTTCTGAGAGTATTCTTTTCTCTCAGCGCAAATGGACCACCTTTCCAGAGACAGTATAAAACATTACTTTAATGACTCATTTGGCAGAATACAAAATAACAGTTACTTAATAGCTGTACTCACAAATCCTGTACTCTCTTTGACAGGGCTGCCTTCATTCAGGAAAACCTACTCATGTATACTAAGCTGTTTGTAGGATTTCTGAACAGAGCTCTTCGCACAGACTTGGTCAGTCCAAAAAATGCTCTCATGGTGTTCCGAGTAGCCAAGGTCTTTGCTCAGCCCAATCTAGCTGAAATGATCCTGAAAGGTAAATGGATATTTTGACATCTTATGCTGTCCTGTCTCAATCTTCCTTCACAATGCCTACATCTTACCTCAGCAGCGCTGAGGTGAATAGACTTACTCTCCCATTTTGCACGCTCTTGCCATTCAAGTCTGTGTGTCTTCACTAAAATTTGTCGTATTGGTTTAATATGTCTATAGTTCTTTTCTCATCCCCATCATTTAGATTCTTTCCACAGTTTTTTCTCTGAAGAATAAAGAACAGAATATTGGATGTTTACAATAAAGTCAGTTTTTCTTAACACTTGTCTTACTTACAATTTACCTCAGGCTTAAAACATCTTGTATCTCTAAAGATATCTGTATTTAGCAAAATAGCTAGTCAGCTAGTCAAGTATGCACTTCAGGATAATTAGGATACAGTAAATTTGGAAGAGGTAAGATTTGACAAGTATTGATGTCTTAAGTGTCATGATTCTCCACTGCCTTTGTTCAAAAAAAGTTACAGGCTTAAAATACCATCTGGATGATCTGCATTAAATACACTCTGACATTTTCTGCTATGGGCAGAGAGGATTAAAACTACCTGCTTACCTAAAAGCAAGTTGCCCAGCAGACTTCAGATGCTTTGTAGCCAGACCTTCCACAGGCAAAACCAGGAGTATTATGTAATCTTCACTACTGCTCTCAAATTTTAGGAGAACAGTTATTCCTGGAGCCAGAACTTGTTATTCCCCATCGTCAACACCGACTTTTTATGACCCCCACACTTGGTGGAAGCTTCTTATCATCGTGGCCTCCAACTATTACAGATGCCTCATTTAAGGTGAAGAGTCATGTTTACAGCCTGGAAGGACAGGAATTCCAGTATAAACAGATGTTTGGAACAGAAGTCAGAAATTTGGTAAGCAACAAGTTTCTCATCACGTCTTTCTACTTTGACAGGTGTTTTCTCAATGCTGAGCATCCATATCAGGAAAAGTTAAGAGTGGAAAACTTCATACCCTGCACTGCTATATAGTTAAGTTAAGTTTACTGATAGTCACTTCAGGAACCTGAGGGGTCTCAGTCCAGCATAGCTGCTTGCTATTTGCTAGATAAAAAGTTAATGTACCGCTTGCTGTCTTGGAGTAGTGTATTGCGAGTATTTCCTCTCAAACATGCTTACTATGAACTTCTTATTCATTGTATTGAGTAGTACCTATCAGGTAGTCAGATAAAAATAGCAGGAGGAAAAAAAACAGCTGAAAAAACCTGGGACTCAAGTTTCTTAAATGCTTCAACAGCAAAGAACTACCTTCTCCCTATTGGAGACACAACTAACGGTCTTAGCACAAGTCCACGTGCTGGGTTTGCTCTCACTGCCAGGTATCAAGGCACAGTTTTATTCATGTATTGATCCTTTAGTGGCCCTTTATGTTTGTCCCACAGAATTTTTTATTTTGTTTTAGGTGTTAAAACTGGCTCAGTTAATTTGTCAGGCGCAGCAGACGGCAAAATCCATATCAGACCATTCTGCAGAGACACTGGCTAGCCATTCCTTCTTTTCATGGTTTAGATTTACACCTTCTGAGATGAACGGTTCCTACACAGGCAATGACCTTGATGAAATTGGGCAAGACAGCATCAAAAAAACAGATGAATATTTAGAGAAGGCACTGGAATACTTGTGCCAAATCTTTAAGGTATGTAACATCTTTCTAAGAACTTCCCTACGTGGCAGTGAGAACAAGAGTCAGGGTCCTTCAAATGTACTCTCTTGTACTTTGTGGAGTCACAAAGCCATCCAGAGGCCCTGCTAGCACATTCTGTTGCAAACTTCTAGGCTTGACTTTACCTGACTACTTCAAAACCTCTTTAAATATAGATGGAACGAGATGCTCTGAATTTCTAAATATCAAGCTTACCTTGTTTCAAGTGACCACTCTTTTGGCTGGTATGGTTTATACCAAAAACCTACCTGTTTCCTTGTGCCTCTTCTCATGTTTATGAACAGGGAAAGCATGGCTTAAATTTTAAAAACAGTCCAGTATCTTCTGAATGTAAAGAACTATAAAAATGTAACATATAACTGCAACGATAGATGAATGGATTAACTACAAGTAGACTGGGGTAAAGAATAGATTAATTTCTCTGTCAGCCACAGTCCTTCATACAGACTCGATCTAGGAGAAGGCAGCTATTTGACAGCTTTCAAGGAGTAAGGGACATATAAAACACCTGTCTTGATGAGCACAGACAATAAATCTGGACACTTTTAATCTCTTTTTAATATCTAACCAAAGTGCTATTAAGCAGTTCTTGGTATCTGTGCTGGCTGTCAAAGGCTTCCAGTGCTCAGGAGTTTGTGAAGGGAGAAATAAATGAAATTGAAGGGGTTAGATCAAGCACTTGCTTTAGCACTGTGTTATTCTTGAGTAGCTGAATGAAGCCCAACTGACCCAGATGATGATGAAGTGTGGGACAGCTCAAGATGAGAATGGAAAAAAACAGCTTCCAGACTGCATTGAAAGTGAGGATGGCCTCGTTCTTACACCCCTTGGCAGGTACCAGGTGAGAAAAGAAAGATTCCGTATCACTAACCTAGATTATTCTTGAAAAACAAGTTGAACTTCTACATCAAGAGAAATGCAACTTTTTTGGGCCTAAGAGAGGTGCCTGTATAAAGGTGTTTCAGATGGGAGCTACAAGATGAGGGGTTTATTTTCCTGTTTCTAGATCATAAATGGCTTACGCAGATTTGAGGTGCAGTATCAAGGAGATACGGAGCTTCAGCCCATCCGAAGCTACGAAAATGCCACTCTTGTCCGCCTCCTGTTTCGTTTATCCTCAGTGCTTAACGAAAGGGTAAGTACAGCAAGGCCTCCTTTTGTATTTTCCATTGCAGATTTCTGTTCTTCACTGCACTTGCAAATATATGACAGTTGGTTTGTTCTTGCACTGTATCCTTTATTGTGGTCTAGATGGATATTTTTAATAGTATCATCAGGCTTGCTTCTCTACCTGTAGTTCTGCTTCTCCTATACAAAACATTAACAACTTTTTAAATGTATTCTTTATGCTTGATGAACAATGGAATAGCATTCAGAAACAGGAAAAGCAAATCCTTTTCTTCCTAAAGGTATGACAGATAGGAGGCAAGTCTGCACTAAAGCAGTTCTTCTATTTAAAAGTACATTTTAACACACACTCCCTTGCCTATAATCCTCATCCTATAAATGAAGAACACTGTAAAATAAGTTACGCTTACTTTATGACAGTAGGTGCAATAGAATACTAATGTTTAAACTTTTCTTACCTCAGTTCACTGATCAGATGGATGTGCTTTGCTCCAGGGAAGATTTTGTTGGCAGACTCTGTCGCTATCATCTTACCAACCCCCACCTCATACAGAAAATGAGGTATAGTCCCATGGTGAAGGACAGAACAACCCAGAACTGGGGACCAAGAATCAGTCTGAGGTTTCTGGCTAGCTACAGGACTCTCATTTCTTTGCTGATGATCTACTTCATTGCATCCTGGTTTTACATTGGGCCAGTGGGCTGCACATTCATTATTCTCGTTGGATATTTTCTTTATGCTGTAATAATGACTGTCTTCTCTGAAAGATGGAAACCACATGAACACTAATTTCCTTCTCTTGGCTCACACTTGTAAAAATAAATGTTTTAAGGATGAGCCTGGGATTCAATGACTAAAATGTTTGAATTATCATATCAGCTCTTCCTAAAGTATTTTTTAATATTAAAGTTAATTGAGTTTGTAACAACAACATGGTCTTGTGGAGATGATAGATAATCAATGTAAATTTTATTTTTATACAAGTGTTCCTATAGAATCTAGCAAATTACTTCTTTCTGAGGGGGAATTTATGATTTATAATACTAAAATGAACCATGCCATATGTAGCAATATCTTTGATTCAGCAATAACTGTATTGAAGCCTCTTACACTGTTCTAAAGCAATTAGCTGTAGGACTTTCACATTACATTTACAGGCAGCATGGGTACCAAGGCAACAGAAATAGCAGAGAAATATATAAGAAGTTGCACTGATTGATAGAAAAAAAACCAGGAGATGGGACAAGACATCAAGAGTGGCATGTCATAGCCCAGTATTGGGCTTAAACCTCCTAGTCCCTGCCTGAGGCCTCCCCAACCCAGACAGGTTTATGTCTTCTGCCTCCATAAACCACTTCTCCATGTGTTTGCACCTCCTCTGGAGCCACTATGCTCAATGGGGGTATTAACACTTGTAAAAACAGAAGTTACTGCTGTTTCCTCTGTAACCTTACTAAAACTCTAACCTGGCAGTTTTGGACAGCAGATAGCAGCATCCATCTCTCAGAGTTCAACAAATACTTTGTTGTCCTCTGTCCTGACATGAAAAGGGAAGAAAGGTCCTTTTTTGTTCCATCAATGCTGAAGAAATCCATCGGCGCCTAGCTCAAGCAGCTGTGCTGCAGCAGTGATACTCCTGTAAAGCATTAAGGACTGTGCACAGCAGTGAGACAGGAGAGAAACCATTTACTAAATAAATATGAGAGCACCCCCTGTGTATTGAACGCATTCATGGCAGCAGCTGACTTGGACTGGTTAAACACCATGCACTGCCACACCCAGCTGATAGCACTGGGACAGGGTGAGGGAGCTGCCCCAAGCCCCTGCACCCACCTCCCTGAAGCCACAGCTGCTGTAGGGGCCCTGGGGCAGGCCAAGGGGCATCACAGCAGTGGGCAGCCAGCTGAGCAGACCTCTGCTGCCCTGCAGGAACGTAAAGGTGGAACAGGGGAGAGGGACAGCAACAGCTGCTTCTCAGCAGCAGTGCAGCCTTCCAGGAGTTTGGGAATAAGCTTGTAATTTTTATTTTAGCAAAATCTACAAGCACCTTATGATAGCTTGCCCATCAACAGAAAAGGAATGCAGATATTACACAGCTATTAATGTGACATGTTGTGGGTACATGACCCACTTCCAGTTTTCATGATTTACCTTGCAGCTGAGAAGCTGCTGTCTGTCAGGATGCCTACCCCACCCTCTTCTCACATCTCATCAGAAGGAAAACTGAAAGCTACTGCAGTGACAGCTCTAAAAACTGTTCTAGGAAAGTTACTGCACACCTGAGGGACAAGCATGTTTTTCACCTCTTTCCAGGGATGTTTTAACCAAATTGTTAAGAAATGCTACAAATTCTCAGTGTTAAACCCCAGCAGTATCTTTAAAAACCCCACCTGTTTCCATCCTCATTTCTTGGGTTTTGACTTAATCACATATTACAAACAGTACTAGTGCTGCTGGTTCTTTTGCCCTGAGTAAAGAGTCAGCCATGTAACAATACCTGTCAAAAAAGTACATCTTTTGTTTGTAGATACCATTACTAATCTCTTGATCAAGTCTTCCACTTCACTATGAGGACAGTAAAGATAGTGTTGCCTGGGCTAAAGAGTCATTTGTGATTTCCTCCCCTAACCTTCAAAGTGTGTGAGTTCTCACTTACCATAGAACCAAGTCACCACTATGCAATGAACACACAGAACTGGTTTCTAAGGATCCACATGGGAAGAACAGTATAATGTTAGCATCCAACACAGGAATAATAATAAATTTATTACAATAGAAACAAACAGATAATGCATTAGTTAATGTACAAAATACTGATAGCACTCTGCTGCCTCAGTCAGTGCTTACTAAGTACCCACGTTTAAAAACATCCTAAAACTGATGACACCACACAGATTTACGAAGGTCATAGCAATTTCTTGATACTACTGTAAGAGAGCCCAGCTACTCTTTAAGGTTTGCTGCACAATGCAGGGAGATGGAGCAGGATATAATGGGGACATCTGAAATTTGAAATCCTTCTGCACCAGGAAATTAGGAGCGAGCAACTTCTAAGCACTGGGAAAATAAAACAATCACACTATGCATGAAATTAGAGTTATTCATGGCAAATGCTGATGACTTACTTGAGTGCCCATCATTGCTCAAGGCACAAAATACTAGTTGTCAGTTCTACTCCGGAGTTATGTTGGGGTTTTTTTCCTTTTTAATCAAACTAATGTAGCATAGAAGCATTTACACTGAACTGCATCAACTCCCAAAGGAAGCCAGATGCTTCAGAGAGACTCTTAGCTACAAGCCTGCTGGACGGATTGGTGTTACAAGGGCTTTATACTGCTGGGTTTTTCTCCCCACCTTTATGTACACATTTACTGAGTTTATAGAGGAAGTCAGCGTGCACATTAATATCTCTTCTTTCTCATCACCTCGCTCTTTTGGAGAAATGTGGTCCATGCTAACCAAAACCCGCTTATACAAAGTAGGGTTTAAAATAAGATACAAAATACTTTTTTTTCTCTATTTGGTTTCCCACCCCCAAGTATAATTATCCAGATTTATCTCACATATTTGAGGGATGCCTTAAAAAGCTGTAATTTGTCCCATCTCTGGGTAAAGCTAATAGGCAAAAATCCTGCAACCACTGAGAAGTTTGCAAGCACATTCTAGTTGCAGCTCATTTATTTCTGGGCGAGTATCAAGTCACAGAACACACAGTGTAAAAGGAATACTGGCACTGAGCAAACTTCAAAGCAAATGAGGACATTTCTCCCTACTCCCTCTTATACCAGACTCCCTGATGGAAGTCCACAAATAATTTCTTCTCTAAGAAGACAATAAAAACTCATCCTAATACAGTCTCAAAAACCATATATACACAACTTTGTCTATTGGAAAATGCTGGCAGAAGTCCACAGAGGCAGAAGATAAAAAGCATGAAAGCTATGTCTAACATCAGGTTCTCTACTGAACCTGACACCTAGAAACAAAACAACATAAGGCTTCTTTCTTCTGAAGTACTCTCCCCCAAATGCCTGTGATCTTCCAGTGGCATGTGGAAGAGGCCAGCTGCCGAGACCTTTCTTGCTTCACAATTTAGAAAGTGAGATGTTATGCTGCAGAGAGGCAGGCCTGACGAATACTTTGTGCCCAGGTGTTTAAGAGTGCTGTAACTGAATGCTTGTCTGGAAGCTGCAATAGTTTCGAAGTCATGTACCGATACACTGACTGCAAAAAGGGATTGGCTGCTGAAAAAAAAAAAACAACAGATACAGGGAGTTATAATAAAAATAAAATAAACATTTTAATTATTTAATTAAAATGCACAATTTTAAATAAATATTTTCATTAATTTTAAAAATAATAATTAAAAGAGTAGTATTAGATGTTCACATTTTCCCGCTATTACCACATACACACCCCCAGCAAGTGTCATGCTAGCATCCTCATACCGTACTGTCTAGGGTTTTTTATCCACAGAGGGCTCTGATCTGGATAATCCGCTGGAACACTGAGTTGTAGTGGTGGGACATTTGGAAGATTCTTGTCATCTAGAATGCAAGCACACTTCCGATCAGAACAAAGCATTCCTTGCTGGACAGAGGGGGTTTTTTGTGTGTAATACAGCTTGGTTTCTAGCCTCTGAACCCTGAGGAGGAACCAGGCTGCACATCTCCATTTTTACTGGAAGGCAATCTGATTACTCACTTTAACAACACTCATAAATTCTTGGAAGAAAAGCCTGGCAAACATGGCTCCATCTCTTACACATTTCTGCACCTTGCCAATCTCGTCATTTCATCAGCTGGACTTCACTAAGTTAGACACCTCATTTTTGAAAATGAGGTGCCTTATGTAATAATATTCAGGAAAAAAACAGGTCAGATTTCTCAAACGAAGGGAAGGAGGAAAGGATCTACTTTTGCCATTGGAATCCAAGAGCAAAACAAGTTAATAGACTGTAACACTTTATGATTATTCAGCTGAGATGAAAAAAAGATGCAATTTGAATTTCCTTCTTGAATATACACCACTGTCTGTGATGATTTTAGGGCAACAAAACTAGTGAAGGGTTTAGAGAACTTGTCTTATGAGGACCGGCTGAGGGAACTGGGAATGTTTAGTCTGGAGAAGAGGAGGCTGAGGGGAGACCTTATCTCTCTCTACAACTACCTGAAAGGAGGTTGTAGGGAGGTGGGGGTCGGTCTCTTCTCCCATGTTATGAATGACAGGACGAGAGGGAATGGCCTTAAGTTGCATCAGGGGAAATTTAGGTTAGATACCAGGAAAAATTTCTTTATACAGAGGGTCATTAAGCATTGGAACAGGCTGCCCAGGGAGGCGGCGGAGTCCACATCCCTGGAGGTGTTTCAAAGTCACGTGTATGTGATGCTGAGGGACACGGTTTAGGGACCCTGGCAGTGCAGGGTGAAAGGTTGGACTCGATGATCTTAAAGGTCTCTTCCAACCAGATGATTCTGTGATTCTGTGATTACTACAAATAGAAATAGACCCTTACAAAAATTAACCTGTCATTTCTCTAGCTCTGTCCTAGTTATTGAAGGCAGAGCAATTCTCACATACCACTACAGGTCAAATCAGGAATCAAGATTGTTGCTAGCAACAAGTAATTTTCTAGACACTAAATGAGATCCCAAATTGCAACTTCAGTGCAAAGAAAGAATCAATCAATCAGTTTAACTGAAACCTCCAGGTGTCCCCTGAAGCAGGCTGTGCAGAATGTCATAATTAAGCAGTGCTATGAATCTGGTAAGCAGACTTTGTGCAGAAGTCACATGTTGGCAAGATTCAGGACTGTTAGCAAAAAACTTTTCAAATTTCTACAATCAAGCTCAGCACTTCTTTCTGAATTCACTCTTTGCTTACCTAGCTTGCATATGAGATGAACTGTGCCATTATTACTGCAGTGGGAAGGGTCCAAGTTCACCAGGAATTTAGGATTTAATCTTGCAACTTCCCCTTGTAAGACATTTGGTATGGTCTGTCTTTCATCCTCTTCATATTTCCGTTTTCGAGGGGAAACTACAGGGGCCCTATGTAAAACAGTCCGCAAAAGGACTAGGTGAAAATGTGCCAACACTGCATTTGTCAAATATTTTATGGGTGTAAAAAGGAACCCATGGATAAACTCATCTGTTGTTTTAATCATTTCTACAAATAGGTACATTTTCCTTAAATAACGAGCATTTAAGACAGACAGCAGGTCAATGATACATACGTGATCGGTGGTCCGTGAATGGCAGTCATAGCTGGCATAAATGTACGGTAAAGGGAATGGCTGAAGACTGGTGAACGGATATTGGCCAAAACAGCATCCAATAGTGGCTGACACAAGTACTGCTGTTTGGTGGGGGGCACTGGGGGAGGCGGTGGAGTAGGCTAAAACACAAGAGAAGCCCCTTTTCTTTTAATCATCACCAAAACATAAACGTTTACTATTGATTCTGCAAAATTTTATAGCAGTAAACTTCCAAGGCACGTAAGACAAAGGATTCTCAAAACTGCATACAGTAACATCAAGGGGAAAAAAAGAAAAAAAAGCCAACTGCAACTTTCATTTAGGAAGCGTGTTCCGAAATCAGCTGCAAAAGTTCATAGAAAGAATTAGTCACACAAAGCACAAGAATTTGAAAGTTCAGTTAAAAGATACATACAGGTGACTTAAATGGGGTAAACGCTCGCCCATTTTTTCCTGTTTTCCTATTCTATCCAACCTTACTTGAAGTCTTAACAGCATGAGCAACAAGAAATGAAAAAATTATGTTGCCAAATCCTAAGACTTTTTGGAATGAATTGCTTATCCCTTGCTAGCGCAAAGCATCACGTACCACAGCCATATCATTTTTCAGTTTCTCCAGAGCAATTTCACATTTCTGCAGTGTCTTCAGAGGGCACCTGCAGAAAAGAAGAAATTTCATCAGCACAAAATGGTCACCTTGGCTGAAGAGTTTCTGCTATCAGCCCCACAGTCAGCCTTCATGCCAATACGGCTGGACGGTAAACAACAAATTTCTGGAAGAGTTGGGGAATCTGATGTCCAGCCAAAAGGAAAAAGAGCTACCGTTTTGAAGGGTCAGTCAGGATATCCAAGAGACTCTTCATTTTACTCAGGTCCTTCTTCCTATCTGAAATAGTACCAGAGACACAAACACTGACTACAAGAACAGCTTCCATACTTGCAGACAGAAAGACAGTATACTGTAAAAAGTGAAAACATGAGCCAACACTGAAGAAAGTAGTGAAGATCCAAGATCTTTCAACTTATCGTAAGTATATCTGTTGCACAAGTTCTATGTGTCTTAAAAACCGATGGGAAGGTAAGGATAAGGCTTTTACCCAGTCTTCACAGTAAAATCTTTACAGTTATAGGCAAGAAACAGCAACCAACTTTCCCTGTCATTTTTAAACCCTGGAACAGAGAAACCCTCACAAAAGGCAAGGTACTGCTTCTTTCATCAGAAGAGATAGCTGATAGAGAGAAATGCATGACTAAAAGGGAACCTCACCTTCATTTTTATCTATTTTATTGATCATCCTCCGGAGTGGCTCAATGTATTTTGATAGCTGTTTGAGTTTCTCCAGATATTGTTGCTCCTCTGACTGGCTAGAACTGGCAGGACTCATGACAGAATTTGGATTTCCTGGCAAGAAGCAAAGGCTGCATGTCACAGGGATGATAAAAATTACTGTGCAGAACAGCACTCTCACATTTCAGAATGTAGATCTGAAACGCGGCACTCTAAGTGTAAGCTCATGTCAAATATCCAAATCCACAACTGGATGCCCTCCACAGTTTAAGTGCTCGTCCAACTCTCCAGACTTTGTATAGAAATAATGTGCTCTGTGGACAGAACAGCAATTCCCATTTAATACAACTTTTTTCTGAAAAGGTCCAAAGTTTCATGCGCCCATTTTCTAGGCCATCATTTTTCCTCCACTCTGGTACATTAAACACTACATCAACACACTGACTTTGCTGCAGTTTTCCTTAAATCCATGCTTTCCAGACTGCAGAGCACACAACACTGGTATGAGAAAAAGCCATTATGTTACTTCCATTTACAGTATCAGAAACGGCTTATTACATCTGGGAGAGAGAAGAGCACAAGAGTCAGAGTACACCTAGAATGCTGTTTTGGAGCAAAGCAGCTTGCTGCCTGTGATTAAGCAGTTACATCCTTTACAGCTGCATGCTGTTGCTAAGGGTTCCTTCCTCTATAAACTTCCTCCACTAAACTAAGTATCATTCTTTTTTCAAAAGACTGGATAAGTTAGAAAAACTCATTACATAGTTCAATGACAAGAAAAGAGGTTTCAATTGATTTTGATTTGCGATATTTACATTGTTATGTTATGTGATGCATGTGACATGTTCACTACCTGCAGTGCTGGCTGTTTTGTAGAGCTCTTCGAAGTATATTTAGTGCCAAATAATAACAGCTTTCCTGGGAACTAAGACAGTTACCAAAACATACCCCAACGCACATTCTGCAGTACGGTTCTCAGACCATTTACCTGGAGTGTTTAAAGGACCTGGGGATGGGACACTAAAATTCTGAGGTGTTCGTGCAGCTGCTGGGCTCTGGGATGGTTGTGGAGATGGACTGGGGAGAAAGCTGCTGGGTGATGGAGCTGGGCCAGAGCTGAAAAATAAGCATAAAAACAAACCTGCCAGAATCTGACAAGGAAACACGATCAGCCTGTGAGCAGATATGCTTTAAGTAAGCATTTTTATGGTACTCTGTAGCTCTGCCAGTAGACTTGGTGAGGATTTTGTACTCAGGTTCTTTATTTAAAATGGGGGTTTTCAGAGTGTATTCAGCACAATCCCACCTGTGCTCTCACTGAAGTTGATATTAAAATTTGTTCACTTCAGTGGAAGCAGAGTAGGATATATTGAATGGTCTGAAAAATCTTACACTTATGGCACTGACAAAGGTCCTCAAAAGTTGCAGTCTAGCTCACCTGACGTTTGAATTTGGCTGAGAAGTTGGCTGGCCTGGCTGAGGAGATGGCTGTGGTGGTGGAGGCATTGATTGGGGTGTCTGAGCTTGTTGGACAGGAGATGGGGATGACATCATGGTAATATTGTTCTGGCTGACCTGAAATGTGGAAAAATATAAGATCAACAACAACAAAAGGGAGCAGAGAATGGGAACCTAAGTAAAAGGCTTTACCTGTGGAGAGAAGCATATCTTCAGGCCTACAAGAAATGAACGTGTTAATTTCCTGTTCTCCCCCATAATGACAATCCCACCCATATCATTCTTGAGGCTCTCAGGGCAGTACTTTATATCAACTTTACTAGAAATAACCATTAAAACTGCACATAATTTGAATAACTGTATAATAATTGTTTTTCATTTCCCATAAATCATGTTGCAATGAAAATGTCAGAAGTGCCATCTGAAAAAACTGTGCTATATTAGAACTAGAGTAAAGAAGAACAGGAAGAAAAGACAATTTTAACTTGAAAATTAATAGCCATTAAAACCACTCCTTATTTTGACATTTTAATTACGGTCTTCAAAGATCTGTCAGACTTGACTGGAGCTTCCCAACAGGTTTTCTTTAGTAGGAGGAAGGAAGAAAAAAAAAAAATTAAGTAAGCCAAACCACCAACATCTTGTTTAAATATTCAGCTTAGAAAATCTGGGTGGAGATAGGAACACTCCAAACTGTATGGCTGGGTGGAGAAAAAAAAAAAAAAAGTCACTTTCTGACCTGTGGAGAATGATGAGTTGTGCCTAAAGGACAAAAGGATGAATAATAGCATTTCCAGAACAGCACCAAACTCTGGGTAACAACTCAGTTACAACTAAGTTACTATAAAGTGCCAGAGCCAGATGATGCTCAAATTAGAGCAACTTCTTTGTTCTAATGGACATTTTTGCCCTTGATCACTTAAAACTAAACATGGCCAGGAGCATGGTATAACAATGCAGATATTAAGTGATCACGTTTGTTTAAGGCACATGCAGAGTTCTTATGACCTGAGACTATCAATAAGTACGTACAAAGATAAATTGGATTAGCCTGCAGAGGCCACATATTATGTATGACTCAGTAACCCATGCATCCACTCTGCAAGTCACTTATTAGCACCTTTATGAATTAATAACTCTGTCCCCCTCAGTCTAAACCATTTTTAAACAAAAGTCCCAGCAAATCTACGTGTCCCAGGCACTTCACGGGCACTGCAATTTGGTGCTGTCCTTCACTCACTCAGTAAATATCCATCTAAATCATCCAACTGTTTCCAGAGGACACAATATTTAGCACATTATAAAGCATTGCATGGTCTACTTTCCCATGTATGCACTGAATATAACACAAAAGGCTTTGCTTGGAATACCACATTACAGCTATGCAAGAGGTCACACACCACTGAAAAAAAACCATAATGGGCCCAAACAATCCCCAGCTAGGTGCAAATGTGAAACTACTGAACTTGAAAATACTAGTTTATCATAAAGCACAGTTTAAAATCAAATGCAGTCTGACACACTGTGATTTTTTTCCCCCAATCTTCAATAAACCCCATTACCTTCACAACTCCCCCTACAAAGATAGTATCTAGAACAAGTGAGGCCAAAATGATGTCTTAGATCAGCTATTATATCTTCCTTTTCTCCATAATCCACAAATGTCGAGACTGTGCTTACGGTTTTTCATAGTAGATGGATTCTTTAACAGCATGTGTCTCCTCAACACTTGGAAAAGCACTTCTGAGATTGAAAACCATACTCTGCCTCCCACAGACACCAAGCAGCTCAACTCTGTTTGGAAGGAAGCTAGGATGAACACTGCAAAAAGCAATCCCTGATTTTTTTAAATGCTGTTTAACAAGTGATTTAGAACTTACCCATATGGATGCTGCACCCATTTATCATCAAGTCAAACTAAGACCACTTTTGAGTGGTTCATCACTTCCTGAAAATCAGACCCCTTTTAATTGTCGCAAGTTGGTTACATAAAATTACTTCTGAAAACTTAAATCCTTGCATTTTGGGAAGGAAGGAGAAAGTTTTCATTAGGTTTTTTCTGCGAGATTTAAGCTCTGTATCTACTTCAACACCAAGGTCCCTTGCATTTTTTTTACAAATGTTGCAGAAAAGCAAAGAAAAGAACATGCAGCATCTAATGTGCACATAAGCATAGAATTAATTAGACCTTTTTTTGCATCACCCTTTCTCATTTAAGTACATGCATAGGCAAACAGCTTTCCTTCTTGCAGCAGGTTTGCTTTCTGCCAGCTTCATTTCAGAATACCGAAGGCTAATCTCTAGTATTAAGCAGAATTGCAAAATTTTCAAAAACATGCATTCAGAAGTATGCAATTATGAACTTACTGCCTTACTTTTGTTTGAAAGCAGTTAATTTGCTACATAATAATTTCAGATGTCTTTCTATAGAACAGGTCTAAAGATGCTTTCACAGCTTTAGATTTACATATTGCAGGATATGGATTAAGATTACAACAACTTAATGAAACTTCAACTTCTAGGGAATGTTTCTTCCAACTGACTCCCACTAAAAAGAAGGCTTAAAAAGAACCCCAAAACCACCAATAAACCCAAAATACAAGAAAGAACTTTCTTTGGAGCTTTAACTCCAGTAAACTCATTTAGCTCCTCATTTAACCCCAGAGTTCAGCCATGGTTACTGACCATTTGCATACCCTTAATCTTCAACATATATAAGGAAAGGCAACTATCTATTTTTTTCACTGCAGGATAAGAGCTCCTGCATCTACAAGCATATTCATGGACAGCTATTACAGCCCACTGAACGTGAATTTACTCTGTGACTCTAGAGTGACCTCATCATGACACCAAGCCCTAATTTTTGAAAGTCCTGCCCAAATGATATTTAGGCTTGCATGACAAAAGTTTGCACTTAATATCCCCTAACTCAAAGCTATTCTTAGTGTTTAGAGCATACCACGCTGGAAGATAAACGTAGCTATGAGGCCTACCTCGTTTGCTGAGTCTCAGGCAAGGAACAGCACTCAGTAGATAAGGGCTAGCAAGAGTTTTTCAGAATCTCCTGGTAGCAAGTGTACAATATGCAGAAGCTAATGGCAAGGAAATGGAGACTGCAACAAGGAAGTGATGGGTAATAATAAGGAACACTAGGAACACCTTTAGTCTGAAGAAAAACTAGAAAGCATTTACACTGTGTACTTACAGTTTCAATGTTAAACCAATAAGCACAGCCTTGCCTGCTCTGTTGCAAACTGGGTTTAAAGTGCACCATTATACTGCTTTACATGACCAAATGGAAACTCTGCAGAGTTTCAAGTAAGTTCATGTACAGGTTTCCATATTCCCAGTCAGGCCAGCATCCCTTGCTTTATTTTAATATTACCTCAGTTTTACATATTTTTCCCCCTATATTTTCATTTTGCTGAAGATTGGAAGTTCATACTATTGCAGACCACAATAAATTTGCAGACAGAACTTGAAGGTTTTGACACTAGAAATACAAGAGAACAATTGGTATTAGCACATTAGTTATCTAATTGCTGAAGCAAAAGCTAAGTATTAGTTTAATCTTTTAACATTTCAAGCTCAGCAGGTTTCTTGAGCCAATCCAAAGATGGTATATGAAGCTTCTCTTAGCTGTTCAAAAAGTGCCACATCTGGTCCTTTTCTTGAAAGAGATTCTTCAGTACAATACCAAGATTCTTTCCTAAAGAGAAAAGACTCTCTGAATTAACCTATCAAAGTCTAAATGACTTTTGATACGGTAGTCAACAAGATGACAGATTCTCAAATGAGTAATTAATAGCCATATATATGCCACAGCCCTTTACTCCTACTGTGAACAGCTGCAAGGGCTCTGATGACAAGGAAGTTATAGCCAACAGACAATATTATTTAAGCATTAAATAAGCATTAATAAAGAGGTGTAAATGACAACATTTCTCATTTCTAATCTACGCACCTGAACAAAATGTTTTGGCAGACAGCACTAAAGATTCAGCTGATCCAGAGCTGTCAAGTATATGGCATGTCAAACTGGCTTTAAAAACAAGCTTCCTACCGCTATTAAACTGTGACTCATTCTTCCAGCTGCTTAGGAGCCATTTTCACTCCAATCATTTTCAAAATGAAATTTCCTTGATTATTCTGTGTTCTCTAGTTGTTCAGTCTTCTACATCACTTTCACAATCCTTGGCATGCTACTGAGAGCACTCCTTGATGACCAATTCACTTGGTGTCAGAAATCAAGGCTCCGCAATAACCACAGACAAGACACCACTAAAAGATCAGCCTGTGGCACTGAATGCTTAAACTAGAGTTCTTTTGTTGTGACTCAAATATTAAATAAGCCAATCCAATCCTTAAATATCTATTGGAAGGCCTCATCATCAAACCAAACATAGCGAATACTTCATACAGAAGATGATTGTCTCAGTATATATACACTACTACAGGGAATAAAGCTCAAAGTAAATTCTCCTTTGACTCAACAGCTATGCTTGGGTTTTATTTCAGTTAACATATAGACAATGATCTGGATTTAAATGACCATCCATCTTAAACCAGAAACAACAACAGATGTGTTTGCCTGCGTCTGCAGAATCTTTCTGGTCACTGTATCTACCTTAGCAAATTCCTGAGAAGAAAAGGCTGTGCCTACTAAACTTGATGCAGCAGCACTAGGAAGCAGTTTCAGACATTCCTCAGCCCCATGACAAGCTTGCAAAGGAAACAAAAATGCAAAGAGTGAAGAAACTTTCATTAAATCTAAGAACTAAAATTGCACCTGGTATTTGAAAATTAACATCTAGAAGAACAAGACACGAGGTTCATGAATAACAGATAGAAAAATGCAGATGAACGCTATTCCACCATCATAATATGATACATGTTTAAACCAAACCCAGTCATACAGGGCTCAGCAAACCTCTGCATAGCCAAGCAGTGCCTCGTTTTATGTCTTACCGGTAAGAACTCAGTTCTATTTCATTCTAGTTCTCCCCATTCCTGCTCCCCCAAAATGACACATTTTGCTTGCAAAACATGACTGCAAGGTCTTGCACCGGGCAGGTGCAGTACTCTGACCTCACACAGCTTCCAGCAACAGCTGGACAGATGCTGCCCACCTGCCTACACAGCTTCTTCTCTGATGCAGGTACAAGTGCAATTCTTACGGCAGTTCCTCCTACACAACTGTGAAAGAACAGCTCCATTTTTCTTGGTCCCCGATACCATGTCAAGAAACTGCTCAAACTGAAAGGAGCCAAGTTTACTATTAAGGAAAGAACAGAGCATGAACACGTGGTAAGCAAGGTCCCAGACACAACTCACTCAGTACACAGCAGTACTGCCTTGCAATACTTTCACAAATGCACCCTCATGGAGTGTGGACAAAGACTAAACCACAAAGATCTAATTTGAGACTTGAATCAATTCTAACATGGAAACATTTTAAATGTTAAAAATAAAGATCTATGCTGCTTTAAAAATGCTTTATTGGATATCCCAAGCTCTCAGAAAACCTATAATTAAAAATGAAAAAGGATCCATAAAAAACCTAAACAGCCCCATACCCTGAGTTACACCAGCAAGTTAGTAATTTGATGAAAAAGTGAACTTCCCTTTGCTTGAAAGCAAGCGCTATACAATTGCATATTGAATGCTTTGCACAATTCCTGACACAATGTGCTTTGACTCAGTAAATACCTGTGGCATTTGCTGTCCGCCCAAAGGAATGGAGCTTGGCGGTGTAGCAGACACAGCGGTGGTAGGCGGGAACCGTGGTCTTATTTGCATCCCACCTCGGGCCATAGGTGCGGTGATCATCTTTGAGGACAGAGGGACAACAGACAAAAGTAATCGCAAAACAAGAAATGCAGTGCACTGGCAGGATGAGAAGCACATGCAACCTCCAGGAATTAGGGCAGGGGGAGTATGAAGGGAAGGTTAGTGAGCTTTTCTCTAAAGTGTAACCTAACATGCTAGCTTATAAATCAGACTCCTTTTTATACCCTTTCTATCCATTGTCAGAGAGTACGTAGTGTATTCTAGTATCTGGAAAGAGCTGATCAGTAGATTCAGATTCATGGGTTGAGGGTTGACTATGCTATCATTTGTATTGAAGGGCTTTTCCTAAATTTTGCCCGACATCTTGAATTTCAGGCATTTTTGGAAGTAAGTACTCTAAGACTGTTGTCAAGAATGCTTCATGTAAGAAGCTGTATAATGCCACAGGTTTCTGATGTGCTTTCCCCCATTGTGGACTCAAAGGAGTTAGCAGTTCTTGCATATGCCACCTTTCATTACAAAAGAATTTGGCAGACAGCTCAACAGCAACTGCCAGTACAAATGCTCCATAGTGAGCAAAACTTCAGACCAACCTAACCTATGACAGTATAACAATGCCAAAGACAACAAAAAGGACTTCTTGGTTTGAAAAAGCTATTTCCTTCCTTTTATAACCCACAGAATAAGGCAAATATATTCTTGTCATTTCCCTCATTTTGACAATCACTTTATTTCCCTCTATTATTAAGCTGTGCTAAAATATTCTGAAGTCCATAATCTGCCTCAAGCTTATTCATGCACTATTTGATTCTACAGGTGTATAGACTGAGCACACCCTAAAGGTCAATCACTTAGAACAAATGATGAAGGTTAGCATTAGAATGGACTTGTATTTTAAAACAGTATTAGCACTATGCTGCTCTGCAGTGTCTAGAAGTACTTTTCAGAACCATCAGCCTGCAGAAGCCACACAGACTTAATCGTATATGTCTGTATAGCCCTCTGTTACTTAAAATTTGATACTACACCACATGCTGAGAATTTACAGCAAATACCGCATATTTTTGAGACAGTATTCAGGTAACTTGGGCAGATTCACTTAAAAGAGATTCTGTTTGGTACTTCAAAGATCTACAGTAAAGTTCTATAGGCTACATTTTTTTCCAGCTTACATAGTACCCAGGAACCTACACAGGCCCTAACTAACCTATGAATTAATAGTCTCCTTTCAGTGAATGGTTTGGGGGATTCTTACTATAGAGTTCCATGGAAATGGACTGAAGCAGCCAGCAACATGTCTCTAGAGAATCAGAGAATGCATGTGCTTACAATTGTTAAAAATAAATAAAATTAAATACAACATAGCAAGACTGAAAAATGGAAGCAATAACTGATAAAGAAAACAGTGTCAAATCCAGCACAGCTGTTAGTTCACAACACCAGAGCAATGCAGTCCCCTTCCATCCAGGCCAAGAGGGATGGTCAGAGACAGGATTTCAAAAGGGAGACAAATGAAAGAGCTTCAGACATCACACACACATGCACGTGTACATGTACACACACAGCATGCAACAGCCACCACAAGCAAACACAACTCAGCACTGGCACAAAGCACAGGTGGATGCTACAAAGTGCAGTGAAGAACTACAGTATCAACATGAGAGCTGGTGAAGCAACACAACCCTAACAACAACAACAAGAAAAGGGAAATTGCTAGAAAAAAAACCCATATCCTTGCAGGCACAATCACCCCATCTTAGACCCTCGTGAATGCACATGGATCTCTGGAGTGTGTGAAATCCCAGGGATGTTGTGGTGACCCACATGTCCCATCTTGGTCCTGTTTCTCACGCCACACCACACCACCAAAGTGTGAAGATTTAGATTACTTCCTCCGAGGTCAAGGAAATTAGAACCATATTCACAGTGCAAGTGACTGGCAAAACACTGAATGACACTGAATGACCACAGCATGACAAACTTTCAGCTGTTTTATTGTGGTTGGTCAGATGTGTATGCACAGGCACACAATTTTGGTGTTGATTTTTTGTATTTTTGGTTTTTGAAACGTGTGCTTTGGAAAGGAAGCATAGATATAAAATGACACCAATTCCACTCTCTTGCAAAAGTAATCTGTTTTTCCCATTCTCCAACTGATTTACATTTATGAAACCTGTGACCCTTTGACAAAGAAGTCGGGAAAGGGGGTTCCAAAGGTTACATCTGTTTTATGCAAAGCAGTATCTCCATGAAGGAGTTGTTCTTGTCGGTCTAAAAACAGAAGACAACCAGAAGCATTGAAATACTTTTGAAAAAGATGTAAACTGAAGGCAAATCCTCCTCCACAAGTGAACTTGACTGTTACCCAAGCAGGGTATCATTGACTTGCATGATGTCTTTACGACTTCAGAGAAGAACTTAAAAACTCACATGGATCCATGTTTAAACCTAGGATTGCTTTTACTTTTATGTAGGAAGGATGAACAGAAACTTTTTGGAAAATGAAAAAAGTAGCCATATCAACCGAAATTCCCAATTCAAAAGCCCCCAGAGACTAAGTTTAAATGTAAAAAGCAAAGATTAGGATAGAATTTATTTATAACAAAAGCTTCCCTGAAACAAATGGAAGAAATCAAGACAGATTTATTAAAAATGCTGGTGCTAGTGAAAAATGTACTAAATACAAAGCAAAACCTACTCTTAGAAGACACTTCTTATGACAGTCCATATATACTCTTAAACATCAAAGCTGCATTGTAATACTGTACACAGCCACCATGTTGAAACTAAGTATTACATACAGAAAATATTTATACAAGTACAAGAAACCCATTTAATTACTGGACTTCACAGTGTTAAGTGAATTTTAGTAGACTCATATTGCAATGGCATGAACATAAATGGAGTAAAGCCTGCATGTGGAATTTTCTAAACTCCACCTGAGAATAGATGACCAGTCCCTGAGTTTACTATACGTCTGAAAAAAACTGCAATACAAAACCTTCTGTCAACCATCTTATCCAGAACTTTTCAAATGCACTGTGCTGTTAAGCCACTGGCATATGAATTCACTAAATAGGGCAAGAATTAAGTTGACTTTACATGAGCACAATCCATCTGCTTAAGAATTGAAAAGAGCAGCATTTAGTTAGTGAAAAAGAAAAAAAAAAAAAGTCAGAGTCTCCTTCCAGCCAGCCTAAGTCCCTGCAGTTCCCACCTGGAAATTATTTAAGAAACAAACAGAAGTTTTAATTTACATTTCAACTGTAGGAAGACAGTTCTGCATTGCTGCCAGTACTGTACCAACCGTACTTACCACTGCTCAGCTTTTACATCCTGTGTACACTGACACAAGCAAAAGGAACAATACAGAAACAGAACTTAGCCACCAACGATGATGTGGGCCACACGAGAGCTGTGATGGTACAAGACACTATTCCTGATACAAGTCTGGAAGATGTATGTTGAAGAGCCAATTGTTATCACAGTCCATATAATAAACTTCCAAATGTCTTACTGAATCTATAATATTACTTGTGCGCTGAAGGGAAAATGGTGCATGCAGTCATGGAATGTCTGGGTACATGAAAAGAACTCTGCCATTAATCCTAATCAACCTCACTTCATCTGTCTGCCTCAGTCTCTTCATCTAGGAAGTGGTGGTAGTTGTACTTACCCATGTCTGTAAAATGCTCAATATGAAACACTACAGAGGTAAGCCACGAAAGACTATTTCATATTCTTGTGAAAAATGGGATGAGATGATCAGCTCAAGCCATTCCCAATGTTTTCCCCCATGTCTCCTTCATACCAGACACACATCAAGGAACAATCACTGGGGCTACAAGTGTATTGCAGGATAAGAAAACTCTGTTAGACAATAAGCTTTCACCCAGCACTTTTTCTTTTAATGTAACTCTGCACTTGTGACACATGCCATTTTTTCTTCACAATTCACATCCAGAACAAGAGCAATCTGTATCTACTGCTCATTTCACTCAAGAACGGAAGATGAAAGGAATGAAAGGGGAGCGCAGAGAGGTTTCATTGTCTATACCATTTTCGATGGTCGATACATGGAGATGGAAGGCAAATCACACGTGACTAAAGATAGCAGGCAAAGATTCACAGTACAGAAATCAGTTTACACAACAAAGCAGTCACCTAGGAAAGTTTAATGAAAGAAGAGGTGATACACTCCAGGTACCAAGTCATACTTGTAGCGTGACCACAGTAGGCAGTCTTACTGATGTGCACTCCTGTGTCAGTACAAGCAACAATCTTACCTACTCAGGACAAAGAGCATGCACAGAGAGGTTGTCAGCAAAATCCTGCCTCTGACTCCAGGCAAAAGAGGAACAGCATAAAAGCCCATATCCCCTTCACAAAAGGGATGACCGATGTCAGAACCCTCATCAGAAAGCCACCGGAAACCCATCTCCATGCTCACCTCTAGCATGCACTTGCTACAGGACTATAACTAGTGATACTGGCCCCTGGGCCCTTACCTGCCCTGAAGCTCCCATCTGAGCAGCTTGGGCCTGAGCTGCTTGCACTGCTGCCACTGCCTGCTGCTGCTGGACCAGCTGAGCTCTTACCTTGAGTATGAAAAGAAAGAACAAATTAAACATATGTATTTGATTAGAGTATGACACTTCTGTTTCAACTATATTGACTATACTCATAAAAAATGCTGTGGAGACAAGATCAGCCTCGCACACGTATGCATATATCCTCACATACATCCTGGAGTTTTTGAGCTTTCTTTATGAAAACAAGTTCCCAAGTTTCTAACATTTAGAACAGTTTCCCATAGACTGTGCACCCAAGATTCAATTTCTTCTTGCAACTTCTTCCCTGTGCTATCAGGTCTTCCTATGACAATACCAGATACTTCAAGCCTTCTGGCAAACATAGTTCACCACATAGGTGTTGATTTCCCCCAAGCACACTGTATTAAGCACCTCCAGTGACCAGCATTTCAAATGTTTATACATTCATTATGACTGTCAGAGTGATGTACATGACATCTAACTACTCCTAGCTTAGCTAGTAGGAGCACAAAGTGGATGTATCAGCCCAGCCATGTGAGGTCAATAATTTCTCACAAGTGGCTGACACTCCGTTCCTCCTCAGCAAGGCCCGAAGAAAAGCAGGTCTTGGGATGACATCTGGGCTTTTGCTCATCAGCACATATGGAACCCAGAAAAAACTGACTACAAGAAGTCAAAAGCTTCAAAAGTTCAAAAGTCAAAAGTTCAAAAGCTGCACCATTAAGATGACCCAGCAAGAGGTTCAATAGAGTAAAAACTATTGGTTTTGTCCATATTCTTTTCAAGGCAGGAACTACCAGTATCTTAAACTTTGACTAAAATCTCTACATATGGCAGCAGAAGCAAAGCCAGCATGCTAGAGCCAACACTGGCTCCAGTCACATGCACTAGGCACTTCAAAGCACTTGCTCATGTTCTAGAACAGCAAACATTATGGAAGTGATTTTTCTTTAACCAGAGATGGTTTCTTTTTCTTTTTTTATTTGTCCATTCAAGAGTAAGATAAGAAATTATTTTTAAATATTAGCTGCATAAATGGTTTCCACAGATTTCCAGAAGCCCTGCTCTTAGACACAAAACTGTTCTCCACTGGCAGGCCGACATAAACCTTTAAACTCTCTGTTCTCATAACATGCTAACCACAGATCTCTTAATAAGCTATATTTTCTCCTACTTCATTATTAGCAAAAGTCAAGTATTTTTTTATTTCTCTAGAGGATCATAAAGAACCAATGATCAGCTGGCTGGTCACTAGCCCTTACCTGCATTGCTTTTAATTGCTGTGGCGTAAGAGTAACAGGCATAACCTGACTAGGAATTTGTCCTGAGATTGCCTGTGGCTGAGATACCATGGGCTGGGGTTGAGGCTGGGATTGTGGTGGAAGCTGAGACTGTTGTGCCTGAGCAACCTGCTGTTGCTGTTGTTGCTGCTGTTGTTGCTGCTGTTGTTGCTGCTGCATCTGTTGCATCTGCTGTTGCATTACTTGTTGAGGTGGCTGTTGCTGTATCTGTTGCTGTGGTATTTGTTGCTGTTGTTGCTGCTGCTGCTGTTGCTGCTGCTGTTGTGCCTGCATAGCCTGTGCTGCCTGCAGCTGCTGCATTTGGGCAATGCGCTGTAGTTGTTGCTGCTGCTGTTGCATCTGAAAAGCAGGAAAAGCCAGGATGCTAAAGCTTCCAGCAAAGCCATGGCAGCCTTACTTTTATAGCATAAACCAAGAGCTAAGAGAACCCTAATACATTAGGCTGAGGTTTTAAGTTCAAAGGGACAGCCCAACCTCTTTATCTGCTCACTAATATATCTCAACACTACATAATGCATATCCTGTGGTTTCAATATTACAAGCTTGTCTCACTACTAAAGCAGTTTTCAAAAGCAAAGATGAAGTCCATCAGCTTCTCCTGTATAAACATGCTCGAAAGCAGCCACTTCAAATGTAACCAGCCCACATCAGCAACAGTATTTATCAGAAGCTGCACAAGAGCATGACAGCTGAAGTTTCCTCTTCTGCTTTTGTGTCTAAGGATGACATCTATGTGTGATGTGCTCGGCACGTATTTTTTAAAGTGGCAATGTGTAATTCACACAATGACAAAACAGCCACTATTTCTAGAGTAATACAAGTGCTTTTAGTTCTTTTCCACATCCCTGTTCTTGTCAGAATGAAAGACTATCCTGATGTTTATAAAGAGAAAGAGACAAAGGTTTTAATTCTCTATTGCTGACAGTAGAAAGCAACCAAATGGCTGTTAAGCCTTTTCTCTGGGGTATAATATATTATTTCCAATTAACTTGCCAGTCTAAACTGAAGTCCTACTCTAAAGTGGAAATGCATTAATAACAGATAGAGCTGATATCCAGTACTTCCATGCAAGCCAAGCCTCACTTGACAAGTAACTGAGCACAGATCACCTCAACTGCCATTGTAATTGTTTGTCATCACCTGCTGTTGGTTTTGCTGCTGCTGCATCTGTAGTTTCAAGATGTGCTGTTGCTGCTGGACGGTTTGCAACTGCTGTTGTTGCTGCTGCTGCTGCTGGGCTGCTGCAGCTGCTGCCGCCTGCTGCTGGACTTGAAACTGTTGTTGCATGGCTGACTGCTGGGCCTGGAATTGCTGCTGCTGCAAAGCCACCTGCTGCTGCTGGAATTGCTGCTGCTGCTGCTGTTGCTGCTGAGCTATCTGCTGAAGCTGAAGTTGAGCTAAAAAGAAGGTAGCTTGTACTTAAAACATGAGATCCAAACAGCACAAGAGAGTTACCTAGTATAACCCACAATCATTGAAGATAATTCCTAAAGCACGTTAATTTTCTTCATTAGCAGTATATATTTTTGATTCCTCAAATGGATGAGGCACATTAACACCAGAATTAATCATAGAACCATAGGATGGATTTGGTTTGAAGGGATCTTAAAGATCACCTAGTTCCAACCCCCCTACCATGGGCAGGTTCCCCTTCCACTAAACCAGGTTGCTCAAAGCCCTGTCCAACCTTACCTTGAACACTTCCACGAATGGGTCATCCACAATCTTTCTGGGCAACTTGTTCCAGTGCCTCACCAACCTCACAGTGAAGAAGTTCTTCCTTACACCTACTCTAAATCTACTCTCTTTCAGTTTAAAGTCATTATCCCTTGTCCTACCACTACATGCCATTGTAAAACATCCCTCCGATGACAATTCCTACTGTCTATCTCTAATTCTCACTGCCTATATTGAGTCAGCAACTTGGATAAAGAATGTAAAAATGTGCAGGAGGAAACATCACAGAGGTCACCAGCAGGAAGCACCATACCCATGGAAAACATAGGTGAGGTCTACCAAAAAACCTTCTGAAGTTGGTATCTTGTAAGATGAAAGAAGCATTTGGTCATGTACCAGCTAGGCTGTTCCACACTACAGTAAGGAAGACATTTATCCCATTAGGTAGCAGTAATTGAAATCAATTCTTCCCGCAGTTCATCTGGTTGATTTATCCAGAAGTATGAAATCGCTTCAGCACCCTTTCCTTGTAGAAAACAGTTACATACCAAAAAGCTGATCTAACAATTTCAGTGGCTGAGGCAAACTGAACACTTACTCTGCTGGGTAGCTGTAGAGACACCAGGCATACCATGAGGGGCCATTCCCGATGTTCCAGGAGGCTGCTGCTGCCCTGGGAGACTCATCTGTTGTCCCATCGGGCCAAGGCCACTCATTCCACTCATCGGTGCTCCTTGAGCTCGGGAAGCCATGCCCATTCCAGGCGTCCCTGCTGGGGGACCGCCAGTTAGATTCTGCAGGGCATTCATCGGATCTACAAAGAAAATAGTTACCAATACGCAGCCAGCCAAGCAACTGCCTGCCCAAAATCCTCTGTTCTCCATCATCCACTCTCTGATCTGTCAGCTTCAGACCATGACTAGATCAGATACCCTGAGAATCTAACATTCACTATGCTGCCTGTGAGACAAGCAGTTTCTGGCACGTCTTTGCCTCTCTGTAAACAGAGTGGAGATTAACATTTAAACTGCTTCAGATTTGCAAAGGTCTAAATAGATTCTAAATAAATTAGAGAAAAGGAACTTATTAGCCACCTCTGAATTTATATGCAAGCCAAAACAAGCTGCCAACAAAACTACATGAGGATGTCCAGCTTGTAAACTCAAAAACCAAGAAGAGATTCTCACTGTGGATCCAATTAGGCTCTTCCTCCTAAGGTCAACACGGAGAAGCAGTGCTCAGACCAGAGGAAGTACTTTGCTATACAGTCCCCCCCCAAAACATCACATTTATTATGCAGTGGATAAATTCAGTGCCTTTCAAGACAATTGTCATAATCTGAATCCTGGGCACACAGAAAAGGGAAGTCAAAGAGGGAATGGCAATTCAAGAGGGCAAAACACAACCTAGGGTGTAAAAGCAATATTCATCAGGTACAGAACACGATACCCTCTCTTTCTTAAGAATACTTATAAAATAATTTCAACTGTCTAGGCTGGATGTTAATCAATCACAGACTCTGCATATTTAGCCTACAAGGGGAAAAAGAGGATCATTCTACGTTCCTAACATACACTGCTGTAAGAATTAGCAGAGGCAGAAGACATGATCAGATCGAACCTCCATCAAATGGCAGAGCGCATATGCCCCACAAACATGCCTGCCTCTGATGTAACACAGTGAGGAACCCAAAGCGAGCAATGGGGAAAAACCTGGACTGCTCAGCAGGAGATTATTTTCAATCACTCTTGTCCTTTTAAGAATCTTAGTGTTGTGTGCTAACAAAAGTGCAAACAGAGTGTGAGAAACGAGCTAAAAAAAAACCTCGCGACAAGAGGGTTAGGCCAGACTTCACAGTGAAGCACCTAATTTTATTACGTTCTTGCAAGACCGGGTGTCTAACAAGTAGGCACACCTGGTCAGAAAAATACATGAATTTTTATACCCTATTCCCGGCCGTGAAATCCCTCCTCTGTTTTCCCATTGGCTGGGTACTCCAAAGTTTACAGACTAACCCGACACGCCTTCTACATGTTGTAGTACATACCAGTTCATACATCGCATGTCTCATTAACGCGAACTTATGCCTCCCCTGGGAGGAGAAGTTAATATCCAATACCCTATTAAGCAAGCGCAGTACGGCTTCGAAAAATCCCCTCTCTATCTCAAGCAACCTGGGCTGACAACAGGTTCTTATCATATACGAACAACATCCTTTGTTCCACATTCCCACCCTACAAGGCAACCTCCTGTTTATCTTATTAGGTTCTTATCATGCAAGAGCAACATCCTCTGTCTCACACAGAGAATCAAACAGTCTCCTGTGTTATGCCCGAAACACTGTCCAAGCCTGGCACCTTCATCGCTGAACAACTCCAAACCTATCACGCAACCTTTCCTTTACCCCAGCAGCATTTAATATTCCAAGTAATTTAATATTCTAGGTAATCCACAGCACTGATTTCTAAGATGTTCTATTAGAAAGGGGGGCAGGAGGGGAGGAAGGAAAAAAGAAGGTGGCGGGGTGGGGGAAAGAGCTCTTACCACTGACTGAGGCTTGAGATTTCTTATTGTCTGCAAAGGAAGAACAATTCCCTTTGTTAATCTTGTCACACATAAATTTGGCCCTTCAGATATACTCTCTACAAGAAATATATTTACACAGTAATTTAATTTAAAAAAAAAAATCACTGTCTACTGTAATTCTAAGAAAATACATTAACCTAAGCCAATTGGTAATCAGAATGCTACAAAAACAATGGGAAGAAAGCAAAAAATACAGGAAAAAAATTAAAAAGGTGGAAAAAGCGGTAAGTTAATTTCTAAGAGACTTTTCAATCATCGGTGGATGTGTAAAAGACACAGTATTTAATAATAATAATAGTATTATATATATATTATATATATATATAATAGTATATATACTATAATAATATTATAGTATTATTATTCCTGTATTACAGGAAAATTTTTAAAGCAACTTGTGAAGAGTCACATGCAGAACCACACACACAAACCCTAAAATTCGCTGTTTTGGGAAAGATGGGATGAACAATCCCATTACTGAGAAAGGAAAAAAAGAAAGCAAAACCAAACAGTTACTTACGAATATCTCTAAAATGGATAATAAGTCTGGCCACAAGAGAAAGATATTCCTCCTAAAGGAGAAAAATTAGTATTTTAGCATAGGAAATAGAAACATTTGCAACCATGACTTTCTGGTTTTTCAGTATTCTTCCACATAACAGATTATACTTTACAATGGACTTTTCAGAGCAGTTCACTTGCGAGGAACAGTCTGTTCATTAACTAAGTGAGAATATTTTTACTAATAGGTGATTGTAGTTGATGGTATAAGTCAACCAAGAAACCACAAAATTCACTGGGAAGAACCTCTGTGATAGTCACACTAATAGGATCACAATATGTGAACAGAATCGTAAAAAAACACCTGTTATCCACTCTAATTCCTTTTTCTTAAGGATTGAATCTGCTTACTTGGTACACTGACTTACTTTAGTCCTTGAACCATGTCACATTCATACCAAAAGAACTTTTTTTAAGCTAAGTTAGTATTACAGATACAAGTAAGCTAACAACTTTAAAGACTAAGATACAATAGAAGTGTCAGAAGTGAAAAGGCAAATATTCTTTGCAGCACTTTATTAGTGTACTTCATAATGTGTAAGAGAAACTGCTCAGGGTAGAGATAGCCTTCCTGCCCATAAAACGACCAACTCATTAGGGAGGATGCCATCAGCAGGCATAAATTTTTGACATCAATTTTCACCAAGACAAGCTCTATCTCAAACGTGTCTTGTTTGGAGACAGCAACAGTACCCAATTTCTCATAACACAGCTCCGGGAAAGAAGTTTACATTTTGGTAGAGTCTAGAATTGTACATGATAACCAGACTTTCACAGAGACCACAGCACTTCCCTTCATCTTACTCCTGACACAGACTTTTCATTGATATCTTAGTCTCTCTTGACCACCAAACTGGTCATACGGAATGGTGCTACACCGTAGATAAAGGAAATTCTATGCAATTCACTACGCACAAGTCTTTAGATAAGAATTAAGTGCAGTTCCATACACACATTAAATACACATTGGATGTAAAACATCTCCATTCTCCTCAAGGTAAAAGAAGCACATATAAATCAAAAATTCTGCATATCTATATACTCTAAGCAGAGACAGTGCATTGGGTTTGCTATTTCTGCAGGTTGTTCCAAACTTCTTTTGACACCTCAGTAACTTCTAAAAACAAATAGAGATGCTTTACCCTTGTTTTGGCCTTCATAAACACGTGACTCTCCATATCTTTGCTGGATTTATTATGGGCAACACCAGCCTTCCTCATAGCCTCATCACTGAAAAAAAGAGGAAAAACCAAGGCTGGTTATTAATTAAGGACAACAGAAAATACTGTCTATAGTTAGGAAAGTCTGTAAAACCAGCTTTTTACCTCTTTCTTTTACAGATTTAAAAAACAAATGAAAGCAAAAAACCCCACCACATATATTACTTAAATTTGCCACCTTTTAAAATTTCTTCAAATAATGGAGAAAAAAGCTAGCTGATTTCTAAAAGGCAGCACAAATATTCTCTGCAAAAATTCAAGAACAACTGCTAAGCAAGTCATTATTTTGCCACCTGATGTATTATTTTGACAAAAACCCAGGACCCATTCATTTGAGGAAAGCTGAATGACAGGATTAATGTAATCCATGTTTGATGAACAATTGGCTTGAGCCTGCCTAGCATCAGGCATTTCCAAAAGAATCCTCTAAACACAAGGTGAAGGAATAAAAAAAAACCAATAAAAATAAGAAGAAGATCGCCTAAAGGCACAGAGGTTGACAGTGAGTGAGGATAACAAGTAGGAGCATTGATCAGGGGCAGAGAAGGGCAGAGAAGTGCAGCAATGTGCAGGGCAGGGAGCGGACAATCAACATGAAAGCAGCAGTGATGCAGTAAGATGAAAAGCAGGTCCTGTTGATGAAAAGTTGGAGGAAAGAAAAGGAGCAGGCTTGATAATTAAAAAAACCTTTCAATTCCCTTACTGTTCTTTAACATTTATGAGCCAGAATAACCACCATCACACCTCTAATAAATTGGATATAGATCTCCCTGTGGATGGGATTATTGAATATGCACGCTGAAAAGGAAAAAAAAAAAACCCAAAAGAAAACAATCCACAGAAAACCACTCACTGCTAAGGACATGGGTGAAAAAGGGCCATTCTCAGTACATCAGAAAGTAGCAAGCCATTCAACTGTGAAACATGCAACAGACAGAGCCATCCTAAAACAAGGAGTTCAGCCCTAAACAAATCCTCTGGGCATTCCCGTTCTTGGAAACATTTCACTTCACTGCAAAACTGTTCTGTTTTAAAGCAGACTAGCAGCTAGTCTAAATTCCACAAACAAGTTACCAGGAAATACTTTCACCTTGTAATTAAGATCTCAGCAACTTCTTTCTCAGTAACTGCTGTGCATGAGCAGCTACCCTACACTAAATGCATTTTCAGGGTAGTGATCCCTGAAAAGTTTCAGCCAGTTTGAAGAGGAACTACTGTTTTCTTCCCCTCTGAATTTCTACTACCTCCCATGCAGCAGGAACAGTGCTTGGTGATCAGTAAGCTGGTTCAGCTTCCTGAATTACCTCAACACCACCTCCCAAAAGTGAGAAGAGCAGACGCTATAGCCTTAAAATGTAGGAGCTTAGGCTGCCACAACTCACAGCCTTACCTTGCAAACTAGTAGCCTAGTAGCATACCGCTAGCCTGCTGTCCCGCCAAAGTAAGAAGACAGAAGAGCAAAGCTACCTGTTGTAAGGCTCTGTCATGGTAACTTGTTCATGTGGTCTGATAATCACTAAAAAAAGATGTTTATACATAAAGGTTACTTAAGTAGAATTCAAAAAAAAATGCAGCATAACTATTCCTCCATGTTCAAACAAGCCTTAAAGTGAGCTGCTCATGAAGGAGCAGAGGAAGAAGCTATATCAAATTTTTTATTGACACTTCCCTTTTTTAATGCTTTCTCTTTTAGAAAGGCTGCCTCTAAATACACACTACTCTCTGAATCCTCCTTAATTTCTCAGTCCCATAGTACAATGACAATGCCTTTCATGTTGAGAGCACCAAGAAGAGAGCAGGCAGAAAGACAAGAAAATAATTATGCAGAGGCAAGTGAAGTAAGTAAAATGTAGATAGTACTAAGTGGCTGTGATACAGACAGTGATCAATGTGGTACCAGGAAACTGGAAAAAAATCCATGGCAAGGCAGTTACTTTTCAAAAGTATATCTTACTTATAAGTTACTTATAAAAATAATCTACTTCTATGTGTATCCTCCATTTCCTTTTGATGTTACAGAACATGAAAGACATTTTATAATGACTACATCTGCATTACCAATAATGCCACTCCAAGCAGTATCTGTTAGAATACCAATAAAGGTTTAGACTAGGAGGAAGAAAAAACAACACACAACTTGTCTTTGTTTCATATTCATCTGCAATCAACATAAAAATATTTACATTAAAAGACTGGGAAAGTCACTAAAAATAAGCCATAGCTCTAGCATAGACTTAAGGATACCAAATGATATATTCATATCCTTGCAGAACACCAAACTCAACAGAACAACTGAAAACTACAAGGCACCAGCCAGTTCAACCTCACCTGCCTCATAATCCCTTACTAAACACGTAAGATGCCCACTAAAACTCTGCCTTTTTCATTCCATGCAGAACACTCAAAGCTGCAGTTTCACAAGAAGCAGCATTCAACACCAGCTTCAGGAATTTCCCCTCCACTCCCAAGAAGCTTGTTTCCAGCCCAACAACCTCTCTCAGGCCAGCTGGTGTAGCTGCAAAAATCTTGCAAAACACGTTCTCCTTCAAAACTATACAAGCTCCCCTATCCAGTTCACCCCATGACTGCATGAATCAGTTGTTCCTATGAAACAAAAGGGCAATGAGTTCCAGAGCCAACACCACATTAAGCCATGTAACATCACCAAATGCTGCTTCACGAAATACACTCATTGATCACGGTAACAGTGGACAAACCTTTCTTGCTTGCAACAACAACAGGGAAAAAAAAAAAGTTAAAAAAAAAAAGTCTGCTGGTAAGCCATTAGCCACATCTATCCACATTACAAGGTTTAAAAACCTCCAAGTAAACACCAACAAATATATTAAACTTTCATCACTATCTTGTGCATATGATCCTATCCCACAAAACATTTCTGTAAGTTACAGGCCAGACATAATGCACTTCATCAACAGCAGCCCTCACTGCAGGAATACCCAAATAAAACAACCCAGAGAAGACCCAAACAGGAATCATCCATATTCCTTTGTTCACATTTGCTGGACAGAACACATAAAAGCCTGAAGGCCCTTGGCTCCCAGAACACTACCTTCAGCTACAGAGGGGAAAGTAAGGGACCACCCAGCCCTGCTAAGGCCATGTTCTAGAATAATCTTTCTTCCCAGTTCTGCAGTAATGAAAAAAACCCTTCCTACTACCCACAGAATCACCTCTTTATAGCTTCACAAGCATATCCTCCAGCAGAAGTGACATCCTCTAGCAGAGATGACTAGGTAAGAAGCTGTCCCTTCCAAGCTACGCCAGTACAACTGTCTGCGTGGCTGTGCCATCACCAGTACCGAGAAACAGCCAAGTTAAAAATAACCACTCCTCCTTAGTTATTTTTGTCAGATTTCCCTATCAGGTTTACTGCATGGTAACCCAAACACTTGGAATTGTAAGAGGTATTGCAGCAGCAGTAGCTTCTTCTTCAGTTCTCCTTTATGAAGTGTTTTTGTGAAGTGTTTCATTGAGAGCAGTAATGCAGATGATATTCCTGTTCCGTTCCCCCACTCCCACTCGAAAAACTTTAGCTGATCCACTAATGTCCCGTTCCTCAGTCTCTACCTCCTTTCACATGCTCTCCACATTCCCATCCTTATTTCTGTTCACACATGCTTTCTACTCAACCAGCTGAACCAGTAGCTAAACCCATACTCAATCTTAAGTGAGAACACACATACCAAAACTTTGAGCAAAATGCTGAACACCAAATTAATGGACCATCACACAACTAAAGGCACATCCCTTTTCTCCATTCAACATGATTCCCTTCTAACATAGCCTAGAAGTAGCTTGGGGCAGCAACTGAACACATGAATTTACCACTACCAACCCAGTTCACGTTTGTCCTTTCCGGCAATACCAACATTGAAAGACATATAAGGAAAGGCCTTTAGAAAGGAGACTCCCAAGGCACCAGTATGCGCCTGCTCCCTGTAAGGGCCAGAATAAAGGGGTGCCTTGCAAGCACAGTCACATTCCCTACATCACCAGTGTCTCCTGGAACAACCTTTGGCTTCTCCCTGTCCTCAGTCATCTGAGCTCAGGCTTTCCTGGATCTTGTAACAATGTGAAAGTCCTGCTTAGGCCTACAGTCATGTAAGAACCTAATACTGAAGGGGTCATCAGGTCTCAGGTCATCAAAAGCGGCAGTCTCACAAATGATGACAGCCAACTCATAGACATTGACCACTGACACCTTCACTAGGATACTAGTCCACACAGCATCCCCAAAATGTTCATCCACATAATGTCCCTCATTCAAAACCACCCCCCAAAAAAACTGAATTCAGTGTTGAAAAGGAAACCCAATAGCAACAAATTAAGACTTCTGTATCCAGAAGCTATAACAAGGTATTCAAATGAGTTATGTGAATGGGTCCCTACATTTAAATGAACTTTTAAGACCAAGTGATAACATTTGTCTTCACAAATAAGTAACACTTGTTATTTGCAGGATGAACTGAAAGATATAAACACATAAGACAGTGTATTTTCATAACTGTTAGGAATCACTTTCCCACAAAGTAAGAAAACTTCCAGATGATTCACCAGATATTTAAATTACCTCCCTCTTCCACCTACTACACAAGCCTCACTAATGGCAAAACTGGTAGCTTATGGAAAGAAATAGGAATTTGTTGCATAACGAGCTCAAGTCATTTTAGCCAATGTTTTGTTTCTATTTCTCATTCAACAAACCTATCTATTATGAACTCTACTTCTGGGTAGCTTCACTTTATTATAAGTACCAACATGAAACCAAGCCAAGCTGTTTTCAGATATCTAGCATATATTATTCTCTTAAAAAAATCTGCTTCAGTCATTGTATGCTTCGCCTACTAACAAGTTTGTTTGCTTTTTAAACAAGATGGTGATATAAACATATGATAGATACTATAAAACTGGACAGAGCGCAAGGAAAAAACATTACCTACAGAAAAAAAAAACTTAAAAAAAGACTGTGTCAATACATGTATAACAAAAAGCACATAGATCATATACAGATATCTGCGCGCATATGTAAGAGACCATAAACTGAGGACATTTTATTGCTACTTTTTCACAAGAATTAGAAGTTTAGAATTACTGTCATCTCTTCATATGGCATTAACCTTAAAGATTTGACTGGTCAATCGTAGTAATTTTTTTTATCTCTTGCTGTCTCCGTGGAAACATTTATCAGCATTGTTTACTGCTCAGAGAAAAAAGTTAACAGTTTGCAGGGCAAACACAAAACCAGAGGTGTGTTAAGGTTTGTAACTGCTTACTCATATTTATTTCCTCAGAGTTACACAGCATTAAGGACACTTGTTTGATTGTTTTGATGAAGCAGTAGAAGAGGAGGAGAAGAAAAACCGAGGGATTAATCTAACAAGATAAATGACTTTGCAGAAAGTTTAAAAAGTAAAATATTAGTTCTGAGCACCAAGAACATTTGCACAGCTTGAGAGACACACATTATTGTATTTCTCTATGAACACCATAACAGTTTAATTCTGAAACAGCACCTTAAGTAAAGCCCATAGCTAGGCAGTAGAAGCACACGCAGTCAAACAGCATACTGCTTACATATCATTAAAAAAAGATAGCCTGTTTTCAAATATTGACTCTTATAAGCAACAAGGCAAGATCGAGCTTTTCAAGCATATATACATAAGATTCAAAACTACCTTAGAAGCATTGAACAGTGTTTTCACTATAACCACCTTTCTTAGGGTAAACGAGCCATCCATAAAACAAAAAAGTATGCAGAGGAACAAAGTAATTCAAGAAAAGCAATTCCTTCACAAAGGACAAAACTGAAAAGGCAAGAAGTTGAACTTTACATTAAATCACCAAAATTTTTATTTAATTTTTGCCCGAAAAAGTCAGATGCAAGATATAACAGTGGTTTTCATAGGACAGAATACACAAACATGGCAACACTACGGACACTGCCAAAATCGAAGCCCTAGGGCAGACGCTGTCAAGCAGGACAGGAAGCTGGTAGTCTTAGGGAAGAGGAAAGCGAAAGGGAAGGACGTTCGGAGAACTGAGATCAAAGAATAGGCCCGGCTACACCCCGCACAGGTTCTGAGGATATCCTAGCAACGAGACCCCATAAGAGAGGGAGAGCAAAAAGGCCCAGAGGAGAAGAAACACCGGGGACCAGGGACGAACCCAGACAGCAAGGGGAGGACAGGGAAGGGCTCTGAGAGAAGTGGAGACGGGTGGGACACAGCCACGCGGGAGACTCCGGGGGCAGCGGGAGCTGCTGAAGCCCGTCTGGCAGGGGGCCGCCTGCGGCCTACTCAGTGCTGAGGCCGCAGACCGCACTCACATCTGGCTGACGAGCTTCTGTCGGAAGTTGGTGCTGCGCCAGTCGGTGTCAGGCCCGGTCACATCCATCCCTGCCGCCACCGCGAGCGCCGAGCGCCGCTGCCGCCCGCCGCTGCCGCCTCGCTGACACTCTGCCGCCTCGCTGACACTCCGCCGCCCGGCACCGCGGAAGTGCTGCTCACCCACTTCCGGCGCACTGAAAGCTTGAAGGAAATAACGTCTCGGCGCGAAACCGGCCAACTCTCGCGAGATCTTCCAAGCTCAGCGCGGGGATCGCTGGGACATGTAGTCCCCCCCCAGGGGCGCTACCTGCTAGAGCGGCCCGGGAACCGGCTGCCGGGGGCGGCCGCCCGCAGCCCCCGGCCCCGCTTCGGCGGTAACAGGCCCAGCACACGACCGGGCACACCCGCGCCCAGGGACACCGCAGCGCCACCGGCAGCCGGGGCCCCTTGGGCTGGTGAGTTCCACGGTGACACTGGGGGCTCTCGCCCCCGCCGCCCGCTCCGGTTCCAGCCGCCCCTCCCTCGCCGGCGGGCGCGTCACGCGCGGTCGCTGTGGTTTCCGGGTCGCACATGAAGGCGGAAGCCGCTGGCGGAGGCTGCCGCCGCCGCTCTCGGTAGGTGGCTGGGGCGGCAGCGCGGGGGAGAGGGAGCGCAGACCCCCGGCTGGGCCGCCGGGTGCTCCCAGGGAGGCGGTGCCCCCTAGCCGGCCCCGACGTTACCCGTTCCCCTGGAGTGGGTGGTGCCGAGCGAGCCGTGGGGCCGCCTGCGGGGGCCCGAGCGGGTGATGTCCCGCTTCCCTCTGCTCAGCGCAGGGATGCCCAGGGGCGGGGTCACGGGCGAGGAGTTCTCCAGTGCGATGACCAGAGCAGGTGTGGGGGGGCAGCGAGGCAAGCACCGGAGCAGGGGCTGCTATCGTTACACCGTCCTTATACCGTCGAGGCCAAAGGCAGCCCCTGGCCAAGGCCGTGCCGCCCACGTGAAGCCACCGAGGCCGCCCTAGCCAGGCCACGGCTGAAGTCAAGGCCCTGCTGCCTGCATGAAGCCCCTGAGAATGGAAGACCAGTATCCCTGTGCAAAGCTTCCTGCATGGGAGGTGGGGTGAGCACTCGGGAGGATATTGGGTCTCAGGACCTGCAAAGACATTTTCAACAGGGGAATAGAAAGTAAAACCATAAGCGTCCTTGAGCTGGCTTTCACCTCTTCACCACAGGGTTAGCCTAGAGTCAGGCTCTCAGTCTGGCTCCAGGTAGCATTTCCCTGCAGAGAAAATTGCTCATTCTGTGTTCCTTTTGGGGAAATGTGTAAGTTTTGGGGAGGGGAGCAGAGAAAATCCCACAGATCCCTGCAGGAACAAAATTAGTGTGGTGAATAATATGAATTAAATCATGTTTGATAGAGAAATTGGAGCTCAAACACACTGGAAGAGCCATTCACTCTCTTCCAGGTTACTTAATTGTATTTGGCATTAATTTATTTGCAATTTTTTTCCCTGCTCATACTTTAGACTATTAAAAATTCATCATGTGCTTTAAGCAGTTCAACAAAGCAGGTTTGAGCCTTGCCAACTAGCTGAGTCTCTCAAGATTCATAGAACGTACACCATTGGCTAATTAATAAACTCTCAATTTCGGCATAGTTATTACTTAGCTTGATCCTGTAGAAACTTCCTTTTTAAAGGTGGTGATGTTCTTATTATGGAAGAGACTTTAGGATTTTTGAGGGGCTTTCTAAGAGTTCTTGGGATAATTAAAACAATTCTGTCAACGAACATAATCCTCACAGGTGTACCAGATCTATCTGGGCACAGAAGTACACTACCTCCTGATACTGGAAAAAGACGGAGCCTTAATGGTAGGCCACTTGTTTTTAGGGTAAGCAGGTACACCCTGCCTGAATATAGTTGGCTAACATGCCTTCCTTCAAAGACAAGCAGCTGCTCCATCCAACCCAGAACTATTGAAAAACTCAGATGAAAAGCAAATCTTGTTTCAAGATTAGGCATGAGAAAAAAACATAGTAAGAGACAATCAAACACTTTAAAAGATTATGACGCCTTAAGAAAAAGCATTTAGTACTGTATTGAATTTTTCTTTTCCTTATTACAATTCTTGGTAGCATTTGGGCCACAGGCCACCACCCAAAAATGCACCACAGAAAGCTTTACACTTCTGTGAATTTGGGTAAGTTGCCAAATTACTCATGGATAAGGCAAAATACTCATTAGAAAGCCCATACTCTTTAGGTTGTGCTACTGTTCATGGGAAAAAAGCTTTTTAAATAGCTATAGATTTAAATATAGATGGGAGTTTAGCAATGTACTTATTAAATGAGATGTTTTCTTCTTTGTCTGTCTTAGAAATAACTTGTGATAGGCTTGGGAAAAAAACAAAGCAAAACAGGTGTTTGCTTCTGAAAGGAGTTAATGCCAAAATTTGTGAGAGAGCATCATTTGCAAAAGCTGTTTCTCAAACCATGCCTTTTGGTTTCCTCCTACTCTTCAAGTACACTACTAATGCTAGAAACTGAAAATGGCTCAGAAATTCAGCCTGGGGTGCTGTACTTGCATATTTCCATTAGTGACCTAAAGATGGTGCGTGTAGACCTAGAAAAGCATCTCAGCATTTGATGAGTGTTCAGAACTAATGTTGAAATAGTGTATAATACCAGATGTCTTTGTTTCTTTTTGTGGGGACCTCAGTCAAAAGTTGTTGTTTGGGTTGTTTCCCATATCTGGAGAAGGTTCCTAAAGTGAAGTGGTATTTCAGGAAGATTTTTTTTTTTTGCACAGTTGTGAATGCATAGAGAGATAATTCTGAAAGAAGCACTGTTGAGCAAAGCTTCTGTTTTCCTTCACCTCTCTTCCTTCCTCAAAAAGCATGAAATAGGCTTAAGTCTTGTCCACACATAATGGTGTACTCAATTGTCTTCTCTGTAGCAAACAGTCTTACAAGTGTCCATTACAAATTATCATATAGTTGGTGAATTATGCCAGTATTTGCACTCCAGTTAGAATGAACAATAGTTTTAGTTTTCAATTTACATTGTTTGTGGCATCACATGTGTTTTCTGAACTATTTTGGCAGGCTCCCAGCTGCCTTCCCATTCTGCACACTTCCTGCCTAGTTGATCTATTTGTTCACGTGCCCTCTGCCCTGTAAAAATTCTGGTACATAGCCAGGTTTTGCCTATTTGCATTTGCAACCCCAAGAGTCAGCAGAACTAGTATTTTGCTCTAGTGTTCTTGTCAGGCTTTCAGGTCAAGCCTGGCTTAGATCCTAATTCTCAGAGAGATGAAGGTGTGGGAATCCTTAGGGCACAGATTTTAAACCTCCTCCAATGAACCAAGACTTTTAAGGGTCTAATCTATGGGGATCACTATCAGCATGCCATACTGGTTGCTCTGTGTTAGAAAAAAGCTATGAAGAAGGTGGTATGCAAGAAAGAGGACAGAGCTACAACTGAGGGACATCAACGGGCTTTAAGAGTGGACCAGAGGAACCACATAAATTTCAATAGGCAAAAGTGAAGTCATCCACCTGGGTCACAGTAACTCCACAGAGTGGAGCAGGTTGGAGACAAGCCTAGCTAGAAGCCAGCTTTTCAGGAAGAGAGCCTGGGGGATCCTGATGAGCAGCAAGCTTAATAGGATTCCTCCAGTAGAAGCAAGCTTCATACTGGGCTGTGTTAGAGCATAGCCATTAAGTCATGAGAAATTATTATTTCCCGCTCTGTTCAGCATTTATAAGCCCACAAAACCTGAATACCATGTCCAGCTTTGAGCTCAATACTGAAGTAAAGACCTGTGAGTTCAGTGGAGGTCCACCACACAGACAGGAACACAAGGGCACGCAAGGCAAGAAGGCTGGGTTTGTTCCATACAGGGAAGAGGAGGCTAAGGGGAGAGTCAGTTGCCAATCTGAGGATTAAGCACTCAGTTTTCTGATTATTGATAAGGATGGAGATTCTGCACTTGACTAGACAAGGCTCTCAGCATCCCAACCTGATTTTGAAGTTTTCCCTGCATCAAGCGGGAGATTGGACTAGAGATCTCCCAGCCTGAATTGTTCCACAATTTTAAGAAAGCATTGGACTCCCACCAAGCTTGAACCACCTGTCTGTGTGGCAGTAAGCTAAACAGATTTGGATACCCGACACCAGCAAGCTCTAGTTTATTTGGGCACAGCTGATGCACAAGAAAATACCACTATCTGCATAAAACACTTCTTTGTAGAGATGTAACTGACAGCCATGAGCTCTTCGATACAAAAATGTCTTGTTTCCATAGAAACTACCTTGGATAATCCTTCCTGTATCCAGCCATTTTGCTACAGTAGAGGATCAAGGCTATCAGCACAACTATTCAAAAAAAAACCCAACCCCACCCCAACACCACACACTAGTAGACATCACTGTACGACACGGATGCTAGTCATAGAAGGAGTGAATACTTGTCTGTCATACCAGCAGCAGGATGAACCCTGGACATATGCCCTGACCCAGCTGCTGGAAGTGCTCCCAGGTACAACACAGATTTATTCTTAGGGAATCAGGACTCTCTTATCTCTTGCTATAAAGCCACATGAATTCCCACTTCTGAGAACGTTCTTTACTGGACTAGCACACAAACACGTTGGGGTGACAATTGCTCTGCACTTAAAAATTCAGGTAGGACAGACAGTGCATTCTCTTCTACCCCATCTATTTTGCCATGCCTTTAGCTTTTCCTTTCCCCATTCTAGTTGAGCTACTCCATTCCTATACCCTGTGTTCTTAAAAGGACAAGTATTTTCAGCCAGCACAAGAGCAAGCCAGTCTCTCACCATTTGAATAATCAAGCCACAATCCATTCCCTCAGTTGCTCCTGTCCCAGTGCCAATCTCTTAGTCATAAACCACGTATCTTTGCTGTGAAAGCAAGTATTCTGTCACTGATCAGAGGGGATTTTGTTACAAAACTGAACTACAACTCTTTTCATGTACAGATAAGCAATTATTTCAGTTGAATAATCAGAAGCCTCACTAACACTTGTACTTTTCATACAAGTAATCTGCTGAAGCATGTTGTAGTAATGGAAGTTGAATACAAGACCATCACACAGAGCTATCAGCAAGCAAGCTGCTGAGACACAGTAGCCTCCACTGTGTCTACAACTAATTACAAGAGATCACTAGTGATACAGTGAACTTGAGTATAATACAGGAAATAGGAGGAAATACTAGATTTCCTTCATGCTCCCTCCATGTCTACCGTTACAAGGCATGGCTGCTTTCTCCTGGCTCCTAAATGGAATCCAAATACAGAATATAGAAAATTCAGTCTATTGAAAAGAGGTGTCATGTCTTTCTAGGTACCTGTGAGGATTTTGCTATTTATGGGGGGTTTTTTGTTTGTTTGGTTTGGTTTTTTTAAATCCTTGAAGTAACTGAACAGTGCATTAATTTTTCTCTGCAGTTTCAGAGGGGTTGGAACAAGGACTCGCCCTCCCTTGTTTATGGTGACAGCATCCCACAGCACTTAAGACAATACTTTTTATCTTTGCTACTGTTAAAGAAGCACAACGAACAGAAAGAGTTCCTTATCTCTTCCACCTTAGGGTCAATGCTGCAATACTTAGCCACTGGATCCCACTGTTAACAGCAGACGAGCACTGAGAAATTTGCACAAGAGAATAACAACCACAAAACAAGTATTACTCAGATTTCTAGGAACTTGGCTTAGTCATAGAACAAGTTTCTCAATATCAGAAGTAAGAGAACAGAGAGGCCTCAGGAACATCCTCCAAGCCCCCTTCTGGTGGAGAGGCTCAGGATAGAGGGAACTCAGCTGCACAGTCAGTAAGTAGGTTTTCTGCAGCATTGCAAGAAGCTGAACAAACCTGTTCTGTCTCTCCATTCAGAGCTCTACTGCTTGTACTATATTTAGCCTTTTCTTTTTAAGGGACAATAAAGATTAAGCAAAATACAAGTTTGAGGAAATGGGATTAAATTATTTTCCGCTAAAAATATACAGAGGTTATTCAGTAAAGTTCCTTGCCATTTTTAAGACTGATGGACACTTAAAAGACATAACAATTCCTAGCTATATTAACAGTCATTCCCCCCACCCAGCTGGTACACTACGCATAAAACAGCACTATCCACCATTGGGGCACCAGATTTTTACACAGTAATAAAGCACAGAGGAGAAAGGACATAGTTGAAACACAGAGCCTGAGAAGCAAGGTGCTGTGCCAACACCAATAGCCCTCCCCAGCAAATCTGTAGTCAGTACTTGGAACAATATTCAGGGAAATACACTAAACAATTAGATCACCAAGCATACCGCATTTAGTCCAGAAAACCTGAATGCCAAAACCACCCCACTTTTCTTTCAAAGGAGCCCAACACTAACCCTGCTTCAACATCCACTCTTTGTAACTTCCTACCCACCCAACCCCAGCTGCTCCTTGTACAGCTATTACTCAGTAATCAGCTCAGTGAATCTTGCTGGCTATCCCCTACAAGCCTTCCTTGTGTTAAAGGTCTTGTCTACCAGATCCTAAGACTACCTAGGTATGAGACAAGAGGCTTTCCTTGGCTTTTGGCTCAAAGAAGAGGACTTATCACGGATTAATACCATAAATGCTCACCTTTATAAGTAGGCAACAATTCATAAAAATCATAGCAGTGACAATTTTTCTAGAGTAGTGTGTTACCACTGGTTAAAACTACAACAATAGGCATTCATACTTATTTATGAGCCTTGAAGCCCAATTTAAGAGAGTACAGAGATATACATGACAGGATGTAGGGTCTCTGAGTAGCCACAGTGTACTTGAGAAACTTCATGTATCCATGTACAAAGAGCTGGCAAGGTGTAGACCACATACACTGTACCCGCTCAGTTTTCCATAGTAGCATCAGTATTGAACCTACGCATCCAAAACTGGTTAGCAGCAAATAATCATGGATGGCAAAATACAGGTAGCTAGAGAGCGGTGAATTTCCCTATCATAGAGGCTCTGTGCTCTAAATGCCCATGGCAGCTCCTGTGTTGACATACATGCATGAGTGACCCCCCTGAGGATGGGTCAGCTCACCAGTGACAGGTAAGAAGATACAATCCAGGGGCAGAAGTTGAGAACAAGTAGGGACTGCCAAAATTCAGAAAATAGAGCATAGCAAAATACCTGTTGGCTCAGCTGTTGACTACCCAAAAATCAGCTGTGGAGGGTGGTTCAGCTGCACTCCCAGCATCTCTGACCACTCTGGGCTTACCACAGGTGTGCTGGAAGTGCTAGGTTGTCCAGGTATTGCTAACAGTTGTGGGATAATTGAAGTCCAAGAACCAGCAGTGAGATAAACTCCCTGCAGATGTCCAAGACAGACCCATTTGCCACTGAAAGTTCTGCAGATACTAATGCTTATACAGAACCCCGAATTATTTATCTTCTTCCTTTTTTTTTTTTTTTGTTTTTGTTTAATTTACTCTCTCTAATAATACCATTTGATCTTCCTGGTTCCACTTACCATAATTGCAAGATTGGATCCCTTCTGGGGCTTTACTGGCTGAAAGATTCACCCTCTTTCTGTTCCTTTTTAAGATTACGTGAATGCAGAATGTATTCTAAATAGTAACTGTCTACAGTTTATATTAATTAAAGGTAGATTTAAATGAAGTCTTGGCAAGATTATACAGGTTTCCCACTCTACCCTGCATGTATCGCTCTCTCAATCTCTCTCTGGAAACCACTTCTGCATTTCTTTGCTAACTCTTGCTACATGGGTTCAATGGCCTGTGTAGTTTTAATATATCTCTTTCTCCCTAGCTTCTCTTCCACCAATGGCTACACTATATGACACACTAAAAGATTGCATCAAAGGTCATGCTATTTTCCCTACCCAACAAAAGTCTTTGAATTCTGAAAACAGTTCGTTACATTTACTTCTGCTTTTTGATGCAATGATCTTACTCCCCTAAAGACTTCTTTTGATACAGTTCTCTAAGTAGCTGAGAAAATGTAACCTGTTTTTTTTAGCATTAACCACATTAACTCTGGTTAACCACATTAAAACACATTAACAGAGTTCATGTGGTTTTTCTGAATCAGTTCCTCATTTGGACCATATCTCACCCTACTTTGCTTTTGCTGCACTTATTCCCTTCTAGTGAAATGGGAAATTTCTGATCAATATCTAGTAACACTCACGACTTCACTTGTCTTTCTTACTGTATAGTCTCCCTTACCTCAATCCATCACTTTTAGTATTCCTCAGAAGGAAATCAAATGATAGAGTAATGTTTTGTCTGCTTCAAAAGCAGTCATCTTATTTCTAGGAAAAACCTGTCACAAAACGTAATCCGTTACTCATCTCTTCAGATGATGATGGTTAGTTTCCCCCATATATTCAACCTGAATGTGCTCCCTAGAAGGCTGTCTCATCAGAGATCCTCCACTGAGCTGGTTGTCTTGGTTTTGCTGGCAAGGAGCAGATAACCATTAATATGCTGTTTCAGGCTTTTTTTCATCTGATTTACCACACAATACCACCTGGCTTCCTTTTGTTTTGGACAGTGCAGGATAACTTCCTCAGGCAGAACAATAAACATTTCCATATTTCTTGGTGTCATCCAGATAGCTCCTTCCTCACTGACCACACACAGAATACTTTGTGGTACTCTGGGAGATTTCCAATGCTGTGTTCACTGTCTATGGCTGGCACAATTAAAGAATAGTTTGGTTTCTTCATTATTTCTTTGGATTTGCTGGGTTTGTTCTGCTTTTGCTTCTCCTGACTGCTGATAACCCTTGTGACTATCCCTTGTGCCACTAAGCTATTTCCCAGGCCTCTGCAAGAGAGGCTATTATAACTGTCTTAAGCAGCCATATCAGCTAAGTTATTTCCTTTTGCTGATGTGGATTTTTTTAATGTGCTCTGGCAACTGGATAGTCTATGAGCTTTATCTGCTACAACTACTGACATTCCTCAAAGACAATGGAAAGGGTAAATTACAGGATAGTATAAGAGGACTCATGAGATTTTGAGAGCTTAATCATAGACACAAAAAACAATCACTTCTGGCCAGGTTTTTACAGGTGTTTCCCTATGTGCCATAGGAGACCTTCCCACTGTGTCAGTGGCAGCCCCAGACAAAGGTACAGGATAGCCCTCCACAGTGCCTACACAGGAGGAAATACCCTCTTTCTGCAGGGAATCATGGTGAAGTGGAAAGCGGTTGTGCATGCTAGCTTGAAATCATCACAATAAAGGAACTAACTTTGAAGCCTACAGTTTCATATAGTATTACAGAATGACAGTTGGAAATGTGCTCAGCTAAGGAAGATGAAAAAGCGAAGACAGGGAGAGAGGACAGCTTTCAGATTCTGTGCTAAAATACCAAGAGAAAGATGGAAGGTGCAGTTTATATTGCAGCATACTTATTGGGGTTATAGGGCAGTTTGGAATTTGGCAAAAAATATGTCCATTCTTTGTTATAAATTATGCAGAAATGAAAAAGAAACAAGGGGTTTTGTTAATGGGCTGGGAAGTGAAACTCTTGCTAAGAAAAAAAGTAACCCCCACATGCTACATACTCTGACTCTTGGACTGAAAAGCCAAGATTCAGAATACTTTTTTGAAAAAACCATGTTCTGCCACTTTGGTGTGTTGATGTACACCTGTCTATTCCAGTATCATTATCTGGAATAATTTCTTCAGGGTAGAACTGTCTCTCCATTGACTGAAGAGTTGGTTCACTTTCTTTTCTGTGACAGATGGGGGTCAGAGGACCATCTGTAAAGCAAAAGGCACAAACCTTTGCTGATTGTATTGTCTCACAGATTTCATTCTGCTACAGCTGGTGGCTGAGCATTTCTGCCTGGGATGGCGGAAGACCAGGAGCTGACTCAGCCACACAAAGCTCAACTGGAGCCCTCCCTTCAGCAGCGCACCAGCAACACATACCGCAGTGCAGAGCACTCACAGGCCTTGCTCAGTGGCTTGGTATCTCTCCGAGACAGCAGCATCCTCTTCGATGTAGTTCTAGTAGTGGAAGAGAAACCTATTGAGGCTCATCGCATACTTCTAGCTGCATCCTGTGACTATTTCAGGTACACTTCAGTACAGCAGTAACAAGCATATGTCCAAATCTTCTGTCTTGGCACGCGGCTTCTGGAAGTAAAATTAGACCCATAAGTTGGAGCTGAATGTGTTGCAAAATACTAAGTATGGCTTTATGCATCTCTCTGTTATTTCTGAGAAATAAAGCTCCTGTTCCTGCACACTGAGCTTACCTCAACTAAATTCACTGCCTGTGGTACTTGGAGGTATATAAAGAGGAGAGGCTATCTGAATAGGTGTCTTCTGCATAAATGCGCTCTGGGTGACTTTTAACATATCTTTAGCATTATAAGACTTTGCCCATTGTGGTTATCATTTCATAATATACAAAAAGGTCACTGGAAGTGGGTCACTCCTCTCTTACATGCCTATAGTGTGACTGACTGTCCATCAAAGCAGGCAATCCCCTGGTCAATTTGATCAGCAGTTTCTTGAACTGACTTTTTTTTTTCACAGAGCAAAGAAACAAATCCCAAAGCAATCCAGACAAACTTCTAACTGGGGGAAGAACCACTCTAGCTTAGAAAAAATTCCTACAGTCCCAAGTTCCTCCATTTTCCCTCTTCCCCTACACCCAGAGTGTCTGCCTCTGCCCACTGACTATCCGTATGTATTGGGTCTGTATTTAAGTCCTTCAGCTGTAAATTGTACTTTTTAGATTACTCCTATTATCCTGCAGAATTAAGAGTATTACTTCCTTAGGTCCTAAATGCCTGTACTCTGTATCATTGGCTTAGAGAATAGGTAATCCCATAAAAGTGTCTGAATGTTTTTTATGTTCCCAGGACAACATAAGATAAGCAAACCGAAAATAGCTTCCATGCAAACCTGCCATAGCATGTGCCATTGTCTTTTTTACAGAGGAATGTTTGCAGGAGGACTGAGGGAGATGGAACAAGAAGAAGTTCATATTCATGGCATCACCTACAATGCAATGTGTAAAATCTTGAACTTCATTTACACTTCTGAGCTGGAACTCGGTGTGAACAGTGTACAGGAAACCTTAGCTGCAGCCTGTCAGCTTCAGGTGAGGTACTGGGAGATGTGACAAAAAAGAAGCAAGAAACAAATGCAACAATGGAAGAAATGGAAAACATGGATATCTGGTTAGATGGAGGGTTAAGGGGTGAATAAGACCATGGGTCTGATGAGAGGAATTTCTTTGGGGTGCTGTATCCACTGGAACTAACTATTGAAGGGTAGGAACAATCAATAAGTACTTGCACATCTCATTTGTGCCAATGGTTTTATTACTTATGAACATTTACCATTTCATACAGAGGACTATTTTATATAGCACTTGCTTCCACTGATCTCTTTATGAAAGCTTCCCTGAAATAGAGTACCTCTGGCCTATGGTAAAGGATAGGGCTTGTTGCCCAGAAATTACTGTGCTGCTCACGACCTTCCCCAGATTAAGTCCATTGTGGTTATGGCAATCCTACCCCTGTGGTTTCTGCACAAAGTGCAGAGTTCATGTGCCTTTGAGACAAGTGTTTTTCTCTGATTTCCCCTGCAGCTAACCACTGCACAGAGCTTTGGTATTAAATCTCAAACTTTCTGATTGTTTGCTTTGGTTGGTTTCTACACACTTAGAACCACTCTGTTAGCAGAGGGGCTCCTGGACAGCAGTTAGTTCCTTATTTGCCACTTGTCCTTCCTGCCAGATACAACTTCAATTTGTGTTCAGAAGAAAACGCTAAATATTAATTTTCCTTTCAAATGGCTTCCTGTCCTCTTGAGTGATGCAGATATAGTTGTCACAGATACAGTCTGTGATGCAGTATGTCTATAGTGCTCTGAAAGAACAATGACGGAGTGACTGTCAACCTGGCTTTCACCATGTCCTCTGTGCCTTCTGTTGCATGACTGCCTCCCAGGCAGCCTGCAGCTTGGTGCCATGCTAATGAACCAGGCAGCCTGGCTGTCTTGTGTCCCATGTGTCTTGGAAGACACGTTGCTGCTGCACCCGAAGCCAAACTCACAGGTTTGCAGTATAGTGTGACTAGAAGATCTATGTTATATATATCTATGTATCTATGTTGAGTTCTGTTTCTCTGCAGAAAGGTGAACTGGGTGCAAGTGAACATGGTGATCAGACTGTGAGGAGAGCAGTCATCTTGTGGACAACTTCCTTGCAGTCAACCCAGGCTTCTGACACCTGTCTCTTGAGTGTGAGGCAAGTGGTGTCTGAAATGAAAAATATCTCTCTTTTGCAGATTCCAGAAGTCATAAAGTTCTGTTGTGATTTTCTCATGTCCTGGGTAGACGAAGAGAACATCCTGGACGTATACAAACTAGCTGACCATTATGATTTGAGACATTTGAGTGATCAGCTAGACTCTTACATTTTGAAGAACTTTGCAGCTTTTTCAAGGACACAAGTGTACCGACAGCTACCCTTGCAGAAGGTCTATTCCCTTCTCAGCAGCAACCGTTTGGAGGTTAACTATGAGTTTGAAGTTTATGATGGGGCACTCTTTTATCATTACTCTCCAGAGCAACTGGAGACAGATCAAGTCTCCCTGATGGAGCCCCTTAAGCTACTTGAGACAGTTCGTTTTCCTCTGATGGAACCCCAGATCCTGCAAAGGCTTCATGACAAATTAAGTCCATGTCCTTTAAAAGATACAGTCGCAGATGCATTAATGTACCACAAGAATGAATGTCTTCAGCCAATGCTTCAGAGCTCCCAGACACAGCTGAGATCAGAGTTCCAGTGTGTAGTGGGATTTGGAGGGATGCATTCTACTCCATCCATTGTCCTCAGTGATCAAGCCAAGTATCTGAACCCCTTGTTGGGAGAGTGGAGGCACTTTACAGCGGCACTAGCCCCCAGAATGTCCAACCAAGGGATTGCTGTTCTCAATAATTTTGTATATTTAATTGGTGGAGACAACAATGTAAGTGGTTTTCGAGCAGAGTCAAGGTGTTGGAGGTAAGATAAGGATAATCCTGCTATTATTTTTATTACCACCTTGTTGCCCATCTCTGAGTCAGTAAGCCAGTAGCACAGTCTGTATGCTTGCTAGCCCAAAGATTAGGAACTGAGAAGGGGCCTCACTGAAAGAAATAAAAGAAATGAGCCTCATAGTAACAGGAAGCTTCCAGCTGTGCTTATGGGACAAAGCCAAGCTTGACAGGGTAGAAACAGCTACTCATTCAGGAGTGTACATGTGCTACCCTCAGCCTTGTTGGAGAGGGGAAATATTAAAGGTGTGGGAAACAGTAATGAACCTAGGACCCTGGATTGTCTAGATGCTCTCAAATTAGGGTTTTCTAGAAGTCCTCTGTGTGTAATTTTGGTCCCAATACAAAGGGATTTAGCCACCAAAAAGGTTTTCTTAAATAAAATGCTATTATAGATTCATTTTCAAGAATTTGTGTGCACAATAGCAGCATCCCAGGGTCCTCTTAAATTTGACAGTGCCGGCTAAAAGAGCAGGAGGAAGGATCAGGTTTAGATTTTCATGCCCATTACATTACAAAAACAGATATAGACCCTTTTGTCTTTATACTGTGGTCATTTTTACTAGTTTTAGCCAAGTAGCCCTTATTTTAACAGCATGTATAGTTTGACTTCACCACCAGTTTTCTCTGTAACCAAAATGTCCAGGCCAAATAGATATTTTGATCTGAAGGTGAATCATGAGGTTCACTTTGAGCAGCAAATATTTGGGGGAAAGGATCAAAGAACCCACCACTTATTTATGCCCTTCTTGGACTTTTGAAGATCCAGATTCTGTCTTTGTTCTATTTGTAGACTGGTTTACCTTGTAGAATGGCTTTGTGCAAGCAGAGATTTTGATATATAACCTCACAGCAGTGCATAAGATAATGGAAAACCTACGCTTTTATAGTATGATTATGTCAGCTGAAATACATCTTCTAAAAATAGAATAAAACAACTTTGCTAATAATAAAATGCTGACAAGGCCAAATTTCACTCCACTTACAGCTGAGCTCAATTTCAGCCAAAGACAGTACAGTAGCCCACATCTGTGGTGCTGTCTGGTATTCCAGCAATGATTCTGTGGCTGTAAGAATAACTTTCTTTGATCCCATTCTCCTATAAGGTATGACCCGAGACACAACAAATGGTTCCAGATCCAGTCCCTACAGCAAGAGCATGCTGACCTCAGTGTTTGTGTTGTGGACAACTACATATATGCCGTCGCAGGCCGAGATTACCATGAAGACCTGAGGGAGGTTGAGAGGTATGACCCTAAAAGCAACACCTGGGAATATGTGGCACCTCTGAAGAAGGAGGTAAGGAATGCATTAGCCACACACTCTACTACAGTTCCCCAATTCCCAAATTAATCTTTTTAGGTCCTTTTCTCATGTGTATCTTTAAAACTGCTCATATTCAGATGGGAAACAGTAGCCTCTGTACATGAGATAAATGAATATCAAGAAAGGTGAATAATAACATATATAAATTACATTTTTAAGATAAATGCTAATTTTGCCTGTTTTCTTATTGTTTTCCCCTGCACCTTTGTTGTGTTAATCCTTAAAAACATTTAAAATTGAACACATAACCTCTGGGAACGCTAGGAAGTTCCCATTCCTCATAGGCAGGTAAACTATGAGCCGCAGTAGTACAAGCTTCTCATTTATAGTCCTGACAATATGCTTTACTCCTGATCAGGAGAGTTAATGCCCCAATAAGAAGATACATCAGTTTCTATAGACTACTTAGTTACTGGACACAGGTACTGAGTTCTGGTGACAATAGCTTATGTGATGCAGAGTCACATCTCAGTCAGCTAACGTAAGACCATTACTCATCTAAAATACGTGAGAGAACAGCTATTTTTTGTCATTAGCACCATTTATCCTCCTTGAACAGCAATTGCCAAACTAGTCATGACCCCAGGAAACAGGAAATGGTGTAGTAACATGGGAATTGGCATTATGAGTGAAAAAGTTTTTTCTCATACTGCTAAAAAAATGTAAGAATTTCCATTATCAGGCTAAAAGTGTTGCAAAGGAAAAAGATAAATACAAACAACTGCTTGATGAATCTTGGTTAGGAAAGAAAACTAAAATCTGGAGTAATCTTTCAAGAAACTATGCTGATCTCTACTATATCTTTTAAAAGCTCTGGGTCAAGTGACCAGCACAAAATAATATTTGCAATTTCATAATGCCTCTCAATTGAGAATCTCAAGACACCTTAAAAATATAAGTATTCCTGCTGTTTTACAAAAGGGATGCAGAGACAGAAGAGAATAAACAGTTTGTATGAGGTCATAAATAATGTGTGTCAATGCTGAGAAAACAGAAAGCCTTAAGATCCAACTGAGTGCTACTAAGTAGGATATCTTGCATTCCTGATAACACTGCTTCTATAAGAAAAACATCCAACAGAAAGGCTTCCAAGTAGACTAGTAATAGTATGAATGATCTTCTAATCAAGGAACAATAAAAAATGAGAATCCACTGCAGTTGTGGAAGTTTCAGAAATTCTAGTGTCTTTCATTCAGAAATTCACACTTAATCACCTAGAAAGGAATTGTTTCTAAGAAAATCCTACAAGATGTTGATACTTTCATAACTCTTGAAGAATGTTACTCCCTTAATATCTGTTCCATACTTTGAAACTGGGAGAAAGACATAAATCGAGCCCTCATCCTCTTGCTTTCCCATGTGGTGATACAGGTATATGCACATGCTGGAGCAGCACTGGATGGGAAGATGTATATTACTTGTGGGAGGAGAGGAGAAGACTATTTGAAGGAGCTACAATGTTATGACCCAAAGACTGACCACTGGGAGGCTTTAGCAGATGGTCCAGTGAGACGTGCTTGGCATGGGATGGCTGCACTGCTAGGAAAGCTCTATGTAATTGGAGGAAGCAACAATGATTCTGGATACAGAAGAGATGTTCAGCAGGTGAGAGCATGTCACACCTGTGTCCTTCTTGGAGGATTCTGTTTCTTATGGATGTTTGTGCTCTGAAACAATGTCTTTCTCCTGCTAAGTATGCAAATAAAATTGTCTGCCCAGCAACAGCTACTGCACCACTTCTACCCCACTCAACTGCAGAACTCGCAGTGATTTATTTACTGCTGTCTGTCTAGAACGCATTGTCTAACCCGCAAAGCATTAAAGCTCCAGCACTTGGAATTCTTAGCAATTTTAAAACATCTTTGATGGATAACATTCATTGACATGCACATGCCCAATATGTAGCACATCAACTAAATTTACTTTACAGTGTTCTTACATGCATTTTTCTAAGTCAAGGACTTTTGAATTACCAATGTGTAACTGCAGGACAGAGTTGTTAAGAGTATGTTGGATGGTAATTGTATAATGCAATTAAATGTAGAGTACCTGATGATAAGTGATGGCTGGAGAAAATTCTCTTGAGTCTTATTCCAGCTTCTAGGACTGCTAGAGACTTGACAAGAAGACACAAAAAGTTACTGCTCTTATAAAGCCAATGAAGATGGCAGAATTAAATCTAGCTGAAAAGTGTATCTTTGCGATAAAAAGGTGCTTACAAATAAAAGCAGTTAGCCAAGTAGGTATCCAATGAAATCTAAAACTTCCCAACACGTGGTACAGAGATTTTTCATGTTTGTATGTTCCAGCACATTTTTTCCTAATGCAAACAGATGCATTATGTCTGAGCTTATATTAGCATGGGTCCCCATCTTCCACTTTTGTATACAGTTTTTGAATGACATACAGCTGTTGCTTCAACAGCAGGGTCAGAAGCTGTGATTCAAAGCTATATGGCAACTGTACTTCTACTACATAGTGTTATGCTGTCTCCATTATCAACACCCTGTCAAAAGACTGATGATATTGCATGGCTTCCTAAAGAGTTTGCCATATGGCCAGGCTCTGCCACTAAAATACAAATTTGATTTTGGCTAAACTCTCTCTCTTTTTGACAGGTTGCCTGCTATACGCCAAGCACTGATCAGTGGACAAGTGTATGTCCACTTCCTGCAGGACATGGAGAGCCAGGTATTGCGGTGTTAGACAACAGGATCTATGTCTTGGGAGGCAGATCCCACAACAGAGGGATCCGCATGGACTATGTCCACATTTACGATGCAGAGAGAGACTGTTGGGAGGAAGGACCCCAGCTGGAGGATGATATTTCTGGCATGGCTGCCTGCGTCCTCACTTTGCCCAGGGCTATTTTAATGGAAACAGAGAAATGGTTCTCAGAATGGCACGCAGACCGTGTGAAGTATCACCTTGACTTTCCATCAGAAGTTATGACCGTATCAGACTGGGAGGAATTTGATAATTCAAGTGAAGATTAGGAAACTTTAATATTTATTTTTTTGCTAGTGGATGAGGAAATTAAGGCTTGGAGAAAATACTTACAGATTTTATATGTCTTTCTTATATACATAAATCATTATTTAAAGGTTTGAAAAATAAGTGTTCTGCCCAGAATGCCATTCACAGTCAATATCTGCCCATCTGCAAGTGTTCTGCACAAAATGCCACGTACAGTCCGTATCTGCCCACCTGCCAGAAAGCAGTGTTTTTAAAGTTACCACAGAACTGCCTTTTTCCCCCAGATAAAGTATAGAGGTTCTTTTGCTTTGAAGGAGACTTTTCTCAGCCTTCAGCATGGACAGAAAAAACAGCACAGAAGGCTCAGCTTGACTAGCTTCTTTCCTTACAGCTTTTAGCTTGAAACAGCTTTTTGAGGTTTTTTTTTCCCCTTCTTTTTGGTAATAAAACTTCCTAGCCAGCTTAACACAGGAAGGTAACACCTAGTGTCTCCCTCCTGTGCCAGGTAGCTTGATTGGTTTTTCAGCAAGTTGAACATACAGAAACAAGAAAAGTAGCAAGAAAGTCTGAACCTTCATCTCATCTGGGCATGCAGCCATCTTTGTAACTGGGTTAGAGTCTGTGAACTGACACCCTCTCCTGAACTCCTGTACTGCAAGTTCTGTCAGCACAGTGGAAAGAAGAATACTAGAAAAAACTCTCTGTACAGAGTATGGCAATCTCATCATTCAACTGTCAGACACATTTGTTCACAAGCATAAATTAATAAATCCTTGTCAGAACTTTTTTCTTTTTAACTTCTGTCTCAGTTTTATTAACTGTGATGTGGAGTCTGAAAGTCAGTGAGCTTAATTAGATCCTATAGTACTACATGAGCATCAGTGAAGTTACACCAGCTTGGGAGATGGGCAATTTTTTTCATTCTTCTATTATATGCTTTAAAAGAGGATAAAGAGAGCACAGATTGGTTTGCCACAGCAAAAGGAAAAAGGTAAGGAGATAACTAGAGGTATTGAAGATTACACTGGTGCAAGACCCTTCAGTAGCTGAACTAATGCCAGGAACATAATACAGAATTACTACAGCTCAGAAAGATAAAGCACAGTAAATCCTTCCTTCATGAGACCTTACAATAATTGGCTTCTGACTACTGTCTTGCTTAACATTAGTTTAGAAGCTGATTTAAAGTCTGGACCACTGTGATGCCTGAATGGTATGGGATACTTCCTCTTGGAGGGGCAGGAAGTAATCAGTGCCACCAGAAAACCATGACAAACTACCAAAAGCTTTTAAATCTTGTAGCAATAATAGAGTTGCAAGAGAAAGGCAAAACCAAAGTGACAATCAGAATGGTATGATGCTAGTCAAGTATCATCACATCACGACAAATACTGCACATCGACATGCTACTTCAGAGAAATGGAAGGAGTTCCTGGATGTTACCGTTACTTAGGGATATTTTGATTATGGAAACAAAAGATTATTTCAAAATGGACCCAGATGACTCTACATTAGTAATATGTGCTTCTGGAAAAGATTAAAGAGTATTTGTACACTTCTTTTCATAAGCTGACAGCTTTTTCTTTGTAAGGGGCATTTGTTGGATTTTTTTCTCCAGCACTGTCAGTTTTCACCTCAATCTCTGAACCTCTGCCAATTGGAAGATAAAACAAAAGGCCTGGTTACTGCAGGAAACCCTGGTTATGAGCTTCTTCAGAAGATAGAGAATTCATATTACACTGCAATATTGAAGACTGACGAGTATTCCTATTTTGCATACAGTGTAACTTTTAATGTGTAGGAATTAACTGTAGCCCTCAGATCTAAGGACAGATCTCTCTGACCTTGACATCACTGAAACCACCCCTTCCAGACTCCAGGTGTTGCAGTGACAATTTGTTTTGTCTGCAAACAACAAGTCATTTTAGACTTGGAGTGGTCCAGGTCATATTCTAGATGCAGCTGTTCTAACTAAACCCAGACATCTAACTCCAGTCTAGTGCTTGCAGTGCGTTTTCTATTTTAACTAGCACTTCTTGACAGACCAGTTATACCCTATGTTATACAAGTGAAAATGTTATTTAGGCTTTTTCATGATGAAAAAAAAAAAAAATCATTTATTTTCCTTTTTGTAGGTATACCACTAGAGGGTATTACTTACAAATAACCAAGCTGATAGGCTAATTCTCTGATGACACAGGAGAATATAAGACATTAATGAGTAATTATTAAACTAAGCAAACGTCTTGAGAAAACTCATGGGTCTTTTTTTTTTCCAGCTTCTATGCTATCACTCCTGTGTTTGAATCCTGATTTTTAGATAGCCAAGTGATTTGGTTTTCCATTTATCAGTATGTGCAATTTTGTGTTTGCAGTATTTATTAAATGTTAGAGTTGGATGCTGTGCAAGGCAAATCAATAAAAGGTTTAGAATACTGTTACAAGGAAATTACTTTTCCTTAAGGCAGATCATCTAACTTAGAGAGAAGTGCTGCATTATTTATTCTATTTTTTTTAGTTACTGTTATAATACCACTAAGTTATGTGAAATAAACCTAAGGGCAGGTATTATGTATTTTGATTTGACAAAAACAAAATTTCTGTTGCTTTCACCCCTAAAATTTCTTTTCATCTGAGCATAATGTGACTGTTGAAAGTTATGGTATGCACTATCTTACTTTTATGTATTTTGTTTAGGTAAAAAACCACAGTTTAGCTTAGCTCAAACCATCCTAATCATTCAGCAGTAGCTTGTTTTAGCCCAGCTAATAGGTTAATTCAAACTAATAGGCTAAACAATAACAAAATTGCTTTGCTTTAAAATTGCCAGTTTTATCTAACTCCACAGATATAAAAGCACTTTGTTCTTCCTGTTTGCTACAGTTAGCTATATAAAGAAATTGCAGGCAAGATGACAGATTGATATGCAGAGCTGTAATTATTATTGATCAGAACTTAGCCTTCAAGAGCCCACCTAAACTAGTGTTATCTCAAGAAAAACATGTACTCATGGGGATTTTAGGCTGATGCCATATTTTTGTATGTATAAATTCTCTGATCTCCTAAATATGTCAGTCTTGTATCTCACAGTAAAAAGCAGTCATTTTTTACAGGGAGTCCTCAGAGATGGTATAGCACAAGCCATTCTGGACAGATGGACAATGAACTAAGAAAGCTTTAAGTTATTTCTGGTCTGTAAGAGAATAGCCAAACAACTCTTCCAAAACTGAGTGATCAAAATACCAACACTTAAACTGCTGATACATTAGGAAGTCCAGAAGAATAATAACTAGGCTTCTTGATGATATATTTTCCTATTTCCTGCCAGCACAGAGGTAAAGCTGTATAGGCACATTTGCTAGATTTGTAATTAGTGGACTTGTATCCTGAAGTAGTTCAGGCTTCCATATTTGGAGAAGTGATTGCTTCAGTTTTTGTTTCATAACCGCTTTCACTATGTATTTCTTCTCCAGCTGTCCACCTCCAAACCCAACATATCCTTTCCCATTTCCTCGTGGTTTAAATTAGGGTCATTAATTTTGCATTGGAAGCATACCCAGTACTTGATTTGAGACAAATAAGGATTCTCATTCTATACCCTTGACAGAAATTTACTTCTCCTTACTTAGAGACCAGCCACATGTACAATCTATTTGGCATTCAGCCCAACTGATGGGGCCAGAAGCTTCTGGCAAAAGGAAGAAGGAGCGGCTGGGTACAGGGAAGGAGGGACAGGACCTTCTCAAGGGAATATTCTGCCCGCTGAGTTTTTTATTTCATCAGCAGCTGATACACTATAAGAGATCCCCACCTCCTCAGTTGTGCTACAACTGTTTGGCCATGCTCTGAGGGTGGAAGCTGCCAAGAGGTAAGACAAAGAGCATAAATGTATTTATAGGTAATAAGAAGATGAAGTGGTACCATACATTTATCAATTTTTCCTAAACCAAGTGCCATTGTAGGGATGTAGTACACCTGAGATGACTCTGTAGTGTAGGCAGTTGAAGCCCAGTCTTACCAGATAACATTCATGATCTTGAACAAGTCACCTTTTCCTCATAAGTAAAAGTAGAGCATGGGATCTTTTACCTAGAAGATTTGGTCTCATTCAACCACAGCTATTGAAACTGAAGGGGCTGTTACTTGGAGGATGCACACAGCCTGCATGAATACAAGTTCAGAACAGCTAACTGTGGCAGTTCCTTCCAAAGTGAAATCCTCTCTGATGGGAAGGTGGGTGTGCTGGTTCTCCAGGATCAGTCAAGCCCAGGCACAAAACCTGGTTTCTAATTAAGTAGTATTTATTCCTGACATATTTCAACTCTCTTGAGATTTTAGTCTTATCATACAAAATGGAGGCAAAATCACAATGTATTTGACCTGCTACATTTGATTTTTATTCTAACAAACCTAATAATTAAATAAAATTCAGCCATAGGAATTTTTATTTCCTTTTTATATACTATGCATTACTAATTCTGCTGCTAACTTGGGACTTTAAAAATTATTTTTAAACATTATTTAGCATGTTATTGCAAGTCCACGTACTATCTTTTCATCTATATTTTGGCCATGGCCAAACAGAAAATGATCCAAACCTGTTCAAATGACAGAAGAAAACCTAATCTAATGTAGCCTAGCTACATGTGTTTAAAACTGACTCTCATTGGTGCATACAAGCGCTTATACCAGTAGGACTAGCAATGGACGAACTATTTTTGCAGAGATGTGAACTTCCAGGTAGTACTATTCAGCTCTGTTTTGCCAGTATTGCTGTATGTGACTAAACAGCTGTTGTTTTCCACCCAGGAGATGGCTGTATTTCAGCAGCTGGTAAAGTGATATCTGTGCACATATCAGGGCCTACTTTAAGATCCTTTTGTGTTAGTGATGTTATGAGACTTTTCTGAATGGTTTTGTCTAAAACCTAAGAATGACTCTGGGTGAGTCTTCTATTTTACATCATTTGAACTCTGCTAAATGTCTACAGACACAGCCCTTATGTTCCAGTCCAAACATCTCAGCTGGCACTAGTTGCCAATGTAGGAAGAACAAAGAAAAAAATGACCATGTCGTGACAGCCTTCGGGAAAGGCAAAGTGTGAAAGAAATATGGCAAAGCTAGAACAAGACTGTACAAAGGTCCAGTTAGGCACTTCAAAACAGTCATCTTAAATCTATTTCTCCATATTAAATTATTTTGCTTTCAACTGCTGCTTCATTTCACTTTGACAGCCCCAAAGCAAAATGAAAAAACAAAATCAAAAGCACAAATTAAATTAAGTCATGAGACTGAGCTAAAAATCACGCTATTTGCAAAGTTTTCTAGCACATCTGAGGAATTAGAGCAGTTATCTTGTTGCTTCCTTGCCTACTGCAGCTGGACATGCGGATTGCCACTGCCAGCCCTCCCAACATGAGTCAGACCATGCAAAGGCCCCCTCTGAGGTCACCGTGCGCCAACCTCCCTCTAAAATTCAAACAGCTCACTCTGCACTATGTGCCAAGTGTTTTCCCAGCCCCTGCCCATGAGGCCTGCTGAGTCCTTTCCGGGGTTTCCTTCCTCTTCAGTGGCTGCAACACCATCTTCCCTCCCACCTTGGCCCAGAGACAGACAGGGCTGTAACCCCATTAGCTGGTAACAAGGCCATAAAGAGACAGGAAACTGTCTCTGAGCACACAGGAAGTTATCTCGAGATCAGAGGAGATCACGACAGTGGTCCATCTTATTCCTAAAAAAAATAATTAACTAATAAAACCAACAAGCCCTCAGGGAAGGTGATCTCTGTCTCAAACCCGCCTGCAGCCAGGGTGCCTGGCTGTGGGGCATCCTGCTGAGCTCAGAGCTGTGCAGAGGGCAGGGAGGCCGAAGGGAGCCCAGGGCAGGGTAGGGCAGGAGGGAAGCGTAGCTGCCATGGTGCGGTGCCATGGCAAAGCAGGGAAGCCAGGGGCTGGGCAGCACTGAGGATGGAGGATGTGCTGAGGGAGGGATGGGAGAAGATGGAGGAGCTACGTTGGCAGGTTCCCCTCCGATGTGTTCAGCCCAAGGGCTGGGCAGAGTTTTAACAGGGCGACCTGTGGTAAGCCGTGCCTGCAGCACACCAGGGAAGTGGTGTGTGGGGAGGCCGGCCTTGCTCGCTGAGGGGCTGCAGAAGGTGAGGGGTCTGAAACCCCGCCTAACCCAACACCCCACCGGAGCTGTTTACGTTCAGCCACCCCCCAGCTGGGGGTACCCCTGTGCGCCCGCTGTGCTGGGTAAGATTTGATGGCTCCATCCCGGACGGACTGGGGAAGGAGGGCCCTACCTCCCCTCTGGGCGCGAGGATGGGGCACCGAGAACGGAGCCCGCCCCGCGACCTCCCTCATCTCTGCCGCCCGCTTTCTGAGGCGGGCACGGCCGCGCCCCCGCGCCACCGGCGTGAGCCGCAGCGCGCCTGCGCGGGGCGGTGTCTCGGAGCACTCCTACAACCGGCGCCGCCGCCGCCATTTTGGTGCTCGGCTCTGAAAGGGGAGGGAACGCATAGGAGAAAGCGGGACCCGGCTCTTCTGCCTTCCCCGTCCCCCTTCCCCCCGTCTGGCTCCGGCACTGAGACACCGTAGCAGGCTACCCTCGCCACCTTGGGGGGCGCTTCTCCTTGTCAGCTGCCGCTGCTCTTCGCCACCCGCCCAGCCGGGCCCGTCGCAGGCCTGAGAGAGAGGCGGGAAGGATGCCTTGTACACCCCGCCGCTGAGGGAGACTCGGGGGTTCTGACCGTCGCATCTGGCCAGCCCCGCCCCAGTCGCTTCTCGGTCCTTCGCCTGCAGAGGCACGGATCTTCCTTCTCCCTTAACGCCTTTCCCTGGGCTTCCTGTCTGCTGAACTGGGCACTAGCCGCTTCCTCCTAGCCCCCAGCCCGCTCCGCCTCACAGGCCTCCTTGCCCAGGCCTTCACTTCTCCGGGTCTCTTGCTCCGCCAGGGCCTTCGGGCTCTCCACCTTCCTCCCTTCCCCGCCCGGAGCCATGTCCTCCGCCGCTCGTTTCGATTCGTCGGACCGCTCCAGCTGGTACGTGGGCCCAGTGTCTCGGGCAGAGGCGCAGACGCGGTTGCAAGGGCAGCGGCATGGCATGTTCCTGGTGCGGGACTCGTCCACCTGCCCGGGGGACTACGTGCTCTCGGTGTCCGAGAACTCCCGGGTTTCCCACTACATCATTAACTCCTTGCCGAACCGCCGCTTTAAGATCGGCGACCAGGAGTTTGAGCACCTGCCCGCACTGCTGGAGTTCTACAAGATCCACTACCTGGACACCACCACCCTCATCGAGCCTGCGCCCAGGTGAGTGCCACCCTCCCTTCGCCCCACCCACTGCCATCTTTGCTCGAGGTGGCGCATGGAGGGAGGGTGCCTTAGTCCAGCCTGGTAGCTCCAGGATCTTAGCACTGGATGCAAGGCCATGCTATGTCTACTAAGGAAACGTATGTTTATGTTCCGTGTTTGAAGCTGTTTCTAACAGCGGTCCCTCTTACCACTCTGGATCTCAGTAGTCATTACAGGTTGCTTTTTCAGTCAAATCATCCATACAGTGCAAAGGGCCTGTCCTGATGTACATCTATACCACTGGCTATAACTGCCTTGCAAAAGGGTGTGGTCATGTTTTGTTTCGAACCTTCTGGTATTGTCCGTCTGTTCCCAGGATGGTTGAGAACCCGGTTCGCAAGTCATCTCAGTGATTCAAGTACAGCTTCTGAGCTTAGGTTGCTGTCTGCCCCTGCCTCCACACTGATTACAGTAGAACAGGGCTTTATGTGATTAGACTACTTCACCCCGTTAAGTCAGCTTTAATACATTCTAGGACAGCATTTCCCAAACTTCTTGAGTGGCATTTCCACCCCCCAAAAATGTAAAACATTTATTTCTCACAGTTTTGTTATGGCACTGTTCATCTGTATCTGCATACCCCGTGCACTACACTGAAGTGCTATTCTAGGAGGATGGGAAAATGTGAGTTGCCTATGAGCTCATTCTTTGTCCTAGTCCAACATGGAACATACCTGCAACTTGCATCAGTAAACTGCTTATCAAGAACTTTAGAACATATTCCTTATTTTTAATTAATAAAGCCTTCCCCAGTATCTTCTTTCAAAGCTTTTGGGCTTTCTGGGTAGAATGAAGTGAAGTAAAAGCTAGAAAAATAGTGACACATTTTAAAAAAGAAATCAAAATTGGTTTGCTTCTGAATTCTGCAACTTAAATTCATACTATGTTTTGCAGATTAGCAAGTTCTTAGGGAGGAAGAATAACTTTGAGGTTTGTAGACATAGTTTAACCTTGGCATAAGCCAGTTCTCAATGACAGTAACTTGTCAAAGGCTGACAGTAGCTTATCAAGTTGGAAAACTGCGTGGTCAAAAAAAGTCTTTCTGTAGAGCTGTCAGGTGATAGGAGGGGTGTGACAGAAAGCACTAGCTTAAAGAACTCTGAAGTTATTGAGAAGTCTTCTGGGTAGGGATTGTACTGTGGCTAGAGATATGAATAGGTGAGGAGGAAAAAAAAAATGAGTTTCACAATGGCAGGAATGCTTAAATGGAGCTGTCTAGTGTTACGTGCATGCTTAAACTTGTGAACAGTTGGGAGGAAAAAAAAGTCAACACTGGAGCAATCTTTATGCTTATCTCTGTTCTCCTTAACCTGGATACTGTTGTGCCTTTCTGGATGTAAAAACTTGTTCTTAATCATTTATGGCAATGACTGACCAGGCTTTCTCAAACCACTTGAAAACTTCTCTGACTCTGCTTGCTCACTTGGTATTTGTTAGAGGGTCCTCTGTGAAACGTTTTATGAACATTTAAGTACCACCTTGCCTTCAAGATTTGATTGCATACTGTTCTTTCAGCATGCAGAGGAAGATGGGACCTAGCTTACTGTGAACCAACAAGCTTTTTATAACACAACCAACAGGATCCACTAAGTGGTTTTCCTTAGCATGATTTATGTTCTGAACTCTTAGAAAAATCAATTATGTGGTTGATGGTTTGAAATCTGTTTGAAGATTTACTGCAGCAAGAGGGAGGATGAGAGGTAGCATTTCTGGATTTTTTTTTTATTTATTTTTAGTTAATGGACTGGATTTACAATAGGGGTCGACAGGTATGTGCTTCAGAACTGTTATTGCTAATTCTTATTTCTCTGGCATTTCAGGGAACATCGCAGTCAGGTGCTTGTGCTTTTGAAGGCTGTTGATTCTTTTAATTTCATAACATACAGTATGAAGAGGTGGTTTTCATGGTACAGTTAAATAATTTGTATTTAGCCATACAACACTTAACTCTTGAAGAAGACATTTTAAACTTGTAAAACAGTTGAAAACTGACTGGTTTAAACTTTCTATTTGTTTTGTGACAATAGTGATCTCTGACCATCATTGCTGATGTTCCTGAGCTCTGGCTTACGCAGGGTGACTGCTCTCTAAAGGGTTCCCTCTCTCACTCAGTTTTGGTTTTGGCTGCAGCAAGGTGTCTTAAAGAAGCATCTGTCTTTCTGTATAGGGCTTCTGGCATATCTTGCAAAAATCATAGGGGTTTGACTTCCATCTTATTTTGGAAGTAGGGAAAGAGAATTGAAGTAGGCTAATGACATTCATTCTTGCTGTTGTAGCTTAGATAATAAGTATCTGCTGTGGCCTATATACGTTAAGATTTCTGACAGCTGCTTTGAATAAAATGTATAAAATCTATGATGAAAATAGATTGCCGTGAAAATAGTCTCATTTGATGAACAATCTTATATATTATCACATACAATGAAGTGACTGTATTGGACAGATGACGGGTGTAATAATAAACAATGATGTGAATAAATTAAAGGTAATATGGTTAACAAGGCAAAGGAATATTTCTAGATAGTTAGCTTTTTCATTTTGTACTCCATTCTTACCAGTGCATGCAAGTGTTTCAGAGTGGCTTTTATGAAGCTGCCACTTCTAGGTTATTGGGCATTTAGATATGCAGTAAAGATAAGTACTTTACTTTGAAACTAATCGTTCTTCTCTTGTAACTACCCTTTGAGACTTGAAGTTAGTTGTAAGAATAAGATTAGGGAGCTTAATTCCATATTACTGTTCAGAAAAAGAGGGGGAAAGTGTCATCTAAAAATTCAGGATCTGCCTATCTGTTTTTAAAGAAAGGAGTTTTCAGTATACACGTGACTGCCTGTCCCCAAAATTCTGCATGTAAGTAGTAGGGTTCAGTTAGAAAGGTGCTGTACTACCAATCAGAAGGACAACACTGAGCTTTTAGCTTTAGTTAGAAAACTGTTTATCATACCCTCCTCTTACTTTTTTTTGCCTTTTCCCACTATGCTTCCTCAAGTCTAGCATTTACAGTTGATGAATTCATTAGAAGTGGATGCTTAAGTTAAAAATGTAGATGTGGTGAACTGAAGAGGATTATTTTGGTCTCCAAGAGCCCCTCCACCCCAAGTCACTCAAAGTTTTGATTTTATATATCATGCCTCTCATAACTTAATATTCTGGCCAGAGATCCTCACAACAGTCCAGAACAGGCGGATGAAGATTTTGCATTATTTCTCCCAATTTTCTGCATCCACAATAGATTTTTATTTGGTTTCTGGGGAAGCTAATTTGAGTATTTAAGTAATTACTTGAGGGCATGAGTTACTTATGAAATGCCTCATAGTGCTACCAAGCCAATACTTTTGTTACAAAGCTGAATAAGTAATTCTTCTCTAATTGGTGTTCCTACGGTAAATCTGGTACTTAGCTTTTTTACGGGAAATACAAACCAATAGCTATTGCTTATAGCAAATCTTTTTTTAAACTTAGGTATCCAAGTCCACCAATGGGATCTGGATCTGCCCCTGCCATGTCCACTGCAGAAGAAAATGTGGAGTATGTTCGGACTCTCTATGACTTTCCCGGCAATGATGCTGAGGATCTTCCATTTAAAAAGGGTGAGATACTGGTAATTGTAGAGAAGCCAGAAGAACAGTGGTGGAGTGCCAGAAACAAGGATGGTCGGATGGGGATGATTCCTGTTCCTTATGTAGAAAAGCTAGTCAGACCTTCTCATGGGAAGCATGGAAACAGGAATTCCAACAGTTATGGTATTCCAGAACCTGCCCATGCTTATGCTCAGCCTCAAACCGCAAGCCCCCTTCCCTTAGTATCCAGTACACCTGGAGCAGTGATCAATCCTCTGCCATCAACACAGAATGGACCAGTCTATGCCAAAGCTATCCAAAAGAGAGTACCCTGTGCTTATGACAAGACCGCGCTGGCATTAGAGGTAAGTCTCCTCTCAAGTGTAATGGTTTTCAATTGTTTTGTAAAATAAGAAACTAAAAATTGTCAGTGTGGATGACTTCATATGGAGGCTGCTTATCTATGTCAAGGGACTGTGAAGATGTTAGGTTAACATTCTGAAGAAAGATCTACAAAAATTGCTTCATCTATACCACTTCCTTTGAGGAAAGCAACCAAGTTATTTCAGGACCTCTGTTTTTGCCTGTTTAATACTGCAAATGTGTTACAAGGGTACTGGAGTATATACATCCTGCTGTGGAACTGAGTGGTAGTGAGAGGATGACTTTGCTTCTCTACCTAATGTTGGGGAAGGAAAGGAAAGTTTCATTTATCATTGCAGTATTCCAGGTTGAGAACTGGCAGTAGCATCCTTCAGAGAAGTATTGCTAATGAACACAGTCTTTCTGATCCTCAGCTGTAGTATGAGATGCCTTTGAGTATCTGATGCTGAGATGAAATCTGGGCAGAAATGTATCAGAAGTGGTCTAGTACCTTTTACTGAGGTTTTCCAAAGTGGAATTTGAGAAACCATAAGACCGAAATTGGGGGTGTGATGAAAGGCTGTAGCATAGCCTCTAAGCTTGCGTTGAACATTTAATAAGTTCTTCAGCTTGCCAGAGCATTTTTTTAAATTTTATTTTAATTAGGGATGTCCTTAAGACTTTAGAACTTTATTCTTTAAATGGTAAAGAATTCATGTTACAGTTCTAGTTTAACTGGCATAAATGATGGACTGGAAGTTTCAAAGCTATATCCAGAACACCGAGACTGTTACATTTAGATAGTACTGAAGGCCAGTTAACCCCTAGTTCAAAAATGTCTCACCTGGAAAAAGGGCTAGTCTCAAAGATGAAATTGGAGCATGCTACAGTACTTCAAGGAGTAAATGCAAGGAAATGAGCAAAGGAAGCAACAGCATTTTAGGAAGTAAAATAGTAGTGGTTTTAAAAATAATTTTGAACTTTCCTGTTGCTTTTTCTCAATTACTTTGGAAGTTAAAGCTGTTACATATAGCTGATACCTTTAACTGAAATTTGAAAGGTGGTATTTGTGACTTCCAGTTATTTGTAATAGTCGCCCTATGTGTGTTTCCTCCTGTATTTGTAAAACCTCTACAGGTGATTAGTCTCACCAGCTTGAAAGTTAAGTATGTATCACGGGATTTTCTTTGACTCTTAGGAAATCTAGCAGTTTGTTATTTGTGAACAGTGTGTGAAAATTATTATAGACCAAAATGTAAATTCACTGCCAACTGCACTGTACAGAAGATTCCTATCAAAACTATTCATGCTTCTAAAAACAAAGCAAGGCAAGCCATTGATTTTTGTTATCAATGTATCATGGAATTACTTCAGGGAACTTGCTTTGCTGCAGGGTAGCAGAACCACTTGGAAGGACTGCCCTTGCTAACAGATTTTCCTGACTTGCTCTTTAGTGACTAGTTAATCCCACCATTTTAGCTACTCTGGTATACCAGAAGGATTAATGCTCTGACCAACATGTAGGTCTGAAACATTTTGAACCTTCAAATTGTCAAGTTTTGTTTTGAGAGATTCTTCTTTTCCACTGAATTCTAATCACTTACTGCCTCATGTCTTTGCGTCTCCCACCACTGGCACATTTTGTCTTCCTACGTAGTCTGTTTTCTTTGCAAGTGTACCTTAGCCACACTAGGCTTCTCAAGAGGCTTGAGAATTCTGGGAACTGATCTACTTTTCATTGAAATCAAGTGATTGCAGCTTCTCCGTATCTATCCATGCTTAGGGAACTTCAACAACTTCATTATAGCAATATTTTTTTGGTCACATCTACTACTCCTAAAGAAAAAAATTCAACTTCTTTTCATGATCTTCCTTGAGCTTACCTAACACCCGCTGGGCCCTGATGTCTTTAATCCCAACCTTGTCAGGGCACTACATGTTGCTAAATAATCTGGACTACCTGAAGCTTCCATTTTGTAAAAGCACTGGAAGTAGCAAGTGGTAAGAGAAAAAAATAGGTTATGGGAATGTTTGGAGGAAGAAAGTTAATGGTGTTCTTTCAGAATAATAGTATTTGACAGTATTCCACCTTAGTATAGGTGTACTCTAAACCACAGTTCAGCTTGTACAGGTAGAACACCTTGTTAGTATAATTATACAGTGCCTAACTGTGTAATCTCATTTAAACTGATGAAACAATATGAGAGCAAAATATCTCTTTGCTGGTCTAGCTTTGTGTGGTCAGCACACAGACAGTACTTAAAAGGAAGAGAATACCATCTGGAGTAAATAAAGCTATTGCATAGTAATCTGCTCAACTTCCTTTTAAGTGGAGGGATGTCATTCTCCTGGGTTCAGCTTGAAAATGGGACAAGCTTTCTGCCAAGTCCAGTTTTTCAGTGCACACTTATTGTTTGCACGTCAGAAGTTTTCTTTAAGAAAAGGTAAAGATTCAGAGCCTGTTGCAGAGAAGTTTGGTTTGTAAGGAAGGTATAATTAATCTTTAATTTTTCACATGAAAAATGTAATTTGTAAAACAAGTGAATATTCTACTGAGAATCTGAAACAAGCTCTGTTTGTTTGCATAACGATGGAGTGTTTAACTTTTAAATAGTATTTAAAGTGTGGCAGTTTAAAGGCAACTACAATGTTGTTCCTGTAAGGGTTCTAGTCAATACAACATTTATTACAATTTGGACCTTGCTGGACTAAAATTATTTGGCATTCATATCAGTATTATTGAAGTGACTAACATCTAAATGTTGACTTGGTCCTACTGCATTATATGCTCTACTTTTAGTCTCTAAAATAAAAAAAACTAAATAGTAATCCGTTTATAGGCTAAAATAAGTTTTGAGTATAGCTACTATTTCAAAGCATACAGTTGGTATACATAAACTTTGGGCATCTCCCTGCACCAGTGAGCAATTAGTAAAGCCTACAATAAATTATATGTATTTCTAAGATTTACATATACTGTTGTCAGTTGAGTTAATTACCTTGGCAGTTCAGATTTAGTGTTTTTTATGAAATGTTTGAAGTCTGCAGTTTCTCACTACAACTAACTAACTTTACTACTACTGTGTGTACTATTTTTATGGGGACTGCATTAAAAAAACCCCACAATCAACCAAACCACACAAAAAAGAAACCAAATGAACCAACAGCCCAGATCTGTTTCTTTACTTGTGCTTTTAGCCAAGAAGCAATTTCCTTCCTTCCTGGTGCTGTAGAGGAAGGACTAGGAAGGATGGGGATATGGTGTCCTGTCATTATTGGGACTAGAACTCTACATTATGTGGTTAAGTACTGTATTCTTTAAACTGGCACACTAACCAGAATGTGACGTGCACGCAGGGCCCAGACTAAGACCTGGTATGTTTTGCCTTAAAGGAGCTTATCTCTTGGTAGTTGGGTTGTTCTTGTTTGGATCCAAAGTAGTTGATTAATCGCCAACTTCTACACAACAAAGTTCTTTATGTCCAGCCTAGCCAGCAGATAAACTAATGGTCGATAATTCTCTTGAAAAATCAGTTAACTGTTTGAAAGTTGATTCAGGATGTGAACAACAAATAAGTGTCAGAGGCTGTTTTGAAGGCAGGAGTAGTCCTAAGTTCATCTCCAGACTTAACATGACACTGTTATGGAATCTGAAGATTTTTTTTTTTAAAACAAGAGCTTCACTATATTTTTATAGCAAAGTTTTTATACTAATGATGGCTTTATCTAGACCTGTGCCAGCATTAAGTAGTTTATCTGTTCGTGACATATCAAACACCTACATGTATGTTTGTAGTACAGGGTTAACCTGTCACTGAAATGTTTTGGTGAAATAAATATCCATTCACCATAATTACATAACTTACAGTATTTCTCTTGAGCTTGCTACAATTAGGTTACAGTTAACTTTTTTCCTCTTCAAAGGAAAGTTGAGACAAGTAGGCCAAAATGTGCTGGTAATAGAACTTTTTTAATTAGGAAATTAGGCTACTTCCTTCACTAGACAACAAGCATTGTGCTTTCTTAAGCCCAGGAAACTTCGTATTGCTGTATTAAACATTAAAATGCATCTAACACACAAGGTCTAGATTTCAAGCAAAATACTGAGCCTATTCTTGTTTGTGAAGTGTGAATTGTGAAGCTTTAGTTCTGATAACTATTGAATTGAAAGTGACATTGGCAGCAGGATTCCTGTGTCTGTGCTGACACGCACCAACTTTTCAGTATGCTGCCTTTGAAAATACAACGGACAATCATTTCAGAGATTTTGTGTGCAGTCTTAATCTTTGTAATGTCCTCTTCCAGTCAAAGTTATTGATGGTTCCCATCATGACACCATGAGTGCCTCACAACTTAATGCACATTCACCCTCAGAACTGTGTGCACTTATTTTCACATGAAACTGAAAGTGACATGGATAACCTAGACAAGATCCCATGCTACACTGAGATTCAGGGTGGCTCAAGACTGATGGCCTGTGGGAGTTCTGAACTCTCCAAATTCTGTACTGTCATGACAGCTGGCTTAATCAGATGGAGGCGGGCTACCATCATTTAACAAAAAGCAGCACTTGATCTGTGGTACTTCACCACCAACTCTGGCACTTGTCCTAGTGATACTTGAAATGCAAACTTCTGTTGTTTTACTCTTTGCCTAGGTGAGGCTGGCTTAACTGCATCTAGGATTTCAATATCTCTGTGCTGCCCTTTGACTTGCTCTCATGTCTCAAGAACAATTGAAGTTCTCTCCTCTGAACTACTTGATTCTCTGGTCTTGGCATTAACTAGTGTTATTCTAGAGGTGAAGGAATAATTAAGCTGTGTGTCCAGCTTTCAGCTTGTTGGTTTCTTGACTCTTCCAATATGTAAAGCGTCAGCTACTTCAGTGTCACTTTGTCCTGTCTGCAGTGCAGCTGAACTGTGCCTCTTGTGTAGCTTGGCTTTAGACCTTTTGGGAACAATGGGGTATCAAGTAATTTCTTAGCGTTGAGCCTTGTTTATTCCTCTCCAGAAGAGACAATAGTTTTGGTACTAATGCTGGTGTTACCCCAAAGAAGGTGAGTTGTGACACTAATTAGGATCATGACTGAGATTCGACAGCCCTTAAATTCCAGAGAGTAGTAGGTTTTCTATTTTAGCCCACTGGGTCAATAGCTATAATGATTTAGGGTTCTAATGCATTTTTATCTCCTCAAACTTATATTACAGAACTCTATCAGCTATAGAACTATTAACATACAATTGTTGGCACATCAGTAAAACATGTTGAATTGGTTGACTGTGTGACTAAAATGGCATGCAGGAAACCTTTTGCAGTGCATGAATCAGCTTCAAAGAGAAGACAGGTGCAGAAGAGTCTAGAGTGAATGAAGTAACCTTTCTGAGTGGCATGTTCCACAACTTGTGTTTCCTGAGGGCTTTGAATTCATGCCATAACAGGGACAGAATGAAAGGATGCTATCTAAAATATGTTTTGATTTTTATCATTTGGGTGGAACCAAATGGCTGCATTTCAGAAGCATTACTCATTTCAGCAGTTGATACTTCCATCCAGCAATACTGGCATGCTTTACCAGTGACTTAACTTAGCTGAGAGAGACTGAGACTAAGGAAGCATTATCCTAATTTATAGATAAGGGCAGTGAGCTGTCCAGAGTCATACAGGAAGCTCACAGCAGAGATGAGTATAGAACCAGGTCTGCTGACTCTGTCCTGTGCCTAGTCATAAGATAATCCTTCTGACTGGCTTAAAACGTTTGCTGAAAAAAATAGCATTAAATAATTTTAGGGGGAGATTACACCTCAGCTGATAATATTACAGATGCTTTAAAAAGCATTTACCAAATACTGCTTTTAGTTAGTACTTCAGGAAAAAATACAGAGAGGGACTACTTGACCAGATTCTTCTAGACATCATCAAAATGGAGGTCTTTACCATAAGATTCATGAATTATTCTATCATGACATCAAGGTTCCTTTGCCAAAAATCTTGTTTCAACATGCTGTTTCTTTTAATCTTCTCAGGGGAATGGCACTTTTTTAAAAAAAAAAATTATATAGCACAAGAGGATATTTAGACACCTTCATTTAAAAAAAAAAACCCTCTTAAGAAATAGTATAAAGTTATCACCAATCAATTTACTATGTATTCCAGGTGTTCTTGGCATATTGGGAGTATTTTTTGAGTAGCTTTTTGTCAACTCTCTTTAATGGCAGATACTGATTTGTAGCAACTTGCCCACCCAGCAGCCTAAAGAACATTCTAGGTTGTTTATCTACACTGCAGTTTGTTGCAGTGCAATAGACTTATATTGTAAATATTTTTTTTTTCAGCTCAGCTGAAGCAAGACTTCCAAACCTATCCCTGTTGTAGAAATTAGGGTATCTTTTTCTAGAGCTTCAAAATGAATAATGGCTTGATCTCTACAGCACGTGAGCAGAATTAAATTGTCACTCTGAGAAACTGCAGGTCTATGGTTTTGATCCAGTGTACTACAGATTTTGTTTTTTCTTGCACGAATACAGTTAAAGTGTTTGAGAGGGGATTGGTTTTACAGTGTGGTGCAAATTGCAGGTTTTTATTGGGTTTTAACTGTTGTGATGTTGGTCATGTCTTCCTGAATTTGGGTCTAAAACTTTTAACGTGGAACTGTCTTCAAGGATTATTTAAATCTAGCGATGTAACACTGAGTATTTATAGATGTTGTCAGCCTTTTTCCTAAAGAGACACTTGGTAGGTTCCTGTTTAGGTCATCTCGTTACTATTTAAAGCTCTCTCTAGCATTTCTATTTATTGAAAAGCCTGACAAATTGTGCTTTTTAGCAAATACACAATTAAAGGGTGCTGCAGCAGTCCATGAAGAGATGAAAACCAGGCAAACTAACACTCTGTGTATGTGCTCTCATGGGCAGTGTATAGCTACTCCATAGTATATCCTGCCTTCATGTTAGAGTTTAGGAACAGCATCAGTAAAGCTGTCCATTTCAGAAAGTAACATGGGAGTTCCGAGTGTTTTCTCCTCTCTTAACAGCACAAGATTACAACTGTTCCAACTGTGACTGTCTCAAATTGGGGGGGGATGTGTGGGCAGGCAGATGGGACATGGACAAGCCTAAAAGTAGTGGAGAAAAGGTACAACATAAAGCTTAAATCTCTAAAAAGAGTTTCAGATTTTGAGAATATTTATTTTAAGAGATGTAACACTGAGTGACTGCCAAGGAGATTATTATAGTATCCTATACTTCACTTAAGGGTTCTTGCTTCTGAGTGATCTTCAGAAAGTATCTATTGGAGTAATGGAGACTGGTTTAAACAGGCTTCAGATCATCTAGTAACAGGCACACTGTTTTGTAAACTTGGTTTCTTTCTTTAATGGAAAATATACAGGTTTTACCTAAAAAGTTCTAATCTAAGGCCCTTGGCCAAGGTCCTTAAATTATTTGCATCTGTTCTAAATTTTAATACTATTTAGATAATGTAGACAAACTATTATACATACTGTATCAGCACTAATATTTCCTTAAGAATAAGATAAAGCTAGTTACTCTGGAAGTTTACACAAGTAGTGTGGTAAGCTGAAACTCAGCTACAAAGAGCTTGAACCTTAGGGAAGAAACTTATTTACTGTTTGCCATTGGTCATAGGCAGGTTCTACTTCTTGTGAAATTTGTTATTAGCTGCTAATGTCACTTTTCTAATATTACTATAGTTACCACATAGAGTAAATGAAGTAAACAGGAAGGGAGGTGTAAAGTTAGACAGCTGCTGCAACAGACCACATGTTCAGCTATTCTTAAGCACTTAAGCAAAAATGGCTATTTAAATGCTACTTGTCACTGAGTATTTTGCTTTGTAAGATTGTCCCAATACAAATTAAATAGAGGCATTGAACAATGATAAGAGTATAACTTATGATGATTCAGGCTGATGTTTCTTGCTTGATCATAGTTTAGCTCTTGTCTTAAACAGGCAAATAGGAAGAGACACAGTTATGATAGGAAAGGCCTGACATGTCATTGTTCCTGTTTCAAATTCTTTGACAGGAAGTAGAGGTGAAAACAACAAACAAAGCCAGAGTCTGTACATCTAATACTTCTAAAAAACCAAAAAGCTTGAGATTGCTTTTGCCTGCTTGGGAAGTGTACCATTACTTTAGAAACTACAGAAGCTTCTTAGACTGTGATAATCAGAACTGGAACTTAAATGGTTTCTTTGCCGTAGGAATCTCTCTCTGAAAAACTAGATCTCCTCTGAAGTAAGCTAGCTGCTGCTAAAACCAGTATGAGTACTGTGCTCTTTGGAATGGATGTTGCATCTCACTACTGATGTTAGCTTTACTGATGTGAATTTATATCTAAGCTAAATATATTGTTGCATGAAGTTGTAAGCTTTCCTATAGGAAAAGGTGTAGTTCAGCAATTTGTCTGAATATGTAGATGTACATGTAGTTATGATGTTTAGCAGCAAAATGTTGATATTATAGCTAAGTAACTTTTCAATTGAACCTCATGCCAAGAAGAGGGTGGGGTTTTTTTCCCCTATGATGGGCTTATATTTGTTGATCCTTTTAATTTGATTTGTATCAGAGGTGAGATTCCCATGTGTAATAACTTTTTCTTTTTTTTTTAATTATGCAGGTTGGAGATATTGTGAAGGTGACACGGATGAATATAAATGGTCAGTGGGAAGGAGAAGTCAACGGTCGAAAAGGGCTCTTCCCATTCACACATGTCAAAATATTTGACCCTCAAAACCCAGAAGAGAACGAATGATTCTCTGCCTGATTTACACTGCTGCTTCATTTTCCTGGCTATCATTAGCGTTGTGTGAGGTGGGATGATGACTTAATGGCACATTGCTAGCATTGCCCATTTTCCAGCTTGCTGCAGTTTGATGGTTCTTTTAATACACATTTGGAATACATACAACTGAAGTCACTGCCTGACCTTCATACCATAGTTGTGTCATCCAGAATTTAGTTTCACTTTTAAAACTCTATTGGGCCTTAAGCTGGAGAAGACTGAACCAGTATAGAGCAGAGAAGTATGGGAAGAAAACCTTTCCTCTTGAGACTTCTATGGACTTTTTCTGGCTTGCTCAGTAGGAAGAGCCCTAATCTTAGATCAAACATTCAACTTGTGCATTACTGTCCAAGAAAAAGCAACAACAAAAATGCAATTTTAGGACTGAAGATGACTTAGTTTTAAGAGAACCTGACCTAAGGTAGTACATTTTAAATGATGGTCTCTTTAAAGGACAATAATTGAAGCTTATGTATTCTAAGCAGTTGTATTAGAAGCTGCTCTTTTCTGTTAACTCTTAAGCTTGTTGTTGACCTTCCTGAAACTGTGTGTGTTAAATGCAAATAACCATTGATTGAGCTGCATCGAAGCTGAGGCATTTATTTAGAAGGAAACTTAGGAGGGGTTGATACTTATAACCTGTTTTTGACATACTTAACACATTTCTGTTGATTTTTGCAAGCACTAATTATAGAACGTGAGCTTTAAAGGGAAACACTTTGGCCTGGTCTATATAACAGCTCTTCTGCAGTGCTGAAAGTGTAGTTTTATTAGTATAGAAATGCTTGTTACCAAGCTGTTCCTTGATAGACAGATCCATCAGAGTGCCATGGTGTGGAGAGGTAGGAGAAGGACAGAAGAACTTGGTAAATACTGATAGAATCCTCTTATTTAAACATACACCTTTTACACCCATTTCTGTGCAGGCTCCCTCATCTCTCCAAAGTTTCCTAGCTATGCCAGCCCCAGCTTGTTGAAAGCTCCTTTTCAAACACAGTACCTTTGTTCCAGGGTATCTCCACGTTGCTGTGCTTCTTCTCCAGAGCTCCTTTCATCTTCTTTTCCTCCCTTTTTCCTTGCTTGCATCCCAAGTCCTCTGCATGTTGCCATCTTTTTTTACCCTTTCAAACGAGTTGGCTCTGGTTTATATATGCCCCATCCCTCCGCCTCCCAGCATCCTCTAGAAAATGGTTAATTGGAGTCAGCTGCCTGTGATCCCCATGTGATAAATTAATGCTCAGGCTGGAGGAGGCCACAGAGGTGTCTGTTACCAGTATAGTTTCTTTCCCTTTTTCTGCACGTGAGCTGTACTGCTGTAATTTTACTTACAGTAGGGAACGGTGTGGCTGAAGCTAAGTGCATACACGCCGTGCCGGCTGAGTCCTTGGCCTGTGTACAGGATATGAACACTGAGGTACAGTGGTCTCCTGTGCTACCACTTCTATATGTGTTTTGTAGGTGAACTGGAACGCTCATATAAAAATAATGGAACACTGAATTAACAGAATACATGTCTGCAAGGCCTACAACTACAAAACCTCTCTTTTCAGCCAGCCTGGTTAAAGAACAATGACTGTTGCAGATGCTGCCAGGAAAACAGCAGCTCCTGTTTTCCAACTTTGGAAGGCTGTCAGTTGTAGCAAGGTGAGACACTTCAGACACCCGCAGAATCTCACCAGTTCTTATAAATGTCAAGTTATATAAAAGCTTTTGTCTTAAGTTCCAGCATGTTTTCATGTTGATTTGTGTCGCTTGATCCTAATAAAAGCACGTTGTTCTTAGCTTATGTGAAAGTGCCGTGAGATCCTTCATTGGAAGGCACTGAAGAAATGCAAAACCAGCATTTGAAACACAACATTTGAAATGCCGGGGTTCTTAACGAAGTCTCGCTGTTCCTCTGTTAGCTGTTTGCGGTAGTATTGATCAGTGGCTGACAGCCTAGAAGTTCTTGTAGAGCATTTTAATACCAAATTAACTGTGAAGTAGAGTAGCATTGACTGAGGTGTTTGGTGCTGTAAGAGAAATTCTTGACAATAGGCATTGACATTTTGTCTTGCAAAGAAAAGCTATGCAGCTCTCCTCACTAAAGACAGTCGTGCTGCTTCTGTGCCCCAGCTATGCCTGTAGGTAAGTTTACTACATAGATTGTACTACTGAAAGTCATCTTTTGCATCCAGAAACTGCACTAAGCTCAGTCTGCTGCAGAGAAATCCTATTTCAGGCCTGACCTAGTTACAGGCAGCTCTTCAGAAGACTGATTGTAGAATTCTTCCTTTGCATGGTAAATAAATACTGTGAGATTTGAGATCTTGAAGACAGCTTTTAACCTGGATTTTTTTTCACCAGAATGTCTTGACTCTTCCCCTCATCGAATAAGGTATACACTTTAAACCTAAAACACACAATCATGTTCTGATACTGTAGAAAAGCAAAATATTTTACCTTCAAAACTATGCAAAATGACTGTGTAGTGGCATCTGACATAAATACAAGAATTCTTACATTTCTGTGAACCTGGTCTGGGGCCACAGATGAGCAGCATTCTCCCAGTAGCAGCAGCGTTGTTTACACGTAGCACGCTGCCGAGCCCATTGTAACCTTGCTTCAAAACACGTCCTTGCCATTTAAGACAAGTATTTTCATCGAAAGCCTGCATTTGGTCAGCTTGTGTTTCTCTTTGAAGGACTTTGGGTGCTCAGTCGCTGTTGCTTACATGTGTGCTGGCTGTCGCTTGATGAAGCCTCGCAGACTGGAGGCTGTCTGGGTGTTCCTGGAGTGTGCCAGCTGTACTTAACTTTGACACATGAGAGTCTACACGTGATGGCTTCAACGGGTGCACCAGTGAAGTTGTTCTTGCTGTTGAACTAGGAGCTGGTTTAATTACTGGGTGCCACAATAGTTAACTATCATGAAAGGCAGTTGCTGTTGGACTTCCTCTGCTGTGTGCACGTGTATATAGACATAGAAACCTCTGACCAGTCTGAAGGTCTAAATGAAAACGCTTTTAATCAGCATCCATCACTGGATCAGCGCTAATTTAATTCATGATTGTTTACAAATTGGGAAAGAATAAACAAAAGGGAATATCCCGTTTGGGTTGGGGCTCTGAAGAGCCTGAGCATTATTTTTGTAAAGGGAAAACCATGTTCTTTGTGCCATTTCATGTGCCTGTAAAGTAATTTTTTATACTGTATTAACATCCTGGGAATGAGTGGGCTGCCTTTGTTTTCTAGGCAAGTTTTCAAGTGTTTTCCTCAATCCCTGCATTTGACAGTGAGACCTGCCTAGAAGACTGCCTGTGGGACCAGTGAGAGCCTTCTTGTAGAGCTGTCATTTTCTGTTCACTCACGTTAAATCCAAGTGTGTTTTGGGACAAGGATACAAATACTGCAGTGGGAAAGGTGGCCTTGTATTTGAGACAGTCTTCACTGTGTAAACTTTAAAACACAATATGTAATTTAAAGACCATGATCTTCAGGCAATAATATTAAGTGTAAGCTTTTAAAGTTTATTTTGGGGATCATAGCTTGTTTTATTTTTTGTGCTATGAGATTAACAGTATTAAATGAATTATATTCTTAGAATATATGGAGTGTCTTTTCTTAAGATTAGTGCCTTTTTAATTTCTTACTCCACTTATTTCATAGAACTGGTCCCAACATCAAGCCACTGTTTTTTTTTTTCCCAGTGCCCTGTTTGTACAGTCTAAATAAAACTTGCCTCAACTTACAGTATTATTTTTGTTGTCTTTAGTCTTAAAGCCTTGACAATACTAGCAGAGTTGAGAAGTCCTTACTCTCTCATTGCGATGCCCCGTTTTGTGGGTGAACGCGAGTGCCAGTTGAAGCCTTCCAGAATCAAAGGAAGGATTAAGCAGGAGAAAACGCTGTTGCCAGGCTGAGTGACACTCTCCTGCTCACCCTTGTGCCTCTTCTTAGACTACACTGCTGTGCTCTTGGAGGGTCACCTGAAAAAGGAGCATCTCTGGTTACACAGGTTATCACTGTCGCCTCCACCCTCACCCCTGACACTTGGGTGCTCTTCCTGTCACTGTCTTTGATGCTCTTCTTTTGCAGGTCTGTAGAAACCGTGACCTTCCTCTACCGCCATACCCTTGTCTATGCTTGTAAGAATGACGGGTTTATGCATATGGTTTGAATTAAGCTTATTATTGTTTGAAGAAGTAAGGGGTAATCTGTGCGGGTACTGGTGAGTGGACTGGCTGGTGTTCCCACCACTGTGGAAAGGTGTCAGCACAACACGTCATAAATACCTGCTTTGGCATGTCAAAAACAAGAGGTTGTCTTTTGCCTTTTACAGTCAATCCAGATCAAGAATAGCACTAACTAGAACTCAAGCTTTTTTAATATTTGGGATAATTCGGTTAAATCATTAACAATGTGTTGAAAGTTGAGATGATCTCATGTAGCAGAACTTAAGAGGAACATCAGACACCCAACTGCTGCGACGAAGAACTCTACTAAGGTTGTGGTGTTTCCCTGTGCTCGGTCGGTTTGTTCCCAGCCTGGTGTTTGTCTTCTCGGGAGTACAGATTTCCGTGCGATGCCAATAAACTTTGATAGCCAACTCTATAGTGTCTTAACATCCCGTATTCACATTTTGCAGTTACCGTTCAGAGAAAACCAGTGCTAGTTCCAATACCTGAGCAAGAACATGTAAGGGGCATGCAGTAGGCTCCATAATCCCCTTTCAAACGACTCTGTGTGCCTTTGGCTTCCTGGCAAAAGCTGAAGTGTGAGTCCCTGGCTGCGTCTGCATCTCCGGAGAGCTTCAGTAGCTCTTGCTTTACTATTCACAGTGCAAAACGAAGCGTCCCTTGGTCTACCAGCTGTCTGCTTCCTCCAGTCACAACCGTGGGTGCCGCAGCAACACCATTCCAGCCCGCGTTGCAATGCGTACAGTGCAAATGCAGTCTGATGCCAGGGCAGGGCACAAACAGCGATGGCATGGGACACCACCTGGTCTTGGGTTTGTTCCGTTAATGTCCAGGCTGCTCTGACACTGAACTGCAGCATCTACACACACTCTGACCAGGCTGTGAGAGGTGAAGTGCTTCATAGCCAGGGGCTTAGGGAAGTCTAAAATACTTTATTTGTGCCTCAGAATGCATCAGGTGTCACCAAGCGTAAATCTGCACCACTTGGTGTTGATGAGAGGCCACAACAATCTACATTCCCGTATTTCATTACATGTTTCTACCACCAGCCCTAGGAGTGGGCCATCCGGTCACTTTACTGTGGCATATTTCAGTTATCAGAAGGAACAAACCCCTCAGTCTGAGTGGGCTGCAAGGGACTGTGATCAGAGTCTCGAACGCAGGCTGTTTCCAGCCTGCCCTCACAGGCTCTCCAGCACCTGGAACAGATTCCATCCTCCCTCTGCCCAGCCTCTGACCCCCGACACTGACCTCCCAGGTAACTTGCCAGCTGGGGACCACCGCTCTTAACACTGGTGTCTCCCCTAGGGGCAGTCAGGACTCAGGTTTTGTACCAGGAGCGTCCAGCACAGCAGCTACCTAAAGCTCCAGCAACTGCCAATTTTACTCAGCAAAACATCAAAGGTAATGAGAAGTGAGCAGTAACTCCACCTGGGTTTATTTCTGGTTTACTTGCACACAGCTTTCAGTAACTTAAATCTGAACTAATTTAGTTAGGTCAGTCCAACAACAGGCAGCATAAGCCTTAATTTGTAGGTGCAAGCTAGTGGGATGAGCTGGGTTTACCAGTTTGTCACCCTCGTTTAATGAAAAGATTTTATTTCTAGACCAGTGGGCACCCCTTTAGATTCACCCAGAGGCAGGCCTGGTTAGAGCTTACACTCGTAGGAAATCCCCCTAAATACACCCAAATAAAATGCTGCCACAGCAAAAGAACATGTAATTTTTTTACATGATTTACAGTAGTGTGGATTGTGCTTTAGGAAAGCTCCTCAGGTTCGTGTCACCAGCAGCCACGGCTCACCTTGGAGCAGCTGTCCCTTGCGCTGTCCCCTCTGCTTTTTTTTTTGCAGATCAGCTGCTCCCGTAGCAGCTGTTGAAGCACACGTCCCAGCTCAGTGATAAGGTAAAGCTGTTCCAATTTCAGGTTACCTTAATACCCCCAGCTGCAAACTGTGGCAGTCACTGCAAACAGCTGAGCCCTCCTGCCGCAGGACTGCGGGCCCAGGAGGGACAGGCAGGCAGCAGGGCACGAAACTGTCACAGCTGTCCCCAAGTGAGCCTCCTGCTGCGAAATCTGAGCCCTAAGAGCCTGCCTACAGCCAAAGTGGCACATTAACTGTGACTCATTAATACAGACTGTTGTGTGCCCACCTTGAGTCAGGTTATCAATGCACTGCTCCAGCTGGACCACCCTCCATGGGAGCCCACCACTGTGACTCAGACCCATTTCCACTTCATGGGGGCTCCTGCTCCAGCCTGGCACAACCCTTGGGAGCTAAAAACTGGGCTACTGCCCTCCTCAGTGCAGTGACGGCTGTGAACTGGGGACCCCAGCAGCCCCTCGTATGCCAGATGCAGCCTCACCTGCGGAAGATGCCATCCACGCTGCTTCTGAAGCAGGCAGGGAGACCGAGAGATGACAGAATTAACGCAGCGCTCTCCTCAGATAACCTTCCCAGCACCTGCTCGCTTCATTCCAGGCATTTTGTAACCAGAACCCTCCCCGCATGAGTTACTTGTCTAACCCACTGCTGGCACACCAGACAATTGGGATCAGAGCTAAATCTGGGGTATCCGCGGGGATCCAGCTCCTGCACGGTACATTCTGGCTGGTCCAACAAGGGCAGCTGAAAGTCAGCGCTGAAAAACCCTGTGTTGGTAACCTTGCATTTGGTCTAGAAATCAAGCTCTGAAGTGCAAAAGCAAGCGTGGATCCCAAAGACTGTTAACACCCCTCTTCTGTACTGTGTTTCCCCATCTGCACTATCCAATGAATCCTCACCAGACCCTGGGACAAGAGGAGCTCTCACTTGCATGTCAGAGGGCAGCGCTGGATGTGCTGCTTTGCCTTCCCCCGGCTGCTCCTGCATCCGAGATTTGCTGACTGGGGGGAGCAGTGAGTCAGAGGAGAGGATGCTATTTTGTAAAGACAGAAGGAACTGACATAAGCGAACAACAGGAGCCGGTTTGAAACTCTTGGCACTCGCCTCCCGTTCAGCCCACCACTGCTCGGCAGCCAAGCCAGGCAGCAAGACACGCGGGTCTTAGAGCACACTGTCACTATCCTTGTCATTAAAAACATAAAAATCAAACCCGCCCATTTTTCTTTACTGTGAAGCGATGGCCCCAGGTCTTGCTAGACTCTAATTCCATGATTTTTAATATATTTTATGTTACTTTACTAATTTGATTTGGATTATGAGGTAGTTCAGGGGACTCTCACCAGGACTTCTACATGCTGAATCCATTTCTGTAATCTTGGACTGTCTCCTTTGTGCCCTCATCTTGTGACCCATGATATCATTAATCCACTGACCTTGAAGAGAAACAGCTTTTCTCTTTCCACGTATTGCAGCTGGTGATCTGGCTCCAAATCTGTAGCAACGACCAATACACACACGGCACTGGGCTGGCTTCCCGCTGAGCATCCAGCCGAACACACTGCAGGGCACAATGGAAATGTAATTCATCAGACTTGGTCTTCTTAATGTAAGAGCCGTATCCCTCAGGGATCAAATACCTCCCGCTGCACCCAACCACCTGGGATAGCTGTGGGCACTCGGCACTTTGGAGAACTAGATCTAAAATTAACAAAGATAATTTCCCTGCAAGAAGTAGCACCTTGGCCTGGACGTGGGATACAGTGGGACGAATCTGAAAGGCTAAAACTGGTTCTGTTTTGGGATTCTGCTGAACAGGCTCATGTGGGTCTGACCAACACAGGCAGGCGATCAGCACTATTGGAAACCTCTGGCCAAATCATCCCATACTGCAGGACGTAGCCCAGTGGCAACAGAAAGGTTATTTCCAGTACTCAGCAGCAGCACCTGCCTGTGTGAGGCTGAGTGACCCACTTTCACCGTCACTAGTGACCGTCTGATCAAGGCTGAGGTAGGTGATGGGATGGAAAGAGCTCTCCAACTGGTGGGATGAGGTGCTGGGTTTCTAGGAAGCGTTTGTGCTGTACAGCAGCAGCAGCCCACAGACCTCCGCAGTGGTGTTTGTGGTATCAATGCTGGCCTAAATGGAAATAGACAAAAATGAAGTTAGCCGGGGAGCAGCCTCAGAACAGAACGTGTGCAGTCCTTGACGGAGCAGTAAAGATGTAGGACTTTCATCCGTCGAGCGTGCGGGGCTCGTGCCTCCCTTGCCGCATGCCCTGATTTCAGCCGCACCTTGCAGTCCTGCAGCCCAGAGGCAGCACCGCACTGAAACAGCGGAGGGGAGCGGAGGGAGGAGATGATGTACCTGGAGAAGGACAGGCTGATTTAACACCCCTCCCTGCTGCCAAGTGCTCCGTGGGCTCTGCAGTCATCACCCAAAAGAGAGCCACAGTCTGTTCCTCCCCCAGGAGACAATCCCTGCTACAAACGTGTCAGGGCGTAGCTGGGGCTGCGATTTACCGTACAGGGAGCCACCTCAGGAGCTGCTGACACTGCACCCCACGGTACCTGGCTCCTCTCCCTCACCAGTCAAGCTGCCTGTTGATGCTTGCTGTAGCCTGGGAACCTGACACAGGGCTCGACAGTGAGGAATGTTGGCAGGGTTTGGGCAGAAAGGAGGAAAGGTCCTGCAGTAATTGTGGGGTGCAAGTCAGAAAGCCACTACACACGGCTATCGTCTAATGCCCCAGGCGCCTCAACGCAAGGCGTCCCTTCCAGTCCAGCCCCAGCCTGGCAGAGGCTGAGCGGCTCTGGGGCAGCCCCTGCGGCAGCCTTGTCTCTCTGGGACCAGCCAAGCTGACCTGGGAGCCCTCTTGCACTTCCCAATGCAAAGACACATCCTCCCCACGGAAAGCAGCTTGTCCTGGGTAATCCCCTCCTCATTTGCTTGCTTCGCTGCCAGGGTCCCTCCTGAACTGGGAGCTGCTGCAGTCCAAACCTGCCCTAGACTCAGCCTCGTCAGCACCTGAACGAGGCCACTCAGGTGAGACCCTCGCTCCCGACATACTGCAACAGCACGACAGCTTCGCCCCTTCTGCACTTCAGCTGCAAAGCAGCGGCACGGCTGGTTTCTTGGTTTTCCCACATCCTCCAGCACCTTGGGACACCCTGGCCGCACCTTCCAGGCCTCAAAACCTTTGCAGCAAAGCCACTGCAGCTGCCCCAGCTGTCCCCTGCTGTCCCCTCGCAGGTCACACGCAGTCACTGGGTGGCACTGTGCCCCCGCCTGTGCAGCCGCCCAGCTCCATTCTGCTGCTCCTTCCGAGGAACCCCCGGCTGGGGCAGCGGCCAGGGCTCTCCCCGCCCGAGCGCGCCCACGCACGGCAGCCAGCCCTGCTCAGCCACGGTGGAGGCGGACAGATACCTGGGGATGGATCCCGGGAGCCCCGGCACCCAGCCAGGGGCTCCCTCTGCCTCCCCGCCACGGTTACATTTTCATTACCATGGTAAAAGGAGGCACCTTTACAATACCCCCCTCCATAAAACTAATAGACCAGGCAATTGGGAGGGTCCTGTGAAGTACATTATAGTCCGGACTGGGGGAGTTTGTGCTGCAGCTCACAGGCTGCCCCAACCCCAAATCCCAGGATTGGCAGTGTTATTCCTCCCCCGCGTCCTGCCTTTTGGGCTGGGAGCGCGGCGCGAGGATGAGCGCGGCGCCCCGACGCCTGCCTGACTTCACTTGTCGCCCATCACCCAGAGCCCCACTCGGCTCCTGCAGCACAAGACTGCTAGGAGCATCTGTAGGGATCAGGGTTTCTTCTTTCCAGGGCACGGGGACACAGCTCTGCCCTGATTCCAGGAGCTTTTATACCATCAAGGTGAGTCAAGGGCCACGATGCTGGACCCATCTCCGGCCCAGGGCTGAGGCCACGGAGGTTTCTTTGTAAACACTCCGCCCTTTGCTTCATTTGCAACTGAAAGCCAGAGGCCAGGCTCACCCTCGGGAGAAGCAGACAGCCCTTCTTGACATGCTGATGGCAAAACCCGCTCAGCTCTGTAAAGTCCCTTCCCTCCACGCTGACACCCCGTGATTGTTTGGGAAGCTGGAGGTGACACATTTGGTGTAACCCGGAGCCCCGTTTTGGAGGGTACCTGGACAGGTTTGAGGGACTGGTTTTGCTTCACACCTTGCTGGGACCTGACAGGTCTCAGTGGTGATTCCAAATGTACATTAGCCTGAAACCCACCCCAGGGAGCCGGGTCCTGGCTCCAGCCGCGGCTGGGTGGACAACCTTGGGGAAAGCAATAACCAAACGGAGCAGCAGCTGCCCACCTTCCCTCTTCCTGATGCATAAAAGCAGCCTGAGAAAAGTTTCCTTTAATCACTCCCCCCTACATTAGACCTTCCAGGGGAAATTAGCACAAATGCAACATCAGTGGCACCAAGGGAATGGACCCTAAACGACTCGGAAGGGGGTTAATTAGTTGGTTGAAATCCTTCCCGCTTTAGTTGTCACTGATAGCTCCAAGCCTTGACAAACAGCTGGGAAAAAGGATCTCTTTGCTGAAAACCGGTGCTTTTTAAAGGTAAGAGCTGAAGATCCTCCAAGGAGTACACTGTTGGGAAATAAAGTGGAGGAGACTGTTCCTCTAGCATTAGGGCAGAAGACAAATGGGAGATGGGAAAGCAAAAGGTTTCCAGGTCTCCATAGAAGTCAGAAGGGAGACAAAGAGCCCGTTGCTCCCTTCTGTGGTTTACTGTCCTTAATCTCTCTTTGCCTTAGCGTCCCCCCACCTACCCCGCAGGACAGAGTCACATTTAGAGGTGCTGAAAAGCTGAACTAGCATTTGCAAAAGCGATTCAAGATCCCCAGATACCGACTGCCAGAGACGTGCACAGTGTTACTGCTCGTCCCTTCGGAGGACAATCTCCTCAGTGCCAGAGCTGCCAGCAGACCGGCTCTCTGCTACCAGACGTGCTGGGCAGGCAACATGAGGGTGCAGGCAGAGGAACCAACATCAGAAATCCCCCCAGCCCCTTACAGTTTCCTCCTGAGAATAAGTTAGTGTTAGGCTGCATTCACTCCAGAGAATTTTGTAAAACAAATCCCAGTCCTGCTGTAGCTGCCCCGAGCCGTGCAGCACTGGGTAACCTGCAGCAGAGCTGGTCCACGCCCGAGGCGAGACGTGGCCCTGCAGCACCTCTGCAATCTCCACCACCATTTTAGCACTGTAACAGGACGCTGCAGCTGAGTGACTGCCATGGGCGCCACTTTCAGACTGAAATTTCCTTGAGTACCTGGTTTTTAAATTTCGGACTCATGTCACTTGGACTCCACACCAGAGCTCCGTGCTGCCCCATGGGGGACAGAAGGGAGGACAGCTCCAGCTCCATAACCAGAAGTCTCCTCCTTTAATCCAAGGACAAATTTCTTCGCTAGGTGTAAGGTGAGCTGCCCTCCCGACCTTCTATACTGTCTGCTGACATTTGTATTGCAAACTAATTGCCACTACATCATCTGAGCCTGCCCAGCTGTCTAAAAAAACCCACAACATCCTGCGTACCACTGGGACCTCTTTGTCAGAGGCTGTGAACTCATCTCCATCCAGCACCAGGATGGATTGAACAAACTGAAGCAGTATTTTATTGCTGAAGCATAAAACACGGGAATAAACAAGCACTGAAGTGCTACTGATCATTAAAACCAGATGGGAGCCCATTTACTGCCTCCAACAGCGAGGTGCCACGGCTGCTCCGCTGAGGCCCCACTGAAACAGGAAACCCAACGTGCCATCTGGGAGGTGCTGGATAGCAGCGGCTACAGGCAGCCCCTGCAATTCAGGCCTGGATCTATCGGCACTGTGCTCTCACCACCACCCTGGGGATCCAAGGAGTGACAGAGCTTTTAATCCTGGCTCCAGAAATACAGTCACTCCTGTAAGGCTGTGCCTACGTGAAAACGCCCCAGCGGGGACACACAGCCCGTCCAGGGCCCGTCCCACTGTCCAGGGGAGGTGGGGTGGGGAGAATCATGGGCCAAATTGTCTGCATACAGAGCAGGGACTTGGTTGCATTTCAACAGTTTTTGTGCAAATGTACATCAAAGAACCATCACAGGTTCAGCTCAGCGCCTGCACGGTGGATTATCCAAAGCAGCCCAGGCCTGACCGGATTTCCTTACCGACCAGTGCCGTCTGGCATGAGAAGCGAAGTACCACGGTGGGAAGAAGCCAGGGGTATTTCCTTTCCGCACCCACTGCAGATAAGCAAGCAGCGAGGGAATTCCCAAAGTCTGGATTACTGGAAATGGGCCCTCAGAAGCAGCTGCACCCTGAGCTGCAAGCCGAGCTCAAGCCCCAGCTAGGCTGAAGCTTTGCACCTTTGTCTTCAAGTCCATCTTCCCTTGGCGGGGAGCCCTCTCAGCAGCCCCAAACCGCAGCACTGCATGGGGCCGGGGGTGGATTCCCCCAGCTGCCCCTTCCAGCGGGGAGGAGATGCAAATCGAGCAGGAGACTGCTGAAGAAGCAGAGACAGACAGATGCTTTCACACTTCAAAGGAAACAGGACCCTGTGAGGCTTTCAGGAATACGCACAAATCCGACAGACCCCTTTTAAACACCAAGCACATTTGCTCAAGTGTGAGGCAATTAGTCCCCGAGGATGGAGGCAGGACAGGGCCATTAACAGACATACGGGCAGGATGAAGCGAGAGATGCCAGCCCAGCCTGATGAGCTGAAAACCCAGCTGTCCTGGCCCAGCTTTCTCATCCGTGATTTTCAAAATGCCCTTGTCCCCAGGGGCTCCACAGGGAGCACAGTTGTGTCACTCAGCCTCTGTCAGTGCAATGCTCAGCATATCCCTTCAGTAAACAGGGCTGTTTGATCACATTCCCTCCACTGCTCCATCGTCCACTGCCTTTATCCCTGGTAAGGATGACTGGGGATGCCACGGAGGACACGGGAGAGCTGACTACGCTTACCAGGTCTGCAGCGATTCTCATGTCCCCTTCACCTGAATGCTGCTGGGTGGTGCCTGAGCTGCTCTGGACAGCTCTGCCTCTGCAGAGCCCATTCTAGACGGTAAAACAGAGCCAAAACCAGACTGTGGGCGAGCAGAGGGCTGGCTGCTCAGCATCAACAGAGCCAGCATGGAGACAGACCCTGCGGCGTGACAGAAATCAGGCCTGACTCATCCCCTTCTCTGCACCAGCATTTCCATGCAGATCTGCCCTCGACACACCATCTCCCAGCGAGGACGTTACGCAGAGCCCCCAGGTGCTGCTGCTTTGCGACCCCACCGATGGGAGCTGGAGGAGTGGCAGTGCCAGCACGCAGGAGGCCTCTCCTGTGTTTTACATGTACATCTTACGTTTGCGATGAGCAGCGGATAGCAAACCTGAGCAATGTTTTATGCCTGGCTGCATGACCGATGGTGTGCCTGCCCTGTATCGCCAGCTATGCACTCCCACGCTCCTTTACAGAGGCATGAAATTTTCCCTCTTCAGAATAAACAGGAGAGGAAGAAATAAAAATCTCAGCGTGTCCCCCAGAGAACTGTAGGAGATGGAAATTAAATCCATCCATTACACTCACCAAGCAGGGCGCTGTCTGGGCAGGAACGCTGTAGTTGTACACCTGCACATTCAAAGAAAAAAATGGAGCATTACAGAAGCATCAGAGGCAATCCAGCACCCTACAGCAAAGTACTTCATGCCATGGAACAAGCTTGCGTGACTTGGAAAAAGAAAAAAGGAACAACACTAAATCGAGCTGAGCAGCAACTCTGTTCATCACCCCTGCACTGAAGGATTGCTGCACCTTCGGTTAAAATTTTGTCTGATGCTGCTGCTCAGGCCCAGGTCTTGAGAACACTTCAGCGCTGGTCCTGAGCAGCGCACACCACGTGCTGTGCTGCGGGGAGCACAGGCTGCGGAGGAGAAACGCTTTCCTGACTTGCTTTGCTTTGCCCTGTGAGCCTGCTAAGCAGCTGCATTACCTCTCACTGCATTTCTCCTGCTCGGATTTGCTGTAATGTCTAGAAGCCACAATTAAACTCTCCCTCATCTCTGCAAAGCATGACAATGAAAGCAGCTTACCTGGAGTCGCGGGGAGCCAGGCCAGTGGCACGCCTGCTTCTCACAGCCTGGGGAACCGAGAGCCGAGCCCGAGAGAAACAGGCAGAAACCAGCCCCTGCCACAGCCATGACAAAACCACAGCACGATCGTGCCTCTGAGCACCGCAGGAGCCCAGCCAGGCTCTGGTGGCTTTGGGCAGGCATCACTCCAGGCAGAGGGGGAAAGCGTGACAGACCACCCCCCTTCCCACACTTTGGGGAAAACCCTTTGTCCACCCTTCTCCAGCTGGCCACGGCCCTCTCCCGCTGCTCCTGGCCAGGCACACAGTACATTCAGGCTGAGGGCGGGGAAGCAGGTAAGTGGAGGCACCTGCACCCCACACATTTGGCCAGTGATCAGCAGGGAGAGGGGGGCAGGTGGGATTTGGCTTTGTACCGGTCCAGCTCCACATGGCGGGTGCCGGCAGCTGTTTGTTGTTGTCAGCCAAATGCTGCATCCCCCCCTGCTAAGAGGCTCCGTATGGGAGCCCAACCTGGGGGTTACCGATTAAGTGGCTTTTAAGCTCTGCAATAAACCCCCATTTGTCTCGAAGAATGTTATTATTCCTGGAAGGGGGTTTGCGCTGCTTGCTTAGATTTGCTTAAGGTGACCCAGTACATATGTTAACCAAGGAAATGCACTGCAGGAGTCTCACCAAGGTCCAAATGACAGCCACCCACATGCTGGGCAGTCGGGTCAATCCAAAGGAAGCAGCAGCTCCAGCTCAGCCTGGCTGTCCAGCTACAAGGTGATTCGAGTGCCCCAGCCCACCTGGGCACAGAAACGCTGCTCCCCAGGATATCCTCAAGCCTCTCCACAGGCAATGAGCCTCCCTGGGACCCCACTGAGCCCCCGTGGGGACGGGCAGACCCTGCCCTGCCCCATCCCCATGCCCTCACTGCTGAGATCAAGCATCACACAAGGTGCCAGTGAGCACCTCAGCTGGGCCAAGGAGGCCAATCTGATGGCACCAGAAGGCGAGCTGGGTTTTCACCAGCTGAGCGCATCTCTCCCTCCCTCCAGCACCTGGAATCAGGCAAGTTCTTACTGAAACCAGCTGGTAGCTGCTTCTGCAGAGCCAGAGGATGACAGAGTGGGTACAAGCACAAGGCCACATCCTGGGCCAGACGAGGGGGGACCCGGGACCCATAGGAGGACTTGCCGTATCTTTTATCTTTTGAGAGGTGTGGGGAGAGGTGGGTACTTCGCTGTGCTGCAGGGAAGCAGCATCGCAGGTGACAGTCCTGCAGCTGCTTACCGGGGTGCAGCTGTCTGAGGAAAAACTGCAGCGCTGGCAAGAAAGCCTTTTTCTGCCATTCCCATCTGCATTGAAGCTGTGTCAGACAAGGCTTAAGACTGCAAAGACCAGTAGGAGAAACCAAAATACATCAGGAGCTTTATTTCCCACAGGAGATTTACCTAGATCCCGTTTATAGTCTACTTGCCCTCATCCTTACGTAACTTCTCTGCAGGAGAGGAACAAAAAAACACAGAGAAATAAACAATTTGCTGCAAAAAATTAGTGCAAGAGACTGAGTCACATTGAGCAATGCAAGCAGATAACCTGGGGCTCACGGAATATGCTGCGGAGAAGAATGAATGCTGAGATCAGTAGTGTGTATCACGCATGTACAAACTGGCTCACCGGTAACAAGACTGGTGGAGCCACTGGGTGCTTGAAAGAGATGCACAAAAAACACACTTCAGAGTTTATTTTATTGCTCTTAATGGCCTGCCTTCCGCATGTCTCATTTCCTTTTATTGAAGCTGGTCAGAGAGGCATTACATTATCAGTTGAGCTCATACAGACTTTTAGATGCCACAGCTGAAAAACCAAGACAGTGGGAACTGCAAGGAGGAGAGGGCAGCAGAGTCCAGAGCGCACACCTACAGGCAAAATTTCCAAAGGCTTCACAAAACAGCCAAGCCACAGTCCTCTAACCAGAGACAGGCGAGCAAGAAAAGTTGAGATACCGTTCTAATAAGCTGGATGATTCACTGAAGAAGGGCAAGGAGTCCTGTTGCAACAGAAGGCTGATGAGTAATTAATTAATGGCTTGTCCTAGGCACAAGGCTGAGTTTTTTACCCTGCTGCAGAGCCGTCTGCCAAACCGGCTCCACTGACAGGCCCACGGGGCAGCAGCACTTGCAACGCTACTCAGAAGGTTGGAAAAAACGAAATACTACACCCATTTTGCTCAGGAGTTTCCCTGTGCTGCCCAGTTCTCCTCGATTACTCATGCTCACCACAGCATGCTTTTCACCCTCATCAGCACCCTGTGAGAGAGGGAAATACAGCCTAACTTCACCAATAAAAAACCAGGTAGCCTGTGGGGGGGATGTATTACTTTCTCTTTTCTGGTTAGCGTGGCACCAGCAGCGATCACGGCGGGGCACCAGGAGGACTGCCTTGCAGAAAGTCCCACCCCCAGGGTCCCCGCGCATGGGGCTCAAGGCACCGAACTCCCTAGCCAGCCTTCTCATCTGATTTCCAAGATGTTACAACAATGGGGGCAAAATCAACTACCAATGGTCAGAGACAGAATATTTTTCTCATCCACAGAGGACAGCCAGCCTTCTGCAGCCGACCTGCCTTCACACAGCTGGCACTTGGGCCACAGGAAAGCACAACATTCTGGGGTTAAAAACAATCCCCTCCACGTTTTTTTCCCCCAATCAGATTTTCATTTTAGTGAGTCACTCGCACCCCCACATGCATGTCATGCACAGCAGGTATAAATCGCTACCGGCCAGGGTGCTACCAGAGGCGCTAATCGGGTATGATGTACATATTACTGTGGTGAAGTCTGACCTTTATTTAAATGCTGCGCATCTCACGGCCCATCCTGGTGAAGCCGAGGGGAAGTCCTTGGCTGCTCTGTATGTATCATAATTGTGGTAACAAAAGCAGCTAGCAATATACTATCTAAATGAGGAAGTAGTCATTGTGGTCGAGTTTCACAAATTTGCAGGGCTACTTTTCAAAGTGCATTTTAACAACAATAAAACACAGCTTGACACCTCTACGCTACGCAAACGCACAGTGCTGACCTGGCAGTCGAACAAACCAGCACACAGCCTTCCCTTGTGTCCCTGCACACTGGTCCTGATGCACTCACTGGTGGTCACAAACCGCCCCGGTCAGCTCATGGACAACATCTTTCTACACACACGTGTGCTCACACACAGAGAAAACCATCTGGCATACAGGCTAAAACGACACACCTCGCTGCCCGCCACGGCTACAGGCCCGCAGCCGTTCCCTGAAAGCGTTACAAGAAAACGTTCCCTAAAATAACACCTAGGAACATGCCTAGCCTCCCTAAGAAGCGAAGAGCCCGTCTCAAAACAGAGAGCCCTTTGCCAGGGCCATTCTGCCACTTGGGCAGACAGGGATGCTTCCCCCTTCTAACGTGAAGGTAAAAACAAATCCTCTTTGCAAGGCAGCGCATGCAGGCTGCTCACTGGCAGAACAGCTCCTCCCCACCATGGGACCACAGAGGTAATGAAGGTGGAACCGCTCTGGTAACCAAACATGGAAGCAGATCCCTACAGATTCCCAACAGCAGCAAGATGACTTTGCCAACCAGCCTGGGAGGTGCTGAGCACACCAGCAATGCCGCACGCAGCTCAGTGCCTACAGGGTATTATTTACAGCATATGCCCGATGGGCAACACCAGGCTGGGGAGAGCTGTCTGTGGACAAAGGTCGCTCTGAGCGTAGCACGGTAACCACAACTATAAATTATATTCTCCAGGGGCAGCAGGGAGTGGAAGAGGGAAGTTCACAGTGAAAGATTTTCTCAAAAGGAAGAGGCTGGAGTGTCACAGCCAGCACTGCTGTTCGTGGCCCTGACAACCATAGGCCTTTGGAAACCCCCAGCGGAGCCCCCCACATTCCATGAACAACCTCCCTCCACCACCAGCAGAAAGAAGAGCATCTCACTAACCTCGAGTCTAGGGGTGACCGAAGAGGGATGGGCACAGGGGACACGCAGACACACGACACAGCCTTGATGCCACTTCTCCTGCACGGGACAAACTCTTCCCTGCCTGCATGACCTGCTGCTGCGCTCCAGACACGCACGCACACACTGCTGTGTATTTCACTTGTACACTGCCAGAAGAAAGGAGAGTCTCCAGCTTTAATTTGACTATACTAAGTGAGGAATCTGCTCAAGGGGACACCGGGACTGCTTGTTTTGTTCATATTTGCAGTAATTTTCTACAGCTTCTTGGCCACCTGGACAGTTTACTGGAACTCCTCAGCCCCCACCTCCTTGCACACAAGTCCTGGGAGGAAGGCATTTTGGAAACTGCCAAATGTGAAATGCAAACAGCCTGGGACTGAGAGTGTGGCAGCTCTTTACTGCTCTCACAGCTTCTGTGGTTTCCTACTCCTGCTGGGAAAAAAACCACACTGCACAACACATTGATTTAGCCAGACCCACACTGACCCAGCCAGGGCAGCCACCAGTTTAGCCACTGCTTGTGAAATACGCTGAGGGTTGTTGTGCAAGGAGACAAGGAAGTGAAGGTGTCCCATGCTGCCACTTGCAGCAAATACCTCTTTGCCCAGTGTAGTCAAGGCTTCAAAAGGTCAACACACCAGAGCAAAATTGATCTCATTTACAATTTTCTTCCCGTTTTTTCATTGAGAAGGGTCTTCCCCGTTCACCAGCAGGCATAGGGGAACAGAGGGTACTGGCTCCACTCTGCCATGGTCCCATGGGCATGTCCTGGAGCCCCCTGTGTATTGTATTCTGTGGAGAAGGCCGAATAGCTCATTGCCCTGTACTGGCTGTGGGAAGGCACCATCCATTGGCTGAGGCCCTGCTCGGTGCCGTAGGGACTGTACATGGGCGCTCGGGCCCCGGGTTTCCCGACAGAGTCTAGAGCCATGTTCACCACTCCTGTGTAGTCCTGGGGAGGAGGCAGAGGTGGGGGGAGCGGATGCAGGTTGGTGAAGCCCTCTGGGAGCTGTTTGGAGTCATGCTCAGGCACCGTGGTGAGATCCAAGGGATGGCACCTTGCCCGGAAATCATTCAAGGCTGCGGTTCCACGTGTGGGAAGCGGCTGGCTATCCCCAGCTCGTGGAATAACCTGAGCCCCGAGGGCCAGAGAGAGAGAGAAAGTCAAACCTACCATAGCGGAAAACCACTGAAAACCCACACAGATCCCCAGGGAAAGCTCTTAGCAATGCACTCTTGCCTTGTCTACTGCTTTGCCTTACTGTTAGGTGTGGACTTTAGTCCGAGCCTTGCTGTCACTCACAGAGAAAAATGAAATGGTAAGCCCAGACCACCCTAGTTCCTGGCTCAGTTCTAGTCCGGGCTCACTATAACTCATGCCTGAGTTTTCAAAGATAAGGGGAGGGGAAAAATTACTGGGAGTCCCACCACTCCCCCAACATGCTTCCTCTAAAGGAAAGGGAAATTCTGCAGTGCACAGAGGTGGCTGGGAGAGCAGTTCAGGACAGGGAATAAAGAGGATACTAAGGTCATGATGTATACCTGGAATCAGTGGATTTTGAAGTAACACAGAAAGGCTTTGTTATGGAGCTATCTCCATGCTCATCTAGCACCTACCACCAGTTCACACTGTCCAGCAGAAAGACATTCGTCCTCACTCCCACAGGCTGTTTTTTCTTAGGAAATACCCAGTAGAAGAGGAAGAATCCCATTCAGTTAAAGGGCAGCTTTGGAGATGAGCACCAGGAGGTGGGACTCACCGATATGTCTGGTAGGATGGTGTGGGCACTTGCTGCTCTCTGGCCAGACCCTCCCTCTGGTCAGCAGGGCACTGGCGATGCTGCCAGGAAAGGCTTGGCTGCCATTCTGCTCTGAGACCCAGAAGGGTATCCGCTGCTGACCACGACGGGTTACTTTCTTCCTTCACATCTACGTTCTCATCTTTCTCAAAATCTGACTCAGAGTGGGGAAAAGAAAGAAGAGAAAAAAAATGAGAAGGGAGGGGAGAGAGACAGAGTTCGCAAACAGTCTGTTGGCAGCTGCAGTAATCACAGGGTGGTAGAAGTGAACGCACTAATACCTTCTTCTGCAGTCATACTGTTAAAGGGACTAGCCCTTTCCAGCCTTTTTCTGCCTTTACACCTGAGGTGTTAGTCCTGCCCTGTCCTCTTTCCTTAGCTGTGCTATTCCTTGTGCTACTGCAAGCGACACCATGAACTGGAGCAAGGAATGATCAAAATTAAGAAGCAACCTCACAGAAAGAGTAAGGATTTTTTTTTTCAATGTTATCATTCCCACATCTGCATTACAACCCAGCTGCACAGGCAGCACTTGCTGGCACAATTGCACCGATGAGAACCAAGAATGAAGCAACGGGTGATACTGCAGTTCATATCGCTATTGAAATGTAATGAAAGCACAGCCTATGATCACACGTGGTCAAAAAGCACAGGTAGGCTGGGAGGCTGGTGAGAGAGCTGAAGCGTAGTCAGTTAATGACAAGCAACTTGTCAGCAGTCTCCTGTGGATCATTCCCAGAAAGAGTCAGTGACTCAAAGCTGTACACAGCACTCCTTAGGGACTCCACTCAGCCACTCTCCCCAGAGAGGGGGCTATGTTGCTGTTTCTTTTCCTCCCTGTTGGCCTGGGCACTGTCTGGAAATTGTTCTCTGGGATTGTTGTGATCAATATTACCACGTTTCTGCGCACTGGACTCCTTTTCCTCGGGCAGCTTCCTCTTCTGGCCCTTGGCTGGACTAGGCTTCTGGCATTTGGCTCGTCCTTCCCTGGAAGGAACAAGACATGGGGTAGCTTGCATGTAAGCTTTTTGCCTGGATAAATACGCAGGGCATGCTGGATAAGCTTGGAAGACAAAAAGATGGGATGAACCTCTCTGACATTCTGTGACTTGCACCTCTCCTAGCAAAGCACCCTGACAGGCTCCCAGGGAACACACTGACCATAGTCAAATTACAGGTTAGCCGTGCTGCCTGCCATCAGTGTGCACTTCCAGCAAGAGCCCTCGCCTCGCACGATACTGGGGATAACCCAGTAACAGGGGCTGCCCCCTTCACGTTTGTACAAACACACAATAGCATAAACTCAGACTCAGTGCCACAGCCTGCAGTGCTGTAAGTGATTCCAATGCTGGATATACGCCGTGGCACACAGGTACATGTAGAGCAGGGCAGAGGTCTTTCACTTGAAAGCAGCTTTTTCCTAAACTGGAAAATGAGTCTAAGCTTACTCAGGAATGATCCTATTAGAAAGAGAAAGAAAATCCATGACATTTCAAAGTTTAAGTAAAAAAGAGTCAGCTTTGGCCTTTCTCATAGGAATGAGATTTTTTCAGGCATAAAATAACACAAAACAAAATCTCAGATACTTTCCTAACATTTTCTGCTTGGGAAAAAAATGGTATTTTTTCCTTCTCTATTGCCAATCTATGGTTGCTTTTAAGTTGGGTTTTTTTTTTTTTCATCCCATCCACTGGCTGCCCTCAGACCAGACAGAAAATCTCGTGGGTATTGGTAACTATCTTTCTCTTGCAGACAAAATCTCCTGTTGGAAGAGACGCTTTCCACACACAGAAAAGGAGATGAGGGAGCCTCCCGATGTCGGAAGCAAGCCGATCTCAAAGAGACAGAACAATCTGCTGTGGACTCCTGTTATCACTGCTACTTGCATGTCAGACCTCAGGCCTAGCTCCAACTTGCAAGGGAATGCAGGTCTCAAATTTGTCACAACCTCCCACGTTTCTGTAGGAAATCCTGTATCTCCTCCCACTCCCTGTGTCTCCTGGAGAGGCTCGCAGGGGACACTGCAAACACAGAGTGCACAACACAGCCGGCTTGGCAGAGCCTCACTGGTACCATTCTGCTTGATGGCCTTGGGTAAAATTCACAATACATGTTCACATACAAGTTATAATAAATTAAAATGAAGAAACAGTTTACCTTCGGTGTTTCTTTCGTGCGCGCGGAAACCTTTCGCAAACGGATTGTTGTCAATCTTGAGCTTTGTAATCTTAAAATAAAGAACCAGATTCAAAGTCATGGTGACTGATTGGTTCTTCACTGTTCAAGACCCTCATTATTATCACAGCAGCTTGTCTGAGGGTTTTGGGCATGCTCTTGCCACAGATCTGAGCTCTCCCAGCAGCTCCCGTTATTGATTACAAACTGACATACCGAGAGGTGACTTTGCCAGGGTCAGCAGGGATTTGGGTGGGATTCATCTGACTAGAGAAATATACAGGGTCAGGATCTATACTGGACTTTTGCCCATACTTTTTACTGCATTTAAGGTTCTGTTAATCACTGACAGCACACTTAAGGTGCACGATTCATCTTACCCCAGAGTGGATGTTTTCCATAGGAACCATAATGTGCCTAACTTTCCCCACTGTCCACTACAGGTGCCCAGGGTGATTACTTGGAAGGAAGACACCTTCCTCTACAAGATTTCTACCAGACAGAATACTTAGCAAAGTGTCCAAGAGCAGCACTTGTACAGTGTACCTGCTCATTCTGGTAGGCAGTAACAGAAGTGAAGACTGTCTCAGGGAAGCTGAAGACTTGGAAGATGCGCCAGCGGACACTGAAGAGGTCATCTGCCTGCACAATGTGGAAGCGAGGCTTGTAACGGTGCATGGAGTGGAGGATGATCTGGCACAGAGACAAAGGTGAAAGTTTTCATGTGCAACCACTGCGAAACACACTGTGCAAAGTCTCCTGTGAGATTTCCCAGGACATCCACCTCAAACCAGGGATGTCTGCCTGAGACTGATGTCTCCACCATGCCTCTGTAGTGACAGTACAGACTAAATCCTTCCTAACAGGTACTTAAGGGGGCACAGGGGCTGGGCTGAGGAAGGAGGAAAGGGCATGTTTTAATTTCCACATGATCTAACACCTCACAGATCTCACTTATTTCCTGTAACATCCATCTGCAATGAATTCCAAGAGAGCACAGCACAAAGGCCTGCTATAACCTAACATGCCCATGTTGATCCAGAGTGTTGTTGGTAAGCTTCAGTTTTTGGAAGGAGATAGTGTTTCTTTCATCCAGTGGCTGCCAGGAGCTGGGGAATCTGGGTGGACGTAGGTGCGACAAGGGAGCTGGGGTTCTGCTTTTCCAGCAACTTCCCACTGATCTTTATTCCACTGTGGAGAGAAAGACAGAGATCCAGAGCTTAAAAACCCCCTACTTTCACGTCAGGAAAGCCCCAGCAACTTTGCTTCACTGTCAATTTTAACGGACTTCTCTGAAGCACAAGCAGCAGATTCTGTCTTATGAGCCATGATCATGTGACCAAACAGCTCTGAGTTAAGGCCTCATTTGTCCTCCTTTTCTCCCAATGGCTGTCAGAGAAGTCTGATGTTATAATGATTAAAACTACCACCTACAATGAAAATCAGTTACCTTTCTGGAGCTTCCCAAGCAAAGTAATAAATAACTCCTGAGATGCAATAAATCCACCAATTACTTCTAAACTTTGTCTAGAGACCATTCATGTATCAACCTGTGCCAGTGAAGCATAAAGATTAATCTATTTCAAACAAGGATGGAAGGACAGTGTAGCTTCTATTAAAGTACTTACCTTGTACCTGAAGTTGTCCATTGGCACAAAATCTACCAGCATGAGGTACTTGGCATAGGGGATTAAGCCATAGACTTTGATTTTGCACTGTGGAAACATTCGTCTGAAGAAGAAATTGGAATATGCAGTATAAGGGGTTCCTCTATAAAGCAGATATTGTCTAATGATGAAGCAGCACGTCAAGTTTGCTCACTAGTGTGCAAAGTTTCTGCTAGCATTATTCTACAGGCCAGCTACTGAACATTTTTCCATCTTACTGATGTACTGTCCTAGTCCTACGGACTTAGGAGGAACAGGCACTAACAAGGCAGCAGTCACTGAAGGGCCTGACATTGTTATTGCTTTGTTCTTCTGATTCCGCACCACAGCAGTGGGAAACTTCAAAGAAAATAGTTGGAATTTGCATGTAGTTCGTAGCCTTCTGCAGCTATCACAGACCTGGAGTATAGATTAGAGCATCTTCTAAGTCTGGGGTAGAAATGTGCTCTCATCTAAGAGCACACCCTAGCTTTCCATCCAGTACTCCCGGACATGACTTTCATCTTCTGACTCTGCAAAACAGCTTTGGCACCTGCCTCCCTAGCCAAAGGGATTATTTCAGCTCACAGCAGCTTTGACATAATACGTTACAATTTCACAATTCCATATCCTTTCACTGCAGGCTCCACAATGCATGACTCATTTAAACTTTGGAGTAGTCTGCACGCACAGATCATTACTATTCTATGCATGTTCTCATCTGCAAATGCAGACTCAAGACGCAGGTGATTTACTGCTCCACTGCTGCTGCCTGTGAGCAAGGCAAAGGAAGCCCAGGGGCACTTTCCAGGGCACCCTGAAGCAACAGGAAGAACATCAGTGTTAAGTGGTGAGATAAGACACAGAAGTTTTTCTCAGCACATCACCCACGTGACCCTTTGCACTCCACATTTGGACTTCTACCACAGTCCTGAAAGTGAGGTTCTTCTGCCAGGGGGCAGGGAGATGTGCATAATTGGCTACAAAACTAGTTTAAGGGACACCATTCAAAAAAAGAGAACTCAGAGATTTTTGTCAACAGCTTGGAGAAGCGTGGTGTGGGCAGCTGTCCCGCTCCCCTCACCTGCCAGATTTGGTGATGATCATCTCAGTTCCTATCTGATGAAACTTCATCCAGAGACTCATGTCCTCAAGGGTGACCACAATGGAGCTCTGCGGGTAGGGCTCCAGGCTGGGGGAAGGAAGTGCCTCACATGGCGCTTTCACGTCTACCGGGAGAGAGAAAACAGTAACTTCAGACAGGCAGGGGGCAGCCGGCATGGAGCTGCGTCTCCTGCTCAGGTACAGAGCCCTGAGACACAGCACCCACATCAGCCCTCCCAGTACCCTCCAGTGCCAGCCCCCTCCAGTACAGGGAGCTACTGAATTTCACATGCTGTTGGAAAGGATGGGGTCCATACACCTGGCCATCACTCCTCCCATCTGGCCATAGTACATCTCAGCCCCAAACCACCTCGCAGTGCACAGCAATGGTTCTGTGATTTCACCCATGAAGGTTCAAAATGCTGCCAAGAGCTAGGGAATCTGTGCCACAATAAACCTCTTCAACAAAATCCATTCTTTTTCTTCAAAGGCTCAGAAGCTGTAAAGGCTTTTCCAACAGGTTTGTTGTCAGCAGATAATGTAAAGATTTCTGTGTTGTACAAACTCAACCTGACTTCCTTTGTTCCAAAACTCACCCTGGCAGGTAGCTACAAAACACTCTCCTTCCTGTTCTGGTATGATCAGGGTTACAAGATTTAAAGTGTACCAGAGCGTAAAGGAGAAAATGACAGATAGGTGGTAGCAGAGGTGAAAAATCTCTCCAGAGGACAAAGAACAGAGAGACAGGAGACCCAAATACAAGCAAAGGCAAGAAAGGGAGGTGACAGAGCCAAACCATGGACTATTCTGAAAAGAGAACAGCTGGTCTGACCTGGACTTGGAGATGGAGACCTCCGAGGAGCTTGTGACAGCGGGGGAAGGTGCCTCTTGAGTAACGCCAGAGCGCATTGAGTAGCTACCTGCAATATGCCTGCACTTTCTGTTACAGGCAGAGGACTAACGGTGGTCCTCGGAAGAGGAAAGGGAAACTATTCTGAAGGAATTGTCTTTGATGTTGATGGTAGCCACCACCTCTGTAAAGCTGTTTGGATTAAAATCTTCATATAGGTGCTTTTAACTATATCATAACACACACAAGATCGCTGCTGCCATACTGAAAAGTCCAGACAAAAAAAACCCCACCACCTATTTCATATTAGGACAAAATGTGATGTGGTGTAGCTACTGGGGGACTGATTTCATCCCAGTAAGGCTTTACAAACACTGCCCTGGGGCCTGAGAGAGGTATTGATACTCCTGCTCGACTCGGGGGCAGGTACAGCAGCAGTGTTGTCCTCGCTTCTGCTGGGTGAGGCATTATCAGCCTTGCACAGCTATTTGTTTAAAAGGGAGATTTTTCTGCCTCCACCTGATCAGATCTTATTCAGAGCGTATCAGAAGTAAGGGAATTTTCCCCTTGCTACAGCTTTCCTGAGTAATGTCTTCACAAGAATAAGCAGGAAAAGTAGACAACTATTTGCAGAGAACTTAGCTTTTTTCAGAAGCAACATCTTTCCACAAAAACAACCCAACACAAGTCTAAGGGGTTCTTCCCACAGTATTAGGAAGTAAAAAATATTTAAATCTAATTTTGTCAGTTTGTAAAGGTCTTCAGGCATTAAAAAAAAAAATCTCCTCTACTCTTTTTTCTGCTTTGATCCAACATTAATGAAGTGGCCAAGAAGTGACACCTAGTTTGCTCACTAAGATTAGCTTGTTAACATCTTCTTACTAAAGCTTCCCCCATATCCTCTTGCAAAGACATGAAAGCTGCCACCAGACCATGCCTTCAGTAGCTCAGTGCAGCACATGTATCAAAAGGAGTTACAATAAAATTGGGTTGATTTCCCATAGGAGTCATCCAGTCACAAATACACGCAAACAGATTTTGATTAGCTAGACAGATGCTCGCTCCTTCCCCAAATGAATTTTACAATTAGCATTTTTGTAAGCAAATTCGCAATGCCATTAATGAGACTACAACAAGGCAGATCTCAGGAGCGTTATTGAGGGGAGATTTCCAACGAAATCAAGAGGAAATTGAAGTGAAAGGAGTTTCAACATTGAATTAAAAATCAAAGCAGATGTTACGATATGGTTTTTACTAGATTATGAGTCCACAATGCACCTGTACGAGCAAGATGCTTCAGGAGACAGGGAAAAGTGCTCTGCATGCACTAAACATTGCAGTAAAGAGTTTAAAATGTAGTTAATGTCTTTCACCCTGCAGGTTTTGTGTGCACAGTCTGAGGCTGAAAATCAGAACATGACCAGTTTGCACCGGGATCTGGTCCCCAGCAATGGTGTGAGTTTGCTAGCGGATCCGCACAGCTGACTACACGGTCATGTGCAGTTGGCCTCAGCAGGATCTGCAGTGCTGGATCCATTTGCAGGATCCACTTTGGATTTTCTTTGCGGAGCCAAAGGCTAGCTTGCAAGGTACTTCAAATTCACTCCTAGTTTGTGCCAACGTAACTAACGCTGAGACTCATGCACACATCTGCCCCACGAAGATGCTGGCACGTTGGGACTACAGCACAAAGAGGTTTGTGGCAGGGTGTCCAAGCACTGAACTGAGCTCATTAAAGCTGTAATTCTATTGTTTCCTCTTCTATGTAACTTAGTTTTGATTTTAAGTATTATTTGTAAGAGATTTAAATGTTTGCCAAGAATTTTAGTTCTAAGCTATTTTAAAAGTGTCACTGTTATCACTGTGGTGGTAACACTGCATGTGGCACACTTTAAAACATACTCTTTATGCCAAGACGTGGTTGAGAAAGAAGAAAGCTGCTATGATAAAGGCACTGAGAATTAAGAGATCTTCCATCCATTCCATACTTGATTTTGAACTCGTTATACAAATACAAGCAGTTTCTGTATCTAGAATAGGCTGTACATATCTTTTTTCCTGTCTTGGAGGTGAAAAGAAGAGAAAGAGAAATGAGAATCAATTCAGCAGTGCTCGCAGGGGGGATAAGGTCTTTGGATAGAAGACGCTGGAGTATAATCCACTCAGCTAAAGCAGCCCCTCAATTAACTGTGCATTATTGAGACAACGTTCTGGTGTCAGAAGACTTGTTGCAGCCTTCCAAAAATGTATGGGATAGAGTTTGCAATACCAGGAAAACTCCGACAAGGCAAAAGGCAGCTTCTTGCCTTCACTAAAATCAGTTACTGTTACATTTCTTGCTGCTGTCTTCTGAGTGAAGAAGTCCAACACTGACAGCTATCCAGTGTCCACAGGGAGGAAATGCACATCGGCATATAAAGCTATCTGAGAAATTAATCTTGCCAACAAACAAAAGGAACCCCTTTTCTCTGATCTGTGAAATGCCAGTGGAAACAACCGGACCCTCATTTCTCAGGACCAGAAAGCTTTTTGGCAATTCCACAAACTCAGTGGCTTCACCTCTCAAATGCACCCAGTCACCATCTGGAATATGTCTGCTGTATGGGGTCATGCACCAGAAACAACTCAGTAAGAAAATGAGGTGAATTCTGCAACAGTTGGAATCTTTAGCATGATAAAATACTGTAATACCGTCTGTACTTTTTTCATTGTTGCTCTTTTGCTTTTCAACTCAAAATTCTCGTCAAGTGGCAGAAATCAGTATGAATCAGATCACCACAGTACAGACTGCTTTACAAAGTGCTCCACAGTGAAGGTGGAAGTACCTGAGTCATTGCACATGTATTTTGCTTATGAAGGAAACCAGACCTTGCAGAGTTACAGAAAGGAAGCTGAGAATACCCAGCCACCTCTAACGTATACCTGTCTACCAAAACCAGGTAAACAGTCATTTCCTTTTGATGTAGAGTAAAACCCCAGACTAAATTTGGGTTTCAGTTATACTGACAAGTGCAGTGGCTCTGGACTGGCTCTTGGTTTCCCGATGCACATCTGTCACTGTGCCCGATCTGATCGTGCCCCACGCAGAAGAGGTTAACAGCACATTATGAGATGGACTGATGAAGAAAACCATAAACAAAACCATAAGGATATCACAAAAATCCTGCGTTTGGGCATAAACCTGGTAGACGTAGGGTATATCTGCTTGTGGTTTATACTTTCAAAGAGCAGAGAAAAAACAAAGGAAAAACCAGATAGTTCATATCAGAACTATTATTTTCAATATAACAAATATTTCCAAACCTTCTGTGGCCTTCAACCTGAAGGAACACGGGGTACTTTGCAGACAATGCACAAATAACACTCCTAGCCTTCAGTGAATGATCACACTGCACAAGCTGATACAGGTAAGAGAGTTTGGGGCACAATGGTGAGTAAACCTCTGCTACCTTACAGCAGATCTTCCAAGGCTCACGAAGAACACTCAAACCCACCATTTCTTGTCTACTCTTACAAAACCCCCACGTTTTAGAAATCCTCTCCAGCCACACTACACTACTATAAATGCTGGTAATTCTTCCAGAGCACTTGTTCTCTTTCTAAAATGACTGTACACTCTTGGCACAAGTCTAGGATCTGTCTGCACAATAAGGAAAAGGAAGGGAGTCCTTTACTTACCTGGCAAAGCTTGCATTTTTCCATGTACTGGGAAGTCTAGGAGCTTGCACGGCCGAGAGAGCCACCAGAGTTCTTACAAGGGGAGACCAAACAGTCCAGTTCAAAAGTAGGTCTGATTTCCTGAAGCAAGCAAAAACCCTTCCTCCTGAGATCCAGTGTCAAGAGTGACCGGGATGAGGATGGGACTCCAAGCACAGCTAGCCAAGGTGAGTTCCTGTTTTATGGAGGCTAATGAGCAGGGAGGAGCTTCTCGCCAGGGCTGCCCTCTTGCGATCCTTTGATGTCCAAAGGGACAAAGAGAGGAAGGATCTGCAGCAGTGGCTGAGGCTAAGGGAAGAAAATCAAAGAGAATTAACATGGCTTTGACATACAGGAAACCCTACAGGGGAAATGCACCTTGATTTACTGCTAACGCACTTTTAAACAAATAGAGACAAGACCAGAAACATCAGTTGAAGACTTACCTACAAAATGAAAAAATCCCTTAAACAGCAAGCAGGAAAAATTCCACAGATTTGACATAATTTTCATCTCCAGAGCACAGAATTATTTTACTCTTGATTTCTGGTGTCAGAATCAGGACTGTATTGAGCTTGTTCCTTCCCAAGTGGGTGAGTAACAGTCTGTGGTAAAGTTTGCTCTCACAACTGGGACAGTGCAGCAACACATTCATTCACCACAGATGTCTTCTCCACTAACAGAAACACATCTGATGATTAACATCACCTGCCTACCCAAGCTCTGAATTCACAGCCCTTAACTGCACAGTTGATTTTCCTGCTGTGTTGTTTTTCTGAGGCAGGGTCCTCACCACTGCACCACATCTGCTCTGGAGCTCAGGACTGAGGCTGCTCTACGTGCAGTATCTTTTCGGATGAGCTCCATGAGTGAAAGCTGCAGTTGGTTAATGACACAGTCATGCTAGTGGATCATTTTACAAGCACCAAACTCCTTCAGCTGGCACCTTCCAGGGCTAGTGCAAGCGATCCAAGAGTTTTGTGGTGTATCAGGCACTGGTTTTCGGCCTTGTTCAAGGCACTGCTCTCAGTGAAGGAAGGCTGAGCAGAAACGAGGACTTGAGCATTTTCCCTTAATTAGTTTATTCTGCAAGTGTGACCATTAGCTTTTGTGCTTATAAGTGCTTACAAGTGCTAAGAGACAGCAATCAAGTCTCATGCTTCAGGGCACAAAACAGCCCCTACAGCGCGGTGCAGAAGGGAGTTCTACGCACTGGCATACAGAAATGGCTATACTAACGTTTACAGGCCCAAGGTGTTCAAGAAGGGCGCTTCAAAAGCAGGGTATCTGTCTCAGTGGGCCAGTGCTGGATCGTGCACAGCAAATTCAGGAACTCCGTTCATTTCAAAGAGCTTGTGGTAAGGCTGCAGCTGATTCACGGTCTAGTTTTGCTCCCAATAACATAGACTTTTTTTTATTTTGCCAGTGATGTTATTGGGACATCTGATATTTAGTCTGACATGTAGAACATATTCTGAATTTATTTAGTCAGTTCCTATTCCTGACTAACATCCCTTTAGTTCTGATTTCACTGCCATTTGGAGGAGGCAATGCAAGGACGTGCCAACAGGACAAAAGAGCTTAATCAGAGGAGGGACTGGATGTCTTTCAATGGTGTATTGAATTCTAGGCATTCCCGTACTAGGCAGGGAGAGAAAAGTCAATGCGTAGTGAGTCGAGGAAGAACGTTTAAAAGAAAGGGGTTGGAGAGTTCAAGAAATCCTGAGGAGGATTTTATAGCAGGAGATGTCCCACTGGCTCCTGGCACCTTTGAAGGACCACATCCAGCCTTCCTGACACCCCTCTAAAATCACTGGATAATACAAGGCCACAGTCATTTCTCCTTCAGCTAACTTGGGGACATCCAGAGCCGGGGAGTCTCAGTACCACTGAGGTGAGGGCTACCATGTGGTAGAGCAACATCAGCTTGTAGCTCAACTGTAGATTATTTATTACATAAGTGGAAAAACAAATCACAAGGGAAATGATCGGCTGAGAATGATAACAAGGTCAAATCTCCTCTGCTTGTACTGGCACAGCCACTACCACACACAAACAAAACAGGATGCAGGAATACTCTTCTGCTCCACTACAAAAGGAAAGACAGTATCATACCTGTGTCATCGTGCCTCCTGCCATGTGCTGCTTTTCTAATGCTCGTATTTTAATTGTAGAAAGCAGGAAAGACACCTATCCTCAGAATCTGAAAAGGAAAAATAGAACAAAAATTGGGTCAGATTCAAGGCAGCAGCGGGATGGATCAGCATCCCACACGGTTAGAAACAGCAGCAGCAGACTGGGAGTATGAGACTTCACCTGACAAGAGCGTGGGATGTGTATCATGACTTACTGCTTCTTCCATGAAAGGGTATGAGATCGTCTCCTGCTGCCACCTCATTTGCACACTGGCATCAGCATGTCTAGAGAACACACATTAGCGACAAGTACTGAAATCCTTTTGGCTTTTTGCAGCTGATTGATGGGGAAGGTGGAGTCATTAATTACCCATGACTAGTTAACAACTAGCTTTCTCCCAGCCATTCCAGTTGTCCTGGAAAGGTTTTAAAAGTGAAAAAAAAAAAAAGTGAATTTGTTACTCCTGCTGGAAAGCGTGGCTAACAGGAGCAATCCCCAGGAAACTCATCACTAGCAAAGAGGGAATTTAGCACATCACCCTCTTGCCTGCCTGTCTATGGAGCACCCTCAAGCAGTTTGCTGGGAAGTCAGAGGTGTATGTGCTGGTGCCTGACAATTCATTAGCAAATTGAAGGCTGGGTATGTGGAAAGGGTTGGGAGAGACAGTGGGTCTAACGTGTAAGTCAGTGACACACATTGCTCTGCACCAAGCTCATTTACAGCAGCAGGTAACAAATCCTGCCGTGCCTAGCTCTAACGGTAGGCTCTCCCGCTATGCTGAAGGGGACGAGGTAGGGCAGCGCTGAAGGGAGGGGATGTTCGATGACAAAAGCAGGGGCCAAGAGCTTTTGCTTTGCATCTCTTTGAGGAGGTGATTAGAAAGAAACATTCCCCTCTGCTGTTCTGTAGTAAGGCAAATGTTTTTTGGCACTTCCCCCACCTTAAATGAAGCTTTAACCCTTAACACTCAACAGGATCCTGTAGGGAACTGGTCTGTGCACATACCCTCCCCCATATTCTTACCTTCTGAACTGGGAGCTCTCCCAGAGGTGACCATTCTGGGGGTGTTGGTCACCAGCCAACTGAATATGAGCCAGCAGTGTGCCCGGGTGGCCAAGAAGGCCAACAGCATCCTGGCTTGTATCAGCAACAGTGTGGCCAGCAGGAGCAGGGAGGTGATTGTCCCCTGTACTCGGCACTGGTGAGGCCACACCTCAAATACGGTGTCCAGTTTTGGGCCCCTCACTACAAGAAGGACACTGAGGTGCTGGAGCGTGTCCAGAGAAGAGCAACAAAGCTGGTGAAGGGTCTAGAGCACAAGTCCCATGAGGAGTGACTGAGGGAACTGGGGTTGTTTAGCCTGGAGAAGAGGAGGCTGAGGGGAGACCTTATCACTCTCTACAACGACCTGAAAGGAGGCTGTAGTGAGGTGGGGGTCAGTCTGGTCTTCCAAGTAACAAGTGACAGGATGAGAGGAAGTGTCAGGCCTCGAGTTGTGCCAGGGGAGATTTAGTTTGAACATTAGGAAAAATTTCTTTACAGAAAGGGTTGTGAAGCATTGGAGCAGGCTGCCAGGGAAGTGGTGGAGTCCCCATCCCTGAATGGGTTTAAAAGATGTGTAGATGGGGACATGGCTTAGGGACATAGCCTAGTGGTGACCTGGCAGTGCTGGGTTAACACTTGATGATCTTAAAAGTCTCTTCCAACCAAAACAATCTTGTGATCTTGCCATCACTGGCTGTTGTCTAGGGCTCTCAGACTGTGCCAGCTAGCAGGAGGCTTCAAGCTAGCAGGACTGGAGTCTGCAAGTGACTGCAAGGCTGCCCCACCACCTCTGTCCAGGCAGAACTTCCAGGACAGCATTCTGCCCTGAGAGCACACTCAAGTACAAGGCACAAAGTTATTGCTTGGGAGACTGCTGAAATGCAACATAATAATCTTTTGAAAGAGCCAGTCAGTCTTGGATTATTGCTCATGTGTATCAGCACTCGGGTGCAGTAGCCAGTAATCCAGCCCCTGCAGGCTTCCCTCTGTGTACACAGCTGTGAGAAAGCATTATCATATCAGCTTTAATAAAACTGGGCTTAAGCAAAGCAGTGTAGTCTGTCGGAGTTTGCACAACTGAAAAAAATAACTTGGAAAAGTGCAAACTGTATTTAAGAGCTACTCTCCTCTGAAACATAAGGATAGCCTTTCTGCCATTTAAATGTGACTCATTTAGCAGATTCCTACCTGGCACGCGTAGGCCACAGCTCCAGAGCATCTTGGCAACTCTTCATGAAGGATACTCTGCCATCTGCATGGGATGAATGCTGGAAATGTGGAAAGACAGTGTGTCAGTAACAGGATGCAAAATAAAACAAATAGATAGCGCTACACTGACAGCTACTTATTTTCATACTTAATTAAAAACATGACGCAGCCTCAGACTCTCCAGATGGCTTCAGAATCCACAAACCTGTCCCTTAAATACAGGCTTAGTTCACTGTGGAGCAAACGGGGCCTGGATTCGCACACAGGACCATGGGGTAAAGCTATGTTTTTCCAGAGAAAAAGCCTGATAAAACTATTGCTCCTCTGGCTGCACCAGCCTCAAAGCATGGGATTCCTTGTCCTTGTTAGTGACTGACATCTCACAGAGAAAAACACCAGAGTACAAGTGCAACTGCCCAGCCAGCACTGAACTGACCCAGTGAATGGAGCAGGGTCGGTCATGACAGAGCAGCTGAGCTCTGACAGCACTGGCACAGCCTGAATTTGGGCAGCTTTAGGAGCAAGACTCTGTGGGCAGCTGCAGGAATGGTAAAAGCCTGCAGAGTGATCTGACACCCTCTGAAGTAGTAGTACATATAATTTCCTATTATGTGGTAGCATAAGGAACAGTTCCTACCCAGTTCCTTACAGCAGCTCACATAACACAGCATCTTCTGCTGATGGTGGGAAATGGCACCTTTTCCCCCCTTTTTACAGCTGAGTTTGATTGCTTTTTCCTGGGCAAAGTTGTCTGGTGTCTTCAGGCATGTTACATGTGCAATGCCATGCCAACGCTCCTACCCTGGACGCAGGCAAGGGTCCCGCAGAAAGCAGACTTCTGCGGAGCCGGAATGACTCCCAAATTGTATCACCCCCAAATCTTCCCTGGGCGCTCAAAAAGCAAAAATCACATTTGGCAAACCCAAACATTTGGTTGGAGAGGGCCTGTTGGTAACAGCTCAGCGCTAATTCACCACGGCATCCCTGGACCCAGGCGCAGTGTGCTGCGGGGACTGGCCACAAGCCTGTGCCCACCCTGACAGAGGCTCTATTTCAGCAGGGATGGGATCTGTTTTGGGAGGGAACATGTGGAAGCGGCTCATGTAAATGAAAAGTTGTACATTTTGAGTTTAACACAAGGCTATTCCTCTTGCAGGTTTGTGGACTGGGCTATCTGGCCACAAAGCTGTGCTCCTGAACCGGAGAGAAAGAGGATGCTCCTCTGTTTCCCCTTTTTCATATCCGCCCTCCCCGGCTCTTCTGGAATATGCAGCCTTCTCCCAGCAGTTAGTTAGCATTGAGACAAGAAGGGAAATACTTAGCAGCCACTTAACACTGAGGGCTGAGTTTGGCCTCAAAGGCTACAGTCCAGAGTCAAATGCAAAATATTTCTGTCTAGAGCTCTTTCAAGTTTTCACAGACTCCCGATGTTAGGTGCAGTGTTTTCCTGACAGCCCATTGTGTTTCCCAGACACAGCTCAGCACTCTGTCCCACTCAAATCCACAAAACCCACTAACTGAAAGGACTTTACAGCAGCAAGGGCAGCTTTGCAACACAGCACAGGAAAGGGCCGCCGAGCAGCTCGGTGCAAGCGCTGCCCTTCCTCTCCTGCATGGGGGAAGGCTCTCTTCCTCCTGCACCTGGGATACAGCAACCCTGCCAGAACCCACTGGCCTCCATCAGAAGCCATAAAGGATCATCCTTAGAAAATAGGCAGCAAATAGCTCTGGCTTAAGAGCCATACATAAATACTTTTATATTTACACACACGCAAAGAGAAGCATCATACAGAGCTTAAAAATTGCTGACATTTAGCTTAACCGTGAATTGAGGCCAGAAAAAAATCCTGAGCAGAATGGCTTTTGCTGAATGGAAGCGCAGCTGACAATGCTTCAGCAATCTCAGTTTAAAAAAGCTGGTGTTTTCAGGAAAAAGCAGCAGCTTCAACCCAGCAGCTTGTATCTAAATTTTTGGGGCTTTCGAGACTGCAGATAGACTATCACGTTGCTTTGGCTTCTGCAAAATATTATTTTTTTGGTGCACAGGCGTTTGTAAAGCCATGAAATCCACAGGTAAAAAGCCAGACTTCAATCGTGCGAGTCAGTTTGCAAGTTCCTTTGTTTGGCCCCGAGAGATTTACTCTATCAGTTTCATAAGGAAGTTTCCATATACCATTCATCGTAGCAAGGCTCTAATCAGAACAGGAAACCAATAAACAACATAATTCTGATCAAAGGAACTATATGCAAAGAGCAAATGAAAATTGTTAAGATTTAAAGGTTTTGGAATTTAGAAATAAAAACTGTGACAAGTTCCACAGAGCTGAGGTTCCTCCAACACTACTATTGACTCTGAAGAACTTTTTGAGGAAGATAATGAGTATTACCAGAAAGCATGAGAGAACAGATCGATTAAATCATACATAGCAGGTTTTGATTCAGAGCATTTTACAATAAATCATGTTTCACTTTACTAAGATTTTATTACTGCTCTTTTTTCCCTTTTACATTACAATTTATCATTTATTTAAAAAAGAACTGCAAGACGTTACAGAGCCACAGGACACGTACGACTGTGCACACATCTCACAGGAAGAAGGGAACCGAACCCACAGACTAACTGACCTGTAGTGTCTGAGCTGAGCTATTTATAGCATCTCCCATTAAATCAAGGAACAGCAAGACAGACTCACACAATACATCCTGCAAGACTGTTTTTGAAAGCTGACACAGAGCATTGTGATGGAATGAACGTAACCTCTAGGAAACAAGAGCTGGAAACAGGTATTCACAGAAAGTCCCTGGACAAACTCTGAGCCATACTTATCACCCAACGTGTTGATCACTTTGTAGCAAAATGATACCGGAGTCCCCAGTAACAATATTCAGAGAAGAACCCTTCAACATCACCATAACAGACGAAAGGGCCCGTCGGATTTCATGGATTCCTCAAGTCTGCGGTGGGACGAGGCTGTCATAAATGCACATGAACTGACATTATCAATCACAGCTACCACTTCTTCCTGCAACCCCTAAGCTCTCTAGGTTTTTTCCCCCATCTTCACGTATTGGCAAATTCCTCACACTCGTTCTTTGTTGCAGTCATGGGCCAGGCTACAAGCTCCAGGCAGGATCACAGATCCACGGTTCCCTCCCCCTACCCAGCAGATTGTGAAATGTTTATGACCTGGCTCTTATGGCTCTAGAGGTGCTGAATGGCCTTTTCCCCCCTCCAAGTCTCAGCTCCTGATGGGCAGCTACAGACCAACTTCTAGCCGGTTTGGTCCGTAGTTGTGGATTTTATTGCCCAGTTTGTCTCTTTGGCTCACGTTTGTAAGCTCCAGAGTAGATTTTTCCCTGGGTAACACTCTGCAGCTCAAAGAACTCTTCTTGTTTTTATTACATCCTTAGTGATTAAAGGGATATTTAAACCTCACAATGCTCCCTGCTGTGAATATAAAAGCCTAGGATCATCTTAGATAGATCTGTTTAGAAAATAAATTAAAAATTAGCCCTACTATAGTGGACAAATGCTTCTAAGTTGTTCAGAACATCAGGCACTTGAATGATTTAAATACATTGGTTGCAATTCCTTGAGAAACCAAGGGACAAAGCCTGGCTTTGAGCTATCCAACAGTTATACAGACAACTTCACTTGGACTGAGGACAGAGGCATGCAATGACTGCGTTATGCTGAAAATACTGGATTTCATCTATTTAGGCATAAATGACTTGGATTGCTTCTCCTCTCTAACCTAGCAATCACTAACACACCCTTAACAGGTACCATTCTTAAAACAACAATCTTGGCTTTTGTGATGGCAAAACCTGTTCTTAAATGACTGGCACTTTACAACCTGATCTATGTATCTACATTTGGTTGGCAGACAAACAGCAATGTACTGTGAATTCAACAGAAATATTTAAATTCGCTAAGAGCAGCCCTGGGGAGCGTGCAGGAGGAAAATCAAAGTCATATTTGAGAGCAAGCATTCCCTGTGAGTGCAGATTAGATGGCTATCAATAATGAGGTCTCGGTTTTGCCACCCCTTAATACTACAGTTACTGGTTTAAGGTTCTGCAAGGAGCTGCTGCGGGGTCGCATTCGGTGAGAGTTACGGCTGCCTGCAATGCAGGTCTGGACTCCTTGCTGAATGCCCCTAGCACTCCTCCTCCTCGCTGCCAGCGAGCAAGCTTTACTGCTTGGTGCTGCTCAGGTTCCTCCTCTTCATACAAAGTAAAAACTCAAACCAGCCAGATTATCACAAGGTGCAAGGAAGGCTCACACTTGTGTATTTACTACAACACGTATCTTGTGGCCCGCCCTGAGATCCAACTGATGCTCTTCTCATGAGTGAGGCATTTAAAAAGGAACTTTCCCGTTTGGATTCTCTGTTGTCTACTATTACGTTAGCTCGCTTCACAGCCATTTCCTCAGACACTGCATTTTCAAGAAACCCATAGGACCTAAATCATCTGTGTGACTCCTAGACTTGTATCAAATTGGGCTGAAACCAGGAGACTGGGTTAACAAAATTCATCATGGCTTGGCTTCGCGGATGAAGATTTGGGAAGGGCTTTGCCCACGCTTATTGCAAGCGCGCTGATGGCTGAAAAGGCCAATGCGGGATAGGCAAGACCGGTTGCAAAGAGCACACCGGAGGGTCTCCTTGGGTGGTATCGGCTTCCAGTGACATCTTTCCACCTGCCGTTTCGTCCCTTGCCTGACGCTACAGGGCTTTGCAAACGTGAGTACACCCTTCAAGCCTGCGCGGTGGATTTTTTAGGTGAGGCGCAGCGTGCGCGAGACTGGCCCCACCCTTTACACCTGAGGTTCATCTGCCAGGGCCTAGCGAGCTTGGGCGGTGACAGCGAAGTCCTCAGGGCGTAGGTTTGGTTAGAGTATCCTTCTCTTAGATGGATGGCCTTACAGGGCTAACGAGCTCCATCTGCCCGGGTTTGGAGTTAGAGTCGTCCTTCTCCTAGGATGGTTGCCCGAAGGCTAGTGAGCCCATCCTGCCCGTGGACACACTTTGTCTGACCCTTCAGTTGAGACCTGTCAGGCTTGGGAGACCCTACCGGAGGCATATGCCACCACCAGCATAGCTCTCAACTTCGCAAGGGCACGCAAGCTCTTTCCCCACGGCAAGGGGGTGCCCGTGAAAGAGTAACAAAATTACTAGAAGGGAAAAAACAGGCAGCAAGATTAAGCAAGTCTTTAGATAGATTTCACATATACTTGTTAAGGACTGGCTATGACAGGACATTTAATTTTCCTGCTTTCCACAATGTTCCTGCCACATGAATTCTGGGTGATCAAGAGCTAACCTGAAGTTACCTCAGAAGAAGAAGTGTTGAGTGAACTCCTGCACTCTGGGGAATATCCCACTGCAATAGTCTGAGGTTTCAAAGCCTTCTACTGGACAAAGCTGTGGAAAAATTCCATTGCAGGATTCCAGGGGTTTTTATTATGTATGAATTAGGAAAAACTATCAATTATACTAATTGCATATATACTCTTAACTTTAATTAATTTTATACACTCCAACTTAGCAATGTTAAAGAGTCCAAACTTCTGCCCATCTCTCCCTCCCTGCTTATGCATATTTTGTGTTGAGAATGGATGGAGTGAAAAAGTAAAAGATTAAAAAGGTAATCTTGGAATTAGGATAGGCTGCGGCAGCCATAAAAATAATTTCTTGGAATGTAAAGGCAGCTATCGTGCTACAGGGTAAGGTGCAGGCATCCGTGCTGGCCAGCACCACATAGAACCTGGGCTGGTATTTGTGCAGCAAATGCAAGATGACCTGGAGCCAAAGACAGCATAAGCAATTAGGAGGCCTGGATGATGGAGTCAAACCTACTTGCATCGCTGTGGTCAGCTGTGGTTTTGGAGAAGTTGCTAGAATTCTACTTGATTTTCATATAACTACTCACGGCCCAGAGGGAGCCTACCAGCTTGTGCTCTACAGGACAGAGCGGAGAAGTTAGGACAGCAGCCTGGGAGGACTGGTTTAGATTATCAGAAACCTGAGGCAAAAATTTGAAATCTAAGCTCACTCATAGTGCCCCCTTATGTCTTTCAGATCTTTTTGTCTTTTATTTCCTCTCCGTGATGGAACTACGTCTTCTCCTCCCTTTACACGGTATTGTCAAGGATTTGTTCAAGGAAGGAATTGTTGACTTCTACAGCTCCTCGCCCCACCTCCAGATTTTGCCCTAAGAGTTGCTAAGTATCACTTAAACACTTAATTTGAAGACACTGGTGTTCAGCCATATCCACCTACAAAAACCACAGTAATCTTAAGGAGGCTACAATATAGAAATAGTTCATATGGTGTTCTGCAGTAAGTGTGATGTTTTTGTTTCCTTGCTGGAAGCAAAAGCAGCCAAATATAACCACAAGACGCATATATAGTTGAGCAGGGAATTGTCAGGGCTTCTTTCTGTTAGACTGCAGTAAAACAAACTGGTAAAGCTACCTGTAGTTCTTATCACCTCATTATCAAAGGTACTGGGGAACTGGAGGGAGTCTGGATGAACTGAATATCAGAAAAGATTAGAAGAGTTGGCAAGTAAAGCTTCACTGACTGATGGCTCTGTGTACAAAGAAATGAACATGTCTGCAGGATGTAAACATACAGATGACAGAGGAATTAATATGCTACAAAGGGATATAATTATCTTCATTATCAGGGATGAAAATGAGAGAAACAACTTGAGTACCCAGGAAAAAACATATTGGCTGCGCAACGGCAGTGTGATCACAGAGTAACAGACAAAGTCCTTATTGTATTAGACTTTTAAATGATTTTTGCACAAATCAGTGGTATTGCAGAGAACAATCCTGCCTTCGCACGAGCAGCAAAGGCGGCTCTCAGATACCCGCTCATCTCTTATTCTTATGATTCTTCAAATGAATACTAAAATGAATTCTGGGACCATGAAGAAGGAGGTATGTTCTACGGGCACATGAGCAGACTGCTTCCCAGTGCAGTGTAACCAGGGCTTACTTACAGACTGCGGATTACAGCACTACACATTGGACACAGGTTCAAGCAGAGGGAAATGTCCAGGCTTCTCTTACACAATCACAGTGCTTTAGAGTTTTAATGGTGATCTTAACTCTCTGGAAGGAGACCGATTCTTTCTTCCAGTGACTCCTAAAAGCTAGAGAATCTGAACAGAGTGTCTTGGGAAAGAGGGATCAGAATTCTCAACAGCGTCTTGCTTGTAGTGGGCACTGTCCAAAGGTATGATGTTCATCAGCATCACAGAGAGAGTGAGGGTCCAGGCCTGAAGCTAGTAGTTGCAAAACGTGTGTCTGCATAGCGGGAGAGAGCAGAACCAAGTGTAGTCACTCCAGGTTCATACCCGAACTTAGCTAGTACTCCACTAGAAGCAAAAAAGTGCAACTGCCAACAGGACATGCTGCCAGATAGCTCACACAACACGCAAAGCCTTCCTCTCTACCCACTCCCTTCATCCTCATTTGTCTCTTGGGACAGTAGCTCTGCCTCTCCCCTGAGATAATTTGCTCACACTGTACACTGATACATTTCCAAGTTGCCCAAGTTTTTTAAGAACGCTCCAGATCTGAAACACTGATCATCCAGAAGGGAGTCAGAGCACAAATCAAATGAATTTCAAAAAAGGAAGAACCTTTCATGCTCAGGTTCAAAACTCAACAACGACCCTGAACAGCGGTTAAGCCTGCGTATTGTTTAGAATCTTGAAGCCCTAGTGTCAATTAACAGGAAAAAATCTACAGCAAATGCTGAATTTTCCCTACAGTGTTTTCTGCTAGATGTTTAGGTCTCACAGCGTATATATAACTACTTGGCTACAGTCTGAGGTGGTAAAATCATGAGCAGATTAGGTGACTCAGATGATGGACCGCTTTCTCCTACCTGGTGTTGACAGTGGTGTTATTTGCCGCTGGCCAGAGCTGCAGCTCTCACAAGGTTGGTGCCCATTTTGGCACTGGTGCTGTGAGCCATCTGCAGACAGGTTTCCTGAAGAATACTAGAGAAGAAGCGCAGAAGGGCTCCATAACTCCTGTTCTCCGGAAGAGCTGCTTCTTACTTGTTCAGCAGATCCTGCGTACTTGCCAACAAATAAAAGAGAAAGTGGGTAGGTGGGGGGAAAATGTATGGACAAGTGTAGGTAGGAAGAAAGAAGCAGAAAAAAGACAAGACATAGTGAAGAAAAAATAATAAATGAACAGGCTGTGCATGCTTCTGCCATTGGTATCACCTTGCTGGGCTCAGGGGTTCTGCCATGAGCTTTTGTACCCAGCTGAGGATTTACAAAAATATTTCCTGTATTTCCACACATCATAATTCACAAACGACCCACTACTCTCTCCCAGCGGAGACGTGACTGCAATGGAAATGTTGCTGAGCCCAGTAGAGCACTCCTCTTTCCCACTTCCTGGCCTAGTCGAGAGAGATGGGGAAGGCATCAAGTTATTGAGCCACTGGGTTTCATTTCCCAAGAAGTGCCTTTGGGTGACAGTGGAGATATACTAAAGCCGTCAGCCATTGCATTAGGCTTCTTTCATCCACGGAGGAAAGAAGCAGTTTCTCTGCAAACAGCTTCTGTGCAACACCCATATTAGTAATTTCTCTCGCATTAGGTTGCAATGGCAATTAGGAGACAGTGACAATGAGCCTACAGTGGGATTATCACAGCTAAAAAGTTTTCTAACCAGCCTGGCCTCACAATTTGTTTGCTACCCTCAAAGTTAAAACTGAAACTTGCATCCTACTAACGTTCTGCTCAGCAACATACCAAAGGTATTTAAGTCTCAGTCTACTTGTGTTTGCAGAGATGGGAGTTATGCTAATGGATGAAGCTAGCGCAGGAGACAGTTGTTCTCGAGCAAGCTCTTCCCAGGCTGAAGAATCCTGGGCTCCCTGAAGGCAATTCTGCCCCAGCTTTTCCAGAAGGTCATTTAATTGTATTTGCCAATAAGAGGTCACCTGAAATAAACCTCAAGGTACTTGCACTCTATTCCATGTTTAGCCAACCAGTGTAACAGATTTTCTTCAGCAAATAAACCAGAATTTGGCAAAAATAAAAGCACCAAAATCAACCCTCCCCCCCAACCCCCCGCCCCATTGTCCTCCACCAGGCAAAATACTAAATCTACATCAGCATTTTGGCAGTAAGGAAATATTCTCAAAACAACAGTATCGCAGCACTAATGTCTTCTGCTTTGGAAATGTGTTACCTTGATGTTTATATAGCCACAGGAGTCCATTCAACAATGGCAAAGTGTTAATTCCATTGACATTATCGCTCAAATTCAGTCACAAGGGTTGGCAAATTCTTTTTTTTTTTTACATGACTTTCATCTAAAACAGAGTAAGACAGGACATAATGGATGGTTAGTAACATACTGTTAACTGGTTACAAAACACAGGAAATTTCAACTGGGGAATGGGAGAAACTGAAAAATCTGAGTAAGTTTTGGTTAGAAAAAAGACTTGGGTTTTGCTGCACTGAATTATCCCAATTTCTCAGCAATGAGAGCTAAGGACTCTCCAAAAACCTCTTCTACACTTACATAACAAACACTTGTAGTATTGTCCAGAATTCTGCTCATGGGAAGCTCTGTGTTCTTCACCATGACAAAAACTCAGGTGACTTTCTGTATAGCTCTGGTTTAACTCAACTATGGGAGCAGTTCCTAGCGGATATTAAAATTCATTCACTCAAAATGAAAAAAGGCATAGTTTTAATTAAAATCAGTTAGGAGATAAAATTATAAACAATTTAAGATATAAAAAAAAGTCCCTAGTTTCAATTAGCGGCCATTTGGAGCGGGGGGCATGTTTGGACAAGTAGTTTCTATTTCTATAGATAGAAAATGGAAGATAAATGGCTAATGGAAAAACTCACTGGCTAGTAGGAAAGCTCTGATGCACAATTCTGTTCTTTTGACCCTTATGATTTAACCAATAAATCAAAATAAAACAAAATAGGAGTGGAAAGTGAATACAGAAAGATCCCAGATACAGAACCGACCATGATGAGCCAGCTTCTAGTCCATCATGTTCAGTAAACATCACCAGTTCTGCTGTGATTGCTCTGAAAGCCACGAGGAATTTCCTTGCTTGGAACAACATCAACCATGGAGGATGAGAGAGAAAAGCTCTTAAGATATTCTTATATCTTACAAACATATTCTTACGTTTATTCTTATAAAGATCGACCCCTGCCCCAGGGACCACACAAAGGCAGATATCACTAAACAGAACTTCATTTTATGATCTCCCTTCCTGGAACTTATGCAGATAATGCCAGTTGCTCTCCAAAGTTCATCTACATGCCATAGCCATCATAATTTCAGGGAGAATTAATTGGAGAATTTTGACTTCCTTAGTCCTGTGCTCAAATTAATGTAGCACAATTTTAAAACTGTAGTTTGTTCCTATTTACTCTGATTTGTTATCAAAACCTCATGTTACATTGTCATTTATTTGTATACCCAAGCCTATTTTTTTATAGTCACTCAGTTTCTCACAAATTTCATTTGGGCTGAAGTTTTTACCAGCAGAGATACTTCCACCTGTCTTTGGCCTGAGGCATTTTTCAGTGGTTAACTGTGAACTTTTGAGTTTGCAAGTACTAATTAAGTTAAGTCTATTTATTTTAAAGCACCCACTTTTGATGGAAATTTTAGTTGTAGAAATACTTCAGGTCACTGAAGAAATTGTACCCAATATAAGCTTGCAGTGAAGTATAAGCTAATGATGCCCTTTGCTATCTTCATTGAAATCAACAGCAGATTTACATTTACATACCTTGTTGAATCACGCACATATTTAGAAGAAACATTGTCGTCCTCTTCCCTATTTCCCAGCAGACCCTCTACACCTGGAAATCACGTTTCCCTTTACAGCTCCTTCTCCATTTGTCTTCACAGCACCAGATAACATGACAGTTGCTGCTCTGTGCTGTCTTTGAATCTGACAGTTGTCATTACTATAACGTGACCAGACTCACAAACCTGGCATAATGGTAAAGTATTTCTGAGTTTCACTGAAATTGCAAATGCAGCAGGAGTGCATATAAGCACGTACTATTTACTCTCTCTTACATTTTAGCCGAATGATCACTGTCTAAAAGTGAACTCATTAATTCAGACAGTAGCATCTCCAGAGCTGTCATATGAACTACCCACAGTTGTTAAACGACCTTGTGTCTCCCTCTTAGCAGCTGGCCAAACACATGCCCAGGGTCTCAGCCCAGGGAGTCGTGCTCCGGCAGCGGGAGGCTGCAGCACTCAGACCGGCTGAGCACCTGCCACCCCAGCTGAACAGGGACATGGCTGAGGCAAGGGGCAGCCACTGGAAAGACTGCAATCCTCCACTTCCTCTCATTTTTCTTCTTACGCCGAGAAAACCTGCTATATTACAACTTCCAAAGAAAAGCACTGGCCTGGTGAAACTTGCCACTGTAGGAGAATCTCTGCTCAGTTTCATTGGAAGACTGATTTTAGAGGCAGTGAAAAGCATCAGGTGCATCCAAGAGTACCAGTACATGCACTCAGCTTGTTTGGCGTCTACAGAAAGACCCATGTCTCTGTCTTCTCACAATTAAAACGTGGCAGCACTGCCTCAATGCCAGTGGCTAGTTCTAACTTTATGCTAGAAAAGCAAGGGGATCAATGGGCCCAGCTTACAACAAGACACTCCTGTACTTCTTTTTGCAGCCATACTTGACAACATATGTAAAGTTTCATTATGTTCATTATGGTTAAGTTTTCATTATGTTCAAGACAGCCAAACCGAAAAAACCATCATCTTCCACTGGTACTTGCTGTGAGACATGTCAGACTCTCTGTTTGGCTCCTCAGAAAGCCCATTTACTTATTAATACAGGAAGCATTTCCAGCAGTGCTGTCTTGGGAAAGCCATAGCAGCACTGTTGTTTGTTTGAATTTGCATTGATTACTTGAGCACTGCAAATTGACGTAAGCTCAGTAACTTCCAATATGAATTTCTAAACTTTTTTTTTTCTAACCCACTCTAACTTAATGGAGACCTAACAAACCATTCTAGACCCTTCCTCAGTGACACATTTCCATAGTCAAACTACTGCTTTCTGACATTCGTACGTGGTGGGTTTACATGTCGGCTCAATTAACAAGTTAAGCTATTTCTGAGAGTACTAGTGCCATCTCCTAAGGGGAAAATTATCATTGCAACGTTATTGAAGGAGTTACATTTTATATATACCCATGCATTTAGAAGAGAAAACGTGACTCTTGATACATTTCAGCATGTAGTTAAGGAAATTAAACCTCTGGTGTGACTACAACTACAAGGAACCACAAAACGCTTCTAAAGTATGGAGCTTTTCTGGTCATACAACATCCTTTACTAATTATTACCGAACAGTATGTGTTCAGTGCTATATTAGATAATAGCTCATGCAATGCATATTTGCAAATAAAATTCAGTTGCATGTTATTTCTTGTGAACAGCCCTCCATATCTGCCAAACACCTAAGAGAAGTAAAAAGAAAAGAATGTGAATATGTAGACAGGTTCTTAACCCAACTGTAGTTCCATGGAACAATTAAGCGCTCGCACAGGAAGCACTACGTCTAAAATACCTTTGGTCTGCTACATGGCCTTTCACTTGTAGCTAGGATAATATCACTCTAATTAAAATTCAATGAATACCATTCCAATGTGGTTCTCATATGCTTATACCATATATGAACGTTGTTTATATTCCATTCATACTGGGATTCACTGTTGTTTGCAGGGTCTCTGAAAAAGAATAGAGATAATAGGCTGAGAAATAAAAATTGAGAGGGGGATAATTGTGTCTAGCCTGAGAGCAAAAACTACTTTTTCCCATTTACATCGACTTGGTTTTAGCTAGGCAGTTTCCTTCACTAAGACAGCGTACTTAGGGAGATGTTGTGAAGGGTTCCTCCCACTGGGATTATGTAACTGAATGCTTCTGTACCAAGCTATATACACCCTCATTTAATTGTGCAGATAAATCCTAAATGCAGCAGAAGTTTGATTTTACTTCTCACCTTGGTAGAAGTGCTTTTGTTTCCTGATTCTGCAGTCAGTTCATGGCCTCAGCTCCATCTCACTATCCCATTTCAGGTGCATTTCTGCAAGATGACTACGGTACTTCATCTTGCCTCCTGGCTACTTCAGATAACAGAGACTGTTACACAAGGTATTTTCCCAGATTGAAAGCTACGTATTTTTACAGATCCACGAGTTGCATGCTTATCACCTACTCTTGGGTTCAGTTACACTGGTACAACCCCATCCTACTGCAATCAACTAGGACTGGATTAATCAGGATTTACACTGATGAAGCTGAAAGCATTATTTGAGTCCTTTCACACAAGATTAACTGTCAAAAGATAGCCTTTTTGTCTCCCACTATAATAGGCTAACATTAAGAGAATGGAAAACACCCAGTAGGCTTTTTATAGGGGAATTAAGAAAGGAAGTATATAGTGGATCTGTTTTCCTAAGCTGCCATATTAATGATAACAAAGTGAGTGGGGGTTTTGTGGTGGGTTTTTTTTTTTTTTTTAATGCTACAGTCAGGAACATGGGACAGAATCCTGTAAACAGACTATGAGGATTTTCATTCCTTCTGCTTTGAGTCAGGCTATATATGATGAAAATGACATAAGGTACAGCAGCAGAGGGCCCTTAAAAGAACATGAGGTCAAACCTAGCAGCGTAATACAGTCTTTCAGAAGTTTAAAGATAGATCCTGGTCACCCATTTTAGGGTTTGGTTTGGGTAGTGGGTTGGTTTTTTCTCTTCTTTTCCCCTCTTTTTTTTTTTAAAAAAAATCTTTTTCTTCTCTGTCCTAGGGCCCCCTCTAGCGCTACCAGAGCAGACAGAGCTCCCAAATGTCACCGGATGACCTTTGGGCACACAGCTATACAGAGATGCACTCCAGCCAGACCTGCCACATGCTTTATTCTTATTCACATATGACATTTTATTAGGGATTAATCTATCCATAGGACAGAAAATATTTTTGAGATACTATGTAGAAAAGCCCCTTGACATCCATAGCTATTATTGATGTGCTGTTGAAGCTGAGCCTGCACCAAAGCCTCTACAAGCACTGAACTCCTGAAGACGTGGCAAACAGCTCACGTGCTTGGTGTAGATGGCTTGTGGATAGTATGGAGGGGAAATCAAACGAACATGCATGTTCCATATATAGTCTCTAAGTCCACAACTCTTTTTTTAAGGGTCAGCTGTGGCCAAAAAAAAATCCACAGGCACCAGATACGTTACAAAGCTGCACAGAGGACCGTGAACTCCAGACAGCTTTGAAGGCTGTGGAACAGGCATTCTGGAGCTGGCTAACAAGCGCTTTGCTGATGGGGTTGTCATCCTCGTATACGCATTAGATAAACAGCAGCAGCGACAAAATGTCTATCCAAAGAGAGATGTCTTTAAATCTCTGGTGAGATTTGCTGAAGTATCTAAGTATTAGCGTGAAAGAGCCATTTGAATAAAGATAAGTTATCCTCCAGAAGCCAACAAACAATGCTACCTGTTTGCACTGTGCCCTGAACAGGCAGCCGAGTCCACAGGGAAGCTCTCACAAAGGTGTAATTTGGGGTCGTATAGCCTGTGGCACAGGACCCCAAGGTTACTCCCAAAATCTTGACGCGCACTTCAAAGCTTAGTGTTAGTGCATTCCCAGTCATCAGCAAGGAGAAAGATGGCAACATTCAACACCTATGCTGAAGTTCTTGCCATCACCTTAAACTGCAAAAACAAAGCTGCTTCATCCCAGCTTTACATGACTAAGAGATCATAAAATCTATGTCTGCTGCTTTCTCTTCTGAGCATCTCAACTCACTTACCCTGCCACCTTTTTCCTTAAAAAAATGACAGCATCTGCAGAACAGAAATGAGCTATGCTCAGTGTGTAACACTGTACACACAAGCTACAAATATCACAAATTTGCCTTCATTGAAGTATCAACACCACTGCCAAAACCAGAGTATTGAATTTAACAGTGCTCTGATCCCCGCCTGGATGGTAAGACTTGGTCTACTCTCACCTGGCCTTTCTGCTTCTCTTCAGTCCATTTTGTCTCCTAAATCAGCTTCGGCTGCCTTGCCTTCCTCATCTTTCCCTGGTCCCTTTCTCCCCAGCCATATGGTGTTTATTTTGGCTGCAAAAGACAGTGATTTCATTATTCATGAGGAAATCTTATTCTAATTAAAAATAAAACAACCAAGAGACAACAACTGACAAACCCTAGCACATGATAAAATTAAGGCAGATGCTTGGTATCTTCCTCGATTTGATATTTTGGTCGTGGAATGAAACATTATTAGCTTTTGAAGAACAGCATTTTTCAGACAGTGGGCAGAAGCCACTAATGACAGCTCTGTCAAACAAAATTAATTCTTAGTAAAACACTAGCCCTTGCCTCAGAGAGATAAATTCTCAATGGTCTTAACTATAACATAGATTATATAATCCTTGTGTCAGGAAATGAAATTGAATTAAATACAGCCAAATCCCAGTACTATAGACCTTAGCAATGGTAACCAGTGAACGGTAACTCACCATGTGTAACAACAATGCCCAGTAAACAGCACTGAAAGTGTATCAGCTATCCACAAATTACTCTCAACACCCCATTCAAAGTAATTTCTATTTGCTTTGAATTTTGCTATTTGTCTAGAAATCTTAGAACAGTTTGGCTTTTCAGTAGCCAAAAAGGATTTGCTTTTTAATCAATTACTGGCAGGGGAAAAAAAAAAAAAAAATAAAAGCCTCATCCCTCACCCCACTTGGTCACAGACCTTACTTTTAAGTTTACTTTAGGCACCAGACATTCCTGGCCCTATAGCTTCACAGGGGAAAAATCAAACCAACCCAACCCAACAGCAATATACTTCAGTAGCTGCCATTTATTTGTCTAGCACATTAGACAGCTGGAACACTGAGATTTCATAAGCAACAGTTACCCAGTAAATCCTGAAGATAGACCTCGTGTTCACTTGGCAAGCTGGACCTTGCCTATACTTAGATTTCAAGCTATTTCAACTAGGATTAGACTGAAACAAAAGAAATGATTTCAAGTAAACGCATAGCTAACTGCAGTTTTGCCATAATGCTTTTTTTTCCTTGCAAATTCCACAAAGTTGGATTGCCAGGCTTCAGAGGATGCCATATTAAGTTAATACTTTAGGGATGGTGCTTCAAACATTCTATGCCAATGCACCCAGTGATCTTAGCATCTTCTCTCCAGAGTATGGCTCCTTGAACTGAAGAACTACATAAACTGTACTTACAGAGAGATGATTTCACACATATAGAAGAGTGGCTCCTTTAGCGTACATCAACAGTAATATCCATTGTGGAAGATGTCCCACAGCTGAGCAACACACTAGCTAGTCATTAGCAGAAGGGCAGGATTTGCAGGAGGTGGCCTGTGTGGTTCACTCCCAGTAACTTCTTGAGAAAAAGTCCTTGAGCTACCCCAGCGCATAATGGGAATAAAAGATCATAGATTAAAAAAAAAAAAAAAACCACAGAACAAACAAAAGGAAGAAGTTTTGAATATAGGATAAAACAAGTTGCACAGTTTGAAGATTAAAGTAAGTTTAGAGCAGATCAGCAGTCCAGCTCACTTTGCTGACAGGAAGTTTCACTTTCTGTTCTAGATTTCCTTAACCACTAAAAATTTAAATCCTTCTCAAAAAGCAGGACTAGAAGTCAAAAGAAAGCACCAGATCAGGCATTTTAGCAAGCTCTGAAGAAAAAAGAAAAAGGCAGCAAAAGGCCTAATGCCAAGGAATCCTTAAGATAATAAGCAACCATTTGCAGTGACAAGTTCAACTAAGTAAATCAAATGCTCTGTCTTCATACATCAAACCCATGCTAGAAGTGCAGACCTCAGAATTTAAACACGATCTTAAAGTCAACCATACATTTAAGAATATACATTGGCCAAAAAGCCTATGTAGTCTACTCTGTTGGGGTGAAAGAGCCCCACTCAGATCTACATCCTCCGAGTTGTGTTCCATTTCACATAAGAAGCTGGGTTTTTTCCCCCTGTGCTATCTTCTAAAAAAAATAAAGATCATACCTGATTATCTAAGGCTACCTTAGCCTGACACCAGTCAATGACTATACAGTATCCTATACACCGCATTTATAGTAACTTAAACCCAGTTAAAGAGCAAACACTAAGACCATATTACTATTGAAAACACCCTTTTGCTTTTACCAGTTACCTGATCTTTTCCACATCAGTGGCATCCAGCTCACCTATCACCTGCAGTAAGTGAACGAGTTACAAGCACAGTTGCTAACACGCCCAAGATGGACATGCTCACTTGCTTATAAATTATTTTGCTCAACACAAACAACCCAAACATGAGAATAAACTTGCAATACAAAGTTTGATGCTGCTTCTTTTTATCCATGGTCCATTTACCATTCTTAGCAAATGGGAGTGATCACTCTAATAGCGCAGTAAATGTTAATTTGTACAGGCAGATATTCTACGTGTTCACCGTATGCTGTCTTCCTTCTTACGTTGTTCATCAGCATTCAAAGATACTCAGGTAGGTGAAAAAGAATTCAGATCTCTTGTCAACGGGAAAGTGAACCCATTGCAGGCAATCCTGGCAACGCTGGCTGAGGCGGGTTCTGGGTCACACAAGAAGAAATGTGTCCCAAGAGCTCTGGCAGTCTCCAGGAAAAGGAAGAGGCCTCCCCCCGTCCCTCTTCCTCCACTACCTTCTTATCTGAGAAATAAAAGGAAGGGAGGAGTAGTGCTTTTTCAGAACCATGGTACCTTGCCCTCTCAGATGAACAGAGACAACAGTTCATTTCAACTTTATTAGAAAAAAACCCAAAAGTTTATACAAAGCTCTGCATTTTACAGAAAACCATCTCCCCAAAACACAAAGATATCCGACATTGCAAGCTGTATGCATCTTTTTTCATATACATACATATATATGCATATACACATGTATATATGTGTGTTGGCGTATGCGTGTGTGTATATAGTGTGTGATGCTTTTTTTTTTGCATGGTTTGCAGTCATTATGTTACAAAGTCAACATTCTGTAGAAAAAAAGGATTTTTGTTACTATTATTTTCTCATATAAATAACTGTGAGCAGTTCCTTTGAAGGTAGATAAAAAACACCTTTTCATGTCATTCTGTAAAAAAACAGACATTACTGAAATGGTATTGAAATCTTTCAAGATTTTCAATACCACCATAAAAATATCATCTAGCCCCCAATTCAAAATGCTTGTCCAAGGCATCAGAAGAGAATGGACTGTAAGACAATTCTAGAAAGATCAGTTATTTAAGCCAACATTCAGGTAGGTAATTTTTACTGGACCTCTTACGTTGGTGTAAGATGAGCACAAAGAGGAGGCCAACCTCCCTGTCTGTCTGGAAAAGTTGGTTCTTTGCCTATTGTCATGGAGTCAAATTCCAACAAAGGATCCAGCAGTGCCAAGAAGCTGACAGACTCTTGGCTCACCCTTCTCACTCCACAACAAAGTCATTGATTTTCTTGATGCAATGAAAACCTCTACCAGCTCAGCGGTTTTTTCCTACTCCACTCACTTTAAAAGGAGCTGTTGGACTACTCATGGCATGGCTAGACAGACATTAGGTTGCTGAATTACTGGGAGAAAAACTTAACTAGTGGGGAAAATGCAAAAAGACAACTAAAAGGAAGAAAACGCTATAGAAAAGAGCTACTGGAGTGACTCCCAAGGCTCTGGTTTGAAGGAGGAGGAACAGTAGAGAGATACAAACTGCAGCTCAAAACGTCCTTGTGTTTACTGAAGTTAAAGGTGTCAGCGTGGTCCACATTTATTAACTGCCTGGTAAAGAAAGCATCATTCTTTCCGTCAAGCACCGTGATGGGGAGAACAGCAAAGATTTTGAAGGCAATACATGTGGTAGTGGTGATAACAAGGTAATGAAAGTGAAGAACGCAATGATGCCAATTAAATGGAGAGTAATGTCACGAAGATGTTCAACTGCCAGAGACACTGGCAATAAGAAGAATGGTTATATGTTGGTGTTGATGATGGCCAGAATTCATTCATATGTCCATGTAGTCATCATCTTCATCAGTATCACTTTCCAGTGAGGACTCCTGGCTTGAGGTCTCTAAGATTTCCAAAGCTGGCTGACAAAGGCTCTCCTTCTTTACATTCGCTGCAGACTGAGCAGACAAAATAGCAGACTGATCCCAAAAAGAGAGAGAGAAAATATATTGCTGAATAGTCAGGATAAACCCATGATCACAGGGATAAAAGCCAACTGGTTCTTATTCCTTCACATTCAATAGCTCTCTTACTTCTATAAAAGGCACGGCATCCTAAGGTAAAACAACATAACATTAGGCTTCCCCACAGTTAGTATTCCGGTAGCTGCCAGTAACCTCAGATTTGCAAAGTTTCTAATTCCCTCAGAAAAGGGGTAAGGACTAGGACAGCCATGATTTCACCCACTGCCAATATTTTACCAGCCCTTAAAAACTGGCTCCTGCTGCTAACAGCTAGCATCGCCTTCCACTGCTTATCCCGGCTCTGGTTATGAACTGGGGACGGGAACTGTTGTTCTTTCATACAAGTATTTTATTGGGGGGAGAATTAAATAAAAACAATAATCTAAGAAGTTACTGTTTCCCTTTTATTACCTTTAATTTTTGCTTGGTCTCTTCTGAAATACTGCCCTTTGGAGAAAGGAGGGTGGGAGTGGGTGGAGTGACAGTGATCTCAGGTGGAAATTTGGTGACAGATGATGGTATGAAAAGCTTTGGCATGTTGGGCAGAGTGCGAGTTTTTACTCGGGTGCCATCTGTCTTGTTCTGCTGACTTCCCAAGTCTGTGAACTGGAGCTGAGTTCAGGCTTGGAACTGGAGGCTAAGCAGAAAATATAAGAAAAAAACATGTTAGGAAGCTATCTAGGATTTCAGATGTCAAAGAAGAGGGAACAGTTCATTGTTAGACATATGGCAGCCTCAAAAGGCCTTTCTTCAAGCCACGCTTTAATTAAGATTCAGAAACAGAAAGTGCTTCAAGGTTCTATAATTACAACCAGTAATAATTTTTTAAAAATCTTACTGGACAGCAGAAACTCAATCTGACCAAGCATGACAAGTGGCAGCACAGCACTGACCCATCTACACCTAGTTGTAGGCTACTACAAACACCATTTTCCCATTTGTTGTTTCAGATGCAATCACCTTGTCTTTGCATTCCCTCACTGCCTCTCCATTCTGTAATGCACAAGTTAAGCTACTTAGTTTTACTTACGAGTCTTAATTTCCTCCCCTACACTGTTGCCTCTTTAGTTATTGAGACAGTAACTCAACAATCTAAGAAAAATATATGCTACCACCCATCAAAATTGCCTCATTACTCTCTTCAAATCTTGCCATAAAAACCTCCTTAGTGTGCTCATACCACTGCCTCCCACACTAGTCAGCATCACTTCCACATACTTCCCAAGTGTCTCAGCTTGTGGTCTTTACAAACACACAAACATGCTCAAACTGGGCTCATTTCACCAAGTAAAGGGGGATCTGGTCCTGCCCCAGGCACTATCACATTACGAAATAACATATGCAAAAGAAACGATGCTTTCACATTAGAAACTGAGAATGTTAAAAGAGATTTCTTGATTTCTTACTAATAACACTGCTCCATATGGAGTCAAAACTATCTCTTTTAGAAGTGACATGAATGGAAACACCAGAGTCCTTCTCGGACTGATAATAAAGACAGGTGTTCATACACATTTTTTCAGATTCAGTCTTGTCAAGTGCATCTTTTGCAGATTTCTGGAACTGACATGGCCACTTAAACGCAGCAAAGTAAAATGCCAGCTTCCTGATGCTACCATGAAAAACAAGCAGCAGTAGAACTAAGCGCTGTAAAATTGAATTGTATGTTCTCAGCTGTACACGAGAACGTAAGAGCCGCCACAAAAAATGAGGCATGGATTTCCATCAAGGGCAGTGACCCATCCCCATGGGCAGCCGATCATCTCAGAGCAGAGTACCAGAAAGGTTGCAGCAATCAGACACAGCAGTCTGCCTCTCACAAATAAGAAAAAATGAGATACCCCAAACATGAATACCTAGATTATGCCTGCCTGAAATACCAAGTTTTACTTCCCCCCCCTCAATTAAGACACCAACTCCTGCTTCTCTTGGGAAGGTGACAGAGGAGGGATAGAAAGCATTAACAGCCATAACGTTGGGTTTTATGTTTACTCAGACTGTGAGTCAGATTTTGTGAAAAATTGTTTCCTTCTGCTAGATATTCCAAAAGTGCAATCCAAAGTGTCGTCATATTGCCCTGTAAAAATTTCAATGAAAAGAAAAATTCTACTTTAAAGGATGGACAAACTATATAGTAAGATAGCCTGGTACTAGGAGGTTTTTTTATTTGGCTTTGCTGCCATGGTATTTAGCATGTTAGTTATGCACCAAGAAGAATAACCATTAAGGGATGACAAGGCCCTTTCCCAGGAAGCTGCGACCTAGCCAGGAATGCCTCTAAGCTCTGGAATACTTGACTGGAAGGCAGGCAGAGAAACTGAGGAATACGAATCACAACTATCCGACCAATCAATCCCTACAGACTGACCATCCATTTCCAGAATTCTTTGAAGCACAGAAAGCTCCTACCTTGGGTACATACATGTCCTGAATTTGTGCTGGTCACGGATTCCACTTGCCAGCACACAGGCTCTGGCGATGGTGCAACAGTAGCCATCTTCATCTGCTGACAGAGCCGTGACTCCTGCTGCTGAAATCCCAGCCCCTCCAAAGGCACTTCAAGTTCTTCTTCCTCTTTAGTAAGGAAATACAATTCACAGATTAAGAGACATCCTGATCTCTCTCCTAAACCTCAATCATTTTGTTGTCTTACCAACTGGCAGAATTTTTTTTTAATCCTTTCTCTATTTCTAAATCATATGACTGAGTGAATTTAAATACTGGCAAGGTAAGATGGCAATACCAACTTTTTCCACACTTGGTGCCATCAATTCAAACTTAAAAAAAGTAAACTCCATTAAAAAAGCAAAAGTAAAAATTCTTGTCTATGACTTTGCTATCTCTGCACATCTGCAAGAAAACCACATGTGACTTCCTTTGGAGACGTGAGGGTTGGAACCCCTGCCACACAGGCAGAGCAAAATCCACCACCCTTAGGGACAAGCCAGCTGTGATCGGCGGGTCCCTCTCTGATCAGCAACCGCAGGCACATGCTACACAGAAATGCAGCTTACTGGTAAGTAAGATTAATTACTGTGACCATCCTGTAGCAGGGCCAAATCTGGTTTTTATGAAACCAGCATCAAGATACACTAAATGCCCACTTTTCACCAGTATGTCCACTGTACATTAATCTAAAAGTCCCACCTTCTGCTAGTCCAGAACTTGGGATGCTTATAATTCAGAATCCACGTACGTGTCTGTACAGTCTCCTTATTATGTACCAGCTGTATTTGCTTCTACATCAGTGCAGTGTTAAACCAGTTTTCTTACTCCCTGAGCTGCATATTGTACATAACAGGAGTACTTTTCACTGAGAGCTACTGGTGCCCTTTCTGTGAAGGGCAGACTGAAACAGCTCAAGCCTTTCAAGGCCACGGACACATAAACAAGCTCTTGTTCTCTGACGAAAAAGAAGATATCCTTCAAAACCGGAGCGCTGTCTAATCTAATTCAAATCACCTTGTATCACAGAGGCTAAGGTATGCACAGGCGGCTATCACAGACCAGCAGATGCAATGTATATTCACAGTCTAACTTGCTCTAAAATTCTTTATATGTCCATGCTCGAAATTAATTTAGGATTTTGACAGTGTGATAACTTAAGGAATGTATATTTCAACTTGTCTTCATTGGAAAAATACTCCCACACCCTCAAGTGTTAAAAACACTTCTCTGTCATCTTCGGCGTATAAAAGACCTTGGAATTTACCATGGTAATACCCTCCCGTACGAAAGTTCCCCTTGCAGAAAATGCTTAAGACAACATTATAGCTTAACAGCTTGGTCAAAGTCAGATCAATGCAGTTTGAGAGACGCAACTTTTTTAATCAACTAGATTTTCTAGGGTTCTTGAATAATTTGTACAAAAAATAGGCTTACCAAAGCAGGCTGTAAGTTCTTTCATCCACTATTTTTCACTGGTAAAGAACAGAACCCACCATCTAAACTCGTAGCTGATAGCCAATATAAGCCTTAGGATAAATGAGTTCGCTTGCAGAGAATTCTCCAATAGTTCCCAAAAAGGAAAGGTGACACACTACAGCACAAATCACAGGCAGCTTCTGTTCTGTGATGTTCCACTCACTACCAAGCACAAAATGGAAAGTTCTAATGCAGAAGAATGTAGCTCTCATTCTCAGCACTCTCTTGCACATTTTTCTGTGGATCCTTCAAAATACAGCGTTGCTTCCAATGGAAGGAAAATGACTGTTTCATCTATACATGTATTGTATTAATAGACCAGATGAGCTTAAAAACAACACAGAAGGAAGCAAGTAGTTAACTACATGGATCTTGACTAGGAAAATCATAATTCATTGTTTCCCTCTTTAAGAAGCAGAGGACAGCAGATGGATCGTTTTCTGTATTTGGCTGCCCTGTATACCAGATACATGGATGATTTAACCACATGCTGAAAAAGTACAAGACACTGCACAAAGAAGGATCAGCCCCAACATGGCCTGAAGCCAGCATACACATATCCCATTACACTGTTAGCGCCTGACGATAAGCTGCAGTCTAAACCCAGAAGACTCCCACACTGAAATGGCTACAAGACACTTGACCAGAAGATAGGAAGAAACACTAACATTTGAAGAAAAGCAAGACAAAAATGATTATTTCAGATTACCCTACAAGACAACTAAGAAGTTAACTCCTTTTTAATTTACTCCAACACTCCACAATCACAGTCTTAAGTATCTAGGGTAAGTACTGACAGAATCTTTCTTATCCGCTTACTAGGCAAGAACACAAAACAGGAATTCATTTAATGGATACAATACTACCTACAAATAAACTGCAAATTCCACAGCCTCATCTATACTGCTGAGAACAGTTTTGTATGTACTTAACTGCAAAATTATATTAGGGACTTATTAGTTCACCAGCCAGAGTTAAGAGCTCTGATTTACATTACTGTTTAATGACAAAACTCTACCTCTTATGCTGATTATAATCTGTTTAATTATAAGATATATCATTGCTTAAGATTATTTGTTGTGCTTTACTTTAACTAAATTATGCCCCCCTGACAAAAGCTCTTTTAAGCAAAGCAAGATGCTGCAAGACTGATATCAGTCTATGTTCTTCCATGAGCAATCAGAAAACTTATATGCATCTTCATCTTCCATGTCATATTGTATCTGTTAAGTTCTGAAGATCCAGTTTTACAAAGTAGCAAAATTAGATTCAATTTTAATAAAAGTATGTCAGCCCTTTTTCATGTAGAATGAAAGGGCAGGAGTCTGGCACACTAAGTGTGTATTCCTATCACTGCACTTTGGGAAACAAACTTGTTAGTATTCTATTAGGCTGCATCTTTCAGTACATGAGAAATCAAGAACCACTGCCTGTTAATCAATCCCTTGCTGTTGGAGGTATTAATTACAAAGTGACTGAATTCTATCCCCTGATTGGCTCACACACTTCATTCTTTTAGGACTGTGCAATTTGTTTGGTTTGTTTATTTTGTTTGTAATAGTCATTTGAGTGGCTAACTTCTGTTAAAAATAATGAAAAAAACATTTAAAATTCTGAAAATGACAGGAATTGGTTGTTTCAGATGTATATATAATAATTTATCCTGTTTATACTTCAATATAGTGCACAGATATTTATTATATCTTTCTTCATTACAGATGAAAAGGATAATCAAGAAGAAATACACAACTGGATCTCCTATTATTTGTCTAAAACAGGCTTCTGAAGAAAATATCTTCATATTAGTCTTGTGAAAGATGCTGTTACAGCCCTGAACATAATGTCCTAGTTTTTCTAATAAAAACTTTCCCCAGGGAGGTAAAGACTCCACTAACTCATGAGCCACAATATTCTGCACAAGTGCAAGAGCACAAGAATATAAGTACAGCACATTCTGAAGGTGTGCGGAAGCTCAGATTTAGTATCAGTTAACAAATCTTTTGGTAATACCAAAATGCAGTACGTGTACTGTGCTGGCAGGTTTTCAAACATTAGCTCTACGAACCCAGTTTAAAATTAAATCCGTCTCTGAAGATGTAATACGCAATAGTCACTTGTCTCCAGGCTGAAGATGGGACAGACGCTGTACTCTGCAGACCCATTTAGCACTCTCACCTTACAACACAACACACAAAAATTAAGCACATAGAAAAACCCCCACAGATCTGCAATGCATATTGTTAGTTATGTCGAAAAGTTAATCTCCAAACAACCTGAATTACAAGTCTTTTTTTTCAGCCTTCCCTTTCCCAACAACTGTCTAAATACATATAAAATAGAATACACATAGAAAGAGAGACATCATACCTTTCAACATCTCCCTGCTTTAGTGAGGAAGAAACAAGCTGAAAACAATTCAATGCAACAACCTACTCTAGCTTTCCTCTCCAACCTCTTTCCACTTGTTGCCAGGGTAACCAGTGTTTGCAGATGCCTATAGCGGGCGCCTGGGTTCATGACTTCATCACAGTTAATATTCTCTGTCTCAGTCTCTCTTTATACAGAGAATACATTATATACATATATCCACACACTATAAACATACAGATTATACAACTTCTGAAACCATTTTTATACTGAGAAAATTTACTTTGCTATTCTGATGTGCATACAATGAAAGATAACACTGTCAAAAATAGTCACTTGGCAATTTGCAGATGTGGAGAAAGTTTAAAAGCAGTAGTAGTGTAACTGCTCTGGTCTCTCTGCACTGCACCGTACACCTAACTATTTGATTTTATTCTGTCAGGTATAAGAGACATTAACAGTACAGTGTTATAAAACATTTTATGTGGGATTTCAAAAAAATCCTTTAGTCATGCACTAAACCAATTACATGTCAACTGAAAGACAAGCCCACAAAATGTGACTAGCATCTGGAAAAAAATGTTTTCCAGTTTCTGATGGAAGCAGTTTGAACTATTACAGTGCAGATATGCTAAAGGATACAAGCAACGTACGGTGCATGCACAAAACATCATTTCATTACAGGAAAAAGGAAGGAGCTGAGCTTTGAACTCCAGGACAAAATACTAACATGATTTCAAAAGCAAATGCTCAGAGAAATGAACGGACAACAGCTTCAGGCACTTAATGAAGCACTTGCACCACTTGCCTTCATCCCTCTGCAAAACACCTTCCCCAGCAGTTCTGCATGTCAAGACAAAAAGCAAATCTGTGCTACCTGCCTTTCAGCCACTTCAAAAGAGTAAGGATTGAATTCCGTGAGCCTGCAGGCACTAGGAAATACTTTGGATTTTAATGGCCACCCACAGCACACGCAATTGTTCACAGAACGGACTGTTGTTCATTTACCATATGAGGTAGATATTATTATTCTTTTTTATGGTGATGGAAATGCGTCTGATCCTTTGCTCCCTGACACAGTGGAGTAAATACCTTTTGACATTTCTAAAGAACAGTGCATATGTGAAAACAATTTTCTGTATTCCATCTGCCTTGCCGTCCAGTGTGCTGGGAATTTATACAGCTTTTTTCCCCCGTACAGCAGTTGCAAAGGCCATGGAAAGCTTGAATTTGAAGGAGCTCAGAGTTTCCTCATACACTGTGCTACTGAGTCAATGGAAAGACTGCCCTGAAACACAGGTTGGTTCAGCTGCACAGTTTCATTAAGGATGCTGAACTACAAAAACAATGGGGGCATCAGCCCTCTCACTGTATCGACACCACTGCAGGCAGTGAGACGAACTCATTCCAAATATCCTGCCATGAAATATATTTCTAAAAAACCACTACCAAGTCATAGCTGTAGAAATAAGTATTTGACTTGAAATGCCAAATTCAGGAATCACATTCAAAGCTGACACACAAAGCCATGTGTTAAAAATTGTCCGGGTAAGTTTGGAGGCAAAAAGCTGCAGAACACAAGTTCTACTGCCCCCTGAAATGAAAGACATTCAAGCAGTCTGGTGAACAGAAGTTCACCCTGTAATAGCATGGCATACTGCTATATTTATTGCTAGGGTCCTGAACAGAGAGTCTACTGTACAATCATGTGAGACATAGCCCAAAATGCTTCCTGATGCCAAGGACAGCTGTCACAGAACATTAATGAGATTAAAACTGGAAACAGGTGACTGCTTTGCAAGTGCTTCCTGGAAGTAGTCCCTGGCCCATACTAATTCCCAAGCTGCCAGGTCCCTTTAACAGCCACAATGGGGCCAGTCTAACAGCAGAGACGGTGGAATTCCTGTGTCCAAAACCATTTCCTACCACTACAAAGCTTCCTAGAGGTGCAGAAAGCTGGCATGCATCTTAGTAAAGAGAGTTGAATCCTAACTTTCTCTCTTTTTAAAACAACCCAAAACTTCAATTAAAAAAATCAAGATGACAACAGTTTTGATATTCAGCTACATGAACTTTCAAATGGCATCACAAAAACACAGCTAATTGAGATTTGTCTTTTAATATCTGTCTCAGCAAGTACCCATCATTTGGACAGCACCACACAGCAGCACCTGTGGATAGTAACAGGCACTCACTTGCAGTCTACTGCTGCTGAATTTTATGTCCTAGCTATCCAATGAAAGCTGTAAGACCTTTCCTTCTCCGTCATCCTTCACCCCTCCGGCCTGACAGCCAGCTAAGCACAATGCAAATTAGCAAAAGCAGCTGCTAGAAAAATCTCGTAAAAGAATGTAACGACAGCCCACAAACTCTAAGACCTTTACAAGTAACGTCATATCTGTGGGGTAGGTTTACAACTAGAGCTCTCTTCAGTCTCCATTTGTGCAGGAGTACATGTACATTTTGTGCTGCTGCCAGAACCTAAAACTAGTGAAACCGAAACATATTGTAACAGTACAGCATCACTGCCTCCATCTTTTACAAAGTCTCCAGAAAACGTGTTCCATTGGTGTAAAACACCACAGGCTGGGGACTTCTACAGGCTGCGCTAAACCGCTGGCTACGTACCATCGCCTCACAGGCCACCGCTGGGAAGCTGCCACTCCTGTCCTGTGGGTTCTTACTCATCTGACACGGGTACAGAACAACAGAACAGTTCCAATTTCAAAGGATTTTCTGCTCAACATTGTCTTGAATAATTGGAACTTAAGAAATATGAAGGGTACAGATCAGAAACAGACATTAAGTGAACTAAAAAACTCTTCTGGCATGGATCTGCTGCAACAGCAAAGCCTATTAGCGTGCTGCCAAAGGGAAGAGGAGAAGACACAGGACTGACTGGGACTGTCTGAGCACCAGGCAAAAAGGAATTCAGAAGCCATTCACAACGAGGAAAAACCCTGCTGACATTCGGCAGTGAAGCTGTTCTCAGAGTGCCCCATTGTGAAAAATAAAAAGGGTCATGAAAAGGAAGGATCGGACAAGGGCAGGGAGAATACCAGTGCTAAGAAGGCTGAAGCAGCAAGAGATCAGAGAGCAAAAGCAGAGGTAGGGGAAGGCAGCCCGGTTGATGTCTACTGGTGACTTTGCAGTCACTAAGAGGTGGATCGGAACTTCACCCTAAGACGGAACAAAAGGCGTGGGGTTACACATACTCAGAGGAGAGTTTTTACAGCCTTGGAGGAATTCAGCCTTGGGAACTGAGGAAGATAGCTGCTGAAAACCAGGATAAGTCAACATGGGAAATGAAGGAGAAAGTAATGAAAGTAAGTTGCATAAAAGTGACACAGGAAAACAGTAGAGGAACATGTGCATTTCAAAGAGAACCCTCATGTCAGCTAACGGCAATAATGTGGCTCAGATGAGGCCACAGGTCCTTGACCAGGCTAACCTTTCTGTGTTTCAGCTTTTTTTGAGCCATCTGTTGAGAATGACTCTGTGTCCTAAAGCATAACTTTGAATTCAGCAGAAAGAACAAGGTAAGACACTGATTGCAATTAAGAGGGTTGAATGATCCTACTTCCAGTTGTACAAAAAGTACCTGAAAGTTTAAATTAAAATCCATAGTTAAAACAAAGCATGGCCAACAGGGCAAAATACTTTGGGCATTTTGCATAAGCCAGAAGTTTTCACTACGCTGATTTACAGGCTCTTAAAATCCACGTTTCATCTTTAGAAATTTATGACAAGCACACTCAGAAGACACTGAGATCAGTATGTGGCTAAACTCAATTAAAGATGACAACCTACAATCTCCATTATTGCACTCAGACAGAAACAGGGATGTGGATATCCACTGACATCTGGATATCTAGGAACCGTGAGGAATCAAGGTGAACCCCTGTGCTGTGCACTGCTTTAATACGAAGACAGAGGATGTCAATGCAAAATTACAGAGTTGACATCCTTCGTAGTATTTCCCTCTCCATTACATAAATTGCCTCGGTCTTCTGAGAACTTGGTATCAATCTAAGGTTATGTATCAGTTGTTAAAATAAACTAAGCCACAGACTTCTGGGAAAAGATGCTCTTTACACCTTTATGACTTTGATGCCCAGTTAAAAGCCTGCAGGATGCACTGCCATATTACAACATCATTACGGAATTCTTACGACTTCAAAGCCCTCTTTATTTCAAACATCTGTCTTTTAGGGAGTCTGCTGCTGTCTACACATACTTAAGCAACTTCATTTCTCACTATTTCAACAGTGCTACTTACCTTTCCATGCAACTGTCTTGACTTGCACTTATTTCTTGTACTTCTGAAGGTCTGGAAGTTCTACAGGCTGAAATACATTTACACCTCTACTTGCCCTGTTGTGCCTAGATAAACACACACCTGAAATTATAGCAGGATATTCATATGGCTTATGGAGTGCAACTTCCCTGCACAATGTGGAGAGAATTGTCGTCCTTAGCTCTGAATCTCCTTAAGTTTGGACAGCTATATCATGACTGTGTTTTTATATTGAAATGTTTAGGCCTTAAAGGGACAAAAATTTAATGGGGAGGTGAGTGGGGAGAAGCGCTACTCTTCTACTCTGATTTTATATTCCAATTTGGTAAATAGCTGCTTTAAGTAAGACACATAACTTTAAATAATTCCAAGTATGAAAACATTCTCTTGGTATCAAAATTCAGGTGTGAAAGTTACATAGAAAGCTCTTGTACTGAAACGACCACTATCATCACTTCGCTGCTGGACTTCATCACGCTATATTCTGTAACAGTTAGTCACGTTCTAGACAAAACCTCACTAGAACATTTACTTAAGAAATGAGCAGCATAGCATCAACATTGCTTGGAAAGACATTCCTTTTTCTGGGTGAAGTCACAGAAAATGATAGCAGCTAATGCCCTGTGATGTGGAATACTTTCACATGAACAAAGAGATACAGGAGGAGGTGACAAGAGACAAAAAAGATGAAAACAGATTACTCTAAAAAAAGGGAGGAGTTTTTACAGAAACAGAGCTAACGGAAGGCAGATGAAACAGGTTGTAACAGAACTATGCATCTTTTAAGAGAAGATGAATATGGGGTGATTGGTGTCTTTTTCAGCTAGAAAAATGACCTGTCAGGTAGGCCTGAGAGCCAGAAAGCCAGATACAACGCTTGCATACAGCACTGGAAGGAGAGCTCTGCAGGGAGAGCCTCTTGATCGCCAGACACTGTTTCGGGCGTGTAATTCTCGCAGCTAACCCTTCAATCTCCCTCAACCAAGACGACGTATAGAAAGCATGAAAGAAGAACGAACAATACGTAACATTGCAACCCTAACAAAGCCTAGGAAGCCAAAACCTTAACAAAAACATTCCGGTCTCTGCAATGTGGCCTGGGAAATTGCAGAGAGGAAAGCACATCAGAAATGCTAGTGACTTTTGTTTGAAAACCAAAATCATGTGTGAGTTCTTATCTGCACTGTCATTCCTACCAGTCTCCTTAGTAAGTGTACAGCAACTTCACAGAGAATTCATTTTTTTCTCTCCTGTTGTCTAGGCACAAACCCGAATTACCCCCTGTTGAACAAGCCTGCCAAGGTCTCTTATGACACCATGCAACTCCATTCTTCAGCTTCCTAAGGACAATAACAAGCACCGTTTACACATTGACTAAGCCATTCCATCCTTATCACTCCCTTTTCTTTCTTTCCCTCCCAAGACAATCTCTCCCTGGATTTGTGAAAAAGGAAATCTACATGCTTATAACTCAAGTGCTAATATTGGATGTTAAATTTCAATTTTGTCCTGTACTCAGAGATTAGCAAATTGGGAAAACTGGTATCTCCCTAATTTGCTCTTCGTTGCTGACAGATTCAGAAGATTATGTGCATTCAGTTGGGAGGGTTGATTACAGGTAAAAATGTCAGAAAGTCACAATACCAGATTAACAAAACATCCAGACTCGATATTAATTAACATTACGTACCATTAAGTCTCACAAATCGGGGCACTGTTTCCACTGTATCCTCACCTGTCACTTCCCACAATACCTGTTATGTATATGGTTCATTCATAACTTTATCTGGGCTCCTATGAATTTGTCCATGGCATTTTGTGAGCAGCGTTAGGGCCCAAGCTTGGGAACAGATGGAGCGAGCACAAGCAGCAGCAGCAGATGCTTTTTCAGATAATGTTCTTGCTAAGGTTGCAAGAAAGTACAGGCCATGGCAGGTGCTCTGCCACCTTAACACGTGCAATGTCCCATAAACAAGTACAACCACCTCTTTTGGGCACCCAGCGCAAGTCTGAAAATGGGTCTAATCTTACTTCATTCCCCAAAGTGGATCAGTACTGCTTGGCAGTGATTCTGACTACTGCTAACATGCCAGTCTGCCACGACAGCAGTAAAGACAGACACCATTCTCATTTAATTCTTTCCTCGTCTAGACAAACGGTATAGGACCAAGTACATAACACAGTCCTAAACAAATGATGTGATCATGCTACAGAATAACTAACACTGTTTTGGTTTCTTCAATCCTTTTCTATACCCTAACCTTGCAATATAACCATACTAAGGCTATAAATAATATATTCCCAACATTCCAGTCCTGTCAGATGCTTCTTTTCTCAAATGTGAAAAGTAATAGTGACAATACACTACCTTTATGAACCATGCAGAATGTTGGCATTTTCAGTGTGATGCATCTCCACGCACACACACAGGGCTGTGATTGCTATGCATCTAACAAGTGCAGGCACTTCGAAGTCAGATGTAGGCCGTCCACCCGTTTATTTAAATTGCAATCACTTCTGACTTTTTTTAAAGACTTAAGGTATTTTAAAGAACTTTATCCTCACCTCTTTGAAGAAAATAAAACGTTCCAGGTTTTTTTTTTTTTTTTTGCTACTGGAGACTGAAATTCTGTATTTAAAACACACGACTAGTTTTAGGCTGCTATTCCATGATTTCACATGCAAATTACACAGACATTGGTTACTCTTTCAATCTAGCCTAGTAATTAAAATATGTATTATGTAGGCATGCCCAATTCGGGAACAAGACAAAACCTCTGTTTGTGTAGCCTTTTGAATGTGGTCTAGCGATCACTAAACGGGACAGATTCAGGCACTGACTCACTACGTGGCCTTGGCAAAGCGATTTCAGAGAGCCAAAACATTCTGTCTTCCTGAGACTTACCACGTGCAAGTTCACTCATGCTGGGAGCAGTCTCTGCATTTTGACTCTGGAGATGCTCAGTGTCCCTTTGTGACTCCTGGGATGGAGGTACTGAAGATGCTGAAGAGGAAGAGGATGAAGAGGAAGAGGCTGGTTTGGATTTGGAATGCAGATCATTCAGTCTCAGCAGATTTTCAGGAGTCACGGTGTCTGGATTCAGTGGGGTAGGATGCAGTGTGGCTGGCATTACTGGGAAGAAGCTCTCTCTGTTGTCCTTTGTATGCTTTGGGGTTGTGGGTGTTTCTCCTGTGGACTATATAAAACAGAGCGAGACAGTGAGAACATAAGTGCCAGTAGCTCTGCATAAGCCACCTGCTTCAGTAACAACTACTTTTTGTAGACAGAAAACCCTCTCTCTAAAGTGAATATAACAATCAATCACTCTTATAAAGAAATATTTCTCCTTTAGGGATTATTTTTCTGTTCTTTATGGTCTATTTATCAAACTAGAACATCTATTTGCATGCACGTTTATAATGTTTTATTTAACAAATCCCTCACAACATAACATACTTTCCTGAACTCTGTTATTAAGCATGAATGACAAACTCCTATGAACAGAAACACATTTCTTTCATTTCAAAATATGTTGATGAATCCCTAACCTGAACAAACAGATCTGCAGGGCTTTAAAAGAATTTGCAATTTATTAAATTATTCGTAGTGAATGATGTGAGAAGAAATGGAGAAAGCAGAAAAATGTATTTGCTTGCAAAATAAGTGATCAACCTAACCCCAAATCATAAACTTTTAATAACTGCCAAATTGGGTAACATTGGTGTCCAACTTGGAGCGATGCTCTGGAAGATGTCTTGCCTTTGCAAAGTCACAGTGGCACCAAGAGAGCTGCTCTTCTCCAAAGCCAGCACCAAGAACTTCATGCAGTGTCATGGCTTAAACAGACAGAAGGTAGAAGGGCGAAAGAAATTCACCAAAGAAGGGTACAAAAGTACCCATAAAACTACAATCTTCTCTGTAATTTTTATTAGCAATCAAATAAAGTATTCTTGCTTGTGAGGCCACAGAATGCATTTATTTAATGCCCTCTACAGTCTTCATTTAATGGTGACTTATTGGACTGTAAAAGGTATGGTTGAACGGGATCCTCAACTGGTTAACAGCCTGTCTCCTACCTATATCACCAAGGAACTCATTTTAACCATGGTGACACAGTGCGAGTTCTGCTGTCAAATGTAAAATCAAATGGGGCCCTAAAGTCCTAGACGATCAAAGTTTTACTATAATGCCAGAAGAGTCAGCAGAATTTCACGGAGAGAAGAGAGTAAATTTCAGCTGAAGAAAATACATATTTAAAATTCAAAGCTGGAAAGCACAAGTACTTTTTTTTTTTTTTTTAATAATTGGTGGAATGTATTTTTGAAGTTCCTGAACTTGATTAATCAATCTCTAAAAAGCATATGATTAAAAACTGCCAGAGTCTATGTGCACACAAAAAAATATAGCTGCTATATTCACAACAATTATCATATTAGATCAAAACAAGGTCTATTTTGCCTCCAAAAGCAGTACGTTTCTGATGTTTAAAGCATCAGTTCCAAAACTAAAGGTCTCAAGAAGCACAAATGGGATCACACAAACCTGAGGGAAATTAAACCACAGAAGAAAGTCTTAAGCCAGAAGTGAGATCACTAGAGGAAATGTTTTCAGCTGATTTAAGAGGGAAAACCCTTCACACTCATGCACTTCATTAACTTAGAAAATACATTATGTAAAAGCTGACATTTCTGTGCTTGTATTGTATCCAACTTTTTTTCAGCAGAAATACATGAAGGTACTACTAGTTAGGTAGATATTTGTTAAAAATATATCTGCATCTCAAACTGTGTTTCTATAAAAGTGCACAGCTATTTCCAGAGACAGAAGGAGGACATTTGCAAAGTAGCTCAGCAATATTTGGACGGTACTCAGAAGAAAAGTGATTAGTGAGAGAAGGAGCGAGCACAACATCATGTAGTAATTCCTGTTGGAAGGTACCTCTGGAGGTCCCGAGTCCAACTTCCTGCTCAAAGCAGAGCTGACTTCAAAGTCAGATCAGCTTACTGAGGGCCCGTGTCCAGCCCAGTTCCACATATTTCCAAGGACAGAGATTCCACAACTGGTCTGGGCGCCTGCTCTAGTGCTTTACCACTAGCACAGTGCACATTTTTTTTCCTAGCACTTCATCCAAATTTCTCTTGTTGCAGCTTTAAATGGTGCCTCTCAGCTGGTTCCTTCCTCCCTGCTGAAGACAGCAATTCCACACGCCCACCCTCCACGAGTCTCCTCTGCTCCAGGACGAAGCAACCCAGCTCTCTCTGACTTCACTGCCGTAAGGACACACTGCTGACCTGTGGTCAACCTCTTGTCCAGGGCTCCAAACCTTTTCTGGCAGAGCTGTTCCCCAGCCAATTATGTTGCACAGGGGTCATTCTGCCCCAGGTGCAGGACTCTGAATTTCTTTTTCTTGAATCTTCAGGTAGTTCTTGTCAACGCGATCCTCCAGTCTACTGACGTACAGGATGATGCCCCGGTATAAGTCTGAGGTATGCCACTGTGAACTGCCTGCCAGGCAGAAACCCGGTGGCTGGCCAACGTGCAGTTAACTAGCAATGGAGGCACTGACAAACATTAAAAGGAGGAAGGCCATCTCATAAGTTGTAGATGACCAAGCACACAGACAGAAAAGGTTGAGACTGAAACAACCCCTATTGGTATACAGGGAACGAAATTAATATTTAATTTCTCTCAAAATGAAGATGCTGTATCGGGGACAATAAATAAATTTTTATTTTCAATTGGTTCCTCCAGGTGAAGTTGTGGTTTAGACAAGATTTAGGGTTTTTTCTGCAGAGAATCAACCTGCCTCATAGAGTAACATTTTATTTCCATGAAATAAAGCTGAAAATAACATAATGTTTCTGTCTCAGTAAAAACACAACTAAAAATTCTAAGGCATAATCAGAAAGTGCAGTCTTATACCAAAGAATGGCAACCAAAGAAGATTTTCATATTTATGGCTTTAAAGGGAACTTTCTAGATGTGACCTGATGAAGAATTGTCTAAGGCTTCTATAAATGAGACAGGTTCTTTTCAACCCAATGAAAGAGAGACCTTGAAAGGAGGAAACCGCCCCCCCCCCTCCCCTTTATTTTCTCAGAAGACAGGGTGGGGTGGAAGAAAAAGAAGGATAAAGCTATCTCTAACAGAAGAGCCAAAGCATTTTAAAAAACCCACCTCTGGCTACTGTGTATACTGCAACTCACACAGCCCTGAGAAAAGGGGCTTAAACCTGCTTCGTGTTTTACTGGACCCGGGATCTGAAGACCAGCCAAAAGCCGTAAAGCAGAAAGCCAAGGAGCACCACAGAGAGGGACATACTCTTTTCTTAAAGAGATTTTGGGTTTAGTATAGGGGCAAGAATTCTAGCGCCTCTGATCAGTAAGTGACGTTAGTCACAAAGCGCAGGTCAGGGCAAGGTCTCTAACTATACTACTCAAGACTTCTGGGGCCACATTTCACCATCCTGCAGGTGACTGCCTCCAGGAAAACACAAGACTTTGTAGCACTGCGTCTGAAATGCAGAAAATCTCACTACAGGAAGTCTTGGGTTTGCCAGAAGCACTTTATGATCATCTATTTCTACTGCTATATCAGCAGTAAGGCATAATAAAGATTATTTTCCACAAACATACAGTAGGAAACTGAGAAGCAGTGACAACCTTTTACCAGTGTTTTATGTGGTTTCTCGTTTGGAGATTTTTTTTTTTTTTAAGTTTTCACTTTGTTGTGGCACTAAGTCAAAACTACAGAAATTCTCCTTCCCCCTCTCCAATCAACCTCACAGCGCTGAGTGTTTCTATTACCACCACTGCATCTGAAGTATGGCAGCTTTATTACAAAGTGGCTTTAGTCACCAAGAGGAAAGGAATCTTTTCTTACACTGATGAGGATGCTGCTTACAGAACAAGCGCATATAACTGAAATAAGATGAAAACTCTTATCTGCCTTCTTTTTACCTTTCACTGTAATTACGGGTTCATCCAGTCAAGACTGGACCTCCTCTGGGTTTTGAAAAACAAGTTGAGGTACTGAAAAGCACGCAGTACTACTTTTGTCTTGACTTCTATAGTATCAAAGTGGATGGAAGAAAAATTTAAGGCTTATTAATATCCAAATGACATGCCACCAGACGGTGAGAAAAATAGTCCACTACTTCCATAAATATCTGCTTATTTGCTCTTTAAAATACCTTGCAAAAATGTTCTTTGTTATGAAGTCTGTATAAAGCTGAAATACAAAAGAACAATTAGAATTAGCATGGCATGTTTCTCTGAACTGTGGCTATTTCTGATTTATACAGGTAGCAAAATCAGTCTCCTGATTTGTTAACACCTTGACTATTTCAGCATACTCTTCTCAAAAAGTTCATTCAGCTTTATGAAGGCTATGGACAAACCCTTTCCATGTTGAAAGCTGATGTCAAAAAAAGTAAAGAAAATGCAGGAAAGCCAGCAGTGGGACAGCCTACCACCAAGAAAAGTAGCAGCAAAAGTGCACAATTTTTTCACAGATGCTAGTGGAAAAAATAGCTCCCTACAGTCTCCCAGTGAGGCACTTCAGTAGTGAGACAACAGCAGCAGCAAAAAGAAATTGAGCAAATTCAGCTTTAAGATAAAACACGAGAAAAATTTTACTTCATAGACTATCTGTGAAGTCATAGACCAGAGAATCTGACCAAGGGTTTATTTTTACCATACTTATCATTGTTTTCAAAATGTATTTTGAAAAACAAAGAAGTACTACAGGAACCTTACTGATACTACTGGAACAGCTCACGGCTCTGGAGCTGCGGGGAACAGTAGCCATCAAATGTTCCACAGAAAAGGGAAAGTGACAGTCTTCCCACCAGAAGTTTCCTAATGCAAGGCGCTGGCACTGCAACTGTTATATAACATTTTCATGTTGGTTTTTAAAAATTATTCCCATGTCTGAGTTTAGCACCCTAGTAGGACTGGAGTCAGAATGCACCTAGCGAAAAGGTGTGCCTCTTTTAAAAGAATACCAGGGCATCACCACAAAGCCTGGAAGCTGGCACACAAACAAGCTGAACAGTACGCCAGCCACATTCCACAATATTGCCACTCCAAGCTCTGTTCAATGTGATGTTTTAATTAAACTATGCCTATTCATATTTTTTTCTCAATCTCTCTGCATCAATATTTGAAAGAAATCTCATTTGGAAGTTTTCTTCAAGGTACCTCAGAACTAGCAGCAATATCCATGATCCAGATACTCAAGATTTTTGTATTTCCTAAGATTGTAGTTTATTTCCTAAGACTACAGTTTTATACACAGAAAATAAAGAAGGTTTATGTACACGATTGAACTGCACTCTAGCCTAACAAAATCCTCCATTTACATAAATGCATGCCAGGGCTTAATGTGCTGTTCTACACAGGCAGATATATTCCAGCAATGCTTCCATACACAAAAACATCATTATTGGACCAAGAGAGTTGAGGTAGTAGAATGAAAATCACTGACAGACAAAGTGAAAGATAAAAAGTGACTTTTCTTCCCTTCATGTTCACTTAATGATTGCTTTCTGCAGGAGACAGAAGGAAGAGAGCTGTTAATTATATCAAGTATACACCTCCAGGATAGAGTGAGAGGGGGATGCCATGGCAACTGGCAAATGCAACAGTGAACAAAATGGTCACCCTTTGGTAGGAGTGAGACCATGAAAGAGCTTATCCTTTTGTTCCCCCCATCCCCACCTCCTCCTTCCCCCTCCTTTCTTGTCGTCTTTGCTGCATTAATACAGCATATACACAACTCAGGAAAAACAACTTTTTCTGTAAGGAGTCTCTGACGTCTTGATGTGCAGAAGAAAAGATGAAAATTAGCGTATGTGGGTGGAACAAAAAAAGGGGGGGGGGAACACAAGGTAGAGCTACAGATTATTATTTTTCTAATTATTTAATATTGCACTTATCTTCTCCTAGCCCCAGGGAAGTGCCTTTACAGAAGGCTTTTAGCTGTATCTTGGAGAGAACAGCCTGGTGGTTTGTTGCTTTGCGGGGGTTTTTTAAAGTGAGAATTCAAGAAGAAAATGCTCTAGACATTCAAGGCAGTTCAAAAAAGTCACTCTCATGTTTTCTCCTTGAAGAAAAAAGCCTGAAGACCGTGTCACTGCAACGCTAACTGCATTCCACAGCAGAGGGGGAAAAAGCCACGGAAGTGCCCTCTAGCTTCACCCAGGGAAGACAATTTTTCCTGTTCCAAATGAAATGTCACATCCACTGTAAGGTCGGACACAGACTGTAACATCACGAGACTGATGCTCCAGAGTCAATCTGAGCACTTTTGAGGTTGTGTGGTTCCAGCTGCAGACTCTATACAGCAAGCCCATCATCTACGACTCTCTAAAATTCTTGTGGTTTAAGACTACTCATCACTAGCACTGGAAAGAATTAAACACCGGTGAAAGGAGAAAACAAGACCTGTTACCTGTTTTGAAACTAGAGAAGGGCATTAGCAGCAGCACTAAACCAGTGCCCTCTTCAACAACTCTCTTTTATATTACAGAAGCAGCAGAACTTCCTAAATTCAGGGATCGCATTGGCAGCCCACCAGCAGCCTGAAAGGCTGATTTGCATAACCTGATTGTGCCTTTGTGTTAATAATGAAATTTACTTGTTTTGATTCTGGTGGCAGCTTCTTCATGAAGCATCACGTTTAATTAGATCTGCCACTGAATGCTGCTGAAGAGTTGAACTGCAGGTTTAGAAAGGGAAACGAGGAGAGCGCTGCAAGTCTGGCACCAGGCAGTGGGAGAAGGGGGTCGGGGTGTGTTGCTTTGGAAGCGGCAAGCGAAGCTAAGGGCGAAAGGGAGGATTTCATCAGCGAATGGTGCGGGGAGAGCTCGAGGTTTGCCAGCTGGAACAGGAAAGGGTGGCTGATATTGTCTTTTCTCTCCCTCACTCTTCAGGGATGGAGTTGGTCCAAGAGCAAGGATTTTTTTGCTAAGGCAGCAGCAAGTCTTAAATAACTCGGCAATGTTGAAATAGTCCCTTCTCATGACATTTAGTTCCTATACTATACTGTGAGGAGCCAATAGAAATCTCAGCTGTTACAACGCTCCCCGTTACTAGGGCTTTCCACATACAGTCCCCTATTCTCAAGGGTAACGACACAGGACTAGAGACTTAGTGGCATTTTGGAACTTTGACTTTGAACACTCTTATTTTTAGAGACGTTAAATCCAGCCTTGTGTGCAATATCGATGTCTGCGATGTTTTAAGCTATTTATTTTATATAAATTCGGTTCTCAGGATTGGTGATACACAATATACCCTGACACACAACCACAATGTTTCACCTGTCCTCTTTAGGCTACCTGTCGTGACAGTTTCAACACTAGTCAAAGCTGTAATTTTAGTACTAAGGCACTCAATATTAAGTCCACAGTAATAAAAATACCTTTTCAAAGAAAAAAGGCGAGAAAAAGAATACAGATTTGTTCTTAGACTGAAGTATCTCCACATGCATTAATAGAATATTCTAAGCAATATGAAGCTTCATCCTAGCTTGTGCTGCAATAACCTTCCCGTGACGACAAGTCCTTAACAGCATCACAGACATCATCACTATACATAAAATGAAGAATTTAATACGTCCAATTTTAGGCAGTCAGTGGAAAGGCTTATTAGCAATTCTCTAATTATCTAGAAGCCTCACAACTGCTTTCTGCCAGCATATCCCCTCCTTGGTCTTTAGGACCACACATTTAAGCACAATGCTATGTCAAGGTCAAACTACTCTGCCTCTTAATCTTTAATTCTACCTCAACAAGGCTGCCTTGGTATTCCATTTCCCGGGACCATTAATTCCTTACAAAAATCATAGTTGGCAAGACTAAAAATATATCTTATAACTCAGAGCAATAACTGACTGCTTTCAGGATCTCTGCAAATCTTTTTGATACCATTCTCAGACTGAGAAAATCAAAGAACAAACACTTCAAAATGCTGCTTGACCACAAAGTGAATTAATTGCTAGTGTAACTACTGATGTCACAGTGACCATTACTGGATAGCTGTTTCAGCCCATTTGATAAACGTATCAAAAATCTTGCTCACAATTAAGAACTTAAACGACAAAGGACAAAAAGAGGAGGAATGACTCTCAGCTACACCTGTTCTCCATCCCCGCGTGCTGTACGATGGTACAAATGCCTGTGCCAGCGCAGAGGAACATATACCACGGCAGAGGAAGGAGCAGCCACCAAGGAAGCAGACTTACTTCTTGTGGCAGCTCACTTTAAAGCTATGTTCTGGCTCACTATCATGTCTTCTAGAGGATGTCACTTGGAACAACAAAAACATTCAGAAAACTCCAACACTATCACAACTCGTAAGTTCAATCAGAACTACTTTCTTCCTTTCCTCAGTTACAAAAAGCCCATCAGGTGAGATGGGCTACTGCTCTCCCACCTCTTCCTGCTGCAGGACTACTCCATGACTTTAAATAGTAGCATAAGCAATTAAGTGTCTTTGGAGTCACAACCCCACTCCTGATGAGTCATTACTGGTGGTCATACACACTTCTTTGGAAGCTGCCATAGTCTGAATTAAGTAGTCTCTGGAACTTTAGTCTCTTCATTTTAAAAACAGTGCAATAGGCAATGCTAGAAAATGCGAATACTTGACAAGATATTTTGTTAAATCCTCAGCATACATTAAATTTTGTCATATCATCAATTCAGCAACTTCTACAAGAGCAGTCAAATATGCAACAAGCAGTAAAACAAAACTTTCTGCAGAGCTGATGATTATACTGTTCTAACAGAGAAAATTCAAAGTATTCACTGGGCAACCTTCTGTAACACTGAAAACTGATCAGACAATATTGCCCTTGTCCTCTTAACTCTCAGAATATGCTCAGAAAGACAAACAACAGCATTAATATCAGAGTTTGAGAATGTTGCATAGATTCTGAACCAAAGCGTGCTGAAGTTAATAATGTTTTAAAATGATGTATTCATCATTTTGGAATACTGAAAGAAATCTCTCAGCAACTAACACTGAATACATTTTTATATAAATTACTGGAATTTTGTCCATGTATACTACTCTGTTCCCACGCAACATAAAGGATTTTCCTTTTTATTAAAACCAAAAAAAAAAAACCCATACACATTTTAGTCTCTTCCCCCCATTTCACTTTCACATTAGATAGGGTTATAAACTCAGATTTTACTCCACCATTATGGTTTAACAGTAAATACTTATTACTGTAACACTGAACCTATCCTAATCAAACACAGCACAATTTATTCAGTGAAGTTTAAATCTCTCCCCACTCCTCCCAAATATGGTAATATACATGGAATAATTTATGTCGTTTTTACTAGGAGCTTTTTTGAACTCACAAGACTTTTTGGTTGCCTCTTGAATGACTGTTTCAGTTTCAGCTGCTTCTGCATTAGACATTAAAAACTCAATACCTCCATCAGCAGGATTTGGTAAAGCAAAATTGCGTTTGCTAAGGGAGAGCACCAATTGCTCCTAAAGCAAGAGCTGGATCCAGTTAGGTTTCAGATGTTCACTTGGTAAGATGATGCTCAACTGATTTTAACTGGTGAGATTTCACACCAAACTAGAGCTCTAAATGCTACAGCGTTTTATCCAAGGCTGTACCGAGTACACACACAGGAACACCTTTCTGTAAAAGGTACCAGCACGAGCACACTGTTAAGCATCTGGTACAGAAGCTAAGCCACCCCTCAACTACGGACAGCAGCCATGGCTAGAAAGGACCCCTGTCTGAAACACAATCTTCTGTTTCTGGCATGAGCAAGGTATGTCACCGCCCTATGCAAGATCTCAGGATAGAATATCTACATTAATTTCTTCACTGATGTGTCACATTTCAGCAGAGAATATTTCCATTTTGACGGTTCTCCAGGAGCTCAGGAACTTAACTGTGGCAAGGTCTTGTCCCACCATCTTTTCCTGCCTTGTTCAACGCTGGGAGCCGACGTTTCTAAGCCACTTCCCATGTATTTAGCTAACTTTGTAGGAGAAGATGCTAGAGTCTTATTGGCTCCACACATGTTAACACTGCATCAGTCACCAGGACTACAAAGGACTTCTGGAATCCAGTGAAAGGGTCACAGTATTGCCAAGCTATTAAAAAGATTAGATCTCATCACAAAAGTGTAACAACCCACTTTGTCACATTCTGTTTACTGATTGTTGTATTGTTTCCTGCTTATGCCTGAAGAGACATACAAAAAGCTTTCAATGGAGTTGTTAAATATTTAGGTTAAAAACTCTGACTGGTCTGGAAGAAAGCTGGAAATCCATAATTCAAGTAATTCCTAATTTTAGTAGCAAGCGAAAACTTTCATAAAGAAACCATATACTGCCAGGAACTGCAAAATAAAACAGCCAGCAGAGAAAGCAATGTATCAAGGTGGATTTTGTGTTCAATTTTTTTTTTTTTTTTTTGGACTGTCAATTTCTTGGTGTAAGTGACTGAAGAACCACAGGCCCTGTAAACCTACTCAAGTCTCCAATAACAACGCATTTCTCTGGGCTGCAGCAGCTCTACACATGACATCATCTGTTTACAGAAGACAAATACTTGCCAATTTTAAATAAAAGAGGATTTAGCCTGTTGAAAACAGACAGGTGTCTACAAGAGTGGCTATTCCTGTGTCTCCACGCTAATTTATAGTGTTACACTAGCAGTAGGGCAGCTTCTCATGGCTTACAAGATCCTGCTAGAAACGGTCAAAAATTATACTGCAGTACGTAATAATATCATTAGCTGGGACTGCTTCCTAAAAGGGAACACTAACAAGCTTCAAAGTGCATCACGTTAAGCACTATGTTTTATTTCAAGTGATTTAAGAGGAAATCTCATCACTTCCAGTGCAGGTAAATCCTAGCTCACCTATTGTATCTACTTGCAAGATTAGTTTGTGTGCAGGTTCTTCACCACTTTAACCTTTTGCCACATGCCCGAGTACCTGTTGACTTTGCTGGAAGAGCTGGCACAGCAATCGCATACCCCGGATCAAGAAAGCCCAGCAAGGAACTTGGCTGATACACGCAAGTTTGTTGAGTGGTTTGTAAAAAGGTGAAAATGTCCAAAAAGCAAAGATTAACATTACTTTCTAAAGAAGCTTATTCGCAAATTCTTTTTATTTTGAAGTCATAAAATCTCAGTGTGATGACAGCCATTTTTTCCCCAAGGGACACTAAAAAAAGTCTTAACATGCTGAACCAAGATTTCTTTACTAAAACAAAAAATTAGGATTTTAAATACCAGACTATGAGCAGAGAAACACTTCTACAAGAATACCTCTCTTGACATTTCTGTTCATTTATCTAGTTCAATGGAAAAACATTACCAACTTCCTGAGAGGCACAACTGGACAAAGCTACTACCATGAAAATCTAATAAAGAAAAATCCTCTTACTCTTGCATCTTCTCCTGTTACTCTGCTAGGAGATGCACATTTTCACTAAATGCACTGTTAGATAATTTTTATCTCAGTATTAACAACTGGAAACATTTATGGATACTCAAAGACTCAGATTTCTATACAGCACAGGGCAAAAACACAGGCTGGCATTTCTCCTGACAGCTAAAACTAACACCATTTCAGGAAGAAATGTAGCAGGAGGGTAATCTTGTGTAGAACAAATGCTGCGTAACACAGTCTGCCCTGAGTCTACCCTCCTGGACAAGGCAATAATCACCAATAAAACAGTATCATCAAAATAAGATGAGGAGAACAAGTAAGCATAGATTCAAGAAAATACTGCATGAAAACATAAGGTTCAAGCTCCACTGAAAGACACGTATCTTAAATGGAAACCAAAAAACCATATCTGGAACCTTTCACAAAAGACACAGAAATACCTGCTTTTCCTGAAATTGTAGAGTAGTCAGCCCTAAACCTTGTTACAGGAGTTGACCTACACCCTTGATTTTCTTCAGCTCCACTAGGCAGAAAAACCTAAAAGGAAGACCTCTTAACTCTACGTAATGCAGAAGGTTCACCTTGTAAGTTGTTCTACCAATTAACCAGCATCTCTAACACAGTTGGGCTTCAGTTTTGGCAAAGCATTTGTCACGTACGTTAACACACTGCAGGATCACCAGATAATATGCATTATTTGAGGTTAGGTTGAAAGATCTGAAGAACAGAGACAGTGTTCCAGTGATAGATACTGGATTTGCTCCAGAAATTAGAAGAATTATCTGGAGGTTTAAGAAATGGATGTATTTTGAAAAACAAGTATAGGTATTCAAATCCTTTTCACATTAAGACAATATTTAACTTCTTAACATCAGGACGTACCTCCTTAAAAGCTTATGTTTTCGCGAAGCAGAGATGGATGTATTTTACAGATGAAAAGGCTCATGCAAATTTGAAGGATTCCTGGAAGAAATTCTGAGAGATTTTTACTGTCTTTCCATTTTAATGAAAATTAGTGCCTAGGCAAAGGGAAAGACTCAAGGAACGGAGAAGCAAGCAATTCTCCTCCTCCCTGCAACCATAAGACTTTTTTTCTGGTAAAAGCCTGCCAAGTTGGAATGCAGTGTGTGGATATCTCAAGACTAGTCATAGCATGTACTTCTTGCATACTTCTGCTGGGTAAGACACATGACAGAAAGATGAAGTTACAGGAGATGATGGGAAGATGAAATAATAGAACACATACTTGAGAGACAAGAGACAAACTGCAGAAAACCAGAATAAATTTCTGCAGCTCATAAAACAAGTTTGTTCAAGACATTTCTGGAAGAGTTCTACTTTAAATCAGAACTGAACATGATTCAACATATGCACATAGTTATCTACCTTTCCTGTACAGAAAACCTTAGAGATGCCTCCTGGTTTACACATTAACACATGATACAGACCACCACTTGTGAAATACTCAAGACAACAGAAGGTTTCTAAGCTGCACTCCAACAGATTTTTTCACATGTTTTTAGACAAATACTATTTTAATTAGAGGGCTAGCAACTGGCAGCAATCAATAACACAGGCTATGCTTTCAGAGCATAAAACAGGCACAAAGCCTTGAGCAGTATTACAAACACAGATTATGAACTAGGAACATAGATTTTTTTTTTCTTCAGAATGTATTTTAATCTTCTAGTCCAAATTTGCTGAATAACTGCTTCATTGTGTGCTGGTGGCAAAAATTATGGGAAGTACAAAGCTAGAAAATACTTTGGAGCTTTCAGCTGATGGTTCTTTGGCAAAATGAATGACTACTAAACATGTCATTCATCCAGTTTTCTTCTTGGCTTTGTTTTCACATTAAGGACTGATAAATAACCATCCCTTTAAAGCTCTACAATTGTTTGCTGGATAAACCCAGGGACTACAAGCTAAAAAAACCCCTGAGTAATATAACGGAGTTAAAATGAAATTCTCAACTATGCAAGCTGAGAGAAAAGATATTTGTTATTTCTGGAGCAGAGTGCAATGGTAGCAAGGGAAGAGCCGATGAGGCTGTTAGCCCTTAGGGATCAGAGAGAAGTAATTACTGGCCATGAAATGCTGAGGAATGATGTGGACGTGAAGAAAATTGTGGTATGCCTTAAGTATCTAAATCTGAAGACTGTTTGGGGTTTCCCCAAAAGCTTCTGAGCATGCAGAGTATCCTTCAAGCCTGATATCATCAGTAGCAATGACCCTAACAAAAGGCATGAGGTCCCTGCACTAGTCTGGCCCCCACTTATCTTAGATGACAAGAATACAAGAAAAGTAGATATTTCTAATTGCTGCAAACACCCAGAGACAGATTAAATAATTAGAGCTTGTTACAAGCAGCCAGGGCCTTCACAGAGCTTACCTGTTTCTGTGCTGATGCTCCCATGTGCACCTGGCAAAACTTGACTGCCTGTTCAAGTGCTGCTTCTTCATCCACCTGAAAACAGAATCACAACTAATGAAGTCGTGATTACTTAGCTCATATATAAATCCAATTAAATTCAGATAAAATGGGGATGTAGAGCATGGGACTAAGGGGGAGAAGCAGCACTTCAATGCAGGAGAGCTATCTTGAGTTATTCAGGAGTATATATTCAAAGATACACAACTCTCTCAACACAAACTACCACTTAGCATGAAGAAACCTCACAGACATAAGGTATTACAGCTCTTAACTGATTTCAGAAATTTGGTTCCAAAACATGAAGGGTCCTACTTTTCCTGTCCCCAACCCACCCAGCAGTGGTCTCATCAAGAAAGCAGTGCTTTGGGAGATATTTATCTCCCCAACTTTTGAACAGATATAAGGTCAGTTTCATACTACTTGGTTTGGCAATTATTGTTATTCTACAATCATGTCAGAGTTCACATAGAAAAATTACAATGAGTAACAAAATACCTGTTTAATCAGCATGTATGTTTCAGACATGATCTTCTCAATTTTACCCAGGTCATAGGCCATAACTTTCTGACCTTGCTGCCACACTCGATAAGCATCGAGCAGAAGTGTTTTCCCAGACTCCACATCCTCAAGTAGTTTCCTCTTCCTGCTTGATCTCTGGACAGGTTCTTCTGTAGGTACTGCTTGAACTACTCCTTTAGCTGCCTGCTGCTGCTGTTTTGAGCTGATGCTTAGCTCTTCCAAAGAAAGTTCTGGAGTTCGGCTCTCTGGAGCTCTTTCCTTTGAGTTCCTGCCAGACTGAGGACGGTCTGGCTCACTGCGTTTACATGAAGAATCAATCTTTTCAGGGTCATTGGAATATCCATCAAGATCCATAGGTTCAACTGAACCAGGCCCAGGGAGCTCTTTAATTTCTTTGTCATTCTTGTCCTCTTGTTCCAATATGTCCATAGCATTGGGAATTTGTCCCTGGGTCACTTCCTTTACTCCATTTTCAGTACTATGTACTACTCCATCCGATAAAACTGGTTTTTTGGGAAGAACATCCTTCCCCTCTTCAGCACTAGTTTTATTCGAGACATCTGTTGTCATCCTTCCTGAAGCAAGGTTAGACGACTTGGAACTCTGATCTTCTGAAACCTTAATAAAAGAAGTCATTCTTCATTGTTATTACTGAAATCAAACTATTTGAGCACAGCTACAACTACCATGAATATTGACAATGAGTACTTTGTATTACTGCCTCTGCTGAGGAAAAGGCATTTATTCTATGTCCATTCTTGTTTGCTCCTGAATATCAATAATCCAAGCCACAAGTCTCACAATTAAAGTATTTTAATCAGTTAAAACATGACAGAGAAATCAACAGCACAGGCTGAACCAAAGCTGCAATGCTGTGGGTTTTCTTTCCCCTCGCTACTTCAGTCTATACTACGGGATCCAACCAAATAAAATCCAAGGCACAATATTTTCTTCTAAAAGTATTGCAACCAAAACTGAACCTGTTTCTGTTGGCAGCTGCAGATTAACCTGAAATTATGAATCTTCCCTTTGGTTGCTCTTACATAATTTTCTTCTTGTTAGTAGATCAAGAAGTATGTTAAACTCTGCTACAGTGTTTTATTTTTTGTACCTTTAGTTTGGTGATGGTTCAAAGGTAGAAAATCTCAGTACTTCATCTCTTTCAAAAACTGCTGATGATTGATTCTTCCATCCAGATTTATGAACAGACTATTTCAGACACAGGAGTTCCAGTGTTCTCAAGGATGTTTTTAACAACTTGGAAAACCCTTAGGAACAAGCTCTTCCTTGAATGAGTTTACCGAATAAACCTCCAATTTCCAGTTACCTTAAGCTGGAAATTATTTAGTCTCTATATGACTTTTTAAAAATTAAATCTAAATTACAATTAAATGTAATAGAAGGTGTGGTGCTGTCAAGAACTAGCAGTTAAAAATGCCTAGGCATGTAATATCTAGTTGCCTGATTCTGTTTTGAAAGGAATCTTAGTTCATCTTAAAAGGGAATTTCCAACAGGTCCCACCTGAAAATGTAGCTGTTCTTATGCTCCATGTAACTACCATAGTTTGAAATTTAAGGGACAGTCACACCAAACTTACTGGAATCCTTTCTCAACAACCATATTTGTTACTGGATTTCAAAAATTAAATACAACAATGCTGGTAGAAAGTTTTCTGTGTAGTTGCATATAAACAACAGGCGTTAGAAATAAGTGATAATAGCATAGCCCTTCAGCCTCAGGAGATCTAGGAAATGAGTAAACCAAACCCAGAAAAATCTAATTACTAAATCAACCACCATTAAATGCCCTGCTGCCTTACCTGCGTCAGATCGTTTAGAGTGTCCTCCAACACTTTCACTGTAAGCACAAAGGCTTGTTGGGCCAGAACTTGGCGATCTGCATCACGCAAGTACTTCCTGTGCCACAGTCAGATAACAGAAATTAAGCTAACTGCCAAAAGCTTCTAAGACTTCAAAAGCAAGAACCAGGGCATTAAAAAAACAACGAAACAAAACCAACACAACAATTTTATAACAAGTTAGAAGAAAGCAAACAAAACCACTACGCAGTTGTATATTGAAATTTAAGACCTTGGCTGTGTTCCCCTCCCCACAATCAAAGACCACATGCCTGAAGCGGAAGACAGCACTATCTACAAACAGAAGGGAGGAAAAGACAACAAAAACAGAAAACAAAACCCAGAGCAAAACAGACATCCAGAAATACAGTTTGCTTATATTAAGCCTTCTGTGCCCTTCAAATACCAGGTTTTTGTTCAAACATTTTTGTGAAAAAGCATATTAGTGACTCAAAGCCATCCTGAACTGTCAGATGATTTTCATGTTCTGGATACACCACGTATGTAAGATTAAGGACCTCACCAGATCTTCTCCTCCTGGTCATACCAGCTGCCTTTGAATCTAGTTTTTTCAGAGCTAAGACACAGGTGTGCCAGTAACTTCTTTCCTATTTAGTATTATTAAAAAAATATTGTATATGTAAAACTTGTTCACTCTACAGCTTTAATTTACTAGAGCATTGTAACTTCAGTGCACTCTGACATGATGCTTTAGTCCACTTTCAAGGAAAACGTTTCCAGCCATCAATCCCACTTAATCCGAGTTTGATGGAAAAACTGAACTTCTATTTCAGAATTGGCTGGTTTAAATGAGCGGGCTAAAAATCAAGCAAATAATTTTCAAGGGTACTATTTCAGTCAAAAAGCCAACATTTTTAATATGCATATTTTCTCTCCATTACATTAAATTCATCATTTTATGGTTTGGTTTTCAGATGAAAGACACAAAAACTTGACTGCTCATTAGTTCAGTAATAATCAAAGGTCAGCTAGAAGTGCCCTGTTTTTAAAAATAGGGCTGTTACAGACATACACAAGACACACCCAAAATACTTGCATTTATAAATTCCTGTAACAATTGCAGCTCACCATGGCTGGCACTTGCTGATCCAACATATCAAAATTACTTGTTTGTTAAATTCAGTCTAGACTTATAAATAACATAATATTTTTAGCAGAACTGCGAGCTTGCTTAGGACAGAATTTAAACCTTCTATGGTCCAGTAGTTCTGACATGCTAAATGTCAAACTATTTTTGGCTTCAAGTTTGCTGAACATGTGGCAACATATTCCTAGACATACTACAAACTATGCAAATTCACATGCACTCACACTCAAAAACACATGAAGAAACTTTCAACGCCTCCAACTTATCGCCATCAATCCTTCAGTTCCATTTTTTAAGCATTTGCCAGAGACTAATTTCAACATTTCCCACTCAGCAAGCTACATTGCTTCAATGTTTTCCTCAGATATTTATTTTTGTCTTCCTATTGATAGGAATCTGCATTTAGTTCACATTAAATGATTTCTTTTTTCTTAAATAAGGTTAATGCAATTAAAATTAGATCACTCCTGAATAGGATAAGCTTTTTAAATAGCATCAGCTGCCAATAGGCACATACCCATTGTTCAGTCATCAAGGATTACAGGAAGGCAGGATGCCTGGGCCGTGACCTCCCTCACTGGACATGGCTCTTATGCAAGAGGCCAGCAGAGGAGTGCAGAAGTCATGATGCTCTATTCCACCAGTGAATCCCACATGACAGAATACCTCTGCAAATCTGTTAAGGCAGCTGTATGGCTGCTCTGAGCTTCCAGAGAAAGGCAGAGAAATTCTAGACTCTATTATGGAATCGTAATCCTGAGAAAAGTTAACCCTCATTCCACTACGCTCCCGAGGGAATCTGTCTAAAGACTTTTTTCCTAAACTAAGAACATCTTTAAAGAAAATAGCTACACAGTAAACAAAATACATTCAAAGTTTTACAAAGTAATGGATTAAAATAAATCTACCATACTTTCCCTGATCAGGAGTCCTCTGTAGCATGGATGAGACTTTCAGCAAGGTGTTGTAATCCTTTAGTTGTGACAGCACATTTAGCAGTAAGACAATAGAGCGGTTCATATGAGATGCAAAACTGCCCGGGCGGTCGATCTCATCCACGGGGATGCGCCAGATTCCCTGCAGAGAAAGGAAAAGGAGAAACCTCTAAAGAGGGATCCAACTGAAACGGACAGAAATTTTAAGATACGGGTTGGACTCCACAGCCTACCGAATTTCACCGAGGGTCAGGGGAATAACGGACAAACAAATGCTGTGGTGCTTCAGGCAGGGAGATCCAGATTTAAAGGCGACGGATTCCTACCAGTAGCAAAAGCAGGAGGCTTGCAGAAGCCACAGCACACCTTCTAAATATGCTTCTGAACTATTCCCAGAAAAAAGCAGGCAAAGCCTAAATTATATTGTGCATTTTTCTTAAATGTCTGCGAACACGCCTTCCTAAGCCAAAGCTCAACTACCGTAAAAACAAGGAGTAACCTAAAATAAGTTATCCTGGCCTGAAAGCTGCTACTCTTGTGCAGCCACAGCAAGATTCTATCTTCGAATAATCTGTTACGAAATGCCTTAGGAACTTTGTTACTGCCTTAATATCATCAGTGTTCACCATGGCACTAACCAGTCTGATAGGAAGATTCAGATTCCTCAGCAGTATCAATGTCCCAGTGGCACAGTCAAATACTTGTGCATCTAATTAAATTTCTGGGACAAGGGAATCTTTGGGGGGTAAGGCTGGAGACTGAGAGAAAATAATTCAATTATGGTTAGTCAGCTCAGATTTTGCAGTGTCTATTAAGTGTAAGGAGATTTTTTTGCAGGTGTTCAATGCAAATGCTGTCAATACACTAGTCAACTGTATCTGAAAAATGCAATGCAAACACTACCATGCTTGCATGTTAGTACGTAACTTATGGCTATTCACAAAAACTGCTGTTTCATCAGTGCAAACCCTTCCCTCCTGCTTTATTCAGTTCTGAAACCTTTCCTGTAGCAGCTCTAAGATAAAAATCCTCTGGTTACGTATACCATTTTGTGACAATGCAAGAAAGAACAGTCTCACTGACAGCAGTACCTGGCTGAAAACGAATTTTGCTTTCCAAAGCTGTTTAAAGAGCAGGATATACAAATATTTACACTTTTATCCCTGTTTAAAGGTCTTGCTTCGCTATTTTTAGCTTTACTTTCAGTGTGAGCAAAATTCTTCAGAACTTAATGCAGGGTGGAAGCAAAGAAAATTATTACTGCAATCAGAAATGACATTTGACCACAAAAGAAGCAGATACGTAACCTGCTTGTCTACAGCGGACCCTCCCCCTGCTTGTGTTCAGAGAATCTGCAGTTCTACTCCATAGGATGTATAGGAACTTGGGAAAAAACACCACACAGTATTAGTGTTTTTAAACAGGGAACAATGACTTCAACTAGATATAATGCACAGACAGTTCTGCCAGATTTTCTCACTCTTGCTTTTCCTCACGTTCTCTACTCTTATTCCCCCCTACTGATGACAGAGAAAGTAATTTTTCCTTTGTTGCCTGAAGCCTTCTTTCGAAGATTTTTTTGTAGCCCCCCTTTTCCAAAAAGTACCTAAAACCATATCATGACTGATCCTCCAGGCACAACCTTCATTTCCTCCTATCCCCAACTACCAACATCCTCAAGTACCTTCTGCAGCTTGGTGGCAAAGATCTGATCTGCTCGTGAGGCTCAGTAGCTTTCGAGCACATACAGATCTTGAGGTAACACTTCCATAAAACAGCACATACTTTATTTAGAGAAGCTTTTTCTTCCACCAAACTACACAATTATTTTCCTTCCAGGCTACAGATGAGACACACACATTCTGGAGCTGATATTTTTTGCTTCTCTGCACGTATGTAAACTGGGTTTCTGCCAAATCCTAAAACGACTGAATACCTCACAATGGCACCATAGCACAACAACCTACTTAGCCAATTTAATTGTACAAAACAATTTACGGCCAACTTAAATGCATACTGTAGGAACGGAAGACAGCCAATGTGCAAGTTCCTCATCTTTTTCAGCATTATCTCATCCTTCAATTGAATCAGGCAGATCACCTGGACGGAGCTTTCAGATACCATATCTAGAATCCTTGGAAAATAATTCTGCAGCTCTTTCTCACGTGTCCCATGTATACCCTGGAAACTACAGTAATGCAGTAAACCCATTTGCAATGACAAAATATGCTAATTGCAGCAAGAAAGCCTGCAAAGTGACAAAGTTCAACTGACAGAAACAGAGTTGCCTATTTTGGGGAATGCTGCTCTTCCATCTGTCTACAACAGGCCACATCGAAGAGCTGAAATTAAAACTACCGTTAGGAGTGTTTATCACTGCAGTTACAAACGAAGGTCTGCTTTCAAAAGGAAAGTCACTCACCCTTCATGTGCTGGCTTGCAGTTTTACAAATGCAAGCCAGCAATACACAAGTTACATACCTGCCTGTTTCACATGCAGCCTCAAGCCCAAAGCAGAAAGAAACCCGCCACCAGGACTCCGAACAAGTGATTTCATTAAGCAATATGCAACACGCGGATGTTAGAGTGAGTTTATCAGAATTTATTTCATGAGTGATGATTTCTTTTTAAGACTGCAATTTGAGTCAGAGACTAAAGAACCAGTCTCATTCAAAGCTCTCCCAAAGAGTTTAACTAAGCCCACCAGGCATGAATTTTCCCTTCCTAGGTATAAATAACCTTCAGGAAAATATTTCTGAATTCAAATCATACACTGCAGCTTTTTAGAAAAGCTCAATGCTAGACTGTTTTGTTAAAAAAAAAAAAAAAAAGAAGATACAAATGCAAAGCTTGCAATGAAAAATAACTGGGGAGGAGACTGGGAAAAGTTACCCAGTTTGATTAAAAGTTTTCATATCATTTGAAATTTCAGATTTGTTAGCAAAGTACCTCACTTGAAACCATACACACAGAGAAGTGCAGATCCTTATGACAGACGTTCACAGCTCTTTGAGAGGTTTTGTTACTGATTATCACCACTCTGGCCACTTGACAAAGTGTCTCCAGCTCTGGCCACCAAAAGGATTTTACGTCCAAGCCACCGCTCCCATTTGCTGGCCACTGTTCCTGCAGCTGAAAGGTTCTCCTCCCTTCTGCAACAGCCAGCGAAGCAGTTTACATGAAACTAGAGGAAGGAGTGAGACGCTTCCAACAACGCCAAATGCCTCTCAAGATCCAAAACATCAAGCTGCTCTCCCTGCCTTCCTGGCTAAACAAACCTGCTGGAAGGGCTGGGGGCAGGGGAAGCAAGCCTGGTACACGAGCCTGATCTGGGAGTACATGAAAATACTGCAGATAACTTAATACTGAATTTTACATTTAATACAAAACTGAGTAACAAAGTCAGTATGCCATACTCCTGGAGACACTTTAAAAATGTTTTTCAGCTTTCAACCTGCTGCACAACCTCCCACTGCAGAAAAGCTGGAGACTCAGGGAGGAGAAGCGGACCGTGCTGCACAGGGGTTTGTGAGCACGAGCTACTGCAACAGTGGGTACTTTCTAACTCAGCCACTGGAAATAGAAAGGAAGGAGGTGCTTATTATGCCTCCACCCTGCTTACTCCGGAACTTTACGGGAGGGGATTCCCTGGGGTTTAGGAATGCCTCTCTAAGGAGAAATCGGTGACAGTTCTCAACAAATCCCAAACTTCTCCGGAGATGGCTGCTGCTGACACTGCAGAGCTTCAGCGCAAGCCATTTTCTAAGCAGACATCAAACTTTACTCTCTCAATGCTCCATGGTTTCTCTTCTTAAGGAAATGGAGAAACGCTAGTCATACTTCAGATCATCCAATTCACATACAACAAGCAAACACATAAAAAACCTACTGCTACAAATAAAGACCTTCAATTACTTACGACTCAATTCTCCTTTTTTCTTTTTTTTTTTCCCAAAGAGTCCCAGAAGTGCAAGTTGCGCCACATACAACAAGCTCAACTGCACTGCTGCCTTCAAGAGACCGAAGCAAAACCAAACACTTCTTCATTTGTCAGGCTCAGTAATGTCCCACTAAGAAGAAGTCTAATTTAAATATTATTTTAAGACTGTTAGAAATATGACAAAACTAACAAACCAACTAAAGTGATGTGGGGAAGCCACTGATTAATAATGCAACAACCTACACAGTATTTTAAAATCAGAAGTTGAACTAAGCACAGTTGCATAATCCCTGGAAAGCTCAGACTTCATTAGACGTTTTTCCCTAAAGTCGCCGTCTTAATACAGGGTAAAGCACAACATACTGAAGTACTACCAGCTTTACTCACGTCCTCTCTGCAGTTACTTAGGTCAACAGTAACACCTTGCACTGGGGGCCCGAAAAGGAAAGGAATATGGTTCAGACGGAACAGTTTCAACACAAGCTTTGGAACCTCACTCTTTTCACAGTTCCCTGCACACCCCTACTCGTCCCTGTAAGCACTGCTCTATTTAGTGTTCAAGTCGGTTAAGAGTGTCTTTGCTTGACTCACCATTTCCTGCTAGTTCTGAGCGTACCCATTAAACCCACCGCCCTCTCCCCCATTTAGCAAATTACTAAACCACCTTTTCTCATCCAATCTTAACATGCTCCCTTATCTCTCATTATTTTACTCTGTCGCCTGATTCTGGCTTTTCTTCTTTTCTACAGACAATTCTATTATTTTTCTTTCTCAATTCCTCATTTCATCCACCTTGCTATTCAGTACATAGTGGAACAATCTCACCTCTGTGAAGAGGAATGCGAGTGGGTACAAAAATAAGAAATGAAAGCAGCTACATTCAGAAAAAAGGAATTATTAGCTGCAGGGACTTGTGTCACAAAGAAAAAAAAAAGAAGCCCCTGTTTTCTGTGGGTAACTCAGCCAATTTCAGAGAAATCTTACAAACTTTTTTCAGAGGATTTCAGTAGCACTCCTCTTGTCTACTGTTAGTCTTGTTCACATATTACAGTAACATCATATAAAAATAGTATGACAATAAATAAATGACATTTTATCAGCCTGGAAAAGGAAACAGAAGACAAAACTGCAGCAATGTCCTTTCAATAAATCAGAACCAAGCAGGATTACAATTCCTGGTCTACAAGGTAAATATTGTCTATTTCTTTTCTTCTTTTTTAAATATAGAGAGACTTGGAAGTGAATAAACAGCTTGTATGCTTTTTGGAAGAACTGTGGAATTCTGTGGCATTATTTTAGCAAGAGAGCCGCATGAGAAGTATTGACAAATGGAAATACACCACATGCTCCAATTATCATATGCTGATAACAAAACACAACAGACAATTTTCAACTCTTCTCTCTTCAAAATACAATGTATCTTCAGAGTCTTAATTTTCAGATTTCCAATTTCTAGAACAATTGTTTTACCATTGACTTGACAATAAATTGGTTTTAACCCTATGAAAAGGACACCCAAGCCACAGCCGCTCGGAGACACTATTATATGTGAGCCTGAGTCAGGAACATACACACAGGAGGCAAGGAAAGGGAAGTAATTTCCTTGCTGCATAAGCCATTACATAAAACCAGAAATGCCTTGTTAAGATGATGAGTTACAAGTTCAGGTGGAATTAGTGAAACAGAAACTGAAGTCTACAGATAGCCTTTGCAAAACACCGGGTTTGGCCGCTTGCCAGGCTGAACTTAGAGGGTTTTGCTCACTTGGTAGGAAGGCTTGAGGAGGTTTTACTCAGATGGTTCCCATGTACCATGTGATTTCACAACAATGTCAACAGAAAGTCTCATCGTCTCTTTTTAAAGGGAAATGGCTAACTAGACTATAAAAGAGGAAATAAAGAATCCATTCTACTCCGTGGCTACAATGGAAAGAAAGGCAGAGAAGAAATAGAGAAGGAATGACAGGGTTTTCCCTTAAAACCTGTTTTGAAGGTGCAATCCTCTTCAAGCAATGACACAGCTGTGTTTCCTCCAGAGCTCTGCAATGGTGAGCAGACATCACTCACTTGAAAATCCAGGAAACACAGGAGGTGTGTGCGTAACGCATCATCCCCCGGACGAAGGCGACTGCTCCCTGCACTGCTTTCCAGGTTAATGCCAACAGCACCAGTGGAGTGTCCGTCCCCAGATAATTCCAAGAAACAATCCTTAGATTCCCTCTTGTCTAACCCCTCATCTCTCTACTCTGCAAATCTGGGGGGCTAAAGCAAAGACGGATTTGAAGATGTAACTGTGGAACGCTGTTGGTTTTTTTTCTCCCCCCACTGCCAACATTAGGAGAGGTTCCTTTTTCAACACCTGGACAACTCCTCAAGCTGGAAGGTCAGTTACTGATAAAAAGAATTTTGGACAAATTTAAGTACATTTTATTGTCTCTCCTTCAGAATTTGCTCCCTTTTATCAGCTGTATTTTAGGAAAGAGAGAAAAAGGGATTGGTTAGGAAAGGACTTAAATGATCAGCAGTAAGTTTCATTCACTGTGTCTTGCAGCCAATCCAGGGTTTAAAAAGGAGAGAAAGAGGCTTGCCAAAGGGACGCAGAAGAGAAGTCATCTGGAGATTGAGTCAGGTACCTCTATCTACTTAAAAAAAAACCCCACTGAGAAAGGTGCCTGCTCACCCATGTAGGAATTTCTGATTCTGCCTTTGGTACTTCAGTATCTTTTTTGGGGGTATATTTTGGTTTATGTCCTGTCCCTGTCTGAAAGAGCCTAGAATTCTTTCTTTTGAAGAACATAAAGCACAGAAATCCAAAGAATGCAGAATGCTTCTAGATCTTCTAATAAGCAAATAACTTGATGCAGAAACCTAATAAAGAAGATGAAACCACTGACAGGAAATCTCCTTACCAGGATTTTGCATTTCTTCAGACATTCTCAGAGACCAGAAGCAGGAAGATTTCTTTACCACCAAAATAAATGGTTAGAAGCACACATCTAGAGAGTGACAGGGGTTCTGGTTTTGCCCAGCAGCCAGCCTTCCATTGTTTTAAGAGGATTTTTCTGCTCACATCTTTTCTGTGTATCTGCTACAACCAGACTGCCTGGCATGAGATGCAAACGGTACTCAAAGCTAATGAAACAAGCTTGGCACAGTCCTTCCATCTGCCTGAAGTGGGCAGGCTCCTGCATTAACACCCTGCAGACATTAGCAAACTCTCACTTTTCAACAACATGTGGGATTATTCTAATCTAATTCCACAGGTCTACGATATACACACGCACATTTACTATTATCACCTAGAAACCTTTTACAGAGAGTAACAGGTATTTAGGGGACGTTGCTCACCTGAGCTATTATAGGTTCCACCTTAGGATGAGATGAGCTAGAAATTACTATCTCCCCTGAATGCAAAGGATGATGACTAAGTCACAAAGGGTGACAAATGTTAGAGGAGATAAATCCCAACTGGCAAGTCCGCAAGGCAGTTCTGGTCTCTATCAGCAGCATACTGAGGTTGAGCCTCACTTCTCATTCTTATTCCTAGAGGTGGTGCTGCAGAACCAGAAAGAGAACTGGGGCTTAACACAAAGCTGGGAGAAGTCATCGGTTGCCAGAGAAGGGCAAGTTTCAGGATCATGATATTTTTTATGTAGACCCCTACAGTTCTGTCACTAGAGTGACTGTCCCCATCTCCCTGGGTGGAGGCAAGTTACTTCAGCAAAAATTGCTTCAGAACACAGAACTATCAGCTATCAACTCTGCCCAGTAACACCCAAAATTAGTGAACCTGGCACAGTGTATTACTAGCATTATCCTGAGAACGTTCCTGTCTTAATAATACGAGATTAGGACAGTGTAACAAAGCCCAGGTATAAAGAAGAGCCATTAGAAACACTCAGCAATCTAATGAGATAAATCTCTTAAGGCCCACTCTCCAAAAGGCAGCATTTCCACTGCTCTGGGAGAAACAACAGGACAGTGCTAAAATGGAGAAGAATGTTAAACGTAAGACAGATGTTCAAAAGGATGTGGAGAATGATACAATCTGTGGAACGTCCAAATGGGCCAAGGGCAAAGCATCTGCCACAAGCAAGAGAAGGTGGATTTTTCAGAAGAACATCAGCTAATTTTCAAGTTAAGTGAATGAATGCAGCGGAGGAAAAATGCTAAATCTTACACAACTTTAGGTACGTGAACAGCAGGTAGGTATCTCCAGCTTACACGGATTCACCTCCATTATCTAGGGCACAATACATGGTACTAGAACAAAAAGGAGGACAAGAACTTCATAACATTAAGTATGCTAACTGTTCAGATTTGGTACATTTGAAATGTAGAATTATGAGCTGTTTGTAGATTCTTCATGCTGAAACAGTGCAGTAATGATCCCCTAGAACAGGATGCCATCTTTTATTATTTCAGTAGGCTTGAAAGATTTTCCAAGATCTGAAGAAACACATTTTTTCCACCTACTTAAACATTCAAGTTCTAGATGTAAATTACTCATTACCCAATACATAAAATATAAGTCACTATCCTTTTAGTAGCAAGACAGTCTCTGCATAAGACTCAACTGATTTTGAATATTGTTTTACTACTCTGAGTAGTAAACTAGGCTGTCAGAGTGCTAAAAAGTCCTTTTACCAAAATACTTAAATGTTTATGCCAAAAAAGCCTGCTCTTCAATCCTCCAAACTTTACTTTGCAGCACACAAAATGCTTAACTGCCCACTCCCGACGGCCCCACAGCTGACACCCAGCACCCCTGCCCTGACAGCACAGAGTGTCTTTCAGCTTTTAGACTCTCTTCTACACAATGACACAAGCATTAAAATATCAAGGCAAGAAGCCATAAAATCCCAGCGTTTTCAAAATATTTCAGCACATCCAAACAATACTTAGAAAAAGTAACATTCACCTGTATGTTTTACAAATGTCTCACCAAGTTAGCCAAGTTAGACTCAAAAACTCAGAAAATGCCAAAAGCTGCAGAGTCTCAGGTTCAATCAGTAGCGCGGAGGAAAACGCTATCATTTCAGAGAACACCGATAAGCACTCAATGCTTTTTCTTGTCAGCGCCTAATCACTAGAATACATGGCATTAGGAGATCCTGCTGAACGAGGTCTTTGAGCCTGAAGGAACATAAACCAGAACGTCCAGAGAACACTTGCTACTAGTTTCCATCACAGTTTTTGAAGAGAGAAAACCCTGTAAAGCAGTATCACATGGCAGCTCATAAAATACAATCAAGTGATAATCTTTAAAACTACTAGAGAAGAGCTTTCAACTTACTTTCAGCTTGATATAAAATTTCATCTTCATATAAAATTACCTAGACACATTCTCCTTATGATATCTTTTGGCTGTGATGCATCCTTCAGACACAGGAGTTTCTCTAATCTCAGTGCATTGTGAGTGAACATGCAGCCACATCATCTAACTTTGGGGTCTTTTCAAAGGAGTATACTTTTCCTCAGCGACACGTTAGGCATAGCTTCTGTCAACTGACCTGCTATGAAAAAGTAAGTAGGTTTGAGGTGATGCAACACAAAACCAAAGAGATCCGCACATACTGCAACTTGGTCAGAAATAAGCCATGTCGTCATCAGGAGGTGACATACCAATATGTAGTTGTAAAAGCTACCTCTGGTTGGGTACTGGCAATGTTTCATCAAATTTTCATTAAAGCTGTTATGACCTCAGACTTAGTAGCTTAGTTTAGTAGCTTACAAGGTACATCCTTCAAAATATACATAGGTAGGGTTTATTGCATCTTATTCAGAACAAATCCAGCTTATGAAAAAAGCTAGTAAATTGCCCTGAATAGACTATGAAGTGATCTATAAAAATTAAAGGAGCTGTGTATGGAAATGTAATGAAGAATGGTCAATACCTTTAATAGCATGAATATAAACAAGTACTACCAACCAGGAGAAAATATGAGATGCCATACATACCAGGAATGGCACTAAAAAAATTACACTCAAGCGTTCACTATTAGCCATCAATTTCAAAAAGCTTTTTGGAAAGCAACAAGAATGGCATGTTCCACCAGCGGCTAGTATTTCAGTATGTGCATACAATCTGGAAGCACAGAGAAATACTTGCATCTTCCATCAATGTTGAGAAGAAAAAAGCAAAGGAAAGCTGAACTGAACAAAAATTTAAACTCCTCTACTGTTCCGACTGAGGTGAAATGACAGTAGGAGCTACTAGAAAAGCCTCTTAATCTCAAATCAGAATCCTTTAAGATCTGACTAGGGTTCCCTATTCTTTTTTTTTAATGCCAGTTTTATAAAGCTATGTGCTTGCAAATACATGGCTTAGTTCATATTTGAAGGTCACAGTTCTGCCTGAGGTTTCATACTGGCTTAGGAATGACAGAAGTACACATCCTGGATTTCAAACTGTTTGTCAGCTCAAGTTGAGGGCGTGAAGTATCTTATTTAAAATAGGTAGTAAGAAATATCCCAATATTAGCAGTTACAAACCAGAAAAAGACATATGCAGTGGTAAAAGGCAGTAGAGCCTGAGAGGAGACATACTTCTCTCAAATAACGAAAGCTCTGTGTGAGTTTGCACATTTCTTCCTCACCAATTAAGAACTTCAAATTAAGTAATTAGGAGCTGGCAGATAATGCATTTCATTATCTTTTCTCCCTCTACTACAGCAGTGTCCACAGAACACTTCCCTTCACTGTCCAGCAAGTGGAGGCCCTGAATGAGTCCTGACTGCTATAAAAGGCAAAAAAACCTCTTAAAGTGTTAGGCACCCCACAGCTACACTCAGAATATCTTCTCTCCCCTGATACAGAAATTCAGGCACAAAGAGAATTTCATTAACTCTGTTATTCAAGTACTTTACCTTTTGGGGGGTGGGGAGAGGAATGTGTTTTAACACTAATGCTGTCTTGCTTTCAGGACTCCCAAGACTTCCTCAGCATTAGAGGGTTTAAAATCCAACAAAAGCATTTATTTATCCAATTATAAGAGTTAGTGGCAATGTCTAATTCAAGTACACATTTAGGCAGCAGCCTGCCTACCACCCCAACTAAAGTTGATTCATCTTTGATAATACCAGAGGAACAAGACTTTGCAGAGAAGCTATAATTCAATTACCCTATTTACAGGAACATAAGTCACAGGGGATCTTCAATATTCTACCAGCAGCAATACTACAACAGCTTAATCTAGCACACGGCCTGGCAGTGACTCAGTTTGCTAGGCAGAAAACAGGGCACAGTCTGCTGGTGTTTGACTTCAGGGATATTGCAAGACAGGAATTATTTGTTTGAGAACAACCAGAGTAATTACTGAGTAAGAAAGGCCTCAACATTTAGAGTATTTCAGAATCCAATAAAGATGTTAAAAACACACAAAACTCCTATTACTGAAAACAACCAGAACAATATCTGAGTATTCAAGATGTCAACCTGAATACGCTCCAATAAAAAAGACACATCTTGCAACTCCCTGGGTAATAAAAACCGCCACAGCATATGCTTTAATTCCTAGAACTGCATCATGCAAAATACCCACAGCACACAGAAGATCTGCTGTTGCACAAACACACACATGCTGCAGTAAATTAAAAAAACAGAAGCACGAAGCTGCCACAGCCAATGCCGCAAACACACTGTGGCACTTGCTTTATGCACAACACCAGAATCTACTGCAATTAAGACATAAGTTCTAAAATTATAAACATGTGACCAGACAAAGCTTACTGGTTTTAACAAACTGCTAATTAAACTGGAATCCTCTTACCCTCTCTCTCTAGCTGAATGAAGCAGTGACTGCTACAGCATAGTAGCTCATACAAAATAGATACTGAACAACAGACTCTTCTGTTAGGTCACCGTTAAGAAGGGGAATCTCCAGCGTGAGCCTGGCTGTCGTAGGCAGAGCAGCAGAGCACACACCAGAGATCACAGCTGGGCTGCTCTGTGCCAGACGCGATTTTTACAGACCTACCGTCTCTTTTTTCTTCTAGACATGAAAGCCTCCCCTTGCAAGCTTTAGGGCTGAATTGAAAACGAGGGTGTTAAATAATTCATCCCACTTGACAGGGTGGAGGAAGGAGCCCAAGAAACCCCAAACAACGCAGACAGAAGAAAACAAGAATCCCTCACCCTTTCGTCCCCCCTTCCAAACTTCTCTCGACTCCTCCGTTTCCCATCGCTCTCAGGATTCTCCTCTGTGCAGCAAAGCAGATCCGTTACAGCCTCCAACCGAAGGCGGACCGAGCTAATGAAGTAAGTGTTTCCCAACCACGACGGTGAATGTCATCAGAGCACCTCTCCCGGCTGCCCGCTCGGCGCCGCGGGTGAGCCCTGCGGGCGCCCGGAGCCCGCCCAGCCCCCAGCCCAGCCGCGGGGAAGGGATTCCCCGCCGCGGCCGCGGGGAACGACCAGCTGCTCGGGGCAGGGCTTCAACACTCGCTAGTAAGCCCAACGAGCAGGGCAAAGGCACGCCGCACCGAGAAACGCCCTGCAGCGTAGGGAAGCCGGCAGCTATTTGTGCTTTTGGTAGCGGAGAGAACGCAAACTTACTACCACACCGCATGTGTGGCCCGCAGGCCTTCCCCCCGGCTCCCCCCGGGCCATCGCCCCGCAGCCCAGCGCCCCGGCTGCGGCCAGCAGCACCGGCACGCTTCCTCTGCCGAGCGAGGGGCGCGTTTCCCGCCCGCCCTGGCCTCCTCGGGGGCTGTGGAGTGTGTGCGGGGGGCGGGGGGGGGAAGTTTCCCTCGAGCCTCCCGCGCCCGCCCCGTACGGGGCGGCCGCTTCCCACGGCCGCGGGGCCGCCCCCGCACTCACCATCCCCGAGGCGGCGGGATGACCCCGCCGCACGGCCCCGGCGGCCCGCGGAGACGGAGCGCGCCCGCCCCCGCCCGGGCCCCCGCTCCGCTCCGCGCCGCCCCCGCGCCCCCACCTGACCGCCGGCTGCGCCCCCGCCCCGGCTCGGCGCACACTTCCTCTCGCACCGGAGTTCGCCCGACCGCTGGAAACCGCATACCTTAGATTTCCTGCCGCCGCGGCTATTTATCCCCCCACCCCCCCGCCGCCCCCTTTCTTTGCAGCGGGGGCCGGGGCGGGGGCCGGCGTGCGGGGCCCGAGCTGTTGGCTCGCTCTCCTGCCGGAGAACGGTCTTGTTTGACATAGGATGTTGGTCCCAATTATTGCCGAGCCTGGCTCGAAGCCATCCCACTTAGGGCAAGTGAGTAAACAGCTGCTCCCGTCGGTTTGCAGGCATTACTAACAGACAGTTATCTGCTCCCACCTGCCCGCCAAACCTTCCCAAAATAGTCCCTGACCCAGTTTAACCCCGCGGTGCCGCCTCACCACCCTTCACCTCGCGGTCGCCGAAGGCCCGTTCGTGACCTATTTTTCCTCAAGCGTGGCCGGGTCCCTTCTCTCGCCGCGGTGCTCTCGCCGGGCTGCTCGGAGCGGAGGGGAGAGGCAGAGGCCTCCTGCCACCGGCCGCCTCCCCCTGGCAGGCGGCTTCCCCGCCCGCAGCTGCAGCCATGGCTGCTCCCGGCTGCGGGGCCTCCGACGCGACGCACGCAGCCAGTACAGGCGTGTGTTCGCCCCCGCAACGAGCTACACGACAGCTCCCCGTCGTGTCACTGAAACACCTTTCACCAAAGGGCAGCACAATCCTCTTGCACCATTTCCTTGCGTTTCTACTGTCACAGCGTCCCCGCCCCCAGTCCCAGGGTTTTAAACTCATCTCCCGCTTCTGCAATACCAGGGGCTGCTGATGGCACATTCTTTCACCGGCCCTTGGCCGCCTCTTTCATCATATCCTTCGTCCTTTCTCAAACTGTTTGAAGGGGGAAACAAAGGGCTACCTTTGTCCTTTACCCCCATACTTCCCTCTCCATGCTTCTGATTACAGGCAATCCTGTATGAAGAGAGCCAAAAGGGGCACCAGTCCACTGCCAGCCCCAGTCCGTCTAATCCTGCCTCACAAACTGTCCGATTTATCTTTCTCTACCTGAGTTTAGCACAGCTGAAGTTATCCTCCTTTCCCAGCCACTCATTCAGGCTCTGCTCCTGCTTACCTTCATCACAGAAGTTTGAACATTTTCTCTTCACCTGCTCCTTTCTCTTGCTGTTGCAAGGGAGCAATTGCTTTGACTTCCCCCTTGCCTTTCCAAGCATGGCCGGGGTTTGTTCTGTTCCGGGTTTTTTCCCTCCCGATTGCTAGGATTATTCTCAAGTGCTCAAAATCTATCCTGTTTATGAACACCTCGGGTTTAATAGCCTGCTCTGCAACTGCGACAGTCCCTACATGCTATGCAGAAGTCAGTTGCTAGGATTATCTTTCTTTCCCATCATTTTAGCCACTTTTAATCCATCTTTTCATCATGTTCCTGTTTCTTAACACATCAGTTCTAGACTTCTCACACAGAAAGCCCCATATACCCTGCCCCTTCCTACTTATTTGCAGACTTTATAGATACACTTTTATGCTTAACTGCATCTTGGAAAAAAGCTAAAGAATAATTTAGCTCTCCTGTTTCTCCTCCGTAAAGTTACATTCATCCACAATACCCTGTGTCTATCTCTCCAGTTAAACGCTAAGAGTCAGCTTTTTTGTTTTAAAGCTGAGACTTCACCATGGGCATTACCACCTTTTAAAATAGCCCACGTCTTCCTCACCTCTTACATCTCGCTACCAAAGGCAATACCCCATTCTATACTGATTAACAATGCAGTTTTGGCACTACCACTTCAAAAATCCATTAACCTTCAGTCTTTTGACTGCATTAACGCAGATTTATGTTTTAAATACAGAACGGAAATGAACACTTACTTTCTATGTATTCATGCAAATAGGCTTCTTTTTGACCTGCTCTTTTGCATCTGCTCATTTAAGTCGCTGTTAACAGCACAGCTCCTGTCTGCTCTGCTGCACTGGAGTTCTTTCCTATGTCGTGTCATTTATTTATACAAATTAAATACTCGTCGTACCTGGAATTAAATACATTGTAAAATGCTTAAAGTTAATAGCTCAAGGACTGGGTGTTCACTAGATTGGAAACTGTGTCATATAAAAGCTCTGCATAACTGAACACCTTTAAGCCATAAGCATGGCAATGTAAGGATTTTGTTTTCTAATTAATACCTCTCAGCTGTTGCAGTGAGCAGTCCTGCTACCAGAAAAAGCAGCACGAACACAGACATCTTTAGATGATAATAAAAGCTAAACAATTATAATACTACTTCGTTACTGGATTTCAAGCCACTTTACAAACAAGCAGATTTTAAAAACACCACTAACTAAAATATTTACTACATGTCTGATTCATCGCTTTTGTACAGAAACATTACTTGGTAAAGGTCCATTACTAACTTAAGGAAACAAATTTGTCTCTTTAGAGTTTAAAAGGATGTGTTTTTCACCACAGATTATCTTTGATTCTGTCAAATTCCAAAGGTTTCTTATAAATTCTTCTCTCTCTCAATCAGCTTTTTTATTAATCACCATGAGATTTCCCAGGTCTGCATTGTGGACTCCTACACCGCCCGTTACTCAGTCATCTAAACCATCACAAGCAGAATGAAGTTTGCACTATTTGCACATGCAGGTGTTCATAACTTACAGTGCTACTGGGCAAAATAATTCTGATTTAGTTACCTAAGGTAAAAAATACAGGTGCTTAGAGATGTGTAAGTGGCATCCCCTGTTCCTGTGGGAACCAGCACCATATCACGGGACTTCTACATTCTGGGTAGGGGGCAGAGACAGCCTAAATTTAGTAGGGCTGTGACAAAAAGTGGAAAAAACCCACAAAACTATTTACTTGCTGTTCACAGAAAGGGAGTAAATGTTCATTGCTCACGTCACAAAGAACCTCGACTTATCCACGTGCACCCACAAGCTCACCTCTAAGCTACACCTCTGCCTTAGGTAGTTCTCCTCCCACTGCCGCTGGCTGCAGGCTCACTGGTGAAATGGCTGCTGCAGAAGATGGCTGGCACCATTAGACCAGCATTCTTGGTTCCTATGTAATATCACAGACCTCTTCATTAACGATTTTTACACAGCACAGTATTTGGGACACTCTATTCTGTCTTCTGGCTGATTAGAGGTAAAGGATGATACAGAATTGTCTGGTTTAATTAGTTGGAGTCACTGTGAGGGCTGTAGAAACAGCTAACATCTACTGCTTTTAAAGCTTAATTTCAGTGATACGGAAACAAAATGATGTTACTTTGTGTGTTTTGGCAAGGAAGGATGGATGGGAAAGGGACTGACAGAGCAATTATAGGGAACTTGAAACATGCCCAGAGTCAACACGATGACCTAACATTTGTCCTTTTAAAAATAAATACTCATAATAAATACTTCCAGTTCAGCAAACCATCTCTGAGAAAGAACAATTTTCCTAGGTGCAACTGTTAATCCTCAAAGACCATGTCCTATACTTGTCTGTCAGTTATTTAGGAGGGGAAAAGAGGAGGGCAAAGCACTATTCCAGACCATTAAAACGTGGCAAGTTTGTATTTCACTCCACATTTCCTTCTTTGGGAGTCTCATTTCAACAAATGCCATACCCCCTCCCCCTTTATATATCTATATCTATATCTTCTGTACCTTTAAATCAATAACAACCAGAGAAAGTCTGAGGAACCACTCAGCCAGAATCACCTACGGGATGTGAGCTTAGCACACGCTCTCCAGTGCCACAATACTGGCAGCCAGATGGAAGTGATTTTACACTTTTGAGCATTTTTAACGTTTGCACACTGGGATTTCTTGATGAAACGTTCTGGGGTGAATAACGAATGTTCAGAAAGATTCCAGACCTGCCTGTACTGTCGAGATAAGGGTGCTAGCTTTCCTTGCAAACACAGCATATGAGTTTGTTAAGGTCAATGTATTTGAAATTCTGTTCCACTTTCAAATGATTTTCTTCAGTTCAGAGGATATGCACTGTAAATCCTAGCATGGACTCTATTTCTACTTAGGAAGAATAGATTTCATCTTTTGTTTCTAAGGAAGTAGGACGTTGTCAGTAGGTAACAGACAGATAGAGGTTAAGGAGAGTGAACAGGAGGGAGGGAAGAAAAATACATTTCATGTTTCATATATTGATCAATGTTGTTATCCAAAGATGCTATCCTTTTTCTATACTGGTTCAGCTCATTTATTAAGAGGCAATTGTATTCCCTTTGAACTTCAAAAAGAAACACAAACCAGCAAGTGTCAAATCTGGACCTTCTGAGGACGCGTCCCTTTTCAAAACCTGTCTCTTTTCAATATTGCATCAGAAAGGGTAATTCAATCCTTTCTGACAATTACTATTTTGCTTGAAAACCTCAACTTTGATTGCAAAACAAATTTTAACCAATTTGATATAATTTTATACCTGACAAACTTACTCCTCTTAGGAGCAGGAATTTCTATGAAGAATGCTATTATTTTGGGAATTTCATACTGACCATATGCTGTCTTTGTCTAGAGACAAACAACTGTAAAATAATACCCAATTATTTGTCTACACACTCCATTTAAACTGCTGTTCTTAAAAGGGCAAATGGAAAAAGAAAGAATACATGCAAATGGAAAAATAGAAGAGGAATATGTCAAAAAGCAGTAACAGGAATAAGAGAAACTGAAAGGAGGTTTGGAACCACAATCTGTGGTATATCATCTTGCTGTCTTCACCTTGCTGCCCACATACTTTAAAGACTTCAGAGTCAGACTCATCTCCTGGTGGGCCTCTCATTTTGTCAGCTTCAGTCTGCCACTGGAGACAGCTCTCAGGCGGAAGTTTTCAGGAAGAAAGACACTTTCCTTTCTTTACCTTATCGATTTGAGAACATACAGAGGCAGGAAATTTTATTCTGGCTCAATTATTCACAAAAAGCAAGCAGAGACTTGTCAGATTTTGAAGGGAGAAAAGTGACATATTGAAAAGGCAGTGACAAAATAACCCAGAAAATAGGTCTACATGTGACTAGTTTACCTGCCTACACTGTCACAGTAACGCTGTGCCCAGAATACACTGTCTATGATTTCTAGCAAAGACTGCAGAAAGAGCAAGACTCACTGATTACCAATTTACAAAGAAGAAACCCACTCTTCTGCTTAAAACTATTCTCCCCTTTTCTCCCACACTTTGTCAGCAGGATCACATTGACTGAGTGCCTAAATCCCAGGCTGAGAACTCTCTGGGCGTGAAATGTGTAAGGCCGTTAAGTCCCGTCTGTCTGCCTCCTCTTCCCTAATTCAAATCTTTTTGTTTCTCAGGTGCCTGGGTGCCAGGTGGCACAAGCTGAAATCACAACTTTTATGACATAGTAGTTCATATATTTCTGAATTTCAGCATGGGAGCTGACTTTCCAAGATTTCTCATCCAGATGCTGATGATCTCCAAAGTAGTCAAGACTGGGTTTTGTAAATTTGTTCACTTGAAATTCTGCAACCCAACCAAGTGATGCTGAGAACGCCACCAGGTGATGCTGGGAACCCCAGCTCCCTTCCTGATCCAGAGCCATTTGACTTCCTCCAGTTTGAACACACTCACCGTGCTGCCCCTCATCAGTGAAGTAGAGAGAATGTATCTTGAAGCTAATTTCCACTCTTTTCGTAGTGACTGGAAATAGCTGTGACTAGACTCAGAAGTACTATTTCATTCTTTTTACCTTTCATACTTCTACAAGACATTTCAATAAACTAACAATTCACTTGAATAAAGTGCATTAGTATCTCAACATAATACTATCTTCTCACCAAAATCTGAGTTTTAGAATTCAGTCAGTTACAGGAGTAGGACTAAGTCCTCTAGCCAGTTAGCCACTGTTAAGGGTAACACTTCTTTCCTGTTATGATTAGTTTTATTACCTAATACATTTAAAAAATAATAGTTCTTTCATTTTCCCTCTGCCTTAAAAATAACTGTTCTTTGTCCTAAAATACACATAAACACACACACAGAGTAAAATTGAAAAAGGCCTTTTACTGTCGCTCATGTTTAAGCCCTACAAGACAGGAATTCACTGCCCGCAGAACCTGTTTTACTGATGACGAAGTGTCCAGGATGCATTCTCCTATGTGTGCCCCTCCCAGCATTCCTTTCTGGGATACATATATGCATCCACGGTGCTGCAAGGACTGCAGACCATGAAAGACCACAGGAAATCCTGAAAAATTTGTTTCTTTCTAGACTGTTGTTTTGGCAGGTTAGTGTTGCAAGGTTAAGATGAAAACAAAACAAAACAAACCTCCATACAACAATGGCCACAAGAACTACGGCGGGCAAAGTCTGCAGAGTAACGCCTCCTGTATATGGCACTAACTGGTAAATTCTCATTTATTTAAAATGAAAAAAAAATTCAGCAGCAAGGACATCTCATTATAACAAGATACAGAGGAGATGCAGTATGCTTACATCAAGATCTGTGCAAAGGAAGAACTAACAAGGAATAAATGTGCCAATCAAACACTAAGTGTTTAGTTTTTCATTCTTATCAACTCTGGTACCAAAAACCAAACCAGCTATTAATTTCAATTTTCATCAGTTTGGAAAACTTCTATACCTTAGTGATTTATTTACAAACTATACGGAATATTGCTTTTTTGCTGTTGCAATTTAAATATTTTTAAAAAAATTTAAAAACATTTGGTAAAAGCTTACGCTTCCAAAATCTCAGTCTTTGTTTTGAATTAGCTTAACTTTCAAAAAATTGGTCTGTATAAATCGTTACACATTTTACTTAAAATGCTAAAAATTATAAAGTATTTTCTGAGGGGCGGGGGGAAGCCACATCCACTTTAGTATAATTAATTCAGAAAAATACTTTTGCTTTCTTGTTTATTGGAAAGAAAATTGCAATGAAAATATCCTGACCTAAAACCTGTTGGGAAGTAATTTTTCAGTAAGACCTTTAGTACAGACCTGTCACACTAAGGGCAAACAAAGCCAGATGTTTTTCTTTTGAGCCTGCGGGAACAACTACTTCATGGCAGGCATGAAAACATCACCTTTATGTGTCACCAAGTATAATTTCTAAAGATTACATTTATCCCATTGTCAGTATTTCAGCTTACAAAGTTACTGGAATGTGCATTTTATTTCAACACTTACATTCCTACTGTGAGTATTTTCTCTTATACTACAAAGAAAATGCTCTGGAAATCATTGCACTGCATGCACATCAACAGTCCCACCTTCATTCCACACCTATACTGGCCTGTATTCCCTACTTCTTTTTAAAATCTGATTTATGATTCTCTCCAACTTTAACACTGAATCTGCCACTAACTGTGATACATACATGGATTAGAAACATAAAATATGTGCTTTATATTAAGCAGATCAGTCATGATAGAAGACCGTGTAAAAGTGTCACAGAGTTTGGGATGGCTACACGCTTCTCCATGGATGAGCTACACAGACAAAAGGCCTGGCCTATCTGCAGGTTTTTCCAAATCTTCCCCAGTGGAAATACTGTAGTCACTTCAGAGCCAGTATCACTGGAATAAGTGGAGCTCAGTGACCCTGAAATATCGTAATCGATATATACTATTAATTAAGAAAACACAAGAACAAACCCCAACACACACTCTAAAACCCTTAGTGCAGTCTGTCAGGAGGAATGAACTAGGTGTGTGTAAACAGACATAATTTTAGCCGCTACTCCAAGCTCATTAAATTATCTCCAACACATGAATACTTAAGAAAATGCCATCATATTAATGACTGGCACTAGTTCCAGTCTACTAAGATGGAGATCATAGTATAAGTGCTGCTACCCTTTATAGACACAGGGAGCAGCTAAAGAGAGAAAGATTTAAATAGAAAAAGACCTGATAGTTGTTTAAAAGCCCTGGCAGGAGTTTTCAATTCTGATTTGTATTCTGTGTCGGCAAACCAAATAGCCAGCAAAATTCATAATTCATTCTGAGTAACTGTTAAGAAGTGCTTCAAGTGAAAGGTCTGTGTTTTTTCTGATTCTGCTTCCTCTAACCTATAGAAAAATTAAACAACTTCCTAAAAGCCAAATTTGTGAAAGTGTTTATTGACAGGAGGTGAGTAAACAAACTGGTGGAGATGAAGCGTAGGCAGCTGAAACGAACAAAGGTCATAAAGCTCCTGGAAATAAGCCGTTTTTCACTCCAGCTGTTACAGGATCTTCCCTTGTTGTATCACAGGGATATGTTTGAATGTTCAGAGGAGCAAGCTAAAGTACTGACCACTGTGGACTTCATCACTTTCACTCACCCACTTAATCATACTTTGTTTTAATTCCTACCAGGAGACTGAGAAAGTCACCTTGTTGAAGTGGTCAACCCTTGCTGTTTCACATGGTAGCTATTGCTACTTCACTACTTTTTTCTTTTTTTTTTTTTCTTACATGATTTTCATATACTTTCAAAGTGTTCATATTATGCCAGGAAATCCTACCACCTCCAGAGGAGCCAAACCGTCTGGAACAATAATACACTATACCATATTCCACATTTTTACTCCTCTAACGTTAGGAATCTTGCCGAAGATGGAGTACTATTACTCAGAGAACTCCTGCTTCGATATCTTCATCTAAGCTCCACACAGCGGTACTGCAGTCAGCTAGCAAACCGTTCATCATACACTAGCTACTGCACAACAAAACACGTTCTTACCTATCAGCGTCTGCCATCTCATCTTCTCCATCTCAACCTTTTTAATTTGGCCAATTACATCCTGCTGTAGTCATGAACGTCAAAATATTTATCTATAAATGCTATCCACTAGCACAGATGTACACACATATTTGCATCACGTGTCTCTCATCCCACATTCTTCTGTTCTTATTTTTGCACTAAAGCAATGTATATCCACAAAAAATACTTAGAACCTTTTGCTGAGAGCTGTAATTCCAGGACTATCTCTCATTAAATATGCTGCTTTAATAAAATAATTTCACTATTAATGTTCTTCTTTCTATAAGGATCTATACTGAATCACCATAATGCCAGGTCAATTAAAACCATCACAGGCGCAGAATGCAACTGTTCCAGGGTTTCAGAAAGGTAGTATGAGCTGTTGGTCTGATGGTAGCTGGTTTTGTATTCACTTACTGCCATTTGATCCTTTAACCTTCAGAGTGAGATTGATATTTTATGCAGACAAGATAAAGGGGTGAAAAAAAAAATCTGTCATACTTGGAACATGGAACAGTCAAGTGCTGTACTGAGCAAGATCAGGTACAGGCTGATATCTGCCTCAAAAGCAGTCCTGGAAATATCTACAGAATTAAATATATAGAAGAGCAAATTACCTTGACTAATGTCACAGAATCCTCTTAACATACAACTGGTAGAAACAGCTCATCAGATTCTGACTATACATCCATTCAATTTATGTTCCTCAGAGCAATGCTATCAGAAGCAAAAAGGAGAAGGCATTTAAAGACAATAAGGTATGACTTCAGACACATACACACTACTTGCCTGTTCAACACTCTCATGTGAACTCCACACATTGATATTAAAAGGAGTTATCCCAAAGCTTTCAGTAAGGCTATAGGAATTTGTAGGGGAAAGGAAAATGCTAATGACAGCTAATTAAAAAGATCCAATTTTATGTCTTAGTAAATTTGGAATCTCAGAAGAAAATCTCTTTTCTGGTTTTGTTTGCTTTGGTTTGTTTATGCAGTGGTCTACACTGATGTAACTGTTATTACCATTCACATCTATGATAAAACCAGGATAAATAACTCATAATAAGAAGCTGCAAAAACTAGTCTGGTAACCAGATAGCAGACATATAATATAAAAACATGTATTTTCAAGACTTTTCATCGATCATCACCTTTAAAACTCTGCTCTCCTACTGTTAAAAAATCCTATTTAGGTTTTCTAAATGGAAAGAACCTAACCTAAGTTTAAAACTAAGCCCAGTAAGTGTCTAAAGGTAGCTCGCCCATCCATATTGACACACAGCTGGCAGATGGAAAAATCAAATTATGGATTTATTCAGTACACATTTGTAAAAGGACACTCATCACACAGTAGTCCAGCAAGCCTGCACCTTTCAGATACTGTTTAGAGTGGGTGAAAGGGTTGCTGTTAAACTTGTAAGATGCAGCTTTAAAACTAACTGATTTATATCCTGTAACACACTACAACCTCCATGTCAATCTCTCTTCTACAAAGTCTATCTTAATTTACTTCAGGGTTATTTGTTCCCTAGCTTACCTTTGCCTAGAAATTAATTTACTCAACAAAAGAAGGAACTTTTCCTAGGGAAACAGAATGGAAAAAAGTAGCTGTTTAATATCCACTGGCACAAACGACAGCTCAAAACCCCATGCTTGTATCTCCAGGGATTTAGATTTATTGGCATCTTTACTAGCTGGGTCTTGGAAGCCTGCAAAGTTAGCCAGAAAGAACAGCGTGTATATATTGAGACAGAAAACCCTGTGAACGACGGACATTTTTCACCGATGAGTTCTGTTTTTCCAAGAGGACGGAGTGAAGAACTGTAAATAACATGTTGGGCAGAGGTTGAAAAAGTTATCTAGCTTTTTATAGGCAACTTTAAGACTTCACTGCTTACTGGGTTTCTGGTCTTAGTCCAATCACTGTGAAAGTTTCACTTGCTCAGTTAACTCCTTGTTTACCTTTGTTTTCAGAGTTGGTATTAAGATTGCACAAGAGAGTGAGCACACATGAGAGCAAGCAAGAGAGAATGAGAGAACAAGAGAACAACCTCCTTTAATCTGCCCAGAAGCTTTCTTCCAATTATAACATTAGAAAATCTGGGCAGAAGATGTATGAATAGAATTACATTAACTTTACAAGTGAAAGAAAAAAAGGGGCAAAGAAGGAAAACAGCTTGGTACTGGCAAAAGAACAACTATCACGGGTAAAGTAAGAAAACACAAAATTTTAACTCTTATTGCAGGGGCAACTAGCATCACTATCTCCCGTTTCTCCTTCCCCCAGTGGAAGCCATTTGCCACGCTAGACAAGAAAAACAATGGAAATTAGTACGCTTACTTGACTAAAATAGGCAGTTTCTCTAAAAGCTAGCTTTTCCCACATGAAAATGTCTCCCTGTTTCAAACATAGATATCAGTAAATTTAATGGAATCAGAGGAAACACTAATTTTCTTCCATAAATTCACTTTTATAAAATTGTCATTCAGTCATGGTCTGAGAGAAGGGCCAGGCTATCATCTCATTATGCATTTTAATAAACCAACCTACCCAAAATCTAAGTCTTCATTAACAAAAAAACCCAACAACTTTCTAGACTTGATGCAGAAATAACCTCGTATAAATGAATTACATTACACCAATGCAAAGATGCCTTCCTCAATCTGCAGGCAGGTGAGGCTGATTTTTTCAGAACAATGGATGGAGGATGGACATTCAATGATGGGTGCTGGGAGCACCATGCCTGTGACATGGTGTTGCTCCACAGAAGACATAGTGAGAGGAAATTGAGAAAATTAACAAAGCCCAAAAAGGAAGAAAACCAATGAAAAGAGGATAGGAAGACTGATTTGGTTTCACTCTTCAATCTGCCAAACTTTAGCTTGTACTGTAACCATAAAATAACTGCCATTTATACAGCTGACTGTATTTACAAATGAAAACATAGGATTATACAATCATTTGGCTCAGAAGGGACTCCTGGAGGGTTTGTAATTGATTGCTCAGCAGCTTTCCACACAAGTATCTCTTCACCACACCAGATACGGTTTTCTCACACAGACGAAGAACAATAGCTGTAAAATGACATTATTCAGGACCATAGGAAAAGTGATTAAACACTTGTTAAAATTACTGAGGAAGCAGGCTAGGCAGGTAGTGAGTTAGCTCAAACATATCTCCAATGCAGTACAAGTTCTCCGCTGTCGTTTCTTAAGGAGAGGTGCTGGATGGTCTGTACAGCCTTGGCTCACACAAGCACCCCTGCAGCAAAGCCTCCCTGCAGCACAGCGCCTCTGAACAGCACACCAGCACGCTGCTGACACTCTGAGCTCCCAAATTGTCAAATCATTCATCAAGTAGCTTGGTCTTCCTAGCACAAGAAGAAAATATACAGCAGGATGATCTTTTACTTAATATCTGAATACTTCACAGTCAGTAGAAAACTGGCAGTAAGAACCTGCATTTACTGAACAGCACTTTTACAAAGCTCACTTTTTCAGGGCCTGTTTCCTGCACAGTGACACCACAGATATTTCACGGCTACAATATGGCCATCTCCTGAAAAGACTAAAGACATTCTATCTTTAATCAGATAGAATCATCCTATCTTCTAATCAGATGCCCCTATTTGCCTACCTTAAGCATAAAAAAGATAAAAAGCATAAAAATATTAAGACTATTAACATGTGTTGTCATTATAGTATCATTATTTTGTTTTATGCAACAGAAAGTCAGTGTTAATGGTGCAGGTCACCTTTTCAAGACACTTTTTTTTTATACCACCTATTAAATGGTACTAAGTCTAATAACTTATTTCAAGCATTATCTAGTTGATGGAATCAAAAAATCACCTTGTGGTTGCATAAAACTGGCATCCAAAACTTTCAGAAGCAAGAAGGGCAAAACTGAATAACTAAACCCTTGCGATTCTGCGATGTCACTTGTGATTTTTTTTTTCCTAAACTTGAGTTGGCAACTTCTCATACTCATTTTCACATAAAGTGTTAGAAGCATTAAGATGTCCAACATTTTTTCAAAAAGTTGCAACCAATCATGATCAAGCTAAAACATAACCATTAATTCTCTCAGAGCCCCCCTACATGATTAAACTCAAACTCTCACCACACTGAGATACAATCTCAACTCACAAAGACGCACACAGTGCGTTTCTTTAAGTTCTTTCCTTTTCCCCTAATCTGAATCAAATGGCACTACTTTTCTCAGCAGTCTTGTGTTCCACATAGCAGATGTCTAGGAGCTAAAAGCACACTTGCCAACTGAAAAGACACATACCGGCTTTGAGCAGGAGGAGAGTAACTCAGATCTATCACCAGCCAAGGACAGGAAGGGAAGAAGAGCAGAAGTTGTTCTAGGAAAGTGATTTCAGTCTGCTGTTGCCTCCAGGTGCAGCCTTTTCCAGTACATGGTAGGAAACGATGAACCTGAGGCTTCAGTCAAGTTGCCACAATCAGTCTTGAAGAGCTGCCCTTGGCTCTGCATCGTATTTGGGGGTTCTCCAGGCCAACATTAGTAGCAACATCAGACTGGGCAGAACAAATGTCTAGAATAGGTTCAGACCACCCTAATGGATTTCCCTCTTCCCTTAGATGATACATAGTCAGTTATCTATAACAGAGATATTAGATTCTGTAATGAATGTTTCATTTTAATTGCAGTCATTGGAATCATTAATGCTGAGGTTACACTTTAGGAGCTGGGAGAGAAAAGGCAGCTGTATCCAATCAAGAGAAAATCCCATACACTCCCTCAGTGCTGTCTTTGGGACAGTGACCAGTAATGTATGTCTAAGGGAAGGGATAAAAACAACTGAGGCATATAATGAAACTTTCTTGATATAACTGCCCAGCTTCCAGGAAAGGTGAGGAATGTTGCCATTTTTCCCCTCGATAGTCCCCTACATTAGGTACTTCATAAGAGCCTTCTTTCCTACATCTCAAATTCATCTGTATGGCTCTGGTTGTACAGAACCCCATAACAGAGTCAGCACCTTGCTCTCCTTTTCAGAATCACCTTTCCTCCAGTAAGACAGAGAGCCATAACTCTCAACCCAAAACACAACTAGGGAAAGAACCTGCTATGCAAGGAGAGTAACAGAGAAAGCACCCACCGGTTATCACTATGCTGTAGTAAGAACGACCTCTGGAAACCCACAGGACCAAACTTAAGACTTTATTGTGGAACTGCCCACTGTCCTGAAGTTGCAGTTCTGCACAGTAGAGGTCTCCTGCCAGTGCCCAGTCACACCCCGTATGAACGACGGCAAATTAAACCAGAATCACCGCTACCTCTCGGCTTCTGGCCCCCAGTGCAGGCTGTTACCTTAATTTGACCCTGCTTGCTCGGACTACAGAATGAAGAGCTTCAGGGATACAGCACAGAATAAACTTACTGAGTTTCTTTTGGAATTAAAAATAGAACAATTATCCTTAACGCCTTGCAGCAAGGCTTTATGCACACAACTGTCTGCATTACAGTATATTGTGTGCACGCACAGCTTTCATATGTGGGGAACAGTTACCAAAGATGGACATCGAGATCTTTATTACAACAGATTATTATTACCTCAGAAGATGTGCCAGGAAAATACAAAAACTGTATATTAAACCATATGGAGAAGTTACTGGTACACTGAGCTCAACCATCAAAACGTTGCTTCCACAATCACCACCCGCCCACAGACTGATGAATACGCATCATCTGTGCACAAAGTTTAACTTTGTTTTATTAATAGTGGCATGCAATCTGAATACATAAAAAAGTGCCCTACTATATAAAGCAATGTTTGGGGATTATTTTTTCTCCTGGTGAATTAATTCCTGATTTAGTCACTATAGAAACCATCCTCAAGCCCTCTAAAAAAAAAAAAAGTATCTCTCGATATTTACACACACAGATAAAGAAGAGGAGAAAAGCTAGAGTGTACCTGCGGATGCAGGTTAGAGAGAAATGTGGAACTGGCCAAACAAAAAGACTTGGTATACATTTATAGGAAACACAACTAAAACTCCTGTAAGTCTAACTGCAATAATAATTCATACAAATATTGCCATCACTAGCAAGGCCTTGAACACGCAAATGCCTCTGGTCCTACAAAAGCAGGGCCGTTCTTTTCTGTTTGGCTCCTCTCTTTAGCTACAGTACTGCAGTAACATTTGTTCTCTTAGAACTGAAAATGGGAAGTTCTGTGCATCCTGACATTATTCTAATATGTCAAATGAGAAATCAGAGCTAAGTGAACGTGCCTTTTTTTTTTCCTCATTCTGAAGACAGTAAAAAAATTATTTCCTAGAGTTTTCAGTCACAGCTGAGTGACAGCAAACAAATTAGACAACAGACTGTGACACACAGATTCAGACCAGCGGTTCTGCAGTAAAATTTAACAGGAGACAGCTTTACCCAGGTTTATTTCTTTTCCTACAGTGCCGTCATAAACATTTCATAAATATAATTCTACTAGGAGTATGTATGATTTATAAAATATCTAGGGGAGCAGGCTGGCACAGTCCCTGCTTGTCTTTGAGCTGCTACCTTTCTCTCTTGCACACTGTTGTTTGTACTTGTAAAACTGAGTCAGCTATAATTTCAACAACCCTGAATCTTCTGTACAAGAGATTTAAAACATTAGTGCTACTTGCTCCAGAAGAAAAAGGTATTTCAGTAGTAAAGTATCTACAGAAAGCCACTTAGACATTCATTTAACCCTTCTGTATCACAAAGGCCAAAGAGTTCTCAAAAATAAAACCAAATGGATTTCATGGAAGAAAATAAACACTTTTGGCAAAGTCTTTCTGTTGAAAATAACCTTGAAGGACATTAATAAACTTAGACAATCTTGAGGTTGGCCATTTAATTTCTAAGATTAAATGCAACTACTTACTTTTGTAGAGCTCTAATTTCCGTTTTATCACCCGACTCTGTATGTGAGGCGCTAGCTGGGACAGTGGGCTGTAACACCATCTGTGTGCAATGGATGACACACGAGTCTGTATTCTGAGCACTGACCCAGATGGTGCAGTACATTTGCTTACCCACTGCCTGGCTGGAGCTTTGCATGAGAACAGACTCGTTGAGGTTTAACCCAGACAAGGTCAACGCACTGTTGAGAGATTTTTTTCCAAGTTGCTCACAGATTTAGGTTTGTCCAATTCTGGAATGTCAGATGACACTAACAGCTTTTTTTCATGGGCACTTCAGCCCTTTCTCTGCTGGATCTGGGTTTTGTCTCTGCGCTATGTCTCTGTCATCTGCACCGGATTACTGCCACATGTTCCACACAGAATGTTACTTGAAGAGGATCTTGAAAATATAGCTGAATGGAAAATGAGACCACCAAAATATTTTACCATGCTAAACTCATAATGTACACTGTACTGTTAACAGGAAGAGTAACCTACACATGTGCAGGAGTAAGTCAAGACGTTAGCACTGATTCACAACGGCCTTGCTGAGGCACTCCATGTGCTAGTTATACTGAGACATACCGGAGTTGAGTCTCCAAACTCAAGCCCCAAATCTCTCAAGCCTGCAGGCAGTGGTCTATGCTGAGGACTCTAGACTAACATTAGCTTTGTCTGCTGGCAGACCCAAGTTCAAGCTGAGAATATAATTTTCACATATTTTCTCTAATAGTACTGCCAATATATTGCACTGGGTTAGCACATACCTTTTGTTGAAGGTTATCTTTTATTTCAAAGTGTATTAATTTCTTATTAAAGAAAATTAATAATATTAAATTAAGGATATTAAGTTTTTGTTGATTTACAAAACAGAATTATTATACAGCTGTTTAGTATTTATACTAGCACTTTTCATCCTTTCGAGTATAAAAAGATCAATATGCGGAATAAGGAATGATAGGTTTTAAAATAATGCTTGAAACATCCTCCTAGGGATACGATGGAATCTATCTCTAAACTAAATTATCTAGCATTAGCATTCAAAAACTAGATACAATTTAGGTCAACCACTGATCTCTCTTAACTGTCATGTGGTAAGTCATATTTTCAAGTAGAAACACTCATACACACTGCTCAGTTCCCTACTGCTCATCTTCCTCATACATGAAAACATGGGATACTCTTGACACTTAACCCTGCAATGATGAACAAGTCAGCTTTGATCATACAAAGTTCACACTTGACTTGAAGCAAGTTGAGTAATTTCATAAATTTTTATGAGAATACTTGAGTTATCTGGATCTGGATTCACCCGCTTGAAGAGTTAATCACACTGCAGGATTCTTGTTGGGAAACCAAGCAGATATTGCAGGGATATACCCAGAACAAAGCCACATAGTCATCAATCAGGTCACAACTGATTGGTCTATGTCCTATCAGGGTGACAGTATTTGTTGATCAAAACTCCTATCCAGAAAGATGAAATGACATAGAAATCTTTTTGCAAACTGATCCATGACACAACTTCAAACCACTGTTAGTATTGTTCAGATGTTCAACCCATCCGAGGGTGTATAATCAGAGAAAAGCACTTACCTTACACTTAACAGAAGTTTGCACAGAGGTGCTAATTAACACAACACACAGCAAAGATGAAGATAGATGTTAAGATGTGAAATGGAAATAATTTTCACAATTAAAATATTAGAACAGTGAATGGGAAAGCAGACGTAAAATTCCGTCACTGCAATCACAGGCAACCATGTAGCAGATGCAGAGTCCAGAAAGACAAACAGAAAGTCTCCAGGTTCTCACCACACATTGCAAGCCACAAAACAGCTACAGAATCCTATCACAAAAGAGCAGAAGGCACAAAAACCTAGCCAGAGATACTGAAGACAACAACAAGGTGTTAAGTCACAATCACGGCAGGAAATTTGATAAATGCTCACATCAGTCTCAGAAGTATTCTGTGACCCATGTCATTGAGAGGCACAGACACTCCTGTGGACTGGAAGATACCACAGACACAGGGACAATCTGTGTGACAGTGCTGCTACTACACTGTGGGGCTTGGAAATACTCTGCTGAGCCGTGCTACAAAAGCTGAATACAAGAAAGTTCTTTTCAACTCCGGAGATTTCTTAGAGCAACAAGCACTAGTTTTATTCATCATGAGAAGTGCAAATCTAGCTGAAAAACAGTATACAAGAGAATAATTAAGAAGAATGGAATTAGAATGTTTATAGAGGTCTCAACCATCAGGTATATGGTAAATGATGCATAACAGAAATGTTGGTGCTTCTCTCCCCATGTTTTCAAGCTCATCAGAAATAATCCTTCTAAGTGGTTCCCTTCAAGAGAGGAAAATCACAGTAAATATCTCTATAACACAACTCTGCCTTTTCTTGAGCCACTTATGGCTTGCTTAAGGCGCCTTTGCTGAATTTCACGTTACCCTCCCTTCGCAAACCTTTCAAACGAGAAGCACGTGTTGAAATGATGCCTGAGAAAGTACGGGTGTGTTTATCAGCTGTATAAACTTACATTGAAGAAGTTCGTCTTGTTCCTCTCGCAGAAGAGGCCCTGTGCAGGCATGTGCTTCAGCTGCTGCCAGGGAACCCCGCTGCCCAGCAGCACGTCGCGGGCCCACTGCAGGTTCTGTGGACGAAACAGGGCAGGTGAGCTGCAGCAGGGAACAGAAATGCTAGGACAGGTAGAAGTACAAAAGGCTCACTTGCTTTTATTTATTAACCTGCACTATCATTTCTCATTTTCCACATAGCTGCTGTTCCGACAGTATTTGTAGAGGCATGTGATTTGGAGAAGACACCCCTCAGGAGAGAGAAACCAGCTTGCTTCTCAGAGCAAGCATCCAGACTGAGCAGCCCCAGAAGACTAGTCAGACTCCTGCAGCTGCTGAATCCTGCCTCAGATCATCAAGGTTTGCTTTCTTGTCCTTTTTTTTTTTTTAACCTGCCTTCATTTCATTGAGATCCACCCTCCATCTCCTATCACCTACAGAAACCTGAACTATAGGGACATTTAAAACACCTTAATTTTTTTGGTAAAAGCTGAATTTCAATGCTCAATATAAATTAATTTCTATACAAAAATGTAAACTTTCTCAGCAAACACCAGAACTCGCTGTCCTGGGTATCCTGCAGACTTCCTCCACTCACCAGCTCCTCATTGAGCTCCCAGCCTTCCTGTCCCTTGGTCCCTCCAGTTTCCCCCACACGCATGGTCTAGAAGCCATCCCTCAGCTCCTCCCTAGGGCCAGTGCCCAGGCCTAACAGAAGAGGCAACCTGTAAGGTTAAACTGCAGCCCTCCTTCAGTGGGGTAGAGAATTCAGGCCCCTAACCTCCACCCAGCCACTGCCCTCCATGTAATTTCACTTACCCTCTCTGGCAAATTCCATGCCTGTCATCAAATTTGCTTCATAGTGCTCAGTCAGTTAACAAGGAAGTATTGGTAGGAGACTAAACGATAGACAACAACCAAGAATTCATAAAAGGGCTACCCCTCTAAGAGCTCGGTGCAGGAGCATCTCTTGTGGAGTTGAGAACTAGGGACAGCTGTTGGCTCCAGGCAAAACATTACTAACAGATGGGACAATTATTAATTGTAAGGTTTCACTGACGGAAATTTTGCTTTATTTAATTTGTTATTTCAGGATTAGAAAGTAGCATTTGAGTCGCATTAGACTGGCTTTTTTAGAGACAACTTCACTACAGAGCAGATAAAAGAAAGAGGAAGATGTTTGGTTCATAGAGACCAATGAGAATGCTGAATTCTGATTTGTGTTCTGTGGGCTGGAAAGACGCTTCTGTGAATCATAAATTTGATTAAATCATGTCCATCCAAGAACTATATTCCAGTCATAATATCTTCTTTTGGGGAGGGGTAGGGGGCTGTTATTAGCAATGTTCTTACCCTCTCTTCCGGATTATTTCCTTTACAAGACTGGTGAGACAGTAAAAGCCCTGCTCCATCCTAAGTGCTTTTGTCCTCATGACAGTAATCACGCAGAAATCTCCAATGTCTTACCAGAATTGGAGCACCCCCTCTAGCAAAATGCTGATTATGGATTCATGTACAAGAGAGCTGAACATGGGAAATACTAACCAGATATTTACAGATGTCAGAAATCCTTCATTCATAGAGCTGACATAGGTACTTATGCAGGACCTTTGTGATTATGGTATATGACAGCTGAGGGGATTTGGATAGCTTTCTTTCGGTATGGAACAAATACACGTTCACTCACAAACATCACAAGGTACTTTCTAGCTAGTCAGGGGAACCAGTAAATTTAATTATTACCACTGAATGTCAAATTTAATTGAGACTGAAGAAAGCAAAGTATGTAAGCTTAACTGTATACTAACTTCTTATGGTATTTCTTTTGTAATATATATTTCTGTAATTCTATTAACCTAACTCTGCAAAATACTTTGAACATACAAAAGAAAATACAGCACAGAAAAAAGCCTACAAAAGCCTGGTTTTCCGTGAAAATCATCCTGTTTTGAGTAAAATCAGAATCCAGAAAAAAATAAGCCTATCATAATGTCCAAGATCCAGGCACATAAATGCTTTATTTTATGCCAATCATAGTCTTCAGAAACCTAAGTAAATTCCAAGTGTGAAAAGAAAGTTAAAAATTGCCTAATATGTGGCAATCTGAATCTTACAGTCAGAACTATCATATAAAAATTAAAGGAAAACAAAACCCCTATAGAAGCTACCACCAGAAAGCTTAAATACAAAATCCCAGTGTAAACAAATTCTAGCTACGGATGTATTCCTGAATCCCAAGTTTTACGGTGAAAATGTTAAGAGATCATTAAGTGTAGCGTCATGCTCTGGTGATCTGCTGTGCACATTGCACTGACCCTCCACAGCCACATATTTGGTACATATAATTCATAGGCTTTTATTGAAGGAGATGACAGTAATCTAGCTAGGAGGAAAAAAGATCATTCAGACAAATGGGGCAATTACACGGTAACTTCACACAATCAAAACTAATAGGAATTAAAGATGTAGTTACAGATTTTTCACTACCCTTCTTAAACCGGTACGATCAGTTACTCCCAGTAAATATGCCTGAGAAGGTCTCAATTCACTGGATTTGATAGAGCCTGCTCTGCTTAGTTTTTAGCGGATGAAGTTATTAGGAGTGGGTGAAGGGATCCAGCACATAGCAAAAAGGATTTATTCTTCTTGGCACACTGCTTGCCAGTCTGAAATGCTGGATTTGGCTGTCTGACTCAGGGCAATTATGAAGTACTCTTTCCAGTTCAGCTGTTGCCTCCCACATCTTCATCACCCCAAGATTGAAAGGTAAGATGACTGACAGGGTGCAATAACTTGCAAAAAAGTTCACCAGCATTGTTAAAGAGGAAAATCTCTTATGGTCAATCAAGTGGGAACCTGAGTCACCGGAGATGAATACCCTTTAACATGATGGTGTCAGAAGCCACCCTTACTTAACTTGGAAACTCCATGAAGTGTTGCTGAGAGGTGTACAAAACATCCTACTATACCTTAACCCTTCCCTCTAGTTTCTTTCATAGTCTGTTAGAAGGTTTTGTCTCAAAAAACCCCTAGTGCTATTGCGTCAAAGAAAAGGAAAATAAAAAGACTACTGACCTTGAAGGGTGGCCTTTTGAATGAACTGTTATTACCAAACTTGCTACTTAAAATGCTTACAGATTATGCTTGTCTAAGCATGTATTAAACTTACATGTATATAATCTTGTAATTTTCATATGCATGTATTATGCCTAGTTTGACTAAATTGTCATACTACTAACATTATGTTATACCTGAGATTAATTTCCCCATTAAGGGCTCTATTAATGAAGGACATGATAGAAGACACAAACTTTAAAAACCTGTCATACAAACAGTATCTGTGAGCAGAGTCCTTGGGGATTTGCTGAGTATTTTTTATTTCAAGATAAAAAAAAAATCCCACGGAAGTAAATATTTTTATTTCCTGACAATCTGCTGCTTGCAGAGTATCAGACCAGTTCTATATACTGGTCTATAAGAACCATAAGGCAAATACTTTTCACAAAACTTTTTAGTTATACTGACAAACAGCGTCTTGCCAAGTCCTATTTTCACTTTCCAAACTGTGCCAACACTCCTTTTGGAGGTAAAAATCGCAAAGGATGAAGACTTCACTTCAGGACAAGAGACAAGATGAATGGGAAACTAATACTACGGCCCAAAGTGGCAATGAATTAACTTCTGAAAACTCATCCTAACTTTCCTACACATTTATTTCAAGGAAAAAACAGCTATGTACAAATTTGTTCTGATAACAGAATTAAACACAGAGAAATAGCCTCCAAATAGTAAGCAGGATTTTGCAGGGGGGAAAAAACCCCAGAACACGTAGCCAAACAAAATGTTGAAAGATTTTGAAAAGGATGTTGAAAAAGTAACAACTATTTTTACTGATCTCACAACAGCAAAACCAGTAACACTGTAAAATGGAAGAAAACAGATTGCATATGGAAAACTTGTTTTTTTCTGTGCTATGGAGACCTGCCAATCCTCTTCTTTCCCAGCCAACCGTGAATTTTGGCCATCAGTCTAAATTCTTCATACAAACTCCTGGCACTGGTACATAAATGCTGAATTTTCCAAGATGCTCCTATGCATTACAAATTTAATTTCAGCTTTCTAAAATTTACCAGTAATCCACTCTGCCCCCACAGCAACTCAACCTGATGTAATTTATCTAATTTTTTAAATCAGGCTTATCATCCGTATATCTAAGCACACTTGTTCCTGCTGAAAACGCATAAATGCATTTTATGTTTTAAGTTTGTTCAGGAATATAACTCCCACTAAATACATATTAGTGTACCATTAAAACACAGACATTTGACACTGCTCTACAAAAGAACCTGAATGAGTCATCAAGGAAAGAAAACTAGCACCTCGTGAAAATATGTAGTATACATATACCAGTAAGAAGATTTTTGTAGTTGTTTGCTTTGCAGAGAAGTAATTAAAAAGGACAGTAAAACCCAACAATGCTAGTTGAAGCCAACCGGGTAACTACTAGGCTCAAATAGGCAGGATTCAATCTTCCCAAGTGCAAAAGGAGATAGATTTAGACAACAATATGTGTTTAATACAGAAAAACATTACAAATCACTAAGTTGATATTTATATCAGGAGAAAGGTACAAAAAGCAAATGAGAAGACTTCATCAGGAAAAAAAAATAAAACATTTTGCAAGAAGTTACTCAGGCAAGGACATGCTACTTGAACCAACAACTGGAAAACAGGCAGACTTTTTTGTTGAATGATGATACGAAATCATTTGTGAGCAACAGTAATCACAGATTGCAGGAATCTATGGCTCCTATTAATGATTAGCTCGGTGGAAAAATTAACAAGTGTCACATACAAACAGCATAAGAATGTTTTCAAAACAAGTTATCTTTAAAAAACTGGTAATATTTTTCTGGATAATCACTGTACGGCCAAGTGGAATACTCATCACCTTTCAGCAGACTGGTAAGACATGCTACTGCTCAGTTCGCAGCAGTACTGTTGAAGTGCTTTCCACTATGAGGCAAGGGCTAGTGTTTGTTTCCAGTCCTTCCCTTTCCTATTATTGACAGAAGCTTCAGTACTGGGGGGAAGAGTATTCAGGAAGCCATGCAGTGCAGCGTATGATGTAACGCCACACTTCCAAATATCAAACCTGTGAGTTCAAACCTTGTTTATGACAGTTAGTGAAATAACTCTGGTAATTTCAACATACTCTTCATACACGTTTTACTAACTGATAATTCAGACAGACAAAGGATTGTAACAATAGAAGTATGCAGAAGTAAAATAAAGAATGACAATCTAAAAACCAAAATGATGATAATTCATAGCAGAAGGCTTTTGAAACTGATTTTCTTATGAAGAATATGCAAGGTTTATGCCGGAGGAAGTGAGTTATTTTGCCCTCCCCTCAATTATGAACCGATACCGTTACAGTCACCAAGACATTGTTATTCCTGTTTAATCCAAAATCACTGGCTCGTGAGCAGCAGGATCTCTGACAGACTGTTGTACAGTCATTCTAAACAGTAAATAATTTTGTCTTATTCAAGATTTCCTCGAGTAGGAAAACTTCCTTTCTACAAAGACCCAAGATACCCAGAAAGTCTGTGTCAAACGATGTGTTTACACCAAACAAACTTACAACTTACCTGCTGTATTTTAACACTGAGACTTCTGAATTAGTACAAAAGACAGTTCAGTTTGTTTACTTGGGCGATAAACACAGCCAGTCAGCTGTGGTAGAGTGGTCTGCTCACCTTGTGTGTTTTGCTGTATGTGTATAGATATGCCAATCTATAGAGGCTCTTGTAGTGCTGGGGAAAGCGGCTGAGGCACAAACAGAAGGAGGCAATACACTGCTCTGTCAGGAACTTCCGCTGTTCCTCGAGGTCTGCTGGAAGACCATGAGGAAATTCAGATGCATCTCCACAAGGTTCAGCTTTCTTTTTGCAGTCCCACTGCGAGGCCGGGGGCACTGCAGCTTTGACAGGATTGCCAGAAGCAGACTGAGGATCCACTGGAATTTTTTGGCCAGTAGTCTCAGCATGATGGTAAGATTCTGAGCTCTCCAGCAGCTCTTCTGACTTTCCTGCAACTGGAATGTGAAGAGAAGACAAAGGTGACAAATGTGATTTCATTCCAAAATGGCAAATGAAAGATACAAAATGACAAAAATTAAATACAACAAATGGTAATTGTTTTCTTCATTGAGGCATAGACAGAATTATTGAGTGGTTCCTGAGAAAATTATGACTACTCCTGACATTTAATGAATAAGTAATTGTCAGCTAGTTAACAAACAGCCACACACTGATCTGTCCATTGCCTTTATTTGGGTTTTTCCCTGAGCAATAGTAGGGATTCAGCACTCCTTATACAATGCAGGATTTTGCATACTGTTGGAAGATGGGGGACAGCAATAAAATGAAAGAGCAAATTAGGTAAAATTTAATTGCAAAGAAAGGAAGAAGGACCAGAAAATTAAAGCCATCCTGCCAGGTGAAAATTCTTAACAATCTCCCTGGAAGAACACAATTCCAAAATACAGTTTAGGCTCAGACAGAATGATTAGCAGCAGCTAACCTGGCCTTCTGGATAATGTAGGGCCTACAGTTCTATCCAAATATTTTTGCAAGTAACTTGGTAACTCACAGTTCAACTGACCCATCTTTTCTTCAAGGATACCAAATTTTACTTCAAAAAACATCCAGCGGGTCAGTGGGAGCTTCCAGATTTCCTGTTAGCTAGTCACTGTTGCTGAAAACATGCATGCTACATGCAGATTAATTTTTTTAACTTTGATTTTTTGTCATGGAAGTTTATTGTGTCTTTGTCTTTGCTAGGATAAAGAGTCTCTTACACTAAGATCTTATCTCCTAGCAGGCTAGATATATACTAAAAGACATGTCATCCTCAAGTACAAAGCTGCTCCTTAACTTTTTCTCCAAGAGGGCTAAACTTTGAGTCAAATATGTTTTTCAGAACAGAAATTTTTCAAGTTTTACTTGCATAATCTATGTGATAGCTTTATGGAAAAATACATTTGTTCTCATAAACATCAGTAATGTAAGACTCCATTTAACACAGCTTTTCTGACAGACAACTGATGACAATAACACAACTCACTGCAAGCCTGAAAGAGCCATGTTGTTAGTCTAGTACCCAAAAGATTACTGGATTTAGGGCTTATGTAAGTACTGTTTTATAAACTAAGAACTGGCATCTATTTCTCCATACTGATGCAAACATCACCACAGACTTCCCTAGCTTAGGCAACACTGAAGTAAAATATTCTTAAAACCAAGAAACCAAGCTAATCCAAGTCTGCAAACAAAAAGACAACTAGTTGGCAGCTGTTCATAGCGAGATCAGAGAAGTGAATCAGGACTATTCACATACCATGGTTTCTGGATCTATGAAATTGGAAAAGACTGAAGAATAGTGCGAACTGGCAAAAAAGACTTAACATCCCACAAAGGGCCACAACCCGGAAAGGTGGGCAAAATTTGTACATTGGTCTTGTTTTTTTTTCCCTGCTGAAGTCCAGTCTCTCTATCTACTGCCGCATCCAACTGTACAAACAGCAAAGGGAAATTCCCACTAATGGATTTTGAAGCAATTTTTCCAGGGGAATACGGAACACTTAGTACTATTATATATGGAAAAATCTGGTAGAGAGCAATTCCGCTTCTCCACTGAAATAAAGTATACAATGGAATAGAACATCTAATTCCACTACTTGTGCTCTTCTTGTACTGAATATCAAGCTGCTACTGGGCCAGAACAAAAAGGGCACCTATACCTGGGGAAAAGAAAAAAAATGTTTTGTTTGAGATTATCTTCAGACTGCTCCTTAAAGTATTTCAAGATTTGAAACATTGAAGAAAGAGTAAATAAAAACCTAAAAGGCAGCAAGCCAGTCAAAGGACCACCACAGACAGCCGTTTATCATTACTCTTTTCTTCCTATGGTTTAACAGGTAGTACAAATTGGGATGATGGCCACATAAGCAAAGCACAGGTCCAATTTTAAGCTACACACATACATGCAGCAATAATGCCTAATTAAAATTCTCAGTCACAGCACAGCATAGTTCAGTTATCTATTAAGTTTGGCATACTCTTTTCCTCTGTAGATCCCGGGGTCTCTTTGCTGGGCATCAGTGTATCAGCACAGGTAGTAGAAATCCTCTTCTCTGTGTAAGTCTTCCTGAGGCTGTCTTGAGAACTGGCAGGCTCATTAAACATATCCTGCGTGGAACTGGAGTCAGACAGCACCGCTGCAGTGCTATCCTGACTCCTCTCTGCAAAAGAGATACAGAAGGAATGCACCATTTCACACTCGTCAAGCTGTTACTTGCATCTTGGTAACAGCAACATAGAACCGCAGCCACTCTGGAAACCTCTCACAAGTTCCTTAACAACCACCAATTCTGTTGTCTAGAAGGTATTTATTTTCTTTTAAGCTGACTATTTCAACTTATCATTTTCATCTCATGTCTTTGTGCTAAGAAATTAAAACCCCAGCCTTCTTTCACTAGGTATTATTTAACACTAATGTAACAGAGAGCCCCCTGCCCCACCATATTTCTTCCTAGAATATAATCCTGACAGTGATGCTCAGCTTTTAAAAGCAGTTAGGCTGAGGATGCGTGGTCCTATAAGATTTCCCAGTTTTACTGTGCCATTTACCTTGAAAAGCACCCAGTATAATTTCGAGTCAGGAACGATACTGGTAAGAATTCCTTGTGAAGGACAGAAAGAAACAGTACCATTAGAGGGCAGAGACTTACAGGAGTGATCACTGATGCCATCTGTCCTGCAGGTGTTAGATGCTGTTCACCAAGTGTTCTGAAAGGTGATTTGATATGGCAAATAAACATCCAAGAACTAGGTCTGAGATAGATGGGAAACTCTTGGACTTCAAGGCAGTAGACAGAAGAACAGAAGTGACTTTGCCTTGACAGAGTGGAGTGGTGTACATTGGCTGCCGACTACATTACAGTCACAACTGTTCATCTGCTGACAGCTGTTACAGCACAGGAAAAGTTGTACAGGATCATTACTTTATCACGGGAGATAAAATTCACACCTCAGAATAAACAGGCAAGTGAAATCTTTCCACCTATGTCAGAAATCTGCCTGATATAACCCAAGTTCTTCCACATCAAGGGTTATCAGAGGCAACTCTGCATGGTTAAAAACCTCAGCTTAGTATCTCCCAGTAGAAAGATGCGTGCATATTTCCACCAAGATGGGAAATAGGCATTTTTCTGTAACATTATGCCAACATAATTCAGTGTCCAAAGCAAAATTCCAATAGGGGCAATTCTCTCTAAAACCGTAGCCCAAAAATTAATTTCCAGTTTCTGCTTAAGATACAAGAATAGCTTAACCAAGAGGCACGTTACATGCATTGTCTAAGTAGTTCCACTGCATTCCTACTCATTAATTTTCTTGGTAAGACCAAGAAAGAAAACTTAAAAAGCAGAAGTCCTTGCTTTGAGATGAGCTGATAATTTAATTAAATTTCTTCTGTTCCATCTGAATTGCACTGGTTCAGGAGAGAGCTAAGGGCCTCCTATGAATTCATTTTATCAAGATAAATCCCTCCGCAGACCTTCAGCTCGCAGATCAGGTTCTGCTTACTAGGATTCTAACAGATTTAAAGGAAATTTGATGCACTCCATAGGCCTTTCACTACCACACAAAGAAAACCTTCCCTTTCAGTGAACAGACCTTAATAAAACTGTATCTTGAAAAAGAATGGGGGAACAGTATTTGCTTCCTAATTGGAAGTTATATAGTTGGTTAATGATGACAAATTTTATACAGAAAGAATATAATCATAAAGAATGGGAAGAGAAGAATTCTGAAAAGAGGTCAGTTAAGCTTTAAATGACTCATTTATAAAGCTTTAATAACCTTCTGTGGTACAAATGGATACTATTGAACTCCCAGTTGGCATCAGGACAAGCATCTACAGTAGCTCCCTTGATATTTTTTTTAAAAGAAGTTTCTGCATCTGTGGCAAAGAGGCTGAATTACTCATCAAGGGAAGAAAAAAAAAAAAAAAACACCCGCAAATTTCTAAATGTTGTCTCAAGCCTGGAGGTCAGTTCTGATGTGTGCGCTATGACAGATGAAGCATCAGAATGTAAATCAAGAACTGCTAGACCAGTATGCAAGAGTGATATCAGAGCACTAGGAAATTGCACTAAATTCTCAGCATGCAAAGAAAGACAATGATTTAGCATGTTAAATTTCAAATGTATGCATGACAGGGAAGCTTTTCCCTATGGGGAACAAATGTAAGTAACTCCTTACAATTAGCTAGCTATTTTGATTTTAAATTTCTATTACAATGAGTATAGGCCTAGGTATGTATGTTTATCCTCCTTTTCTTTCAATATGTTAACTATATAAAAAATAATCTTAAGGATATTAACAATGGGCTCATTAATCACTGAAAAACAGAGGAAGACTACTATTGACAACTTCCTATTACTTTTAGATACTCCTTGAATGCAGCAGATGTGTTCAAACTAAGTGGGCCTTATGGAAAACACTGGAGTATTTCAGAAACTAGCAGCAGCCACCAGATATTAGCGTTAATTTCTCAGAAGTCACAGAGGATGGGTAAAGTTCCAGGGAATGGAAAACAAAGTGTAGTACCTATCTTTACAGAGGACAAAAGATCAAAATTATTAGCCAGCTGGCCTTCATTTTCCACAGAATTATTTCAGCATAAATAAATCCGTCTATAAGCACCCAGAAGATAACAAGACCAGTAATAGAAAAAGTGTGTGTATCTCAGAACATAATTCATATGTGCCTGTAAAGAATTAGTGATTCCCAAACCAGAAATGGCCAAAATGTCATGCTATTGTAAAAGCAATTCAGCAAACTTGAATATATCATCAGGAGCTTCTCAGGAAAAAGCGTGTCTTCTTGTTCTACTGAGCACTAATGAAAATTAAGCTTAATTACAGTGTCTGTATTTGGGACCTACATTTTAAAAAATACACTGAGTAACTAAAATTAATTCAGAGGAGAGAAAAAAAATATGAGACATTAATGAGATGGCATATAAGAAAAACATTAGACTAATTGGACTTACTTATCTTCAAAAAGATGAGGGAAAATTTCCAAATACATACAATTAACCAAAATAAAAATTCAGTAATTGCTCTTCATATTCACCAAGTACAGACCAAGATGCAATAGGTTTTAATTGCAGCAAGAAAATACCTTTTTTTTTCCTCCTAAAAAATTGCTTGGAGAACTGCTGGAGGTTTTCAAGGACAGGTTGACCAATAGCTATCATTTGTTAATGTTACCCAAGATGTACTTTAATAAAAAAGGTCTGTCAACACCTAAATGCTGCAGTACGTAATGCAGAACCCATGGCAACTGCACCAAGTCACATCCTAACTCTGCTTTATAAAACATAATCTACGTATTTTTCATACATGAAAGTACTATGCTCTTCTAGCTTAACTCACAAATATACCTTATATAGATAACAGACAGACATACAGCATATATTTTTACATTCATTGTGTTATAAAGCTATTCCTTCATCTGGTAAGAGTTGACTGTAGTTGAGACAGTCATTAGTGTTACTCTACCCACATGCCAAAGACCTCTGCAGTCTGTGAGATGTTGGAATTAATTCCAAGTTCCCAACTGCTACCTGTAATTTTGAAAGACGTAAACCCAAGGAGAATATCTCTGCTTTTTAATAATTTCTGCTATATTTAAAGACAATTTAATGCAACTCAGTCTAATTTAAGAGTTAAAAAAACTACTGGTTTTAATATTTTGTTTACCTAAGGTCTTAGTTCCCCCATCTGGCTATAGCAATAAGGTAAGCTTTTCCAAAAAACTAAAGTGATCCCTCAGGTATAAGCAAATGATGTATCAAGGACTAAATAGTCTTTTGAGGTCTCTTCCTGTAAAGTTTCCTATTAACTTCAAAAGCTAAGACAAAAATACAACTGGGTATTAATGTCCCAAAATCATTATCTGTAATGGAAATTAATAGGGAAAATTGTCTACTACATTGTGCACAAGGAACTGCAACAAAATTCCTATTAAAAATCTGTCCTGATACCAGATTCTCTCTTTGGTATTATTACATTTTGTTTCATTCCTTTGTTGCATCACTCCTAAGTTTTAGGAAGATTTCAAACAACCTGGTGAGCTGATATCTCTATTTGATGCAAAGGTAAGTATTTAATGTTTATTTCCAAATAAAATGGCATGTGAGAGCAAACTGGTTGGTTGGGGTTTTTAACTCATTCCTTGTAATGGACTCAACTTGTGACATTTCAGGGGTTTCTATGTCAGACTGTATCACCTATTCCGTCACCAAGTGAAAAAGAACAGCTCTGAACAGAAGATGTGAAAAGGTCAAAAGGAAGAATCTTGTTATCTTTCCAAGATATTAGTAAAATATATTAATTATTATTGGAAAGATGGAAAGAACTTGTATGTTCATCTGTAGCGTCAAAACCTTT